>CM053622.1:804783116-804886336 GCA_028646595.1 Phalanger gymnotis | reverse complement strand
TTGGAAATAGCTGTGTCCCCGAACCCCCCAGCCTTGCATCCAGCCGAGCCCCACAGCCATCTTTAAGGGGAAGAATCCTTGTGGAAAGGGGGCCCACCTTCTCTGTTATGACCAGCAACAATTGCTGACCAACTGCTACCAACAAGCCGAGGGGCGCAGGATCTTTGGGAGTGGCAGCCCTGCCCCCAGACCACCATTTCTTCTTTGTGCCCAGCCCTTAAAGCCATCATCTGGGGAACCAAGCTTCCCCTATCCAATCTTTTGACAAAGCCTAACCTCAGGCTGAGATTATTGCAGTAGGTCGTGCCTGCCACAAATCTCTCCCCAGCCAACACATCCCCCAACGGCAAAAGCAGTCCGTGCCCTCAAGGAGTTCACATTCTAATAGGGAGAGACAACATACAAACAATTATACATAACAAGATATGGACAGGGCAAGTTAGAGGGTCAGTGACTCATACAGGGTTTATGACAAATAAGTGTCCATTAGCTTATAAGCTCCTTGAGAACAGGGGCTGTCACCCTCCTTTTGTATCCCCAGTAATTGGCAAAGCAAAGGTACATAGTAGGTGTTTAATAAATGCCTACTGATTCATTGTCTGGGGGATTCAAACCCCGGTTTTCCTGACTCCAAATCTAGCATTCAGTCTACTACACCAAGCTGGCTCTTTTTGTTATCAGTAGGAGAGTGAATCAGCACAAAGACCGTACCAGAGAGTTAATTTTCCAACCAGGAATGGGAAAAACAAAGCTAGGCTAGCATTTGGCTTTTATGTATTTTTTTGTCAGAAACCATCTTGTTCTCACCAGAAAACTGAAAAATGAAGGATTCTTCCAATCTGTCTTTGCACCTTTCGGATAGATTTGGACTTAGTTTTACTTCTCAGTTATCTCTTATAATAAATTTATAAACTCTACCTTTTTTTTCCCAACAATGATAAGTAAAGACACCCATTTACCTCTGCCCTTGTCCTGCACTTGCTCTCTCGGAATGATTTTGCTTTTAAGCTAATATCGCCATCCATTTATTTCTTAGGCAAGCCTGCAAATCTCACATCTATACAATTAGAGTTTCAATAACGATTGCTCTTGTTTCAGATCTCTCTGGACCCCTGCGGCTGAGAATTAATATTACATGAAATGAGAAGGGAAAAAAAAAAACCCAACAACAACAAAACACGGCCGAGCCGTGCGCCCAGAGAAAGCTCCCCCAGCCCCGGTCGGCACAGATTGCCTGTTGCAGCCATGTTTTCCTCGCCAGCCTTTGTTCTAGCTGGGAGTGCTGCAGTCTGGTGCAGTGCAGAGCAGGTCCTCCCCCTCCCCGCCCCGTTCCCTCTGCCCCATTGCCAGGCTGATCACGCACGCGGCGGAGACTGACAACTACCGGCCCCTTCCCACTGCGCGCCTGTGTCAAAACACTACAATGTCGATAGCGTTCTCGTTATGAAAAGGAACCCCACATTTGCCGCAGAGGTTAATGGTTTTCCTGTCTGCATGTTTAACACCATTCCCCACTGCAGTACAGTCAGCGCTTTCATATTATTAAGCTGCTCAGAAGCAATTATTTGCCTCTTAACAAAATGATATCATGCTTAACAGCATCTCTGAGCCTCTCAATTCCAAACTGGGAAAGCAGTGACAATTAAAATGAGAAAACATTTATAAATACAAATGGAACGACTGAGCGGCTTCTCCGAGCAGCCTGGAACGGCCGGTCTGATGTCTTGTGTTGACCAGAAATCAGACCCGTTCTTTCAAATCCCAACTTTCTTCTCTGAAATACTCATTTATAGCAAGGCCAGGCACCTGCACCCTTGCTGGTAAAAGGCTTGGTCATTTGGCTGAAAGGATTATTCCCCCATTACTGACGATTTAAGGCAAAGGGGACAACTTATTTTTTTATTATGTCCTTACCATGATAATAAAACTTGACCATAAAATATTTGATAAATTCACAATTATATATCTCTCTAATAATCTGTTAGTCACCTGTGCAGATAATAGGAAAGAATCCAGATGTAGCAGTCCATGTGTATATACTGATCGACTGCAGCAGAATTTTCAAGGTTTTTGCTGAATAGGCGTTCTGGTCATTTGTGTCCTTTCAGCATAGGATTAAATACGCTAGAACTTGAGCCATAATACATGGTTTGAGGGTGCGGGTGGATCGGGCATCGGTGCTTTCCCGTCTTGCTCTTGTTTAAACAAAGGACGTGCAGACTCAGCAGCGGAGATTCCCGGCCAGGGGTCTCCAACACAGCCCCATGACCGTTTTGTTGGCATAGCCTAAGTGGTCTTTTCTTTATTGAGGCATGAACAGGAACAAAGGCGCATGCAGTTCGTGAGTGTCTGGAGCCACACACAAGATCAAGGGCGAGCTACAAGCTAAGACCCGATGGGTTTATGTGGTTCTTAACAAAGAAAAGTAGCTCTGCTTGACTCATTCTGATCAGACATGGAGTTCTCAGCGTTTGGAGCTTCCTGCAAATGTCTTCCTAAAAGCATCAAGATATCTCAAGTAGTAAGCGCTGTGCGTGTAAAGCCAAGGTTACGCCTTTATTGAAAAATGCTACATTTGGATCTCTTTCTCTAGTTTTGTCACGGGAAAGAAGGCTGGAGGCGAAAGAACAGATAATGATGGTAGATTCTTATCCTATAACCCACGTTGGCTTTCTATAGATTAATAACCGATAGTAAAAAAAAATTCCCCAGAAACACCACCTGACTAGTCAATTTGTCTTAAAAATTAGAATTTCTGGTCATTTTTCAGATACACGTCCCCTACAAAAATTATGTAAAATGGATGAATGTTCTGCCATAAAATTGCCAATGCAAGGCTCAAAATGCAAAGTTCATAAAAGTTTATATCCAGCTTCCCATGGAAAAGCAAGGAGATTTGCATGTGGGAGAGATTAAAGCAAAGAAAGTATTGCCACGACCAAGGGATTTGTCATCAAGTGGCCAGCCTACATGGGGGAAAAGCCTTTCCCACCAAGCAAGGATGCAGATTTAGAACGACACCGCCCCCTTAGAATTCATGTTGCAGATCACTCGAAGGGCAATGAGGAGACACATGGCATGACTGAATAGGCTGAAACATGAACAAAGAATTGCACAAGAAAAGCGAGCAGCAAAAAGCATCTTATCCGATAGATGAAGACTGGAAAAAGGAGGCGGGCCAGTTATGAAGCAAGACCGAGAGATCAGTAGTGGACAACATATGTGCTCCAGAGGTTTCAGCACAACCTCATTGAGATCTAGAGCAAGTGAGGCAGATGCCCGTGAGAATTTCAGTACCGCCAGACGAGAAGATGTGGAGAGATAGGTTCTGCACCCCATCGAGCAGGTCATGGATCAAAGAAGGTCAAAGAAACATCTCTAACTAGAGGCTACAAATCTGTGTGCTTCGTGTACTACAGGAGTTTAATTAGAACGTCTGCATACGATTTTAGAGCTAGAAGGAACCTTGGAGATCATCTAGCCCAACAGTCAAACTTTACACTTGAGGAAACTGAGGCCCAGGAAGTGTGACCTGCCCAAGGCTTATGGTGGCAGATCTGTAGCAAGAACTCAAACCTCAAGGGATTTTTTTAAAAAATCTGTTTTGTTTTTCCTCATCTCAGCTTATTCCAATAACACTTAATTTGGTAATTGGTATTAGTACTCAGACCACAGGAGGCTTACACATCATTCTTCTCATAACCTCTTGTGACGTAGGTGGTACCAATATCATCTTCCTACTACAACCATCACTGCTTTCCTATGAATTATCATTTCCTTGCTTTCACATTTGTAATGTTATTTCATTCACCATGTCTGTTACAGTTCTTCATTCACACACAGGTGTAATCACTTCTAAAACAAGTCATAAGTCCTATGTTTCAGTCCCAAAAGCAAAATGTTTCATATACATACATACCTCCTTGATAAGTTATAAATCCTTATGGTGAGGGATGATAGCAATTCCAGGAATATAATGGACATTTAGAAAACACTTGCTAAGGAAAAGGTGTTGGAAGGACAACCCCGTACCACTGGTTTGTCAGTGGATTCTAGACACCTCCTAGACGAAACACCTTCCTGCTGCTGAATTTAAAGCGTAAAGCAAGACTGGTCTCAGGAATCCTTTCACTTCCTCTAACTTGTCAAGATGGTAACACTTGATAGGTCTCTTGTGGCCTGACCTCATTCACTCACACCATACCTTGTGGTGGGAATGTTTTTGTCTGTTCTCCCGCATCTTCACTTGTTCCTTTCAGACGTTAGCTTTGATGGTGGCCTTTGTTGATCTCCGTCATCACCACTCTTCTGGTTGCTTTGTCTACTTAATGAAGAATCACTTTTCCTTCTCCCCGCTGTTACCCTATATTCCATTTAAGAAGCTGGTTGGCTTACTGGAGGAAAGACAGTGTGTTGTAGTTGAGAGAGAATGGGATGGATTTGGAGTCAAAGGGCCAGGTTCAAATCTCAGCTCTGGTCCTTGACACTTTGCTGGCCTTGGGCAAGTCTCCTCCCCTATTTGGACTTCAGTGTCCTCACATTTCCAATGACGGGGTGGGACTAGATGAACTAAGGTTACTGATAGAGCTGAATTTTATGATTCTTTACACATTTGCACTAACATGGGAAACTCCCATAGACTCTCCACAAGATACGTCATCACTATAGAAAATACTCCCAGTCAACTCTAGTGTCCCCCTTGGCTGTCCCTTCAAAAGCCACCCTGTGACTACTACTTGCATCTAGTTCAGCTTCCAAGATTGCACTCCAATATTTCTCTTGCTTTCTCCTTCCCAGCTAAAGGTGCCCCTGGATCTCTACTTTCCTGCCAAAGGAGCATACCCATGTGCATGATGGCATAGAGGTTAGGGACACCTTCTCCAAGCATGAGCAGAATCAGTTCTTATGCACACAAAGCACAAAAATTCTCACGGGAATCTGCCCTCCTTGCCGGAGGCCTTCTTCTTTCTACCTATTAGGCAACGAAAGGTTCAATGTACAAGTAACTTGAATCGTTCCGTTTCTATAGTGCGTTAAGGTTTGCAAAGCACTTTACATATATTACCTAATTTGCTCCCGTGAGGTAGGTGCTGCTGTTATCTCCATTTGTAGATGAGAGGATGGACTCGGAAGCCGAAAAGCCTGTCCAAGATCACGCAAACAGGAGGCACGTGATTTGGGACTCAAGTCCACGTTTTCTTCTCATCCTCCATTTGCTGTCATCTGGCGGGTTTTCACACTTCTAACGTCCACTGATGCTGGCTCCTTCAAGCATGTGGATCCTGTGTCACTAATGCTCGTTGGAGGATGGCGTCCATAAAGTGGGGACCATGGAGTGAGCGTGCGCCCAAGGGCCTCCTACGTTATCATATGGAACGCTTTAAACACGTACAAACGCGTGACGGAAGTCATGCTCTCTCATGCGAAAATAGTAAAATGAAAAAAGAAGCTCTGTAGGTCCGTAAGAATTCTGTAAGACTACCAGTGTCTCAAAGTGTAGGAAAAACCACTTAAGCTGAAAAAAGAATCAGCAAGCAAACTCTTGACAGAGACACGGAATTCATCAGGGACGTGAAAATCCTGCACCAACACAATGACAAAGGGCAGGAAACTTCTACTAGGCAGTTAATTACAGACCCAAACAAGCACACACATATGTGCATACATATACACATATCTGTATATGTGTGCATCCATATGTGTGTATATATATATGTAAAACACCTACTCCAATAAGACAAGTAGTCTAACATTTTACATGCTAACATCAAATTTTTAACATCAGCTCTTCTCCAACTGTTCCCTAGAGGCTTCATGGCATGGGGATAAAAGCCTGAGGGAGATCTGGGTTTGTATCTCAGCTTTTTTTTTGTATCTGTAGGGCGTAGTGTGGTGCTGGCACACAGAGCTTTATAAATGCTTTTTCATTCTTCATTCTGCTATCTGACCACTTAACGTCTCAGCCTCAGTTTCTTCATCTGTATGTTTTGTCGCTGGGGATTTAACTAGAGCACTTCCCATGGAGCTGGACATGTAGTTAGGCTCATTCTAGATGACACAATCCTAGTTACGCATTTCCTTTAGCAAGGGGGCAAAAGAAATATCTTACCAGAAGGGGCCCAAGTGCTTGCCCAGATCTGTGGGAAGTACACCTGCCCAATTCCCCCTACAGTAAAATGGGGATGTTAATAATATTTACACAACATATCTTTAAGCATAGTTGTCATAGATGATTTGTATACCTTCAAGTGCTATAGAAATACGAGTTTTATTATTGTTATTATAAAACTATGACCCACTGTGGTCCAAATACTGATATGAATACACTTACTAACAAAATTATCAGAATATGTTGACAGAAGAGAAAAGGAAACTTTAAAAAAAACAGATTTTTAAAACTTATAGCCACAAGGAATTTTCTTGCAGGCTTTTGGGAAATTAACTCTAAAGAACAAAGGGCACTAGAGTAAAGTTATATAATTGAGTGAAAGTGAAAAGTTGTGTTGTTGAAACAGAGTTAATATGATCCAGCAACACTTCAAGTAGCACTCTTTAATACTCCCTGTCATAACCTGTCTCAAAGAACCCAAGACTTTCCTGCAAGAATCCTAAATTTCACCAGCTGAATGGACCTTTTGCTTCCAGTACATTGGCAAATTCCACAGAGTTTTGTACACTCTGTTTTCTATGAACTTAATTTCAGTGTTCTTAACCACTAAATTAACTTACAGAATCAGCTTTCTTTTGAATATTATTATGTCAGTCAACATACAGCTAAAACTCAGAAAAAAGAGGACTAAATCTGTTTGTCCATTTTATGCTCAAGGTATGCTCTACTTCCTGCCCTGAGTCCTCTCCCATCTCCTCCCTGGAAGGTTCATGTAAGGAGAAAAGATGGAATGAGTTTGTAGAAATGTCTTCCTCTCTACTTCTCTTTCTCCTAAGAAAAGAAACGAAACAAAGGGAGGGAATAGGTGGCTATGCACGAGTCACTCTTGGATAAGTCAATTATTAGAAGACCTGGGACATTTAAAAGAAACCCTCAATCACACAATGATTTCTGACCCTAAAGGATTTAATGGGAATCGCCAAATTCTCAAAAATTAATTTTTATTGACCTCTTTAATTTCATTAAAAATTTATTTATATAGTTTGCTTTAGTACATTGGACACTTCACCTTCAGCACCTAAATAATGCAACCTACCCTTCTATAAATGGCAATTGCCTGTAAGTTTCTCCCTTGTGGTATCACCTTTAACTTTTATAGTGCTCTCTATGTTATTTCAAATATATGTTGTGCAGAACTTTTAGGATCATACATTTAGAATGGACTGAGACCTATGAGGTTATGAAGGTCATCATTTTACAGACGAGGAAACTAGATACAGAGAGGTTAAATGACCTGCCCCAAATCACCTAGATCTAAGTGGTAGAGCCATTCATTGATAACTGACTCCCAAGCAATACTGTGATCACTTCACTGTGCTGTTTTTCATGAAAGCAACAGATAATGAGAATATGTACCAATTCTAAAAAAGCAAATAAATAAGAGCCATCGATTCTGGGAACTACTGGAATTTATTAAGTAGCCAGGTGACATGGTCAGATTTGTGCTTTAAGGAAGATCACTTTAATAGCTTTAATAGTAGTTTAGTAGCTAGACTGGAGTGGAGAGAGACTCAAGGCTGGGAGACTGACCAAAAGGCTATGGCAATAATATGAGAACCTGCACTAAGGTGGCAGCTACGTAAGTGGAGGAAAAGGATACATATGAGATGGGATCGAGGTAAAGTTGACAGTACTTGGCAACAGTAGAGAATAACACTGACGTTTTAAGCCTGGGTGACTGGGAGGAGTGTAGTATGGATAGTAATAGGAAAGTTCAGAAGAGGGGAGGATTTTGGTGGTGGAGGAGATTAAGTTCTGTTTTGAACATGTTTTCAAAGAGGCAGAGGGACTAGAAACCAAATTGCCAATTGGGAAAAGTAAGGGAACTCCAGAAAAACATATTTCTGCTTCATTGACTACATAAAGTATTTGCCTGTGAGGATCACAACAAAATGTAGCAAGTTCTACCAGATCATCTTACTTGTCTCCTGAGGAACCTGTATTCGGGCCAAGAAGCAACAGTTAGAACTAAACAGGGAACAACTGGTTTAAGATTGGCAAAGGAGTGCGACAAGGCTGTGTATATTATCACCTTATTTATTTAACTTATATGCAAGGTACATTATGCAAAATGCCAGACTGGATGAATCAAAAGCCACAATTAAAGTTGCCAGGAGAAATATCAACAATCTCATATGTGCAGATGATACCACTCTGATGGCAGAAAGTGAAGAGGAATTAAGAAGCCTTTTGATGAGGGTGAAAGAGGAGAGTGTAAAAGCTGGCTTGAAGCTTAACATAAAAGAAACAACTAAGATCTTGGCAACTGGTCCCATCACTTCCTGGCAAATAGGAGAAGAAATGGCAGCAGTGTCAGATTTTATATTCTTGGGCTCAAAGATCACTGCATATAGCAACTGCAGCCATGAAACTAAAAGATACTTGTTCCTTGGAAGTAAAGCTATGGCAAATCTGGAGAGCATATTGAAAAACAGAGACACCACCTTGCCAACAAAGGTCCATATAGTCAAAGCTATATTTTTTCTGGTAGCAATTTATGGCTATGAGAGTTGGACTATAAGGTAAGCTGAGTGCCGCAGAATCAACGCTTTTGAACTGCGGTACTGGAGAAGACTTTTGATTGTCTGTTGGACAGCAAGGAGATTAAGTCAGTCAATACTTAAAGAAATGAATTCAGGCTATTCACTGAAAGGTCAAATACTGAAGCTAAAGCTTAAATACTTTGGTCGCATAATGAGAAGATAGGACTAACTAGGAAAGATTGAAGGCAAAAGGAAAAAGGAATGGCAGAAGATAAGATGGTTAGATAGTATCATGGAAATAATGAACATGAACTTGGAAAGACAGAGAGATAGTGGAGGATAGAAAGACCTGGAGTGCTAGGGTCAGACACAACTGAATCACTGAATGGCAACAATGACATTTGGACATGCTGATTTTGAGATGTTTATGGGACATCCATTTCAAAATGTCCAAAAGGCAATAGTGCAGCCACCTTCTACAAGAGACAGTGCCTGAAAGTTTCTCCCTTTTGTGATATTGCCTTTAATTTTCATAGTATGCACATATTTTTATTTTTATAGTATGCATAATATTTTTATAATTTTATTTTTTATTTTTATTTCATTTTATAGTATATATATATAGTATGTATATAGTATTTTTATAGTATATATAATATAGGTATGAAAGTATAGATCAGGAGAGAAGTTAAAACTAAATAAATAGATCTGGGAATCATCTGCAGAGAGATAGTAATTGAACCTCTGGGACCTGAGAAATCATGAAGTGAGATCCTTTAGCCAACGGGTACAACTCAGCCCTTCCCCCCTCTCCCAAGGCTTAGCATCTAATTAATTTTCAAGGCGGCAGTGAGCAGTATCACAAATGACCATATCAGATAGAATCCTATCCCAGAACTCTCTGCTAGAAATCAGTTTATTTCATGAGGGTATTGAACCTTAGTTGTTGCTGTAGTGACCCAGAGGGATTTCAGTGATCTGTAGTGGACTTTAGGTGAGTTATACACAATTAGCAATTAGATCACCGGTTTTAATGGAGAAATAGAGTATTTAGAATGATCAAACCCCAATGCAACAGCCTTGAGAAGCACATGAGAAAGCTCCAAGGGTTTTCCTGGCTGTGTTCCATTTCCTATCAGTTCAGGTGCAAAATGCTGTAACCACAATATATCTTTGTGGAAATGTGGCAGAAAGGCTCTGAGGAAAATTTGATTTCTCCACAGACACGAATTTGAATTTCACACTAATGTAATGAGACTTTTTTTTCATCCACTGAGCATTATATGAAAAATACCAATTCATAACATTTTTGTAAAGTCTTTTTTCCCCATTTCCCTCTATCCTGCTGCTTATTTGGAATACACATGACAGACTCTACATCTTTAGTAAAGGAATGTTTATTATTAGTTACAAAAATGTTGAACACCTCGTTCAGTTGTGTTGTTTTGTTTTTTAAGTGCTTTTGAAAAAAATGTGCTGATGGAAGTGTTCACTGGATCAGCAACAGTAAATGCATATGGAATTGGATAGTCTGCTTTGTTTTGTTTGCCAAGGCATGGACCCTGCCTCCTATCAAATAGCTGATGCCATCACAAATGACCTAAACTGGTCTAATTCATGTCTTAGCAATGTCTTTATTGCCAGAGAATGAGGAAAATCTTGGTCTTGGCAGGTAAATGAATGAGGGAATGAGTGATCGTCAAATACCATCTGCTATTTTAAAACACGTTTATTTGTAGCTCAAGTGCATATGTGCCCTCCTGTTGCTATTTGGATTGGGAATGAGGGGCCATCTCTCATTCCATTTACAGCCCTTGGCTACACTGGCAGGAAAAGCTGATGCAGCAAAAAATGGCATGGTTCAAACTATTTCAGTTAGCAACTGTAATTGCTGCTCAGGACATTTCTCGACATTTTTAAGAAGTTCAGAGACAAAACCTGGTAAAGTCACAATTCCCTCCTGGAACAGATGGAGCTGCTGGAGAACACATTAAGCCAATTAGAAAGCAGTCACTGCTTTTCTCCTTGAAGTCCTTCAGGATGTCTGAGTGTAGGGCCAAGGGCAAGGGCCAGGCTGAGCTAAGGAACAAGCTGTACCACTCTGATCTTTCCAAAGCAATTGCTAAATTTAACTATAGAAAACTTGTCATACTCTAGCTTTTAAACTTCTCGACTCTTTGTGATAAAAACCTTTAACCACCAGAGATGAGTTCTTACAATTTCTACAGCAGAAATGTGTGCTTTCTCCCTCCCTCCCCCTTTTAATCTATACATTTGTGTTCAGTCTTTGTTAGATTTATCACAGATTTGGCATCTTGGATGCCTCATTGCAAAGGAAATAGGAAATACTTCAGGGAAAGTTTTTGATGGTTGTTAAACCATCATAAGAGATTTCACATCTTTAACATGTATTCAATTTCAAGAAAAGTAATCTAGAGGGATCTGTCTCTCCAGTAATGACACAGTGGAAACAATGAGAACCTACAAATGTGTACCTCAACTAGGACATTCTAAAGAATCCTTTGATTTGGTGGGGAGGAGTATGTGTGGTAGTGTGAGGTTTGGAGGTAGGATTCCATAAGAGATGGGTAAAAAAAAAGAAAATTCCCTCTACCGATGCACATTAGAAACCGTTATGTAACTTTATGGTCTTAGAGAGTTGCCTGAAGTTAAGTGAATTGCCTAGGGTCACACAGCCAGTATGTTTCAGGACTTGAACCAAGGTCTTCTTAACTTTAAGGCTCACAAGGGACACAATAATTTAAAAAAAGCTGATGGCTATAACTGGTTATAAAGAGACAACATATACATACATACACACACACTAACCAATAAAGCATTAAAAAAAGAACTCTGCAAAAATGTATACATAAAACCTGTATTAGAAAGAGTGAAGATGAGAGTTTAAATAACATGGTACACATAAGGGGAATGAAGAACAAAAATCCCAGTAATAGAGAAGGAATGAAATGTTGGAAACATTGCTGCTGTCATGAGAGAGGTACTAGAACATCTGGAAAACATGAAGACATTGATCATTAAACATTAACAGATATTCTGTAGGGTAATAAGGTCTTTGGTTAATATGTGAAATGATTTAAATCTTTTTTGGAGGGCCAAACTAGAATGTTAATATGATATTCACTTTTTAGGCTAGTTTTCTCAGTATCTAGTACAGCATCTTGCATATTACATAGATGCTTAGTAATTATTCAACTGGGGAAATTATTAGTACATGTTGATTTTATGCAATAAAATAAAAGAACAATTTATCTAAAGAAAAGAAAATAATGCTTTCTGTAGAACAATGGAAAAATACTAGGACCAAGAAGGATCTGAGAGACAACTGGGAAGGAGAAAGGAAATTGTATAGGACAAAACATTTATATCCATCTCTTATTTGTATGTTTATTTCCATTCTTGAGTTGTTGATAGCAGTTGCTTTTATTCCCCAGATTTTATTGGGGGTTATCTCTCATTCAGACTAGAGCATAAGATAAAGAAATATTTGAGTTAGCAGAGAAATTCTCACCATATAAAATGCAGGACTGGCTAAAGTGGGAAAATTGAGATTACTTTGAGAAATTTAAGGATCACACTAACATTTCATAAAAATAGGACTGTCTACACTCTTCATCCACACATCTCTAGTTATAATCATGGAGGCTATTTCCTATGTCAGAATGCCTTTGGCCAATTTCACCACAAGTATTCCCCTAATGACAAGACAAATACTATATATATTTCCCTCTTTGAACCATTTCAGATGAGAGTGGTGTTCAAGAGTTGTTCACTCTCCACCAGTTTCTCTTCCATTATGAAAATTCCTTGTGTGTCTTTTTTTATATGAGAAAATTTCCCCCATTCTTCTTTTCCCTTCCCTTTTCTCCCAGTGTATCCCGCTTTCTCATCCTTCAATTTTTCTTTGGAAATCATCCTGACACTATAGACTCACACCCATGCCCTCTGTTTAAGTAGACTCTTAACTTCACTAATGATAATAAAGTTCCTAAGGGTTACATGTATCATTTTCTCATTATTAAGTCCTTTATGATTTCTCCTTCATGTTTACCTTTTATGCAACTTTTGAATCTTGTGTTTGAATGTCGAAATTTCTATTCAGCTCTGGTCTTTTCATCAGAAATGACTTAAAGTCCTCTAATTAAATTTACATTTTTTTGCCTTTTGGAACATCATATTCCAAGCCCTCTGATCTTTCATAGTAGTAGCTACTAAATCTTGTGTGATATTGACTGTGGTTCCATGGTATTTGAATTATTATTTTTTTCCTAGCTGTTTATGGTATTTTCTCCTTGGCCTGGGAGATCTGGAATTTGGCTATAGTATTCCTGAAAGTTTTCACTTTGACATCTCTTTCAGGAAGCGATCAGTGTATTCTTTCAGTTTCTACTTTGCCTTCTAATTCTATGAGATCTGGGAAGTTTCCCTTGTTAATTTCTTAAATATAATATCTACACGCTTTTTAAAAGTCATGGTTTTTAGGAAATCCAATAATTCTTAAATTATTTCTCCTTGACCTATTTTCCAAGTCAGTTGTTTTTCCTGTGAGATAGTTCACATTTTCTTCTATTTTTCAGCTTTAGATTTGTTTTATTGTTTTTTGATGTCTCATGGAATCATTAGCTTTCACTTGACCAATTCTAATTTTTAAAAGGTTCTTTTCTTTAGAGAGGTCGTGTGTCTCTTTTACCATTTGGCCAATTCTGATTTTTAAGGACTTATTTTCTTCAGTTTTTTTGGTGTCTTTTTTTAACCAAGTCGTTAATTCACTTTTCATAATGTTCTTGCGTTTTTCACATTTCTTTTCCCAGTTTTTCCTCTACCACTTTTTTATTTTTAAAACAATTTTTTTTTGCTCTTTTGAAAATCTTTTTCTTTAGCTCTTCTAGGAACTCTTGGTAGTCTTGTGTCTAATCTGCATCTTCCTTTGAGGTTTTGCTTGTAGATGGTTTTGCCATTGTCTTCTGAGTTTGTCTTGAGCTTCCCTGTCACCACAGTAGATTTTTATGGTCAGATTCTTTTTTTATTGTTTGCTCATTTTCCAGCATATTTCTTGACTTTGGACTTTATGTTAGAGTTGGGATCTGCTCATCTCTGGAGGTGGAAGCAGATAGGTGGCTCAGTAGATAGAATGCCAGGCCTGGAATCAGAAAGACTCATCTATGTGAATCTAAATCTGGCCTCAGATACTTAAGCAGTGTGACTCTGGGAAAATCAAGGCAATCCCTGTTTGCCTCAGTGTCCTCATCAGTAAAATGAGTTGGAGAAGGAAATGGCAAACCATTCCAGTATCTTTGCTAAGAAAACCCCAAATGGGATCATGAAGAGTCAGACACAACTGAAATCCCTGAACAACAACAACAAGCACCTTTGGAGGGGGAATGGAATGTCTGACTCTGATCTTCTGATTTTCATGTCCTTGTGCTTTCAGAGCCAGTTCTGGAAGCTTGTAAATCTTCAGTGCTTCCATGGTCTTGTTAGAGTTCAGTCACTACCTTCTTGGTCTGGGCTCTAGTTCTTACCCAGGTAGGGTCCTTACTCTCTTGTGACTGTATCTTCTCCTCTCTGCTCCAGAACTGTAATCCAGAAGTGGAATTGCCAAATGGCACCTAATCCTACACCCAGTGTTAGCACAGGGATCCCCCAGAATCTTTCTGACTATTCAGTCTCCTTACCATCCTCGGGTGCTAGATACCAGGTGATCCTGTGCTGCCCCTGCTGCTTCCTCCACCTCCAAAGCCTACAGGTAACGCCACTTCTACCTTGCTGGGTTCCTGGCCAGCCTCCACCCTACTGTCTGCAGACCTCTCTTTCTGTCTTAAGTTGCCTTGGGATAGAAAAATGACTCACTGTGACTTTTTGTTGTTGTTATTTTTGTTCAGAATTCAGTTTGACATGATTTTAAAAGTTTAATAGAGGCCTGTGTTGTGATAGTTTAGCAAACACACTCACTTCACTCTGCTATCTTGATTTTGCTCCCCCCTCACCACTTCCAAGTGTTTGTCCTTTAAAGAATTCTCCTTGGAGGGATAATTTTATTCTAAAGCCATTGCCATTTCTCAGTGCATTTTTTGATGTTTTCTTTTGGAGGAGTTACCAGAGTTAGTCTTAGAGGTCAAAAAAAAAAACCAATCCCCTTACTTTAGGATAAATTTATTTCGGACTCAATGGTGTTTCCAAATTTGATCCTCTAATTTATTTGCTAGTCTTGCCTACAAATGATTTTGGGTTGTTTCCAACAAATTATAGCCATTATTAAAGGATGACGAGTTCTCGCTATTAAGGATGTTCAAGACTATGCTTCTGGCTCTGAAATCAGTTGCAAATGAGAACTTCTGAATAAAAAAAAAATTATAGCAAGGATAGAATCTTTGAAATAGGTTTATAGCACCCAAAGGTGATTGTGCTCTCATTTGGATACATAGGTTTTGATACATCAGAGTCGATTCTCCTATATTTATTAAAAAATTAAGTCTCACTACCTTACAGTTATACATCAGAAGACTACAGATCTATTGAAACGGTTAACGGATGAAATGCAGCTATATTTATGGTTTTAATTTAAACCCAAACTTTCAGGTGCCCCAAAGCACAATGAGAGTTGCATAGTGGCTGTGAGCAAACTGCAGCATCCTCCCAGGGATGACCATTATGTGAGAAGTGGAGTAAAAGATAGCATGGTAGAATGTAGGACTGGAGAAGGAGATGTGTCAGGCATGTAGGGAAATGGGTTACAAAAAGTGGACAGTCGAGGGGTTAGGTTGGTGCTTTAAAGATATTTAAGAAACACTAGAAGAAAGCCACTGGCATATTGGGAGGCAGGGATAGTCTAGGAAGAATTTATGACAGGGCATGGATAAGAGTTTCAGGATGGGATGATATGGAGGATATCTTTACCAATGAAGGAAAACCCTTCTGCTAAGATCATAGATCTATCCAAATAAGTAATTTGCTTCTTGTATACTTACTAAGATATATTTTAAACCCATCATTGATTCTGTTGGTTATTGTTTTCATTGTTGCATATTTGGGGGCTCTTATCCAAAATGCCTTTCTTAGCCAAAGAAGGTCACACAGCAGGCTATCAGAGAATCCCAGCATATTATGGTTGAGAAGGACCTCAAGAGATAATTTAATCACCTGTATTTATATACGTACATACATCTGTATGTATGTATGTACGTATGTGTATGTACACACACACATCTATCTCTATCTCTATCTGAACAGGAACCCCCTACAACATCTTTCAGAAGTGGTCATCTAGTCCTTGCTTGAATACCACCTCCTAAAGCAGCCTTCTCTACTTTTGGACAATGCTGTTGGTTAAAATCAATGTCTCTACAGATTCTATCCACTGTTCCTACTTCTGCCCTTTGTGGCAAAGCAGGAGAAGCCTAATCCCTTCTCTACACAAGAGTCCTTTGAATATTTGAAGATGGCCATCGTCCCCTAACCCTCCCTGCCAGTTGCCTCTAGGTTGTTTTCTGTAGGGCATGTCCCAGTTCTTTTGATCACTTAAAAATGTTTTATTAGAGACCTTTTAACCAGTCTTCCTGAACTCCAATCCTCTCACTATCGTCATTACTCTCATTTGTTAGTATTCTTTCTAAGGTGTGATGTCTAGAATAAAACACAGTCCTGTAGACGTGGTCTGACCAGGACAGCCCCTACTTTGACCTGAGCCGCTATGGACTCATAAATATTTTTTAGCATACAATTTGTTAAAATCTCCAGATATTTTTCCACAGATGATATTTTTGTTCATCAGTCAATGAACAAACATTTGTCAAATGCCTGCTCTGCGCCAGGCACTGTGCTTGGTGTTGGGGATACAAAGACAAACATAAGCATGCCTTTCCTTCAAGGAGCTTACACTCTAGGGAAGCATAACATGGATTCACACAAATGTACAAAATACATATATGTGCATATACATATATGATGTACCCAAATATACGCACAATTTTCTAAAGGAATTCTAGCCTATACTTCCAATTCTGTTATATTTTGGTCCTAGCGCACTGTCCTTTTGAAGCGACTGTTCAAAATATATGTTGTCATAGTTTATATCACAGTTTAGACAATAGGCGTTCTTCACTGATTTGCCTTTTTCTTGCATAGCTAATTGGGATGAATTCTTGTGAATGATTGTGGATCTCATTTCTACACGGATCTGGAACTTGACACAATCAGTACAATGTCACCTACAGACCAGATAGATCATCTAGATGTGAGGGATCCAACATGAAGCCCTCTGGTGGCTCGAGGCCCACAATCTTTCCAGTGCAGCCCAAACCAGGTTAAAATGTGCTTGGGAATTATTCAACAAAATAAATGAAAATACAATAGAGCAAAGATAACATTAATATGTGGTTTTCCTAGTCAATATGCTGCCTGTAGGGATCCTTATGCATGATTTAGTGACCCCCTTTTTCTATTTGAGTTTGTGTTACACCACTTCTCTAGAAGACCTCGTTGTTCCTTTTCACCTTGGACTGACTATATGCTAGACCCCCTTTGTGACTGGCAGACAACCGTGGCAGACATAAGTTAGGCCTACCTTGGTATTAGGAAGCAGAAGTCATTAAAAATTTATACTGGTTTCTCACCAGTAAATCATATTAAATATAGAAAGCTTATGAAAAATATTACTTTAGATGTTAAGTATTAATATTAAAATAATTGGGTGGTGAGGCTCAGATGGAGGGTATTTATATTTCCTTCTTTTTGTTGTTTCTTCTTTGAGTCCTATTAGAGCAAATGTGATACAGTTTTTTTGCCTGCTGTCACTTTCACTATTCATTTTTTCATACTGTTTTTGATCATATTTGGGAACAAATATACTACGACAGGATAAAGACAAAAATATGATTTAAAGAGAAAAGAACTAGATTCACCAAAAAATCCTCATGAACTTAAAATGTAAAAATGTTCATTAATTAACCTATGGTCTAACTCCACTTACAAAAACCCCTAAACAACCCTTGTAAACTTTGGATCCCATGGGACGGAGTTTAAAAAAGAAAAAAGGAACAAATAAATACCAGGCTACTTTAAGAGGACCAGAAGAAGGCTACATTGGAATTGGAATATTCGAGACATTCAAGGGAAGACAAAGGGAGGTTATATCACTTGAACGTCTACTATAGCTTTTCAGTCACATACTTTCTAAGTACGATAAGATTGGGGAAGGTTTTCAAACGAAGGTAGTAGGGTCTGTGCACTCTGGCTATCTGCTGATTTCCTCTATACTTCCCATTTGCTATATATGGAATCATCTGATTTATAATAATCCTCCACGGTAGCAATTGTTATGCTACCTTAAATTCTGGCATGGAAAGGATAGCTATGCTATGTCAGCATAGGATCTGGAGTAAGAGGGCAGAGGGGAGGGGAAGTAACACTATCAGAAACAAAAAAAAAATCTTCTAATAAAATATTCCATAGTACCTTAGAAGCTAATGCAAAAATAATCCTGGTTGCTATCCTTGCTGTAATTCCTATTCATAATAGATGCTCTTTGCACTGGGGTCCTAGTGGCTTTTATGGAGGCTCTGATTGACAAAGCCTGGGCTTGGGCTGCAAGCCATTGATGAGAGCATCTTTAATATGCTCTTTCCTCATCCATTATTTAGAGGGTTGTTTGGTGGCAGTGCTATGATCTTGGAGTTAATTGTAGGGCCACCGTCTGCAGAGAAGCTCCTAACTGTTACTTCTAAGTTGTGTGAGAGTCACAGCCTAGGAGAGTCCAGTGGCATTTCTTGTCTCAAAAGTGGGTCTTGTACCTGGCCATTTTAGTTCTGGAACTGAATTTTCGACACTGAAATTGCTTCAGGATGGTGTGAAATTGTTTTCTCTTTAGAGCTAGAATCCAGGGGAATAAAAGAAGGGAGGTTCTTTCCAAATTATGACAAGTCTACACTTTATGAGATTTAAAAATAAATGATTGTGTTAATACTATAAAGTTATACAAGTTAATATTAATAATTAAATTACTTAAATATATGATTCACAATGGGCTTTCGTTACATACTAGATAGTAAATATTAAACTATCAAGTTACATAAACCTTGCTCAGTTAAGAATCACATTTCTCCAAAGGTGGATTAAGAGCTATCACTTTAGCTAACAATAGCTATATCTCTCTTACCACTTGGAATTTCAGAAAATGCTTTTGGTATTCTAGGTCTCCCTAGGAGTAGCATGACCCAATCATGGTGGAATGAGCTGTCTCCAACCCCCCACCCTTTGTTCCCAAATCTGGAAGTACCTCCTGAAGTCCCCAGAAGCTCCCTCAGCTTTCCTGTTTGCTTTTTTTTGTTCTCTCTTCAGAGCTTATAGCTTTGAAAGGGGCTCAGGAGGACTCCAGACTCCTGGATGCACCAGTGGCCTTTATTTATTTATTTATTTATTTATCTATTTATTTATTTATTAAAGATCTCCTACCATCTACAGTAAAGTGATCTGGCAAAGAGCCTTTTACGTCTCTCCAAAAACTCTAGGCTGGAAGTCAGGAGAACCGTGACCCAGCTCAGATCCAGCTCTGTTAACTGGCTGCTATTACCTATTAACTCTGGCAAGCTATTTAACCTCTGTGGGCCTTGGCTTCCCTATCTGGAAAGTAAAGGGATTGGACTAGATAATCTATAATGTATAATTTTTCAGCTTTAATATCCTATGATTCTTAGTTCTGAAATTAAATTAGACATGCTAAAAGACCATCAACCTCAAAAGTTTTTGCACTTATCTCTTAAGTACCCTAACAAATCTCCGTAGCAGCCTCCTTTTACCTTCTTATCCTCCTCTAGTTAAAGCTGTCTTTCCTAAAGCATTAGCATTAGAAATAAACTTCTTAATCAGCTTTGTTTTGCTCTCTTGGTTAATTACCAGCATTGTGGTATTTGCTACTGTTCTTCATTGAAGAGATACAGTATTTTGCTCTATGTTAAATCGATTTCTGTGGGCTAATCCAGCAATGTATCTACCATTAATGATATCGTTTTTGTTGGAAAATAAATTTGAGTTTCAAACAATTGGTTTATAGCCAAAATTTTGAAATAGGACAGAGAGTATACTAGGGACCTTCCAATATTTATACCCAATGGGCAGCACTTCCTAATAGAGGAAACTGTCAGGGCTATTGATCCTGGTCAGAGAGAAGGGAACTGTCAATCTCAAGAGGAAAAATAAGAGGACACTTTCATGAATTATTTATTCATCTAAAGTAAAGTTTTTACACTAAGAGCTTGAATCAGATTTTCTTAAACAAGCTCTGGGAATTTTGGCCTCATCCAATCCAGTATCTGGTGAAAAGGGTTGAAGACGGGCAGGTTCTAGTACCTCCTCCTTCCAAAGGCTCAGCTTTGGCACTGATGATGTGGCCACTCACAGTGGCACACTTAGAGGCTTGAGGGGCTTTGGAAGACATGCTACTGGCTTTATGGATCTAATAAGCTTTTAAAGATCAGAAAATATTTCTGAGTCTTCATGCAAAGTCCTCTAATGTGAAGTGACCTGGTGAAATCCAGACACATCTGTGCCGAGACCATTCCAGAGAGTTCCCTCTCTTCCCACATCCTTCAGACATTTCCCCCTTCACTCTCAGAAGAGGTAGTCCTTCTTGTCAAGGCAAACCCTTCTACGCACAGCCTTGATCCCACCCCCTCCTTTCTTCTCCAGCAGATTGCCCCAACTATCATCCCCACTCTCTTCTCTTTAATTTCTCCCTAACTGCTGGCTCTTTTCCTACTGCCTACAAACATCCCCACATCTACATCCTTAAAAAACCCTCCATTGATCCTATCACTACTGAAATTTAACATCCTGTATCCTTGTCCCCTTCACATCTAAATTCCTTGAGGAAGCTGTCTAACTGGAAGCCTCTACTTCTTCTCCTCCAACTCTTTTCTAAAACCTCTGCAGTCTGGCTTCCAACTTCATCATTCAACTGAAATTTCCCTCTCCATAGTTACCAAGGGTTTTTTAATGCCAAATCTAATATGACCTTTTCTTAATCCTTAACCTTCTTGGCATTTTTTTTCCAGCTTTTGATACCGTTGATCACCTCCTGGATACTCTTTGCTTTGCGTCTTTGTGGCATGACTCTCCTGATTCTGTCCTTATCGCTCTGTCCCTTCTCAGTTTCCTCTGCTGGCTCTTGAACCATGTCACCCTCGTTAACTGTGGGCACCCCTCAAGGCTCTGTCCTGAGCCTCTTTTCTGTTTCACTTGGTTACCTCATCAGTTCCCATAGGTTCAATGAACATCTCCGTGCTGATGATTCTCAGATCTATATATCCAGCTGTAGTTTCTCCTGAGCTACAGACAAAGATCACCAAATGCCTTTTGGACGTCTCAAACTAAATATTTAATAGATATCTCAAACTTAACATGTCTCAAACAGAATGTATTTTCTTCTTCTCAAACCCTACCGTCTTCTCAACTTCCCTATTACCTTGGCTTCCGGGCATCCTACTTAATTCCTTACTCTCAGCTCCTCAAAAAATCCAGTCTTCTGCCAAATCTTGTCATTTTTATGTTCCCAACATTTTTTTGTGCATGTCCTCCTCTCTCCCTTCACACATCAACAACCCTAGTTCTGGCCGTCATCTCCTCTCATCTGGAATACTGCAATGTATATTGTACTTCCCTGGAATACTGGCTCTCTGCCTCAACTCTGTTTCCACCTCAATCCGTCCTCCTAGCTGCCAAGTTGATTTCCTGAAAGCAAAGGTCTAACCATGCCCCTTCCCGACCCCGCTGAGTTTCATTGTCTCCCTGTTACCTCCAAGATCAAAGAGAAACCCTTTGGTTTGGCATTTAAAGCTCTTTGTAATCTTATCCCTTCCCACCTTTCTAGACTTAGACTTTACCCTGCTTCACTCTTTTAAGTATCCAGCTATAATGGCCCACTTCCAGGTCCTCAAACACAATACTCCATCTCCTATGTCTGCTTCTGCACTAGCTGCCCCTTAATCCTGGAATGCTTTGGTCTCCTTACTTGCCCCACTGCTTTTTAGTATCCCAGGCTTTTTTTTTCAGACTCACTTCAAATCCCACCTACTTCCCATCAATTGGGGAATGGTTAAACAAGCTGTGGTATATAATTGTAATGAAATATTATTGTGCTATAAGAAATGACAAGCGATCATTTCAGAAAAACCTCGAAAGACTTACATGAACTGGTGCAAAGTGAAATGAGCAGAACCAGGAGAACTTTGTATGCAGTAATAGCAGTGTTATTTGATGAAGAATTGTGAATGACTTAGCTGTTCTCAACAATACAACGATCCAAGACAATCCCAAAAAACTAATGATGAAACACACTATCCACTTCCAGAGAAAGAACAGATATTGATTGAATACAGACTTTCTTTCCTTTTTTTTCTTTTGTTCGAGTCTTCTTGTACAAAATGACTAACATGGAAATGTTTTACATAATTGTACAGGTATAACCTAAATCTGCTTACTATCTCGGGGGAGGGGGAGGCAAGAGAAGGAGGAATGGATAGAATTTGGAACTCAAAACTTTAAAAAATGTCACCCTCATTAACTGTGGGCATATCCCAAGGTTCTATCCTGAAAAAAAAATCCCACCTACTTGCTGGAGTCTTTTCTCAGTCCTCTCAGCTACTAATACCTTTTCCTTTCACATTTTCTTCTATCTATGCTGTCAGTACCTTTTATGGACCTAGTTATTTACATGTTGTCTGCCCCATTAAAACTCAAGACCCTTGAGGGAGGGCAAGGACTGTATTTTTGCCTTTTTTTGTGTCCTAGGGCTTAGCACAGAGCCTGGAATATAGCAAGGGCTTAAAAGCTTGTTGACTGATTGTTGAGAGGTTAATTTTACAGATGAATAAACTGAGGTCCAGAGAGGCTGATTAGGTTCCTTACAAATGAAGATGTAGAGTTGGAAGGGCTCAGCCCTATTATTTTACAGATGAGGAAATGGAGTGCCGGAAAGATTATTTTCTTTGCCAATCTCAGAGTCAAGTGAGATAGAGGGCAGTGTAGAGGCAGACAGAGACAGCATCTACATTTTTATGGGGCTACAGTTTCTCTCTAGAGGCCCTTGGTATAGCGATAAGAGGGCTGGTCTTGAGGTCAGATTGACAGGGATTTAAGTCCGTCCCCAGATAGTGCCTGGGCAATCCTCTAAGACCTTACATTAGATAGTAGTTGCTGATCTACCCTGGTGGACAGTCTCCATACAAGGAATTCTCTATATCAATGAAATCCTAGGTTTAGACACCCCCACCCCCCCGCCCCGAAACCTAACCCTTGTAAGATCACCAGTCCTTCCCATAGTACCTTGCACACAGCAGGGACTCTATATGCATCTACTGGGTGGAAAAGAATAATGTATGTAAAGCGCTTTACAAAGCTTAAAGTGTCACATGACAAGAAGCTGCCATTACTGCCACCTTCCACATCATGAATAACAGTGTCACCAAGTCCACTGGGAACTTAATTCAATTCTTACACAGTTCCACCAATCAAAGGAACTCTTGGAACACTGCCCTCTATTTCACCTGGCCTATGAATGAATGTCCAAGCTACAGGAGAATATCCTTCCACTGTAGCACTGTCTAAAGTTCTATCTCCTGAAATACTGTGAGATGTGGAAAACTTGAAATCAAACAAGGTTGTGTCAGCATCTTCTCTTTTGTGAAGACGCCCAGCCATCATTTACTTCTTGTATGATTTCAATGTTTTATGTCAAGTACTTTAGGGACACTTTTCTGTGCCAGGTTTTTTGGTATACAAAATGACAATGGCCCCTCCAATGCCTACTATGTGCCAGCACTGTGCTAGGTATTTTGAGGGATAGAAATAAATAAGGCATTATTTCTTTCCCATTAAGGGCTTGTAATCCACTTGGGGAGAAAACAAGACTAGTTGACATGGAGACAGTTATCTCGTCCAGATGTTTTTGCAGTGTCCCTCTTAATGTAGGGATTGTGCCTGTCTGTGTCATCCAGTATACTTGTAAGCACTTCCTAAATGTAAAGAGGACTAGTTTTAATATGAAATCTTAGTGGTAATTCAGTGCATCTCAGCAGGGTTCCCTCTCCCATCAGCTTTCGTGGAATTTCATGGATAACTACTGCATAACCTTGAAATACAAAGAAATTCACCTCAAAGTAAATTTTGCCACACATTTCTTATTCCACAGCTGCCAGTCAGAGGAGGACTTTGTACAGGCCACTTGGCATCTCCCAGGGCAGCTCTGCTTTTGTAGAGGTTCATGAAGCATAAATATTGAATGAATAACATTGACTCACCCGAGGAAGAGAGAACCATTTAAATGTAAGAATACCAGCCAGGGGCACGAAGAACAGAGAGGAGGGAAAATGCATATGGCAGAGATATAATTATTTGGGATGACAAAAGATTTCCAGAAAACCTATCACCACTGCAACAACTGAAGAGCTGTAGCCACTGTGACAGAATCTCAAGATGGTCTTTCTTGAGTTTCTCTGCAAAGTCTGTATAGTGCCTGAAAATGCTTGAATTTCCCTTTATTTTTTTCTCATTTAAGAAAAAAAAAAATCACTAACACTCAGATAAAGTAAGGACAATGAATTCACACAGCTCAGCCTGTAGGGACAGTATTACAACTTCAGAGGCTCACAGTGCGATCAAAACAACAACCACCCTCAAACACTGCCATAACAACTCCAAAAGTGAGCATCTGGACACATGCCTTGACATTTGGGGGCTAAGCTGAGAACAACCTTAAAAACAACAACAAACATGCACTTGTGCATAGACTAATAGAATCTTCTATCTGGAAGGGCCCTTGAGGGCATTCTGAACATGAATTCCTTCTACATAGATTATACAGAGATCAAATCTGTTACCACTCACCCTAAATTTCCACTTTTACTCATCCCCTTCTTTCACTCTCCCAAAGTGTAGGCCAACATTCTTTTTGTTATCTCTGACCTCTCAATGCTCTCATGATTGTGTATTGAAGTGCTGTGGTGGTGGATGTTAGAGACACTCGAGCATAGTCCTGTACCAGTAGGTTAAAGAAAAGCCTGCTAGGCATTTAAAATTATAGATTTTGCTAGGAAAAAATAGTATAGAAAAACACGATGCACTAATTATTTGCTAAAGGATTGCTTTCTCTAATCTGTTTTCTTAAAAATTAAGCAAGAGCAAAATGCGATTAGGTTCATTACTCTCAGGTTGTGTTTTTTACAGCTTAATCAGTCATCAGTATTCATCGGTGTTCATAAATTCACTGTTATTTAAAAGTCCAGGTGACTTGTGCTTCTTTTCACAAGTAAACTAAAGTTTTATTTGGGAAATGAAAACTCAGTAAATAAAGGCTTTCTCTAGAATATTAAACATTATCACTCCCCCAAATCCAATACTAAATGAGAGATCAACATTATCTTATTTCCCGTAGTTTAATTCCAGCCCTAAATTAATAATAATTATCTTGAAAATGCTCATCATGAAACCATGTTTGCTACCAACACATGACTGTATCAGACTCTCAGACAGTAACCCTTCTCTTGCTTGGGCTCTCTCTGCTCTCTGTTTCTCTGACAGAGTTTTGATATGAGAACTGTTAGAACGCCTCCATCAGACAGAAAGAGTAAAGGGTTCATTTGATCAGATAACCATTATACCACCAAGTTAGGACATTTACCCCAAATCTGATTTTGTCACTTCAGATTCGGCGCTCGATGGTTAAGGAGGTAGGATGCATTCAGCCAAGCAAAGACATGCAACTAGATTGATGATGCCTCTCAGACCAGAGTTCAGTAAGGCAGATATTCTAAACGCAAAAGGCAGAAGTCCTACCTACCTCAAACAATGGTGGGAGAAGTTACAAGTGGATTTGTGACATTTCAGCATTCCTCTGTAAAGTGGTAATCAGCTGCGATGGTGATGCAATATCATCACCACTTTTAGAAAAAGAGTCTGGATTGCAGAGAAAGGAAAAATCCTCATATAATTGGATTCATCTACATATTTACTGTCCTGAGGAACTGGCTAAAGGGAACAGAATCGATCAGTGAAAGCGAGGTAAATTGAGAAAGTCTGTCTTCTAAGTGAGTGGGGTCAAACCCCAAATCTTGTCTATTCTCGTGGGCTACCAGACACCAAGCCTCATCGTAAGTTCTTCCAAACCTTCATTCATTCTCCGAACTCGACTTTTCAGATCGTAGGCATTCTGAAGGCTCAAGTTCAAAAACATACTTCAGGTGCTTTTCAGCTCGACCAACATCCGGAGAAAGCCAGTCTTCTTCAACAGCTTTGCCTCTAGTCATTTCGTATGTTATCTCTCCGCCACACTCACAGGCCAGGCCAGGCGGCGTTGGTGCAGTGAGGGCTATGGCGCCGCGCCGGGTCCAGGAGCCCGAGGCCGGCCGGAGCCTGAGCCGACGCTCGCTGGAGCTGGGCTGGCGCACCGCCGGCCTCAATCCAGTGCCGGGGCTGTGCCGTGCGGTGCCGTACGGCCCAACCCAGTCCAGCCCAGCCTAGCGGGGGAGTGAGTCCCCTCCCCCCAGCGCCCCTGGCGGCCCCCAGCACCAAGCTGAAGAGCTAGACGAACCTGACTCCTGCCCCTCAGGGGCCAGGGCAGGGTACTTCGGGAGCGGAGCCGAGCGGAGCCAGCTGGGGACGGACGGGGAGCTAAGGGGTGGGGAGGAGAGCGGAGGGAGAGGAAGGCTCATTCAGAAAAGCCCGCCACAATCTCACTGCGCTTTCAAAACAAAAACAAGCACCCGTCAGCCGCACTCACGCCACCAGGCTGACACGCACACAACACACTCCCAGCGTTTACAGATTCTCTCTGACACCCCCTCCTACTGGCATCCTGCTTCTTTTTTCACACACAGACTGACTCCTGAACCCCTAAACATGCCGCTCCCCCAAACACACTTCCTTACATTCACATTATCCCAACACACTCCTTTATCCTGATTTTTCCCAAAAACAGACAACGGTTACACCGTTACTGCCCGCCGCCTCAACCGAAGTCAAATACACCGCCCCCTCCCTTACATGGGTCCTCAACACAACCTTACGCTGATACCTTCCAAACAAGGCACCCCCAAATATACACCCCTAACGCTGACACCCCTCAAATAATACAACTCTTACTCGGACTCCCCGCAAATACTACTTACACTGATTACTTGAAACACACACCTCTTTATGCTGACACCTCAAAATACACTTAGCATTCCCCAAACACACCCGTTATACTGACACCAAAACACACTCCTTTAAGACTCCCCCCAAATACACAAAGCTGCTGCAGAAATCTCCCAAACCCTGCCCCCCACACACCCTTTCACTTGCACTCCAGCACACACACAGCCTCACCAAACACTCTCCCAAACACAGAGCCCCGTACACTCACTTTCCCTTTCTTAACAGTAAACACCTCGGAACCCACCTCCCGCCACCACATCTACACCAATAACAATGACTTACGATGGCACCCTCTCAGAGACAGCCATCTCCTCACACTCGTTACACACTCGCGCCCTCGCCACGAGACACTAGCCACGGTGACATAATACTCACCCCCTCTCCCCCGCCCTTCGCACACCCCTGGCACGCTGCGCCCGTCCACAACACGCCCCTCGAACTCTCTCGGACACTCGAGACACCTTTTCCTCCCCCTGTCATAAGCACGCAAGCACACTCACAGGCGCGCACGCACACACACAAACACACGCACACACACACACTTTTTAAGCACAGCTGCAGGAATGTGCAGCCCTCCCCTCTTCCTAGCCCAGCCCAGTTCAGCCCGAGCCCGCTCAGTTCCGCACGCCGCAGCCGGACAGACTCACAGGGCTAAGAGGCTTGGGGCAGCGTTGTCTCCCCGCCACAGCCGTGTGCGCTGCCCGGGCCAATGGTGGAGCGCAGCGGTGAGCTCACTCACCACAGCCCCGCCCCCTCAGCTGCCTCGGCAAATCCGGAGGTGGGAGTGGTCATGACGTCACCAAGATCCGAGGAGAGGCAGGAGTCCGGGCGCCTAGAGCTTGAGCAGAGCCGGGACTGAGCAGGCACTGCGCCCCCTGAGTCCGCGGGGTGCGGGCTCGGGGCTGTGCGCGCTGTAGGCGCCCGTACTCCCGCAGGGGAGGGGAGGACAAGGACTACGAGGCTTCTCCGAGGACCCCTGCCCCACATGAACTCCTAGGACCGCTCTGGGCACATTCAGGATACCCGTGGCTCAAAAAGCCCTCCTTTCCCCTAGCCCAGGTCTAGCTCCCCTCGCCCTTTCTGCTCTTCTCCCTCCCCTCCTCAAATCCCCACTCTTGGAAGAGCCACAGCGTGGCCCTCCTGTCAGATGACAGGAAAGCCTGCACCATGCCGTCCCTCCACTGGAGCCCCATTTCTAAAGCCCCATAGGGCTCACCTGAGCCCAGTCCCGCTTCGAGCCTCTGTTGGGCCCGGGACACGGGAACAGGAGGCTCCACGCATACCCTTTTCCGCCGCCGTCCCTCCCAGCTCCTCTTACGGACTTGCCCTCTTTCCTTATTCCCCTCTGCAGCTCAGTGGGGCGTTCCTCCCTGCTATCTGCCCCTCCCCCATCCTTCACTGTCCCCCGATCTAGGTGGCCAGGACGGTCTCAGCCTGCGGTGTTGGGGACCCACCTGATTGCTTCCCCAGCCCTCCTCGTTGTCTGCCCCTCCCGAGGATCCCCTTCCCTCCCCAGGGCTTCGCGGCTCGTCCCCGGGCAGCCCCAAGAGTCGTGGTCACCTCACTCCCCTCCCCTGCAGTCCCGTTCCCTCCCCGCACCTCTCCGCTGGGGAGGGGGGGGGGGCCTTTGTTGGCCCTTCCTCCCTCTCTCCCTCCCTCCCTCCCATCCGGCGCCGCCTGCCCGCGGAGCCTGCAATGCAGCCGCGGGAGGAGCCCTGCTCTGCGGAGAGAGCGAGAGCGAGGGGGAGACAGATCTAGGGAGCGAGAGACAGTGAGAAATACAGAGACCAGGCAAGAGAATGTGTGTATGTGTGTGACATACTGAAGGAGACAGGCAGGCAGCAGAGAAGAGGCTACAGCAGGGGAGAAGGGAGGAAGGGAGACAGAGGGTAGAGGAGGAGCAGGCCGCGGAAGCTCCAAGAGGGATTAGGCAAGAGGGAGCTGTCCCAGGACGCTTCAGAACTGAGGACAGCACCCCGAGGAGGCTGCCGCGGGTACTGTGGCCCCAGTTGAAAGCCCAGACACACAACAGAGAGCACGAGGTCAGGGGTGCAAGTCAGACTACCGAGGGAGAGGAGAAACATTTCTCGGTATGGGAGCTGGAGCCAGGACCCATTAAAAACGGAATCTTCCATGACTCCTCACTGAAAAGAAGTCCGAACCATTTAGCCTGGCATTCGAGGCCCTCTACAGACTCTCCCTAACTTACTTTTCCAGACTTATCTCCCAATAGTATCCCTCTTCTCCTCCTGTCAGATTGGTCTGCTCACTATCGACCAAACTAACCATGAGCTTCCTGCCTATTTTCCTTCCCACTCCCACGGATCTCTCTGCAACCCCTCACCTTTTCATACACCCATTTACCTATCCAAATCCGGCTGATTTCCAGGTCCTTCCTATCCAATCATTTCCATCAAGTCTTTCCTGATCGCTCCGCTTGCTTTCTATACCAATCTTTCAAAGGCACTTATCCCAAGGTGAAATACTCCATAATGGCCCCAGTGTCCTCATCTCTAAAATAGGAAGGTTGGACAAGATGGCTTCCCAGGTCCCTTCCACCTCCAGATCTATGAATACACAATTTTCTGCCTTACATTGTTAGTTCTTATACATGTAGAGGGGCAGTGTGGCTCAGTGGATAGAAGAAGCCTTAGGAATCAGAAAGACCGGGTTTTAAGTCTTGCCCCTGACACATACTACAGCTACATGACTCTCTAAGACTATGAACTGCTGATCAGCACCAGGGGAAGGAGTTTCCACACTGGAAGCTCCCGACAATAATGAAACGTTTTGCATTCATAAATAACTCTCACAGAATCTTAGTTAGTTGCCAGGGCCTTATGGCTTTAGGATTGGAAGAGACCTAAGGAAGCATCGGGTTCATCTCATCTAATTTCAGACTGGAAGGAACTGTGGTCCAGAATTCTGAAATCACTTCTCCAAAGTCAGATAGGTGATAGGTAGCCGGACTAAGACTTCCAAATCAGGTCTCCTGACCCCAAATCGTTGGGTGTCATCAAGCAGAGGAGGCTGGAGGACCCCTCTATGGGTATCTTATGGTGGGGATTTCTTTGCATATGGGTTGGGTCCTTCTGACTGCCAAATTCTGTGATTCTGTAGCTCTTTCCTTGGCAATGATCAGTAATCTCACTATACAGATCATGGAACAAACCTCTGGAGGTTTAGGTCACTGCCCAAGTCTGGAACTTGGAAAGGATCTTAAAAGCCATCTAGTCCAGTCCCCTTATTTTTACAGAGGAAGAAACTCTCCTTTGGATCACTTGCTCAAGGTCAGGCAGCTATTAAGGATTCAAACTCAGGTCTTCAGACTCCAAATCTAACACTCTTTCTAAATTGAGCATTTTGTTGACACTAATCAGCATTGGGTCACTGTTTACTTCCACCCTTCTGCTAGGAAACCAGACCTGAATGGAAGCTGCTAGGACCAACGCAGGGGAAAGGTTGACAAGAGTAGCCTCGAGGTGCCATCTGCCATTAGACATAAACCAACAGGAAGACTCAGTAACGTAGTAATTCTTGTTCTGCTGGCTGGCTGCTCAGAGAATTAGATGGACCTTGAGCCAAACCCCTCCCCTTTCCAGGATTCCTGTATCCTTTTCTGGTTACAGGTCATAGATTAAGAGCTGCAAAGGCCATTAGCAATCCATCCCTGGTAATCTTCTCACTATATCACCAGTGTTCTGGCTGTCATGCTCATTTTCCTCTCTTCTCACACTGCCACACCCCCATGAGAACCTGCTTCTCTAGCCATCATCCTCATCTTTACCCCCCCCTCCCACTCCCTTATAGCCCCCTTTTATGTGATGTCTTCCAGTAGAATGTAAACTACTTGAGAGCAAGAACTGTTTTGTTTGCATTTGTGTCCTTAGCACCTAATACATTATCTATCTATCTGTCTGTCTGTCTGCCTGCCTGTCTAGCTGTTGGTCTATCTGTTCCAAACCCCTCATTTCCTTATTTTATGTGGGTGAGGAAGCTTAGACCTAGAGAAATGAAGAGATTTTTCCAACATCCCACAGTCAGTAAGTGACAAAGACAGGATTTGAAGCTATGTTACCTTATAGGCCCAAGATCTGAACCCAACCTAGTGTTCTTTCCAGATCTAGCACTATACCACGATTCAAACCATGAGTACCAACTTCTTATTTGTTCTGAGCCTCCTAAGTAGATGGTGGAGTTGGTCCTGGTTCCATGAGCAATAAAACTCCTTAGCCCATGGTGCCTATCTGTGTTCATCAGAGAGCCTTAAGGAAGGGGAAAACCTACTCATTGCATAGTACTAGAAATCTGGCTCTAAGGATGATGAGGAGAGTGGCAGAGTTTGGAGTTTTTGGATTCTCCTATTGTGGGAGCCAGGGCCTATTTATGCATTTAATCTTTCTTCAGATAGATCACTCTACTCCTCCAGTCTAGCCATTAGGGAACCAAAGTAACTAAGATTATTTATGTGAGTGGGGGAGGGAGGAAGAAAGGAGATTAATGTAATACACTAGCTTCTGTACCTGTTACTGCTGAGCCACTAGGGACAATTTCTTTTGCTCATTGCAATGTCTACCATGTTTTAGTCAGTGATCACGAGAAGGACTCACCAGATTTACTTTAAGTGGCGTAAATGACACCTAGTCTAGGAGCTCCTCTTGCTAACTCTGTACAAGATAGACTTGTTAAGGAGCAGATTTTTCTTCTAATTGTTCAAGTATGGTAGAAATCCAGTAATAAGTCTGTACTCCAATAATTAACTTGGACCACATAAGTGCCTTTCAGTCATTTCTTAACCTGGAAGAAAGAAAGTTAACCTCTAAAGAAAATACCAATAACTTGTGGGAATTTAAGGATAACATAAGCTATTGGGGAAATTCTGGGAAATACTCCAGAAATGCACATGGCTGGTCCTATGACATCCCACAAAAGGAGTGGACCTACACCAAGCCAGACCAAAACACTGATAATACAGTAGTACAAATCACCTCTTTAGGAGAGTATAAGACACATAGTTGTCTGATAAACTCAAACTGGTCAATTTCACAGTGCATGTTTATAAACCATGGTTGACTATGCCTCTATTGCTCAGAGACAGAAAACTGGAACAAATTCAGATGAGGTGGGAAGGGGCCCCAGAGGAGAGTCTGGATAGGTCCTGGTAGGATTCAGGAGGCTGGGGACAGGTGAAGAATCTTAGGATAAGGGGACAATGATCTTCCCATTGACCAGAGAACGTGTACATCTCTCTCCCCATGTTGGTGTCCTGGGGCAAAGTGTCCCACCATAGTTATAGGTCTGCCATTTTGAATTTAATTTCTGTACTTTTTCCATTGCATTTTTACGGCAGGCAGAAAACAATATGAGCACACTATGTAGATTTAGATTATAATTTGAGAAACCAGTATAGAAAATTCTCTGATGAGTATTCATGAATGATGGGCATTTACTATTTAGGAGAATGTGAACTCTGAGGAAAAGGCTTGTCACACTTCTGTATTTGTGTCTCCCATGCCTAGCACATTTAGTAAATTGTTTTTTTGTTTGATTTACTATTGATGCTACATAACAGAAAATTGAAATTAGGTTACATCAACTCAGTTCGCTTCCATTCTGAAGACAAAGTTTGGGCTATCAGAGGAATAGAAATTACTGTTTGTAAGATAAACATGTTTGTGAGTTTCTGAAGATCTATAAACATCTGTTTTTCCATTTTAAAAGCTCCCATGACAACAAGAAAGCCAACCTACTAACCTACTGATGGTAATTTGCTACCTATCCAGGGGCAAACCAGGAAAACAAATAATATATTTTTCAAGTTGTGTGACATAATTTAAAAATAGAGTGAAAGATACCACCCCAAGTGAACCCACTAGAACAGTCAAAATAGCAAAAAAAATGATAAAAACCTAATGTTTGTAAGTTTTTGGGGAAAAGCTTTTTGCTCATTTGTCATCAACCAATAAGCATTTATTAAAAGCCTACTATTTGCAAAGCTCTGTGCTAGGCTTTGGAGATACAAAACCAAAAATAAAGCAGCCCCTACTCTTTAGGGACTTAACAATCTACAGAGAGGACAAAACTGATGAGGAAGGCAGTTTCTCACATAGGAGAATACCTAAAACAAGTCTTGAAGGGAACTAGGGATTCTAAGAGGGAGAGGTGAGGCTTGCTTAAATCCAAAGCTAGCCATTGATGGGTGATGCCCCCAGGGGTGGGGAACCTTTGGCCTTAAGGCCACATGTGGCCCTCCAGATCCTCAAGTGCAGCCCTTTGACAGAATCCAAACTTCACAGAACAAATCCCCTTAATAAAAGGATTTGTTCTGTAAAACTTGAAGTCAGTCAAAAGGCCACACCCAAAGACCTAGAAAGCCCTGTGTGGCCTCAAGGCTGCAGGCTTCCCACCTCTGGATTATGATATTTGAGAGCTGGAAGGAACCACAGAAAAAGAATTGTTCTCTACTGTGTTTCAGCAGAACCAATGGAGGAAAGTCCACTAAGAGTCTGCATAAGATGATTAATAGCCTTAAATAAGCAGGGATCCTAGGAAATGGGGCTTTCTGAAGCAATCTGGTTCCATCGTGCCATATTGGATAAGTACTGACTGCACAGACTTGGCAGAAGGAAAGCACATGAAATACTTCTTGACTGTGGATTCAGAAAAAGGTGACTCAGAGAACAGCATTCGGGCCGGAACAAATGAAAGGCAATGCATCACCTAACCCTCCCACTAACTTCATCATCATAGTCTTTATTCTTGGCTAGGCCTAACCTGGGCCAGTCTACTGATCAGGCAATAATCATGCAATGATCACCCTGGTGGAAAATGGGTAGCGATTGTCTATGATCTATGCTAGTCCCCAGGGGGAAATGAAAAGTAGCAAAATATTAGCTGATCCAGCAGTCACTTCTTTTAGCTTTATAATGAGGTTAGGCCTTCTAGATGTAGGGATATGGGTGGGAACCATGGCCTTTCTAATTATGTTTTGGTTACTATAATATTGAAACGATTTTCCATTCTCTGAACCCACGCTGACTGGTGGGTGAAGAAAAGTCATAGCATCATGGAAATCTCAATAGTTGGGAGGACCCTTCACAGTGCATCTAGTCCAATCTGTAAATGAATTCAATTCGATTCAATTTATTTTAACAAATAGTAAACTCCTATCATATACAATGTACCATGCTAGGTGTTGAGGATAGGAGAGGTTAAAAATAAGAGAGTCTATGCCCTCAGAGAACTTACACTCTATTTGAGGATGAACATGGGTGTATACAGAAAATCAGATAATTTGATGCAAGAAAAAACACCACCTCAACTACTGTCTCCCGTCAGACCCTGATAGAGATAGCCTGGACCCTGAGCCAAATGTTTGTGTGAGTAGGAGGATCTCTATGACTACTAGCTCTGCTTCCAGCCTGTGTTCTGCAGCCCTCATTCAGGGCAGAAATCACTGTGGAGAGGGCACCCAACACCAAATGCTTACTAACTATCTCCAATGGTCAGGCAAGCCAAAGAGCCCTGGCAGTGGCAACCACTGATCCTACTTATAACCCAGCACTTGAAGCTGTTATCCCAGGAAGCCCAACCCCTGAGAGACCTTGCAACATCTTGTGCAGGCACTAGCGCCCTAGCCTCTTCAGCACGCATGGCTATGGAAGACCCAGAAAATAAAATTCTTGCAATTCTTGTGAGGATTTGGCACTGTCAAATGGTGACTATCAGAAATGGCTAAGGTTATCTAAAGAGTGACATTAAAGAAGAAACATTACCATCTGCTTTGCTGTTGCACACAAAGGACTATGGGACCTTTTCATCTGACTTGAAGTTGAAACTTCCAAATATGTGTCTCCCTCTCCTTGGAATGGGAGCCCCCTGAGTATAGGGACTGCCTTGTTTTTTGCTGGTATCTCTAGGGCTTTGCATGTAGCAAGTGCTTGATGAATGCCTCATCATTCATTCGTTCATTTTCCCACTTCTCCTCTACTGGAATCCATGGTATCCTTCAAAATACAACTCAGGTGCCACCTCCTATGGGAAGCCTTTCTGGATCTAATTGCTGTTTCTCACTTCCTCCTCAAATAATCATTTTCTCTCTATATAACCTATATCTATATCTGTACATTTTGTGTCAGAATGCAAACTCTTTGAGGGTTCTTCATTTTATCATTTCATTTTATCTAGTACAGTGCTTTGAATATGGTGCTTAAGTTATTCTACTTGAATTAGACTGCAGAGTCAATTTGACCTGAAAAAAAAATCAGACCCATTTGCTTCCATAAAGCCCAACTCCAGAGATCTCCTTTTGCCTCAAGCAGGGATGGCCAACAGCAAAAAGAGAACCTTAGATTCGGCTTTTCTCTACCCATTTTTCTGGGTTCCCTTCTGCTCTTTGGTTCTTCTCCTTCCCCAAGGAAATTTCTCTTGTCCTTTCTATTATGCTCCATGTGAACCTGATCTGGACCCAAGGCATCATGGTGTAGTGAGTGTAATAGAAAGAACATTAGACTGTGTGTCCCAAGATCCTGCATCCTTGGAGACTCAAAGCTTTTTGAGGGCAGAGGCTGGGTTGGTTTTTTTTTGTTGTTTGTTTTTACATCCTTGGGTGCCTAGCACAATGCCTGGCATGAGGAGATATTTAACAAATGTTAAAATGAATGGAATTCTCTTTGACAAAGCAGATAAAAGCAGCCCATCAATGAAGGAAATAATAAATGGGAAAAACAATTGTATATTTCTTCCTGAAAAGTTGTCACAACTGGTTATTGTGGTGACAGCATAAATGGAGGGGAAGGTGAGGAGAAGAGGAGATATCCGTACGTGTGGTCTGCCTGTGTGGACCCTGGTAGCTAGATGGGAGCCTCTTTACTGATGAAGGGCCTGAGGCCCAGAGAAGTCAAGAGATTCTTCCAAAGTCCCTCAGATAATGGCCCAGGGTCTCTGACTCTAAATCCTGCTGAAAATGACTGAGCTCAAAGGCCAAACAGCTTTATCCTGCAAACACATCTTGGTAGGGATAACTACCGAACATGTTTATCTATAGAAACTTGGGCTTCACTTTAAAAGGTCTCAAAACATAGGCTTGTGTTCTTTTTTATTGTCTGCTTACACTTTTTTCTCTTCTTAACTAGCATCATTAGGTGAACAGCATTCGTTTTTGTCTGAGGGCATTGGGTGGTGGTGGAATAACCATAGTAAGAGAAAGGCAGTCTGGCACAATGTAGAGAGGGTGGGGAGTGAGGTGGGGGACAGTGACAGAGTCAGAGAGATCTGGCTTCAAACCCAGCCTCTGACACATACTGCTTGTGTGATGAGAGACACCTCTCTTTAATCTCCCAGGGCCCCCACCAACCCTCTAAAACTTGAGGTTACAAAGAAGGTGCTAATCTACATTGGTGGAGGGAGTTTCCTTACTGGGAATTCCTTATACCTGCAGCACGTGAAATTTATCCAAAAGGTAAACTGAGGCAATTCTCTAAGCACGATAATAGTTTATTAATAGGGTGCTGGACCTATTAATAAAGACTGGGCCAAGTGGCACTCACTGACTCTGGCCAAAAGACCCCAAATTGAAGATGCGACTCATTTTTATAAGCATAGAACGAAAATAATATAATTGGCCAGGGATGAGGTATCATGATTGGTTACATTAAAGAAAGTGGGCATAGCATAAAGAAGGTGGGGTGGAGACTACCTTTCTAACTCTAAGGAATGCTTTTGTGAATTTTATGGATCTCAGCCAGCTGCATCCTGAGGTCACTGATAGGGACCCAGGTACATAGGCAAACTGGTGCCTGGGGATTAGATAAAAGTATCTTTTAAAAAGATGGGACGAGGTCAGTTAGTGCAATTATCCTTCACAAGGACACGAACCTTGCAGGAAATGCTAATATAATGTTTTATAAGACTACTGAGAACAGAGTTTTTTTTAACTACCAGTGATTGTGAGAAAGCTTAAGCCTTTGGTATCTAACTTCAGAGAGAGAGGAGTCTGAACTTTTGCACACGTGAGCTTCTTCACATAGAAACAGAGAAAAGGCTTCAGGTTTGTTACACAGAATACAGGAGATGGTCACATAAAAATCTCAGAGGAAAATCAAATATAAAATTCAGGATCAAGAATTAATTCTTTCACACCAATGAAATCATAAGTCCAGAACAAAAAATACCCCAATTATAAAGTGTTTTCTGGATTACAAAATACTTTATGTGCAACATCCGATTAGATCTGACCAAATTGCCAAAAGAGGTGGACTTTCCCTTTCCCAAGTACCAAGGGAAGCAGGGGTTGCACAGACATACATGGAAACCATTTCCAATCCATCCACTTGACAACTGCTGTCTGAAGGTCAGGTGCTGCTGGAAAGAACCACTTAGAGTTCCCTTTCCAGGGAGGGACTAGCCCCTAGAAATGAAGAAGAATAAATGCTGCCATCATTAAGAATGGAATCATACCTGTCATCTCACAATCATTTCCCATGTTGCTGGCATTTAAGATGGCTAACCAAAAAGGAAGGCATTATTTTCATCCTTAAGTATATTTAGAAATGATCAACATCATGGGCTCTTTGTGGAAAGGAGAAATTGACACGTGTAACTTGCAGTCAGCTTTCATATATTCCAGGTGCTAAATGTATGAATGTTTCCAGGACTCGATGTCGACAAGGAAAGACACAAAGCCTTGTCTCTCCCAGGCTGCCTGCGATGTCTTAGTGGGGGTCTCCCTCTCCCCTAGGCTGCCTCTCAGACTGCCTCCTTTTCTTTGAAGAATAGGTGCTTTTCCTGATTACTTACCCTCTCAGCCAGTTGTTTGGGCTCTCTCCTTTCTGAGATGATTTTTGTATTTTTGAAATTACTTATACTTTATTTCATAAATACAAATTACCTTTGTATTTCCTTATCTGTGTATGTGTTGTGTCCCCTAGGAGAATGGAAGCACCTTGAGGAAAGGCGGCCCCTGCTTCATTGTTGCTTTTGTATCTTCAGTGCCTGTGCTGATGAATGTGTGATCTTACTGGCTTGGCTTTTCCTCTTTTCATGCAGACCCAAAGCTATCCATTCTTGCCCATCCTGTATGACCTTTGCCTGTGTCCTACTACAAATTCACTACAGATAACTGGGCTCTTTGTTCACCTTAAGGAACAATGAGCTGGAGCCTTTCCTCTATTTCTCCTGACCCTGAGAGGATCTCAGTGGAACACCCTGGCTGTCCATCTGTCATCACTCGTGAATAATGAATGAAAAAAGCATTTATTAATACTTCCCATGTGCAAAGCACTGTGCTAAGCGCTAGGGATACAAATCGATAGGGAGGTCAGTCCCAGCTCTCAAGGGGCTCACATTCCAACGAAGGAGACAATACACTTAGAAGGTTTCAACTCGAGTCCAAAGGGAAGGTCCTATGGTCCTTAGGGGTTAGCAAGAAAGCAGAGGTTAATGCCTCTTCTATAATGCCATCTCCACTGATAAAAGCTTGGTTTCTCATGTTGAACTAGTTGACAGTGATAAAGATTATTTCTTGAGGCTACAGAATCACAGGAAGTTACCTGGCTACACCTCCACAGGGGGTGCTTCCTAGGATGATGGCCACAGGAACTGAACATACGACCACCCCATTTTATCCTCCTATCATGCATTGCCCGGATGATCTAGTTTACTCTTATTCTTCAAAATTCCTCAAGAATTTGAGTGTCCCAGCACCTAGAATTTTGTGGACACATAGTAGGCCCTTCAGGACACATGCAATGGATCTTATACTGACTCACTCCAGGGCCCATTAAATACTTTGTTTGGCTCTGCTCTCTGTAGAGCTAAGAAGAGTTGTTCATTAGGACATGTGAACACCCACCAAATTATACTTGTCTCTAATGCTAAAGTGAGATGTTCCTCTGGAAGGAAAAGAACTTTCAATGACACCATTTGTTTTAAACTCACTTTCAAGTGGCTTGGAATAATGCCAACATCTTTAACCAAATATAAATGGGCTCCTACTCACTTTCTCACCAGCAGTAAAAAAGCAGGAAAGCCAGGGGAAAGAATGATTTAAAAAAATTTTTAAAAATGTATTTAAAAGATCATGTTCTTTCTATACTCTCTGGTTTTCCTCTTCAGGTCCTGTCTACACCTTTCACCCCTCAACAAGAGTACCCGGAAGATTCATCCTCTTAAGGCTTCGATTAGGCTGAATTGAGTGAGGACTGGAGGGAGCTGGATGCTTTTGAGATCCTCAAAGCTTTTAAGATGGCCAGCTCCAGACCACCATGGGATTCCAGTAAATGGGGCAGAAGCCTGTAATTACCACCACATGGGGCACTGCTGATGGCTTTTTGCAGCATCTACCAAACCATCTTGAGTAGTCTGAAGCAGCCCCAATCAATGTTGCCTCTCGATCCCCACTGAGAGTGGAGAATTCACTTCTGTTCCTGTTGTGGGGTCCCTGAGTTACCTCAACCGGGCCTTCAGGTACAGTAGCAAACATGATCTATTTTATAAAACTATAAAGTCCATGCATTTTTTATGCCCTAAGAATTACACTGAATTATTCACCTCTTACATGAAATGGCCGAAAGTTATATCACTTCCATTTTTCATAACTTAAAAAATGTGAATTATTAAGCAGCCCTGCTCTTTGCTCTCTGCTCCCTTCGCCCCATTCCTGCATTTAGTCAATTCTCTATTTACATGGTAGTTTCCATTCCCATTAGGACAGGAGGGCAAAATAGGGGGGTTTGTTCAGTGTGGAAGCCCATGGTGGGGATGTCCAGCCCAGCTGTTTCATCACCAGGACCCCAGTTCCCAGACCAGGGAAGACAGTACAAGGAGGTGAGGTTTGGGAGGCTCTGACATTCCAGTGCTGGAAGTGGAATTGCATCGGACTCTGGTATTATCAAATGGAAGATATCAAGAGAACGCTTCCCTGTCTTTGGAAAAGAACATTACTTGAGTCACGGGTGCCATTTGCAAGATCGAGATGGGAGGCAGGTTGGCTTACAGAGCAGCACAGGCAGGAGTGAGCAATTTAACAAGGTAATTGAAATAATATGTTAGCACAATCACCTTAGTAGATGAGTTCTTTTAGAATTTCTCATTTAATCTTCTGTCTTATTGAACTGGGCTGGTATTTGATCCATTTCCTATCACTACCTGGGAAGGCAAGGGTAGCACAATAGCCTTCCCAGGAGACAAAGTATTTAGCAGGACCATACCACTTCTCCCCGACTCCTGCTCCAATAACATACATTCTTCTATCTTAGAGAACTGCTGGGCATTTTCTAAGCAAAATGCAGGGGCAAAGGAAAAAAACCCTAACCTCAAAGCAACCACGGAGTCTAACCCTCACAGCGCCCCCACTCATAAAAACATAAAAAACAAGAGACAAAACCCAGCCTGTTTAAGGTCTGGGAGTGTGGACTACAAAGGAATCCTTTCCATTCACTGACACTAACTCATCTGGAGCTCAAGTCAGAGGACTTGAGTTCAAATCTCAGTCCTTATAATTATGGTGAGTGTGACCTAGGGCAAGCCACTAACTTCCCTGAGGCTCCCTTTACTCCTGTGTAAGAGGGAAGAGGCTGAACTAGGCAAGCTAAGGTCACAAGGTAGTGTGTGTCAGAGGCAGGATTTGAATCTGGGTCCTCTGACAGTGTGGTCTAGTGGGAAGGGTGCTAGGTTTGGAGAAAGAAGACGGGTTCAAATCCTATCTATGTCTTGTTCATCTGGGTGAGCTTGGGTACATCACTTAACCTTTCTGGTCTCAGTCTCCCCTCTATAAAATAAGAGGCTGGGCTGCATGGCCCTTTCAGCTCCAACAATATGAGCCTCTGTAGCAGACCACTTCCCCAAATGGACTGGATTGCCAGTTTCTTCCTGGAAGAGCATGCTCTGGGTACCTGGTGTGATGGGGAGGACCCCTGAGCCAAACATGAGAAACCAGTGCGATTGAGGGTGGGAGGGTCGCAGACCCCAGGGCCACTGAAGCTTCCCTGGAAAAAGATCAGTGTTCCTATTCTGCAAAAGTCCTATTTGGAACCCATGCATTCTGGGAAGCTGCAGACCAGGATCAGAATGACTCAGGCTGGCTGAAGAGAGTCAAATGTAATTTACTTAGGAGCTAAGGCATAATTACGTGGAGTAGGTCTTCTAGGCTGGGTTCCTGCCCTTCTGGACTCATCTCTTTTATTCTTTAGATTAGCAACTACTCATTAGTGAGCCCAGAAGCTCATTCCCTGCCCCCCCCCCCGCCACCGAATCTGGCACTGCTATGTCACTCTAGGATGAATCACAATACGCTCCAACTTTAGAAACATATTCCTGATATCTTCTAATTCCCACCTTCCCTCCTCCCAACCCCCCATATCCCTGTGGGAAGGCATGTGGCAATATGTCTCCTGGGCCACATCTGGGCCTGGGGAGGAACAACCAACCAGGGGTCAGGGGAAAGAAGAGGCTTAAGTCTCACCCATTTGGCTTAACCTAGCCCCAGATCATTGCAGTCTGAAGAACAGAAATGCAGAATTTCAGAGTAGGAAGGTACCTCAGTGGCATCTGCTCCAACCTATACCTGGATAAGAATTCCCTTCTATCACACCTCCAAAAGGTGGCCATTCAGACTTGCCTGACAAACTCCAATGTGGAAGAAGGCACCGCCTCCCCACGTGGCCTGTTCTTTTCTGGTGTAGCTCTAATGGTGTAAAATCTCTTTCTGATCTCAAGCCTCCATCCGCCTCTGCAATTTCTACCCATAGTTTCTGGTCCTCCCCTCTAGGGCCAATAGAATAATCCCAAGACTTGAAATACTTGAACACAGAAGTCATACTCTTCCCTCTGACATCCCTCAACCCTTCTATCTTCTCCTCATTTCCCACATCTGCTCCATAGCAGGCCCAAGAACTCTGGCCTGGGGCAAAAGTGGCAAGATTCCTGCTCCTGGCCATTCCTGTCTCGAGCCCAGCACCCCAAGCTCTGAACACAGGAGCAGGAAGGTCCAGAGCCTGGGTTCTGCCTTTGAGCTCCATTAGTGCCTGGATGGCAGTGTCTGAATGAACATCATCTGATATTTCTGTAGCACCTAAACGTGTATAAGGTTCCCTGCTCGCTGGTCTCATGTATGCCTCATGACAGGCCTGTAAGAGGGTACCACCGGCATTGTTGTCATCCTCATGTTACATATGAGGAAATAGGCTTAGAAAAGCTAAAGGACATTCCCAGGACCATGTAGCCAGGAAGCTCTAAAAGTCTTTAAACCCATTCTTCCTGACTCCAGGGATACCCTGGCTCTTAGGCCTAAAGCAGGCCTTTAAGGCTCTGCCACCAGAGAAAACTTTGGCTATTCTCCAGCTTGATTTTGCTTTTCTTTCCAGGCAGTCTTGTTGGAGGGAGCTAGGTGGCATGGAATGCTAGACCTGGAGTCAGGAAGACCTGAGTTCAAGTCTAACACTTCCTAGCTGTGTGATCCTAGGCAAGTCACTTAGCCCCATTTGCCTCAGTTTCCTCATCTGTAAAATGAACTGGAGAAGGAAATGGCAAACTTAGTATCTTTGCCAAGAATGCCAAAACTCTAGTATCTTTGCCAAGAAAACTCCAAATGGGATCATGGAGAATCGGACATTAACTACCAAACAACAACGTGCTAGGTAACGTGTTAGACTCTGGGAAGACAAAAGCAAAAATGAAGCAATCTCTCCCCTGAAGGTTTTATATTGACTTGGGGAAACAACACATGTCCCTCTAAGTATATACAAAATAAATACAAGAGAGCAGAGGTGATATTTAAACCTAGGCCTTCTGACTCCCAAGCCAGCACGCTTTCAGCTGCCCCACAGGGCCTGTTGCTATGTTCAATGCATTGTCTATAAAGGAGCCATCGTGAGTCATCAGCTCTCCCTAAGATACATAGAGCAGGCACTGTCAGCCTGTAGAGATTCTAAAACAGCAAGCACAGCTTCCCCAAAGCAGGCTGCTTCCACGAGAGGACCGAGAGCCCTAGGCCTTGACCCTGAATTGCCCAGCCCTGCCACCTCCATCTAAGGTTAATTTCTACTCTTGGCATCTCACCCTCCACTCTAGTCAGGTCACCCTCGGTTGGACTCTTGTCTCTGTGCCTTTGCCCAGCTCATTAGTCCTCTTCTCTCTTCTTCTTTGCCTGATCACAACCATAGGACAGACATATGCTCATCATATCTTCTCCATGGAGCCTTCCTTGGCCCCTGGCACCATCATGGATCATAGGCTCCTGCTTAGAGCAGGAAGAGACCATGGGGGTCATCTGCTCCAACCCTTTTACTTTACAGAAGAAGAAACTGAGGGTCAGGGAGGGGAAACAATTTGCTGGAGGTCACACAGGTCTAAGTGGCCAAGTAGGGATTAGAACCCAGTTCCTCGGACTCCAAATCCAGGGCTCTTTCCACCACAACCTCCCTCACCTTTGAACTACTCCCCCATTTACAATCTTTGCAATGCATTTTCACTCAATTCTATATCGCCTTAAGCTGTCAATAGGCTCTTCCTGTTGGAATCCCACCCATCTTCCAAGGCTCAGCCTGAGTCCCACCTTTTCCATAAACCCTCTCGTCTTTGTTCCCCTAGACATGATTTCCCCCTCTTTTTAACTTTTGGTGCCAATTTATTGTTTATGCCACTGCTCTGACGCATCACATAAGCCATCTTGTATCATGATGTCACAAGTCTTCGTTTCCCAAATAGATATAACCTATTGGAGGGCAGGTCTTAGAGATAATCATAGACTCTCAGGGTTGAAAGGGACCTAAGAGATTGTCAAGTCTAACCCCTATGTAAACAAGAATCTCTCCTTGCCTCCCCTTTCCGCCACCAGTATTTCTAACAGGTCACTATCCAAGTCATCCACATTTTTCTTGAATATTTCCAAAGAGGAGCAACCCATTGGGCAGGTGGAAATATTAGGAATATTTTTTCCTGACATCAAGCTGAAAACTGTCTCTTTTCCATTTTTATCCAGTGTGTCTCATCCTGTCCTGGAGCCAAGCTGAACAAGGCTAATCTCTCAGTTCTTCAAATGCTTGAAGCCCCTGTAACATGCAGGGCCTCCTGCCCCTGGCTTTCATTTCCTGCCCTAAGAGAGAGGAGGAAGTAATCAAAACTTTCCAAACTCTCCTCAAGTGATGTCTGGTGGTGCCTTTCTACAGATCATTGATTTTAGAAGGCTGTTTGGAAATCATTCAGCTCAACCCTTTTGTGGTATCAGAAAGGGAGGCCCAGAGACCAACAAGCCCTTGCTCAAGGTCAGGATTTGAATGTAGGTCTTCTGACTGTAAATCCATTTATCACGGCTGGAGAGAAACTGCCATTTCCTATCAAGGGAGATGGGACCACAATTTGATTTTATTGGTATTGGGAAATCCCAGGCAAAGAGCCTTTCTCTACCAATGCAGGTCAACATCTTTGCAATGTGGAGTCTTGAATAGCTATCTCTGGAAGAGAAGTGTTTGCACAGATTCCAGACTTGAACCCAGGACTTCCCGACTCCAAGACTTGCTCTCTATTTATGCCATGCTGCCTTTACATTGGTATAGACAATTGGGTAACATGGCACAGACAGGAAGGGGGTTTGAATCAATAAAATGGAATTCAATGTGCATTTATAGAGTGCCCAGAATATGCCAGATACTGCATAAAATGCTGGGAATACAAAAATGAAAATGAAAACCAGTTCTTGCTCTCAACAAACCTATGTTTTACTGAGTGATGGAACTCAAAAACAGATAAACAAATGCAAGATAATTTGAGGAGGAAGCCTAATAAACAGGAGGCACAGGAAAAGTTTCCCATAGGAAGAAGTCCAGAAGCTGAGTCTGGAAGGAAGTGAACCATTTTGAGAGGTAGAGATAAGGTGGGGGGAAGGGAGAGAAGGCGAGGAAGAGGGAAAATGAGAGAGAAGAGGATAGGATAAGAGAGGGAGAAGAGAGGAGAGGGAGAAGAGAGAGAGAGAGAGAGAGAGAGAGAGAGAGAGAGAGAGAGAGAGAGACAGAGAGAGACAGATAGAGAGAGGGAGAGAGAGAGAGAGCATGCCTAGGCAAAGGTATGAAGGCAAGAGATGTAATGCTGAGTTTAAGGAGCTCCTTGTAGTCTAATTTGGCTGGAACATAGAAATTGTCAGGGAAATTAATGGGCAATGGGTCTGGAAAGGTAGGCTGGAGCTAGATTGTGGAGGGTTTTAAAAACTAATTGACTGGGTAGGGACTTCATTGCAGACCTGAGGAGAATCTCCTACTAGATTTCTGCCTCCCTATGAGACACTGATCTGATCTCTGTGCCCTGGGGTTGGCTGTCCTGATACCTCCTCAGGAGATAAACCCCTGAGAAAAAATTCCTCAGGAAACACACCTGATTAAGAGGCCAGTTGAGAAGTATGCAGTAACTGGGGGCTCAGGGTTGAGTCTACACTTAAGCCTTCTTTACAGACTTCATGGAAACCCAGCTTGGATACACTTCCACCCTCATAGGCTCCCCAAGAAACATTTGGAACTCCCCGAACCATTTAGGAAAGCAAACAAGACCAAGAAATGGTGGCCACATCTCTAATCCATCCCCCGCCACTGCCAATGATATAATGCATATATTCCACCCCTTAAACTGTGACAGACTAATGACAAAGGAGTCCAAGTATTTAGTATCCCCTACATTTGTACCATGACATTTCTCATTAATAACTGCAAGGTGTACTGACTTAAGCAACTTCCCACTCTGGAGTGGTAGTTTGTTACAACTTGACTAAACTGACATGATTCTACTGTCTCCAACAACCCAAACCAAGAAGCAATGGGTAGGGGTAGCAAAGAAGCAAATCTAACCTTGATATCAGCAAAAGCTTCCTAACACGTAGAGCTAGTGAGAGATAGAATGTGCCTCTGGAGAGGGGGCCTTCTTGTCTTTGTACAGGTTGTCCCTCAGGCCTGGAAGGCAGCGCCCACAGCTTTCTTCAAGGCTTCACTTGAGTTCAGCCTTCTACCCTAGGCCTACCCTAATCTCATTTCCTAGTCTCTCCCCACCCCAACCTGGGAAATTATTTTGTGCTTATTTCATATTTATTTTTAAGTGTTCATGTTGTCCCCCACTCAGTCCTACTCCCCCACTAGAATATGAGGTTCTTGAGGGCAGCGACTTTTATTTTCGTATTTGGATCCCCAGCACAGAGTGGAGAGGTGGAGGGAATCAGCTGGGCAGTGCAGTGGATGGAGAACTGGGCCTGGACTCAGGAAGAGCTAAGTTCAAATCTGGCCTCAGACTCTCACTAGCTGTGTGACCCTGGGCAAATCACTTAACCCCATTTGCCTCAGTTTCCTCATCTGTAAAATGATCTGGAGAAGGAAATGGCAAACCACGCCAGCATCTTTGCCAAGAAAACCCCAAATGGGGTCATGAAGAGTCAGACACAACTGAAGTGACTGAACAACCCCAATACCTAACCTAGTGCCCGGCACTTAGTAGGTGCTTAATAAATGTCTATTGAATTAGTGAATGATTGCACAAAAATCCATACCCAGATTCAAGTACCAGCAGCTCTGATCCCAAGTCAAAGCTGCTTTCCTAAGTAACCCAGAGGATCATTGTTTTACTGCTGGGTAAACACTAAAGAACTCCTAAACTAACAAGCTGACTCCAGCTCACCTCCCTTTCTTCTTCCTACAGATTCTGCCACATTTATTCACTCACTCACTCATTTGTTCATTCAATAAGCATTTGTTAAGCATGTACATATGCAAAGGCACTACCTTAAGTGCCTGGGGTTACAAAGACAAAAATAAAGCAATATTTGTCCTTAAAGGAATTTACATTCTAATAGAAAGACTACAATGTGAGTCAAGACAAACCAAGATGAAATACTACCAGATATTTTGAGGGAGAGAGGGCATGGCCACCTTGGGAGAGGGGGAATTGGGAAAGGTACAGTCTCTCATGGAAGAGGTGGCATTGGAGCTGAGCCATGGGAAGCTGGGGACTCTAAGAGGGGGAAGGGAGCAGGGAGCACATTCTAGGCAGGGTCTAGTCTACATGCTGCTATTGGGAAGCTATTAGAAAAGAGGAACTTTTTAGCACCCTGGGAAAGGGAAGGGAAGAAGCTTTTATATACTGCCTATGTCATGCCAGGCACTGTGCTAAGCACTTCGTAAAACCATAGATTTAAAGCTGGAGGGATCATTACAGACCATTGAACCCAATCCCTTCACTTTATAGATGAGGAGCTGAGGCCCAGAGAGAGGAAGGTATCTGCCCAAGGTCACTCACATAGTAAGGAAGTGGCAGATTGGGGCTTCAAATCCTGTTTTTACTTCAGTGTTTTATTGGGTGTATGGTTTTCTCCTCGTGGGCTCTGCCTCCGTCTACATGGATCACAGTCATCCGATGTGATGTGTATTCATGTCCTTCCATCAATCCTCTGGAGAAGACCCAACTGAGGGCCCTGAGGCATCTTCTGGTACTTAATATTTCATGGAGACCAGTGCCTCACAGGGATCACTAGGGAGTGACAATTTCCCCACAAAATAGGCCTCGCCCACCCTCTCTTCTCAATTTGAAGGCTCAGAAGATTCTCAAATGTGATCTGACTGGTGTGGATATTCTTTCTAATAGTGCAGGTGGCAATCTGTTTGTGCCTACCCATCCTGTGTAATTCTCATCCATTTCCTCCTGTTAGGTCACAAGGAGTCTTGTTACTCCAACCCATGAGTCAATGTGAAGGTATGAAGGGGAAACTGTACCTGAAAACACATTGGAATGTGACCCCAGGTGTACACACGACTGTTCACATAATAGTGTCAGAGTGCCTCCAGCAGCCTCACCATCTAGGACAGAGCAGTGCACAGGGAAGCAGAGTCTGTCCAGCTGAATTAGAAAGCAGACTGTCAAAGGTTCGAGCAGAAATCCCAGACTAGGCTTCTATCCTGAGTCCACTTTCTAAGTGGTTGGGGAAGGGAATGGTCATAGACCCTCAGCGTGGAGTAAATGAGGCCATAGAACTAGAAGCAGACGAGCCTCAGAGGCCTGCAGTTGAACCCTCTTGTTTTACAGATGAGGAGACTGAGGCCTGAGGAGGTTAAGGGACTTGTCAAAGGTGTCACAAGTGGAATTTGAACCCAAGTCCTTTGGCTCCAGGGTCAGCTGTTTTCTCATTGTACCTAACTTATGCAAAATGCTTTGTAAAGTTTGACGCTCTGGGCCCTGGAAGCGTCAGCTACTCTTGTCGGTGGCTCACACTGGCTCGATACTTTAAGGTTTGCGGAGCACCTCCCTCACAACAATGTTACGTGGCAGACATCAAAGTATGATCAGCCCCGTTCTACCAATGAAGAAACTGGGGCCCAGAGATGTTACAGGACTTGTCCAGGGGTCATGGTTAGTAGGCATCAGAACCGGGCACATAACCCAGATCTTCAGACTCCACGCCCAGCTCCACTTCTACTATACTGTGCAGCCTTCCAGCCACACACCAGGGACAGGCGAACCCAATGGGGCAAGACCTAGCTCACAAACACCCCAAGCTATTACAGGATTGTGGCTCTTATGAGGGGTACAGCTGAGGTCAGGAACATCACCACACATGGACCCTAGCAATGTGAGGTGATCAGTCCTAAAGATCCAACTTAGCCTTTGTTCCAGCCCATTTCTTTCAATTCAATTCAACGAACAACAATTCAACAGGACACTTACACTTAGTGCTATAGGTGTGTGGTTAGCACTAGGGCATATAAGCCATTGCCTTTCCCTGAACAATTTTGTGGTAGAGGCATATGGCAGACATAAATGACTCTGGTACAGATGAATACCACAAGGGGGGGGCGGAAATAATATTTATTTTGACAGATTGGTGATTTTATTGGTATCAGGAGCTTCTGGGGAGTAAAGTCTCTTTACCAGTGTTGACTGGCAACTGCTCTAAGATGTAGAGTCTTAGAGAGTTGCATGGGGCCATTGAGGGGTTCCATGACTGGCCCAGGGTTATGTGGCCAGCATACAGCGGAAGTGGGACTTGGGTTCAAGTCTTCCCAACTCTAGGGCCTCCCTATAGACAATAAGAGTAATAACAAGTACCATGTATAGAATGCCTTCATGTTGTGAAAGCACTTTATGAGGAATGCAAAGAGGAAAGAGATTTGTTCTGCTGGTGGAACAAAAGAAGGCTTCGAGGAAGCAATGGTGCTGGGTATATGTGATGTCCACAATTGAGGAGACCCTTCTCCGCGAACGTGCAGTGTCTGGTCTCTGGGCCACCACGAGCCAGGACCCTGGACAGAGACAGACACTTTCGCCATTTCAACGATGAGAGAAGGGGAGGAGAGCCAGGTGACAAGTGCCACGGGTATTGTAGTTATGCTCGAAATAGCCTGACCCTTCCTGGTCCTTTCCTTCTCTTCATTGCCATGGCTCTCCTCACACAATTTCTTCCCATTAGTCATAGGTTTCTTCTACCCAAGAAGCCCCAGCCTGATCCTAGTAGCTGGCCCCCTGAAGAATACCAGCAGAGGTCCCATCATGGGTGGCTGCTGCTTGGTTCAGCTGCTGCCAGGGTGTCCTAGGAGCTTTCCCCAGGTGCAGGGAAAGGGGCTGCCTTTACTCCATGTCCTTCAGCACCCCCTTTTCCTTACTAGACTACCTGGAAGCATTGCAGGTGGGCCTTAAAAGATGGGTAAGATTTTTGGCAAGCAGTGATGGTGGTGGATAGACGAAAACAGTGGGGAAAAGAATCTTTAGGACAAGAGAAAACTGCAATTGGACTTATATGCTCAACTCTGGGATAGGGACTGTGGGCATGCTTACCAAAAAATATCTTATCCTTTGTCAATTAAACTATAGTCAGTAACTAGGGTACAGGGCCATAAGTAGGAGCAACAGCAAGGGTAGAAACCTGGCTTGGAGTCGGAAAGACTTGGGTTTAGGTTTTACCTCTGATACACTGCCTGTAAGATCCTTGACAATTCAATCAGCCTTTCAGTGTCCCTCCAATACGGTAAGACAATAACTTGCAGAGGTGTTAACCTGCATTGGTATAGGGTGTTTCCCCATCTAGGGGTCCCCTATACCAATGAAATGACAGATCCAGTCCCTAGCCTTAGCTCATAACTAGGGTAGGTTGACAGGTGTCCGGAATTTAGAAGATGCTGACAGCTCTGTCCCAGGACAAATTTTCTCTCCAGCCTAGTCTAGAGCCCAGCCCCTTGACTCAATCTCCATCTCCATCCCCATCCCCATCTCTCCATCAAGAGCCACAGCACCTGGTAGTCTCACCCCAAGAGAGCTTCTCCCCATGCCCACTTGCCCCAGGTACCCAACTTAATAATGGGTGGATCTCTGGATTAAACACTTCCTCTTGCTGTGCTTTTTCGTCAGTGGAGTCAGCCCCAAAGAGAAGCAGCCCTGGGTTCTTTGTCCTTTCCCAAGACTTCATCAGGCAAAGGTATCATCCACTGAGCCTCAGCCCACAATGGGGCAACTCCTCCGCCCCTTCTAGTGAAGCGTGAGTCTGCTACCTTGATGACAAAATATCACCTCCTTGGCTGGCCAAAACTCTAAGAAAGCAACATTCCTACCTTGTCTCAGCCCTTGGCAGAATAAAGCTGTCAATCACAGACCTTTCTTTGATCCTGGCAGAGCTGAGCCCCAAAGAGCAATTAAAAATAGAGTAACACAATCTAAGCTGCTTAGCGGAAGCTCTAGTAAGGGAGGCGAGCCACGAGAAGGGAGGGAAAGCAGGAGAGGGGAGCCGGGTCTTTCCTTTCCCAGGCCACAAGTCAGAATCAGATGGAGCACTCCAGACGGAGATCTGGAAGGAATCTGGGGAGCATCTAGTCCATCTTCTTTATTTTACATATGAGGAAACTGAGGCCCTGGGAAGTAAAAGTCACACAGAGGAAGGATTCGAACCCAGGTCTCCTGACTCCAGGATCAGTACACTCTCCATGGTGCCATCCTGTTCCTCCAATAAATAATATGAAGAGTGCCTGAGGTATTTCCCATTTGGGTTTGTTTGAAAGAGGGTTCAGGGGCTCTGGAAGGTTTCTGGTTGCCCTTCTCCAGTAGGAAAGCAGGGCATTAGACCTCCTAGATTTGTTGGGGTGAGAAATAGCCATTTGTAAGTTCTCTTTTGAAAGAAAGGCAGAGAGACAAAAAAAATTACCTAAAGAGACAGTCGAGTCTCTCACCTCCACAGAGCAGCCTGGTCATACATGCTTACAACAATCATCTCAGGCCAAAGAGAAAATTCTCAGAAACGGTTTCCAGGTACAATTCTCCGATGCTCCCCAGCCTGGCATGGGCCGCCTAGATATGTCATTGTTCTCCAGAGTGTGATGCCCTACTATGCCTACTGCCCCCATGCCCTCATGCCCCCGCCAAAACAACCTTCCATTCATTTTCTACATTGCCCATGTACTTTGTAATGTACATTCTGTTAGCTCCCGGAGGCCACAGATGCTTTCGTTTTCATCCTCGTGTCTGTAGCACCTGTCGGTGCCTGGTGCACAGTGAGCACTTAAGAGATGCTTGTTGACTGAGTGATTGACAGTGGCTTTTAGAATCTTGAGAGAAGTCAAGACCAAAGGTGACATCTTCCAGGATCCCCTACTGCAGGAAACGCAGAACTAAGCTGGACCTTTGAGAAAAGGACTAGTTCCCTGCTCTTTCCTCCCACCCCCAACAAACAAAGCCAAGTCACCAGGACCTCCTTGTCTCTGCTTCTGGAAAAACAAATAAACTGGAGGCTGTTTGGAAATATTCAAAGAAACACGATGGCTGATTTCCGAGAAAAAACCGGAATGTTTTGTGGATTGAAACTTGCCGACGGTTGTGGTTAGAGTGCTGGGTCTGGAGTCAAGAAGACTCAGATCCGGCTGCTGTGTGACCCTGGGCAAGTTCACCTCGGCCTTAGTTTTCTACAGTTTTCTGTGTATGACGGGGATAACAACAGCACCTATCACAGCGTTATCAGGAGGAGCAGATGGGATAATATTAGTAAACTGCTCAGCGCAGTGCCTGGCACACAGGGGCCCTACATAAATGTTAGCAATGACGATGATGAAGAGGAACTTAGCACAGGTTAGACTCTTGCTCAGAACAGCAACTAGGAGAGGATGAACAGGAATTTGTTCCTAGCAGAAGGTGACAAGTGAAAGGGCGCACTTCTTCCATGGAGAGAAGGCATACTTCCCATGATAACACCACATATGACCTCAATGTCCTTCATCAGCCTGCTCAGCGCAATCAACCCTGGGCCACACTCTCCTTGGACCTGTCACTGTCACGCCCATCTCAAGAGCCCTACCTTCCTTTCCAAGCTTTTTGGGGGCGAAAGTTAGACTAGATTCCTTTAATTCTCAACTAAAATCTTACCTTCTTTAAGAATATTTTCACAACCCCTCTTAATTCTAATGCCTTCCCTCTGCTAATTATCTGTTAGTTATCCTGTATACAGCTTGCCTCATATAGATTTTTGTTGTCTCTCACCCCATTAGATTGCAAGCTCCCTGAGGGCAAGGACTATCTTTTGCCTCTTTTTGTATCCCCAGCACAGTACCTGGCATGTAGTAGGTGCTTAATAAATGTTTTTAATTGATTGGACACTCTCCTAGTGCAATCACACCTGAGATCAGACTGTGCTTCCTGCCCTAGTCCAAAGTATTCCTAGTTAAAGCTCTGACTCAGCTGCAGACCTACTTAGGGGAGGGGAGGAGGGATTGGGCTTATGGGTTCATTGGATTTAATGCTAGAAGGGATTGTAGAGACCATCTACTCCAAACATCCTCATTTTGCAGATGGAGGAACCAAATGGCCAACTGATGCCCAACAGCATTGAGTCAATTGGGATTTGAACCCAGGTCCTCTGACTCTAAGCCCAGAGCACTTTCCGCTACATCCTATTTTTCTTTGGCCTCTGAGCACCTACTGGTCAGGTGAGAGCACTGGGGAACATGAACAATGACTGAACTACTGAGGAGCTAGAAAAGAGGCTGTTTTTCCTCTCCCCATTCCCCTCTTCTACTAGTCTCTGTACCTGAGTTTTCCCTCAGTGGGTGGGCCTTCTGAACAACTCCTCCAAGAGGGGGATTTTCAGAAAGTTACAATCCAAACCCAAGTCCCTAAGCTGCTGTCAGGGAAGCCAATGTCACCCTTTCAATGGGGCCTGGAAAGCAAATGTCCCTCATCCTTGGAATGTACTTCTTTCTCAGCACCACCTTTTAAAATGCCCAGGGACAGCTCGAGGACCAGGACCCCTTTTCTGATCCCCCAACTTGGAAATTCAATGTATTCAAAATGTGATTCATATGTTCCCCAAACCTTCTGAGGTTTCCTATTTCTATTGTTAGCACCAGCTCTTTCCAGTCACTTAGCTTCTCAAACTGGAATCATTATTAACTTTCCCCTCTCCTTCATGCCCCAAATCCAATCTGTTGTCAAGTCCTGTGGATTCTACCTCCATGACACCTCTCCCATCTGTTCCCAACTGTCTACTCAATAATCCTCTACTTGGGTCTGGGACCTCATCTGTTGCTTGGATTATTGCAATAGCCTCTTAATTAGTTCTCCTGTCTTTATATCTTTCCCCTTTCTATTCCCTCCTCCACAAGCTGCCAAAATGACATTCCTAACATACAGAGCCAATGAGGCCTTTCATCTCTCCCCGTTGCCTCTAGGATCAAATGGGACATCCTCAGCCTGGCATTGAAAGCCCTCGCCCATCAGGCCCCACTCCACTTCCTCTGCAGTATTATTTCATGTTACTTTCCCTTTTGTGTGGTCAGACTGGCCTGCTCACTGCTCCCTCTACATGACATCCATTTTCCCACCTCTATCAGTTTGTCCAAGTGGTCTCTGAAGCCTGGAAAGTGGTCCCTCCTTATCATGGCCTCACTGAATCCCTCATTTCTCCCAGCACAGATCAGGTGTGCTCTTCTTTGTGGAGCCTTTCCTGATCCCTCCGGTGATTATCAGCCTTTCCCTTCTGAAATTACTTTGTATTTCCTTAGCTGTATAGACACTGCAACACTCCCCTGCCTTCTTAAGGGCAGGCTCATTTTGGTTTTGGTTTTGTGTTCCTGAAACTTAACACATTTAAAAAAAAAAATTAATTTTTTGTTTTCAACATTCACTTTTAAAAGATTTTGAGTTCTAAATGTTAGCCTCCCGCCTCCCCAAGAAGGGCTGCAATCTGATATAAACTATACGTATATAATCATACGAAACATATTTCTACATCAGTCATTAATACATGTTTGTCGAACTGAATGTGTGACATATTACACTGAGGGTGACTGAATAGAACAAAAATGCTGAAGAAGCGACAGCTGGGATTCACGTGAGCAGGTCTGGACCACACGTGATCTGAAGTCTTCCTGCACATTAATCTGAAAATGTCCATCAAATGAGGGGCTCTCTACAGCCTTGCTGTCCTTGGTCCCTGGGGAAGAGAACAGGACCCAGGGTTTACAGGAGTGTGATAGAGAAGAATGAGAGAGAGAGATGTTCTAAACCCTGAGCAGAGCCACACGCATTCAAACCTGATTTGAGAACATCTGGGTGGGTTTATTCTCCTTGGCTCTCGAAGGAGACACTAGCTCTTTGAATAAACTGGTGTTTTGCTGCAATCAGAGATGGGGGCATGAAGGCAGAGGCCTCCTAGAAGCCCTGTTTAGTACAATTATTCAGTCTTTTCCCCTGAAGGGCCTCTGCATTGCAGCTGTCCTTTGTGTGTGTGTGTGTGTGTATGTGTGTGCGTCTGTGTGCATGTGTTGGTGTGTGCGTGCTGTTAGCAATGCCCTAGTTTGTGAGCTACTGCAGTCCCCCAGTCCCTCCTCCCTACCTCTCCTCTCCTCTCCTCTTCTCTCTCTCTGTCTCTCTCTCTCTCTCTCTCTCTCTCTCTCTCTCTCTCTCTCTCTCTCTGTCTCTCTCTCTCTCACTTTCTCTCTCTCTCTCTCTCTCTCTCTCTCTCTCTCTCTCTCTCTCTCTCTCCCTCCCTCCCCCTCCCCATTACCACATCACACACATTCCACTTCATAATGAGCTCTAATTGAGAATTTGCCCAGTAACCATCAGCCTGGGCTGACAGAACTGCTGAAGAAATGGGATGAGAGAGAGGGAGAGGGGCGTGGCCTGGCACTGCCAGGGCTGCGGCCACTGACAGCATCTTCCTTGGAGACAAAGTTCACAGCCAGGCCAAGTGAGCCGGAAGCCCTTCTCCTCCTCGTTTGCTCCCTCCATCTGGCTAGCCACAGCCACCTCTTAGTGAAAATGCTCCTCAGCTGGAACCCACCTGGTGAGGGGCAGAGACTTCACTACTGGCAGATACTGCAGGCTGCATTCTCTTGGTCCATAGGGAGATAACTAATGGGCACCAGCTTTAGGCTTCTGTAGTGCTCAGATCAGAGGCAGCCCATAGGCCCCATTCCCTGTGTGTGTGTGGATGGCTGTATGTGTACATGCATGTAAATAAAGGGGCATGTGATTGCAGGTGTACGCACGTACAAACATACATGATGACTGCAGTGTACATGTGATTGTGGACATGACTTGGTATGTGCACAAGCATAGACATGTACTGTGCATTTCTAGGTAGGCACATATACAATTGTGTGTGTAGAGTGTAGGTGCACAATGTACATTTTTGGCCATATGCATGCAATCCTATGCTTGTGTGCATACATATGTATATGTACGCAGGCTTAGTCACTTTTCTGCACACATGTTCACATATGCACGTGCATGGTTAGATGTGTTGACACATTCCTATGTGTATGCAAGTATGTTTGGACAAAGTGTGACTGCATGCACACAGACTGCATGATTGTAAATGAATATGGATGCCCGCGTGGGCATTGTGCATATGTGTGACAGACAGCTTAGGGGAGTGGAAAGAGAGGGGGTCTGGGAGTTAGGAAGACTTGGGTTCGAGTCTCGCCCCCAATACATACTAGTTATGTGGCCTCGGCAGGGTCCTTAACGTCTTCACACTCCAGGCAAGTCTCTCTGATTAGAAGCTGCAGAGAACTTGTCAATCTCTCTGTATTATGGACAGAGACTCCGCACAGGGAGTGCTCTGAATATTGAAATCATGGATTAAAATGTAGATGGTTTCAGGCAGGCATGTCTGTGTATCTGTATGCAAAGCTATATACCTGTGATTGGATACACCATGATTATGCATATATACATGAATCTATGCTTTGTGTGTGTTTGCATATGATTATATCAGCATGAATTGTACATAAGTATAATTATATGTATATAAATTGTATATATGTATCTTCCTGAATTCAAATCTGGCCCCAGATACCTACTAGCTATGTGACCCTGGGAAAGTCACTTAAACCCTGTTTGCCTCAGTTTCCTCATCTGTACAATTTGAGACTGATAATACAATGAATGTCTTTCAATTAATGACACTTTAGGAAAAAAAATAGAGAAGAAACTGGCAAACTACTCCAGTATTTTTGCAAGAAATCCTCATATGGGGTCAGGAAGAGGCAGACATGACTAAGTGACTAAACAACAACATAGTGCTATGTATGTACGCATGCATGCATATATGTATTATTGTATGTGTGGGTATGTATATACATACATATGATTGTATGTGTGGGTATGTATGCATGCATGTATGTATCTATGATTGTATGGGCGGATATGTATGTATGTGTGTATGATTGTATGTGTGGGCATGTATGTATGTGTATGCATGATTGTATGTGTGGGTATGTGTGTATGATTGTATGTGTGGGTGTGTATGTATGTACACACATATGATTTCATGTGTGGGTATGTATGTATGCATGATTGTATGTGTGGGTATGCATGCATGTATGTATGATTGTACATGTGGGTACGCATGCATGCCTACGTTCAGAAGGAACTTTGGTCCTAGGCCTCAGGAGCAAAGTGAGCAAGCCTATTTATTAACACCAGGAGGACAGGTGGGTGGGGGAGGGAGGATGCGGAAAGGGAAGATATGGATTGAGGTATCAGAGGGGAAACCACAGGAAAGATGGTTCTGCTTCTATAGCCATTCATTCTATTTCCAAGTTTCATACGAGGGGATTTTCTCAGAGAAAGAATCCTCCCTCCTGCCCTCTCCCCAGTTCACCTGATGTTCTTTCCCCCTTTGAGAGGGAATCACTCATCTCCCTCCTCACCTCCTTTGCCCACAGAACATCAGTGAGAACTTGTCCCATTGATCAGAAGCCCTCGGTAAACAATACCTGTGTATGATTAAATGTGTTGACATTCCTATGTGTATGCAAGTACGATCGGACATAGCGTGACTGTGACTCACCCCAATCGCAGCGATTGAGGTGAGCAAGCCCCAGTCCCTGTTCTGTAAACCTGCTCCGGCTCCTCCCAAGTCTTCTCTGATCTCTCCCCTCAGCAGCGCCTGGGGACTCAGCGTGCCCTGGACAGAACGTGACTACAAAGGCAGGTCCAGAAGTGGCTTATTGAACGAACGCGTTTGTTGACGTGTTGCTTTTGCTCACTTAGCTGTTGACTGCTCTGCGTCTCAATTTCCCTATCTGTAAAGGGAAGCTGCCAGCTCGTGCCCTCTCCGTGGCTCCTTCCAGTTCTAGTATTCCATGATTCTCCATCCTGTCTCCCTAACTGGATCACAATTAAACTCTCCCAGGGCAGGAACCAGCATATTCTCTTTCTTTGCACTGTGAGCCCCTAGAGAGCAGATGCTGGTTTTTATGGTTTTTGTTTGGCCTTTCTTTGTATCAGCAAAGTGCCTGGCACCTAGTAGGCACTAAACCAATGCCTGTTAACTTGATTTGATCTCCTGACCCCACCCAGCATAGAGTTTGATACACAGCAGACTACTGAGTCACATGTCTCTAGCTGGAGGGGACTTCAGAGGCAGTCTGGTGTGAGCTCTCCATTTCATAGCTGAGGAAACTGAGCTCCAGAGTTTGCCCAAGGTAATAACTAGAAAAACTGGGCTTTGATCTCTAGAGCAGTGAGGTGGTGCAGTGGATAGAGCTCTGGGCCTGGAGTCAGTGAGGTCAAACGTGACCTCAGATACTCACTAGCTAGGTGGCCTTGGGTAAGTCACTTAACCCTGTTTGCCTCAGTTTCCTCATCTGTAAAATGCACCGAAGAAAGAAATGTCAAACTGCTGCATTCTCTTTGCCAAGAAACCCCAAAATGGGGTCATGAAGAGTTGGGCAGGACTGAACAACAATCACAACTTCTGGTCTCTGATTTTCTTCAAGTGCAGATCTGACCATGACACTGCCCTCCTCAGTAAGTGCCCAAGGCACCCTTTACCTTCTGGATCGAATGTGAACTTTGTATTTTATTTACCTGGACCCTTCCTGCCTTTCTAGTTGTCTGACGCTTGACTCTTCTCCACGTACTACGTGGTCTAGTGACGCCGACCTTGTACGTCTTCCCACCAGACGCCTCCTCTCCGGACTCGATGCCTTTCCCCTGGCTCTCTGTCCTCTGTGCCTGGAATGCCCTTGCTCTTCCTCTCCCCCCCAGCTTTCCTGGCTTCCTTTAAGATTCTGCTCAAATCTCACCTTTTCCTGACTCCCGCTTCTGATAGTGCCTTCCCCATATATCTTGTATGTGCACAGTGGCTTTTGTGGCATCTCCCTCATTATCATGTGGACTCAAGAGGACAGGGATTGTGTTTTTATGTCCTCAGCACTTAATTATGGGGTCTGGCCTAGAGTAAGGGCTTAAAAATGCTCGTTGATCATTAACTGATTGCTTCCAGAATTGACACTCCCCTGTGCTTTGATGACTGTGTGGGGGTCTCTCTTCCAGAAGATCTCCCATGTTTTCCCTGGTTGATCTCCAAAGCTGTCTGTGCCACCTTGATTCCTCTTGACTAACAGTGGTTCCCAGCAGGGATGGGGGCCACAGTTTACCAGCCTCCTCTCTCCATATGCTCACTCCTTCTTTTTCTTTGAGGGTGTCCAGAAGATGGGGCGGGGCAGAGATAAGATGTATAGGGTTCCAAAGGAAGCTGATGATATGAAATGAAGATGTAGTATTTTCCCCATCCAACTTCATGGTTGGAAGGGGCCTCAGAGGCTATCTGTACAACCCCCTTTCATTTTCTAGGTGAGAAATCTGAGATCTAAGGTAGCTGATTAAAAACTAGCCTTAGGCCAAGACCTGCGGGGGGGGGGGCTGGGGTGGTGCCCCAATCTCAAGAGTTTATTTGACAAGGCATCAGGGCTTGAAATGCTGGAGTGGAGGGGGGAAATGGTACAACCCTTTCCCTATCAGCACTGACCCCAGTCAAGCACCTTCCAATGACCAACCTTGTGGCTTCAAGTGAGGAGTTTCTCAGCACATATATACTGTACTAGATTAATGAAGAAAGGAAGAGAATATTTTGCTCATTGGAAGAGATGTCAAGGAGAGGCACACACCCTCAGCCAGGGTCTGAAACTTCAGCAACTCAATGATGCCTTTAGGATAAAATCTAGACTTTCATTCTAGGTTAATTGTGGGTCATGTTCCTTCCCGCACTCTAAATTCCAGGCAAACTGCACTGCTTGGTGTTTCCTGGACTGGGCGCCTCATTTCCCATTTCACTGTGTTTGCATGGGTGTTGTCCTCATGCCTGGAATGCATTCTCTCCTCTTAGAACTCTTGGCTTCTTCAGCGGCTCAGCTCAGGTACCGTGGCCTGTGGGAAGCCTTTCCTGCTCCCGTTTATTGGAACTGTTTGCTCCTTCTTTAAATGAGCATGTTCATATTTTTCTATTTATATGTTGTATCACTCCAGGAGGAAGCTAATGCCTTGAGGGCAGGGACTTTTTTGTTTTTATCTCTGTATTCCTGGTGCCTGGCACAGGGCCTGGCATACAGTGGGCACTAAATGATTTCTTATTGGTTTGGCCTCAACACAAAATCCCATCAATCAGGCAGTCGACTGGCATTTATTAAGTCCCTACTATGTCCCAGGCTCTATACTAAGCACTGTGGATACAAATAAAGGCAAAAGACAGTCCCTGCCCTCAAGGAGCTGCCATTCTAATGGAGGAGCTTACCATCACAGACTAGGTCACAAAAGACACTCAGTGGTCATGAAGCAGCATGTGGAAGGCCACTCATAGCACTCTAGAACAACTGTTTAAATGTCCTTCATCCATGAACGCTGTTCCTGACCCCTCCATTGGATGTCTGTAGGGTTGGCATTATTTCCTTAGTGCTGGAGAAGGGCCTGTATTGGGCCATCTCTGTGCTCTTTCCCTAGGATCAGGGAATTAGCATTCAGAAAGTAGGCCCAAACGGCTTCTTGGAGGAAGCTTCATTCTTAGGAAGGGGTTGAGGCTTTGTCATCGTTAGCCCATACTTGAATTCACCCACATAACAAAATAATCTAGGCCGTTGAAGGATTGCGACAAACAAATCCAGGGGAATAACGATGGAGCTTATTGAGGACAGTAATAATAAGTGGCCTTTGGAGCATACTTCATAGTGTACAAAGTACTCCACATGCACCACGTCATTGGTGCCCCATAAACAACGTTGGCACACAGTAGGCTCAGAGATGCTGACCTGCCCACGGTCAGACGGAGGAAACATCGGAGGGAGCGCGTTGACTGAGTTTTTCTGGATGCTTCTCTATGAGATGCATGCTGCTGCTTGCCTTCCTCACGGTACCCACTTTTATCAGATGCTAACCCATCTCCATGGCCGCTGGGTAGCATAGTGGCTAGGGCACCAGGCCTGGGGTCAGGAAGACCCGAGTTCAAATCCAGCCTCAGATATTTACCAACTGCGTGACCCTGGGCAAATCACTTCACCCTGTTTGCCTCAGTTTCCTCATCTGTCAAATGAGCTGGAGAAGGAAAGGGCAAACCCTTGCAGTATGTCTGTCAAGAAAACCCCAAGTGGAGTCCCAAAGAGTCAGACATGACTGAAATGACAGCAACAACAACAATCTTTCTCCATTTCCCAGGCATCAGCTCTGATGGGGGTCCTTCCTCACAGTTCAGTATAGAATGGAGCTCGCAAAAGGAAGGATCCCTCTGTAGATGAACATACAGAATCAGAGTCGGTGAGCTAGAAGGGGTCTTGGTGGCCATGTAAACCAATCTATAACCAAAAGCGATCCCTACAATAGCATGCATGACAAGAACCACCTAGCCTCTGTAGGCTTGAAGACTTCCAAGGATGGGGAGCCCTCCACACCTAGAGGCAGTTCCACCCACATGGGGACAGCTCTTCTGGTTAGCCTTTTTCCTGACATTGAGATGACCTTGGCCTCTTTATAACCTCTGACCTCTGGAGCCAAAGAGAACAAGTCTAGCCCCTTTTATCTATGGCAGTTCTTCAAACCCTTCAAACCCCATCTGAACCCCTCTCCCTGCCCTACCCTGAGGCTTCTCTTCTCCAGGCTAAACTTCCACAGTTCCCTCGACTGATCCTATGACATGTATGACATGATCTTGACACTCTACATCCATCCTGGCTTCCTTCATCTGGTTTCTCTCCAATTTATCAATATCCTTCTTAGACCATGGCACCCAGAACTGGCCACAACACTCCAGAGGAGATCTGACAAGGGCCAAGGACAGCGAGACTGCCACCTGATCCCTAGAAATGATGCCTCTCTCCGTGCAGCCCAAGATGGTGGGAGCCCCTTTGGCTGTCCCATCTCACTGCTGACTCAGAATGAACTTGAAGCTCACTAAGACCACCAAATCTTTTCCAGGCAAATCATGCCCCCCCATCTTGTCCTCAGGAAGCTGATTTATTTTTTACCTGTGTGTAAAACTACATTTGTCTTTGTCGTACTTTAGTTGAAACCCAATGTTCCAGAGCAGGGGTTCTTCACATTTTTTGTGTCTTAGATTCCTTTGTCAGTCTGGTGAAACCTATGGGTCTATTCTTATGGGAAGGGAACAGTTATGAAGCACCTACTATGTGCTCTGCTAATTGTTTAGAATAAGGTTTTTAAATGCATAAAATAAAATACATAGATTCACAAAGGCCAATTATATTGAAATATAGATACCTATATCTATATATATACACATATACATAGATATATGTGTATATGTATGTGTATGTGTGTGTATATATGTATTATACACACATATCTACATATATGCCCACCGCCCACATATATGTATATACACATAAACATACACAACATACATGCATGCACCCACATACATACATGTGTATGTATATGTATATGCACATACTTATACACACATATGTATATATATATATATATATATATATATATATATATATATATATATATACACACACACATATAGTTAAGATTCTCTGCTCTAAAGCCTGGCAAGATCTTTTCCGCTCCTGTCAATCCAGTGTTAGCTGTCCTTCACAACTTGGTGTCATTGGCAAACTCAATGAGCATGACATTGAAGTCTTTATCCAACTCACTGACAAAAATGATCAAGAGCGTGTTCCCTGGGTACTCCACTGGAGACTTCTTGCCATGTTGACAAGGAATGATTAATGACTACCCTCTGACTCTGGCTATCCAACCAGTTCTGAACCTGCCTAATTAAATTACCATCTCAGCCATATCTCTATTTTCTACAAGAATAGAATGAGAAATATTATCAAAAACCCTGCTAAAATTGAGGTAGGGTCTATAACCAGAATTTCCTTCTTCTGCCAGATTAATCATCCTAACTAATATTCCTGAAAAAGGGAAATGAGGTTTGTTTGGTGTGCTGAATTCTAGATGAAGCCATGCTGATTCCTTGAGATGGTTCTTTCCCTTTCTAGATGTTCACCAACCATCTCTCTAATGAGTCATTCTAGAATTTCCCAAGGAATAGCAGTCAAGGTCACTGGTCTCAAATTTCAGCTCAAAGCTGCCTTTTCGCTCCTGCCTTCCTTACCCTTTTCCTCAACTATGAACTTGGATTCTAGGACTGTCTCATAAAAAGAGAAGATGGAAACAAAACCCCAGCTTCTGGACACCTTCAATTTTCTTTTAAGTTACTTCTTAGAAGGGTGAAATAATAGAAAAATGGTTGTTTTGGGGGTGGGAAGAGGACTTCTGGAGGTTAAAGAGGGAAAGAAATTCTGGGAAAGGTGACTTGGGGAGGCTGTAGGTCATAGGATTTGATATCTTAGGATACCAAGAAGGTATCTTAAAAGGGAGCCCAGTTTATGAGAGGAAGAACATGAAGCCTAGAGAGAGGAGCTGATCGGCATAAGGTCATACTATCAGTAAGCAGAGGTGCTGAACCCCTTTCCTTGGGAGGCCTCCAAGGCAATTCTGAGGAGTCAAAGTCCCATCCTGTCAGTCGGAGGGAAGGTTTCACAAGCATTCCCTCTGATCTTAGTTGAAATGTGGCCCCGAGGAGAGGCTGTCGGAACCTCCTGCAAGAAATCTGGTTGATGGCATATTAACTTGACAAACATAGTTCCCAGAGCCAGGCTGGATCAGACCCATTTAGCTGGCTTTGAGTCCAAGTCAACACCAACCACTTAAACCAATTGACCTAACACAAAGTAGAGTCGCAGGAGTAGAGGAGACCAATCCCATTCATTGTCCATAAATTTTAAGCACCAGCCTCGATGGCCAGGAATGTCTAAATTCAGAGTTTGAAGGGGTATCAGAGGCCAGCTAGTTCAACGTTATCATACTACAAATGAGGAAACTGAGGCTGGTGAAGTTTAAGTGACTCGTCCAAATTTCCTCAAGTAGTAAGCACTAGAGCTGAGATTTGTACCCTGGTCTTCTGACTCTGAAGCCAATCTTCTTTCCACCATACTCTACTACTACCCCTTGCTTGTCTCGCCAATGGGGTGGGAGTTGGGGAAGCAATTTGGCCTGACTCCTGCTGGAGTCCCAGAGCTTTCAGAGTCCTCAGGAGATGTGCAATGGGATGCCTTGCTCAGAAGTGAGCTAGAACTTCACCTCCCCCCACCAGCTTTGACCTGAAGAGAAGGCCTCAGCCCCCGTCAAATGGCCAGCACCAGTGCAGATGAAGCCTTGCATTTTTAATGAGACAGTAAATGTAGGCTGCTTTTGACCATTATCCATCTCTTGCTATTAACCTGAAGCACGGTCTTCATGCATCTTCCCCTTATAGCACTTTTACAATTTAGTTTGCATTCTGGACCATCACAGTTTGGTGTCAGAGTCTTTTCCTTCCCAAGTTTTCTGGTGGGCTTTTGCTCTCTGTGAAAGCTCTATGTCTAAGAAAGTTTCCTCCATTTGTCTGGGTGTCTTCTTATCTGACCAAGCTTCAGAGAGGTCCCCAAGATCACCTGGGAAGAAGTGGAGATCCCAGAGGGCTCCCCTGCTTTCTTGTTCCCTGGCAGCTTCCATCATTGAAATGTAAGCCCTCCCATGGGGCCCCAGGTCAATTCTGTCTATGGTTTCTCTCTCAGAGGAGCACACTCAGATCCAAGCTGGCCTCTCTCCAACTCTGGCCAGAGCTGAGGCTCATGGGCCTTCAGAGTACTGGCACTGAGTCACCTCTGTCAAGGCTCTGGAGAGCTTGGTGCCTGAGGCTACCTGGGACTGTGGCGCCTGGCTTTCCTGAGCCCACGCGATACTGCTGAACCCAGAACTTCATTGAGTCAGGCGGGTGGGCGGGCAGGCCCAGTGGGAGTTTGGGGCTGGGGTAGGGAGAACCTCAGAGTGGGAAAGCCTCAGGGGAGTTAGTCAGTGTTACAATAATAAAAACTACAATAGCAGTAGCAGCAGCAGAAAGAACACTGATCTGGGAATCAAAGAACCTGAGTTCAAGTCATACCTTTGCCATAAGAACCTGTATCACCTTGGACAAGTCATTTAACTTCTCTGGACCTCAGTTTCCTCAATGGTAAAATGACTGGGCTGGACTAGAGAGCCTCTGGCATCTCTTCCAGTTCTAAATCTATGTCCCTTCAAGCTCTCATCTTTCCAGCACTTTCAGCATTTTCCTCCCCATCACTCTACGGGGTAGGATCACAAGAGCGTGGATTTAGACCTGGGTGGGATGTCAGCTGCCGCCTAGGCCAGTCCCCTCAAGGCAGGAAGTATGAGTATTATTATCCCCATTTTACAGACCCTTAGAGCATAGGCTGGAGTTGGAGGGACTTGAGATGTTTTCTAATCCAACCCTCTCATTTTATAAATGGGGAAATCGAGTTTAACTGAGGTCATGCAGTAGAGTCATCAGAGTCAAGACTTGAACTCAGATCTTCTTTTTCCAAGGTCAGTATTTTGCCCATCACACCATGCTGCTGTAGTAGCAAAGTATCTCAGGATTCTCATCTGGCCGAGAGTGGGTCAAGGCCATTGCAAGACCTGTGGCAGTTGACACATTTCTATCTCTTTGGTTTAGCTCTATATCCCCTGTTCTGGGGCCCTACTGGGTCTGGATCTGATTGGCAAGTCCCTCATGTGGTCCACTGTATTTAGGCTGGTACTAGCCATGCCTCACTTTACTCCCTGTATATCTCACCAGCTGTCTTACTGACTTGCTCATACCTACCTCCCTGATTTCCAGTTCTGGAAACATAATCCAATCAATACTGTCATTGCTACTGGAAAGGATGTGTCAATCTCCTTCTCTATGATTTCACTCACTATCCTTATTACTTTCCAAATAAAAAAACTCTCCTTGGCTATCACTCCCCCAAATGTGCTGAATTATCCTGTTAGAATGTAAGCTTAATGAGGACAGAGACACAGTTTGCTTTTGAATTGTATTCCGAGGACATAGTATAGTGCTTGGCAAGAAGCAAATACTTAATAAATCCATCCAACCACCCCATCAAACTATCTCACTCACCCATCCATCCATTCATCCATCCATCTATCCATCCATCCATCCATCCATCCATCCATCCATCCGTCCGTCCGTTCATTCATCCATCCATCCATCCATCTGTCCATCTGTCCATCTATCCATCCGTCCGTCTATCCATCCATCCATCCATCCATCCATCCATCCATCCATCCATCCATCCATCCATCCATCCATCCATCTATCCACCCATCTATCTGTCCACCTATCCATCCGTCCATCCGTCCGTCTGTCCATCTATCCACCAGTCCATCCATCCATCCATCCACCCGTCCGTCCATCTGTCCGTCCATCCATCCTTTATCCATCCGTCCATCCATTCTCTTTGCAATCCCCCAATACACACATGGCAGTTCATGATCCTCCTCGGAATATGGGCAGGAACATACCTGGAGCAGTGTGTGATGATATCACTGCTCCTGGATGTATTACAGTAGGCTTTAAGCCTTCCCTTGGGGGTAGTTAAGACACATAATAATAGTAATTATGACGATAGCTAGCATTTATATCACTGTGAGGTTTGCAAAGAACTTTAAAAATACTGTTTCCTTCTATCCTCACAATAACCCTGTGAGGTAGATGCTGTCATTACATTTTTTTTTCCAGATGATGAAACTGAGGGAGACAGAGTGACTTGTCCAGGGTCACCCAGTTACTAAGTGTCTGAATCAGGGTTTGGATTCAGGTCTTCCTGACTCCAAAGCCACTGCTCTAGCCACTGAGCCACCCGCAAGTAGAAAGGTCTATCACTTTGGGACACAATTTTCTTCCCTAAGAGGCACTGAGCTTCACAGAATGATTCCTACAAACCCTTGGGAACAAATAGGAAATAGTGCTCAACAAGACATTATTCATTGGGGGCGGGGTCTGTTTTTCTAAGGAGGGGACACTGTGTAATTCCTGGAGAAATCACTCTTGACCAGACCCCGCTGCACAGACAAGACAGCATAGAGAATGGGAGCTCCTGGTCTTCTGCTAACTCCGCTGGGTGCTTCCCTGTTCAGCATCGAGTACAAGACTTCTCTTTGGTGTCCGAAGCCGTTCAGAATGGGGCCTAGACTCCACGCCTTTCCATCCTTTCCTCCTCCCGTTTGCCTTTGCCACTCCACATTCCAGTTAAGAAGGGCTTGTCGCTCCCACTTTTTCGTCTTTATTCCCCTATAGCCCATCACGGTGCCAGGCGCATACTAGGTATCCGATAAATATTTGTAGATTGTCCCAAGATCACTTGTCACAACTCCAATGTCTGGGATTCTCTACCTCCCGGCCTCCCTGGCTTTCTTCAAGTCTCAGCTAAAATTCTGCCTTCTACAAGAGGCCTTTCCCAGTCCCCCTTAATGCTTCCCTCTGTTATCTCCAGTTTCTCCTGTCTCTATCATATTCGTATATATTTGCTTGTGTGTTTTCTCCAACATTAGGTTGTGAACTTCTTGAGAGTAGGGTCTATTTATTTATTTGTGCCTTTTTTTGTATCCCCAGTACTTAGCGTGGTGCCTGGCTTAAGAAATGCTTGCCGACGGGGGAAGTCCCAGTAACAACTAGGATACCAAAGTAAAAACTAAAGAAAACATGACCTGAAACATCATTAAGAAGCATCATTAATCACAGCATTTTAGAGAGAATAGACCTTAGCAGCCACGTATAAGCCCAAACTGTGGCCCAAACGGAATTCTTACAAGTGGCTGTATTTGACCACCCTGGCCATCCTGTCTGCTTGCAGGCCTCCGATGAGGATCTAAGTTTGAGGCAGCTCGTTCTACTCATGGACAGCTCTAAAGCTCAGAAGCCTTTTCTGACATCCACCCTCTTGGCTCTGCCCTCTTCCAAAAGTCAGCCTTTCAGATGCTTGAAGACAGTGATCCTGTCAACCCCCTCCCTTCGGCATGCACAGGTCAACACTTATTTAGTCCCTGGCCTCTCAAGGCTCCAGGGTCTGTTCTTACCATCCAGGGATAGCCAGTCGTGCTGTGAGGAAGGGAGAGTGGGCAGAGCCCGGGCTTTATATTCAAACACCACTGAGTTAGAGATGATCTGGTTGTTGAAGGCAACTTGTAGGGTCACAAGGCCAGTGTCATGAGCTGCAAACACAAGAATGGAAAATCAGAATGAAAGAAGCTGGCAGAGTTCATTCAACCTAGCACCTACCTCAAATGGCCCTGGAATAACCCTCCAAGGCTCATTCACCAAAACTTCTTCTGCCTCTACTCTGGACTTGCTCAACTCTCATGGAAACTCCCAACTTGAGGACCTTCCCTGACTGACTCTTATCCTCTAGTTCCTCTGACTCTATCCCCTCCCCCAGAACTATTCCCGCTCAAGCATTCATGAGAATTGTTTGCATGGTAGATGTTGCCGTTTGATTTATTTTTTATTTTCAAGTCTTTGGAACCTCAGTGTTCCATTGTCTCAAAAGACACACAACCATGCTGGAAAGAATACTGGCATTTAAAAGATGAGCCTTTGTTTCAGGGAGAAATTTGGGGTTATTAAACAAACAAACAAACAAACCACTCTGTGATTTCCAGAGGGCAATGGGGAGACATATGGCAGTCTTGAGAAGATTGCAACACATTATGCGGCGCACGGCACATAGTAGGTGCTCATTGATTGGAATTATGGAGAACTGAAGTAGAGGATGTCATTGAAGAAATGAAGGAGTGAAAGAGATGGGCCAGGATACTCCAAAGAAAATTTTTTAAAAAGAGGAAAAGCACCCACATGTATGAAAAATATTTTTAGCATCTTTTTTTGATATAGCAAAGAACTGGAAGCTAAGAAGGTGCTTATCAGTTGGGGAATGGCTGACCAAATTATGGTATCGGAGTATAACGGAATTGTTTTGTAAGAAATGATGAAAGGAAAAGTTTCAGAGGAACTTGGGAAGACTTGCATGAAACGATGCAAAGTGAAATGAAAAGAACCAAGAGAACAACATACACTGTAACAACAACATCTTGGGAATTAGGTTTTGAAAGACTTTGGAACTCTAATCAATGCAATGATCAGCCTTGATTCCAGAGGATCAGTGTTCCTTACTTCCTGAAAGAGAGGTCATCTGCTAAATATGCAGAATGAGAGAGGCATTTCTGGCTCTAGCCAATGTGGGAATTTGTTTGACTAGGCATATCTTACGAAGGTTTTGTTTTTCTTTTTTGTCAAATTGTTGGTGGATAGGGAGGGAGAGAAAGAAAAGAAAAAAAGAAAGAGAGAAGAGAAGGTCATTGAAGCTTCACCCCTCCCTCTGGGTTCTAGACAGTTCTCTAAGACCAAACATTGTAGAGAAGGTGCTGGCTTGCATGAAAAAAGGAAATTTCCTCACTGGGAGTTCCAAGTACTAATGAAATCACAAGTCCAGTCCTAATCCTTATCCCCATCTTTTGGAAAAGGAAGGATCTGGACAAATTGATCATATGGTCCTTCTTTTGTTGAGCTAAAATCCCCCCCCTGCCCCACCCCTTTGCCTTTCCCCCACCTCTGTTTTCCTTCTACATGTCAAGGCTTCTGAGATACTCAAAGTCTGCCTGGGCTCTTCTCGAGCTACCTCAGAAGCCTCTTCCTTCTCTTCCTTCCTCTATTTCCTGAATTTAGGAGTAGCAACTTGTGCCATTGAGGCTGATGGATTCAAGTAGGGGGTATCTTTGCCTCCTCCAAAGATCAGAGCTGGAAAGGACCTTAGAGATCATTTTATTCAGCTCCCTCATCTTATAAAGGAGGAGATTGGAGCCCAGGAAGGTCTTGCCTAAGGTCCCACAGGTAGTTAATGATGATAATAATAATAATAATGATGATGATGATGATGATGATGATGTCAGCTTGTTGTTCAGTTGTTTCAGTCATGTCTCACTCTCCATGTCCCCATTTTGAGGTTTTCTTGGCAAAGATACTTGAGTAGTTTGTCATTTCCTTCTCTAGCTCATTTTACAGATGAGGAAACTGAGGCAAACAGGGCGAAGTGACTCGCCCAGGGTCACACAGCTAGGAAGCGTCTGGGGCTGGATTTGAACTCAGGTCCTCCTGACTTCAGGTCAGTTCTCTACACACTTCACTATCTAGCTTCCCCTAATATGATATTTTTTGGGTTTGCAAAACATTTTACACGCGTTATGTCATTTGAACCTCACAATGTCTCTGTGAGGTTGGTTGTGTTCTCCTCCCCATTTTGCAAAGGGCAGAGGCGAGGCTGAGAAAGATTAAGTGATTTGTTCAGGCTCACACATCTAATCTAAATCTAAATATCTCAGGGGAGGGTTTCCACTCAGATCTTCTGGGCTCTGACCCCACTACCCTATCTGCTGAAACAGCCAGCTGCCTCCAAGGTCCAGGACTTCAGACTCGATGCTCTTTCCCCCATTCCACGCTTCCTCCTCCTCAGGGCTGGGTTTGGACCCCTGTGCCCACCCACTCCTCACCCCCCTGCACCCCTGCTGCTGCTCCTCAGGGGCCTCAGGCTGCTCTTCCCTGCCAGGCATCTTCTGCCAGGGCCCAGCGGCAGCTGCAGCCAGAGGAGGGCTATTTCCGCAAAGAGCAGCCCACTCTTTTATCTCCCTTTAAACTTGATGTTCCGCCGTTTCCTGACCCCTGGGGAATTTTGGCTCCTTTGCAGGAAGGTTGGGCCACAAAACTGCCGTGTCCATCCTTCGAAAGGCAGCTCTGCCTCTCCCCATCCGAGTTCTCCCGCTGTTTCCTGACCTGTGCTTTTCATCACTGTTTTATTCTTAGCTTTGTCTTCTTGACTCTGTCATCTCCCTCTTGACCTTTCCATGCAATCAGGGTCTTGTTAAAGTCAGTTTACGTGGGCTGTGTGTGTTTTCTGCTTCCTGAGTTTGGGAGTTGTTTGGAACAAGAGTAAGCTGTCCATCAGGACAGGTGGACAGGACCCTGCCATCTAGACAGTCTGTGGTGAGGACACTCGAGCTGGCATTGCTGCAGTTGATGAAAACATAGACTGCTTGTGTTTCACTTAACCTGCCGATCTTATTTTTGGCCCCAAGTTGGTCTGCATTGACACCGTGGAAGTCTTTGGAAGCCTTCCTGCTAGAAATGAGAGTTGTCTGTTTTAGGCTCTGTTTGTGAGAGATGGGAAATCTGACTCATTTTGGTAGTCTGAGTCTTAGCTTCCTCACTTATAGGATGGAGAAAATATTACCTATGAAAAATCATTACCTATTATATGATGGAGAAAAATGTTACTTATAGTTTCTGCCTAAATTCTATATGATAGGACTTAGAGCAGGGGTAGGAAACCTGCAGCTTCCAAAGCCACGTGTGGCCTCGAGGCCGCAGGTTCTCCACCCCTGACTTAGGACCAGAAGGCTCTTCAGGGGCCATTCTATTCAATCTCCTTATTCTACAGAAAGGATACTGAGTTCCGGGAAAGTGGGGTGACTTTTCCACCATCCTTCAGGTAGCAAGTGCCAGAATCTGGATGCAAACCCAGGTCTAACTCCTTTTCCTTTGTTTCCCATGGCCTCACAGGGTTGTTGGGAAGATGAAATGAGAGAGAATTAGTAAGGCTAGTGAGCATCACAGAAATGCCACCACTACTACAGCTGCTGCTGCTACCATTATCGTTATGATCATCATCGTGGTCTGCAATTTCAGAATTCCTACTGAGGAAACGCTGGTTTTAGAGAGCTGCCCAGGGGCACCAACAGGTCAAATGACTCGCCCAGGGTCACACAGCTAAGACAAGTCTGAGGGGAGACTCGAACCCACCTCTCCCTGACTCAGAGGGTGGGTCTGACCATATCCCACATTGCCTTGCCTCCCGATCATCCCATTCATCATCAGCTCAGCCAAGCCTGCATTTGGGGATTCTTAAACTGGGATGAGGGACCCTCAGTTTCCTCATCTGTAAAATAATGGGGTGAAGCTTGTCTGTCAGTCAACTAGCATTTATTAAGCACCTACTGTGTACCAGGCTTGGTGCTAAGCCCTGGAGATACAAAGGAAGGCCAAAGGCAGTCCTTGCCCTCAAGAAGCTCCCAGTCTAAACTACAGGATCTCAAAGTCCCTTCCAGCTCCCCAGAGCATATAAATTTCTTCACCTTACATCCTCCTGCTCATTGCTACCATGGCAGTTTGGTGCACTGAGTTTTGGGTAGAGCTGATATCTTACTACTATCAGATGAAATAATATTTGTTAGTGCCATAGTGCCTGGAACATAGTAGGTATTTAATAAATTCTTGTTTCTTTTCCTTTCCCCCCTACACTTGGTTTGTCCTGACTTGGTTTATGTAAGCTCTTTGAGGCCAACAACTATTCATTTTTCCTTTGTACCTTTGGCATCTAGTAGAGTGCCTTGCACATAATAGGCACATAATAAGTACGTATTGTTTGATTGATTTGGGGAAATTAATGGAGAAAGAGAGAGAGGAGGAAAGAGACATAGAGACAGAGATAGGAAGAGACAGAGACAGAGACAGAGAGAGAGAGAGACAGAGACAGAGAAACAGAGATAGGAAGAGAGAGAGGGACAGAGGGTCGGTCTCTCTCTCTCTCTCTCTCTCTCTCTCTCTCTCTCTCTCTTTCTTTCTCTCTGTCTCTGTCTTTCTCTGTCCCTCTCTCTTCCTATCTCTGTTTCTCTGTCTCTGTCTGCCTGTCTGTCTCTGTCTCTGTCTCTCTGTCTGTCTCTGTCTCTTCCCATCTTTTCCTATCTCTGTCTCTAAGCTAAACTTGGATTCGGGCAGCCTGACTTCTAGGATGCCAGCCCTCCTCCAACTTGCTGTGTGACCTTAGATGAGTCCCTTTCCTTCTCTGTCATTCAGTTTCTTCCTCTGCCAAATGAGGGGGGCAGCTTAGATGTTAGCTAAGGTGGGTCATAATTGTCTGCTGGACAGCCTCGCCTGTAACATGAGGGGCCTGGGCTGGACAGCCCAGGATACCGTGGGGGGCGGGGAAGGGAGGAAAGTAGGGAATCCGTGAATGAGGGAATAGCATTCAAGGCTGGAGGGGCTACTCAAGTAGCCCCAACAAAGGCTGGGGCCTCTAATGTGGGGGCCCCTCTCTACTAAAGCTCTCTCCTTTCCCCACCCCCCATAGCATCCTGGGCTGTCCAGCCCAGGTCCCTCATGTTACAGGCAAGGCTGTCCAGCAGACGATTATTAAGAACTGCTCTTAAGGTCCCTGTTTGTTACTGCCCTGCTCTGATAGCTCCTTAAGCCACGGAGGTGACCTTGGGTCCTCAAAGGCTGTGCCAGTGGAATACAGGTGCTGGCAGGTCCGACGGAGCTGGAAAAACCCCAAGTACAGGCCCTGGGATGGCCCGTGTCATGGACTCTCGTCCGGGGATCAGCCTGGCCTAAGTTTGGAGAGGCTCAGCACCAGGCTGGCCACAAGAGAAAGATTTTTTTTTTTGGCCACAGCAGCTCATGGAGACCATCTGTTCAGTTGCAGAGGGGTAGTGATCTGTATCAATGGAGGAAGGGCCCACGTTGGGGTCCCTGGAGTATTGAGGTATAAAGCTCTAAGTGCTCGGCCTGGCACTCAAGGCCCTTGATAACATGGTGCCCACTACTCTTCTGGCTTCACCTTTCCTTGCTCTCCTCCATGCACTCTATACTCTAATTTCATTGGCTTACTCTCTACCCCACCCCCACTCTCTCCTAATCTCACACCTTTGCTTATGCTGTTCTGTATTTCTGTAATAATAATAGCCAGATTTACATAACTCTTTCCAGTTGGCAAAGCTTGACAAATGTGACACCTGATCCTCACAATAGCTTTGTAGTGCAGGTGCTTTTATTATCCTCATTTCACAGTGGAAGAACCCAGGCTGAGAGGTTAGTTGACCTGCCCAGGCCAGCCACACATCCGGTTTGTGAGTGTCTGAGTCAGAATTTGAACTTAGGACTTCCTGACGCCAAGTCCAGTGCCCATCGACTGCACCATCTAGCTTCCTCTAGAATCTAAGATTCCTGCCCTTTCCCTCTTCACCTACTGAATTAGAATCCACTCTAAGAAACCTAACTATGCCCTGGATCTTATAGAGTACTTTGTTTTGCATATCTCCTGGGTTCCAGGCCTGTCTCTGACCCATCCTGGCTGTGTGACCCTGTCTGGGCAAGTCATTCAAACTTTCAATGTTCTGTGCAGAGAGAGTGCCAACCTGCATTCATGGGAGGAGTTTCCTTTCCTGGGAGTTCCCCACACCTTTTCTATCCTTTTCTGGGCAAATGAGTGCATTGCAGTGGTTGGGCCAGCGCTGATATGGGCGCCTGCCATTTTTTCCCCTGTGGGCTTGGTTTGAAAGGCAAGGTGGCTGTTGTGAAGGTGCTACCTGAGGGGATGAATGGCTTGGCTCTCAAAAAGTAAGGGTGAATAAGAGTCTAAGTGCCTTCCTACTCACCAGCTTGGCTTACAGCACCATGACTGTCATATGTAGGGAAATAAGATTCATTCCCTGCCTTCCAGGAGTTTATAGTCTAGTCTGTCTTGACCAGTCTCTAGCTTGAAACCTCTGTATTGGACGGACCATAGTGTTGGCTTATTACTTGTTCTGTTCCCAAACCTGACATGCCATTTCTCATCTCCACACCTTTGCATGGGGTGTCCTCCGCCTAGAATGCCTTTCTTTCTCACCTCTGCTTCCTATAATTCCTAACTTTCTTTGAGGCTCAATTTAAGTGAAATCTTCCATGAAAAACCTTTCTTGGTTCCTGCCCCTGCAACCCCACCTTTGTGAGTATGCTCTACCTTCTCAGATAACCTCATACTTACTCATCTGCATATTCTTTTTCTAGGTAGAATGTAAGCCCCTTGAAGGCAAGGTCAGTTTGTCTTTGTCTCTCTAGTGCTTAGCATACAGCCTGGTGCCTAGTAAGTATCTGGCGGATTGTGTTATGGTATCATGGAAGGAGAGTGGCTCTTGTGGCTTTCTCCCTGCTCCATCTGATGAGACATGGGAGAGCTTGGGATAGGACAGAGAGCAGAATCTCAGTCTGGAAAGGTTGATCTTGAGGGAGCTGTGTGTCCTAAGGAGGACAGGTAAAGCCCAGGGAACAGGGGGGTGCAGGAGACAGGCAGGATCTGGGTTTCAAGCCAGACAAAGACCAGATATAGACACGGCACCTGCCTCAGCAGTAGGTAGGAAACGGACAGTTTAATAGCATGTTGTCCCCTCCTTTCCAGGGCCCAGGGCCCATGCAGATCCCATCCCTCCGTTATTACAGGTTTGCCACAATAGCCAGGTGAGCATCTCAAGCCCAAGAATTTGTCGAGATGTCTGGAGGAGAAGAAAAGAAAATGAGGAGGGAGGGCCCTTGGCAGGCTTGAGCATGGCCTGGCCAGCATTTTGTGCCTTCACTTATTGGTCTTCTCTCCTGTCTCCTCTTGCTTCTTGTTAGAGTAGGAGGATGGCCCTGGTCTAGGGGGCAGCCCTGTGTGTACTTCTTTCTGGGCCCTCAGGAATGGGGCAGAGAGGGTCTGGTACACAGTAACTCTTTAATAAATGCTTGTTTTGATTGAATGATGGGGGGATGAAGCAGAGACATAGGGCTGCAAGGGACCTCGGAGGTCACTCAGAGGTTCAATGGTGTCAAAGTCAAATAAAAACAGGAGTGGGGAGGGCCACTAAACTGGACACAAGGATCCCTATGGGTGTATGTTGACTTAGAAAACCACAAATTAACATGATCTATGTTTTATTGTATTTTTATTTGTTTTGTTAAATATTTCCCAATCACATTTTAATCCGGTTCAGGCCGCACTTGAGAGTGCTGTAGGCTGCCTGTGGGCTGAGTGTTTGACATCTCTGATCTAGTGCCTTCACCTCGCTCCAGAGTTTAGGCCAAGGTCACATGGGTATGAAGTGGCAGAACTAAGATTCAGACCCAGGGCTTTTAGTGGGGGAATAACTGAAGTTTGTTTCTACCTTACAGCCCTTTCAGAGCTCAGGAGCTCCAATAACTAGAGGGCAGGAACAGGCTAACATCTCAAGGGAAAGAATACAACAAGGAGAGGTGGGGAAGGCAGTGGAAATGAAAGTCACCTGCCTCTGGAGCCAAGATGGCCCAGGTAGAAAATGTTGATTTGGTGACTTCTGGAGCTGCCTGTTCACAGCCCTTCAGCCCACACATTCCTTATCTCCTTTTATTCCTAGCAAGGCAGCTTGGCCTTGAATTTATTCATCTGTCCATGCATCTATCTATCCATCCATCCATCCACCCATCCATCCAACAAATATTGATCACACATCTTCTATGTGCAGAGCATCTCATAGCTAGCTATTCTGTTAGATGCTAGGGAAAGTTTAGATAATACATTGCCTACCCTCATGAAGTTTACAGTCTAGTATAAAGGTCAATAGGGCTCTCCTACCTCAACTTTCCCCCAATAATACTGCCCTGTTCTTTGAAGATTTCTTGATTTATTTGAAAAGCTGATCTAACTTCATTCTTGTACCCAGTTGGGGCAGAGGGTGGTATCAAGAGGACCCACACTTAGGATCAATTGGTTTGGTCTTTGAGGGTCCTATGGGTAGTGGTCCTGGGACTCTCTGGCACCAATTCTTTCTGAGCCTAGCACAGTGAGTGCTTCATGCTTAAGTACACAGTACATGTACTTAAGTACATAGTACTTAGTAATGTACTTAAGTACATACTAGGTACTTAAGTACACAGTACACGCTGATTTAAACTGAATTCTTGGAATCGGAAGCATCTCCATCTCCATCTTGGAGATCTCTATACCTTAGAATGTCAAAACTGGAGGCAATTGTAGGACATGAGCTATTAAAACTGGAAGGGACTTTCAAGAGGATCTAGTCCCACTCCCTGATTTTAGGGAAGAGGAAACTGAAGCCCAGAGAGGTCAAGTGACTTGCCCAAGGTCACACAGAGCCAGGATTTAAACCCAGGCCCTGTGACTCCAGCTTCGGGGCTCTTTGCTCTGAGGAGAAGGGCCCTTAGAACTTAGTGTCATAGCTGAACCTGAGACATCATTCAGTCTAACTCTGTGCCCCACCTCCATCTTACAGATGAGAAAACTGAGATTAAGCCCTGTATTTATTTTATTTCCCTCATCTGCTAGTGGCTTTATTTAAAGTTTTATTGACGTCTTTTTTAAAATGTAACAGTAATTTTTGCACTATAAAAATAGCACCTAGAATTTATATGGCACTTTAAGTTTTGCAAAACAGTTTACAAATATCTTATTTTATCCTTACAACAATCTTGGAGGTAGGTGCTATTATTTGACAGATGAGAACACTGAGGCAGCAGGGGTTAAGTGACTTGCCCAGGGTCACATGGCTAGGAAGTGTCTGTAGCTGGATTTGAACTCAGTTCTACTTGGCTCCAGGTCCAGCGATCTATTAAAAAAGCTGCCTCCCTCCCACTCCAAATCAACCCATCAATCATAGGCTTTATTAAACACCTATTATGTGTTAGGGCCTGTGTTAGTGGTTGGGTATAAAAAAAATCTCCCAAAGTAAGCTTTCTGCTATGACAAAGAAAAACTCAGCAACCTGGTTTGACACCACATGCAACATTTCCCATCCCTAGTATCCTACCTCTCCCACAAAAGAAAGGAAAGATGTTCCCTCATCTTCTCCTAGGCCAAGATTGGTCATTCTCATAGCACAGAGTTCTCAGGCCTTCTCATTTTATAGAGAAAGGAGCTGAGCCTAAGAAAGGGGAAATCACTTACCCAAAACTACACAGCTAGTTAGTGCTAAGATGGGATCCTTGCCCTTGGTGTGACCTTCCCTTCCTCCCCAGCCCTCTGTCTCTTGACTCCTGATTCATTGATCCATCAGTCCTAAGCCCTGGCCTGGCGATGGTCTGAGGAAGCTGCCCTTCTTACCTGGACAATAGCATCGAAGCACCCCTGGCTGTATCAAGGACGCAGGCACTGAGATCTGGTCAAACAGGCAACTATAGTTATTGCTGGCTTCTTGCCACGGGCCTGTGATCAGGACTTTCACTCCTCCCTGCAAGAAAAGGAAGACAAAGGCAAATGAGGAAGGACAGAGAGAACTATAGAAGGTGATGGTCTGGTGGGAGCAAGGGTACAATTTGGGAGCGCCGGACTAAGAGACCCTATAGAAAGGAGAAAAGAGCAGAAATTGAAAACTACTGAGAAGCATGGGAAGACTTATATGGACTGATGCAAAGGGAAGTAAGCAGAGCCAGGAAAATAATATACATAATAGAAAGAACGACAACAGCAAAATCCAAGCTGAAAGCTGTGTGATTGTAATGGCCAAGTTTGGTCCCAAAGAAGAGATGTGAGAAGTCACCCCCTTCTATTCTTTGCTGAGGTGGGGAGCTATGGGGGTGGAACGTTGTATATAATGTTAGAATTGGTCGATATGTTAGTTTCTTTTGTCAAACTGTCTATCTCTCCTCTTAAATTTGTTTACTATGGGGAATATCTCTGTGTGTTTCCCTTTCCCTGCCCTGGCCTAGCTCCAGCTCAGCAGACTCTTGCACAGAATGACAGTGGGCTCTCACTCCCTGGGACTCCCACTTTCTCCATTCCTCTACAGAGCTCCCAACTGTGGCTCTTACACAAACTTTAGGAGGGTCCTTGAGTATCCATTCTTTCCTGGACCAAAACAAACCAAAAACCAGATGCAATATTTCTCAGTCTTTCTGAGCCCACGACACACCTGAGAACTGGCTGGAATCCATGGGTTTCTGGATCATTCTCTCCCAACCTCCCTGCCGTGTGTCCATGCATCCTCCCATATCACAGAATGGCAGAGTTGGAAGAGGTCTCATTGGTCCCCTAGTTCAACCTGGACTTGAACAAGAACCCCCGCTATAACATATTCAATAAATAGTCATCCACCCTCTGCTTGAAGATCTTCAAGGAGGAAGAAGCCACCACTTCCCAAGGCAACCCATTCTACTTTGAGACTTTTCTAATTAGGAGGTTGTAGTGTAGCGGAAAGAACACTGATCGCGGAGTCAGAGGATCTGTGTTCATATCCTGCCTGTGACATTACTGTGTGACCAGAAGCAGTCACTTAATGTCCCTGAGCCTGTTTCCTCAATTGTCAAATGACGGGAATGAACTAGGTGACCTCTGGGGTCTCTTCCAGACCTAGGAAAGGATGAGCCTATGACCTGACTCTGACCTTTACACGTGTATGACCTCGAATGTCACTTGATATCCATGGTCCTCAGTTTTCTCCCCTATAACTTAAGGGGAGTGGACCCAATGAGCTCTGAGGCACCTTCCAGATCCAGATCCACGAGTCTTCCATCAAGCCCAGATTTTTGCCCCCTTCCACCCTCCACTCATTGCTATTCTGGGACCAAACAGAAAAAGAGTAATTCCTCTTTCAACATGGCAGACTTTCAAATTTGAAAACAGCTGAGAGCAGGGAACATCCAAGGACATTAACGATTAAGGCAAGGGAGCAGGAGGGAACTCAGGAGGTGGGGAGGGGGATCTGGTAGTTGTCTCCAAGGAGATGAAGCCTCACCACGGGAGCAGGGACTGACCTATTTGCTGTTCTCATGGATGCTCCACTTCCCATCTCCAGGGTTTGGAACTGGAGGTCATCCATGCCTGGAGTGCTTTTCTGATTCCTTGAATCTCTGGCTTTCTTTAAGACTCAGGTCAAATGCCACATCCTGCCAGAGGCCTTTTCTGGTTCCTGCACTTCTCTCCACCCTCCCCACCTCCATCTGCAAGGGTCTTCCCCTTTAAGGCTAATTCCAGTCTACTCTGTATGTACCTTTTATTGTTGCATCCTTGTTCGGTTGTTTCAGTCATGTCGGACTCTTCATGACCCCATTTGGGGTTTTCTTGGCAAAGATACTGGAGTGGTTTGTCATTTCCTTTTCTAGTTTATTTTACAGATGAGGAAACTGAGGCACGCAGGTAAAGCGACTTTCCCAAGGTCACATAGCTAGTACCTGAGGCTGGATTTGAACTCAGATCTTCCTGACTCCAGGCCTAGCACTTTATCTGAAGCCACCTAGCCACCTCATCTATGCCTTTCGTGTTCCCATGTATTTACACGCTTGCTGCTTCATTAGAATGTAAGCTCCTTGAGGCCAGGGCTATTTTTGCTCTTTATTTGTATCTCTGAATCTTAGAAGGGTGCTTAGCACGTGGTTGATTGGTTGGCTTATTAGGATTCCAGAGAGCAGAAGTAAAAACGAGAATGCAACAAAAGCAGAGTATGACCCAGTGAGAAGAAGAGACTTAGCTGACAGCGCTTTGGGGTATACTGGAGTCCTCAGCTACTCACCCCTTCTCTGGGCCCGAATTTCCTCAACTGTAAAATGAGGGCCCCGGTCTAGATGGCCTATGAGAACCCTTCTGGTTCTAGACCATTGAGCGCCGAAGCATGCAGGTGGAGTGGAGGATTCCTGCTCTGGGGGACAGTGTGGACCAGAGGGGATTTCACCCACTGTTGCTGTTCCAAGGTGGGATATCAGAATGGTGGAGGGATACCGCTGAGCCCTCAGAGAATGCGGCTGTGTGTTGTAGCCCCCATCATCTCCTGCCGGTGCAGGGCTTGTGGGGAGGTGGTAAAACCAGGCAGAAAGACTCAGCCCTGGGGGAGGGAGGAAGGTGGCAGGGGATGGGGGGTGGCGATGTGTGGAAAGAGAGGACTCTGGGCAGGCTCTTGCCGAGTGAAATCAGTGTGATTCTGTGTGGAGGAAAGGAAGGGCTCAGAACGAGGGGGATGGGGCGCCAGAGCCTGGCCATGTCTCCTGCCAAATGGAGATGGGGATGTGGGGCTGACGGGTGTGAGGTGATGTGGGCTCCGGGCAGCTTTACATCCCGAAGCCCTGCCTTCCCCTCCTCCCTGCGCTCCCCCAATCCTATGGGCATCTGCGTCTTTGCTGGCCGCCCACACACACAGACTGGGAACCTCTCCTGACGTCATCTCTCCCCCACACAGAGCGACCGGGAGAGGTTCCACGGAGGCTCAAAAACAGCTGCTTTCCCAGCAGTGCAGCGTGGAACTCAGCCGCACGAGCCCTAGGAGAAGGCCCGAGATGACCCTTTCTAGGCCACACTCCCCTAGACTGGGTTAGGACTCCTGCGCCAGGAGACGCCACCTCCTTCACGTCCCGCCAGGGAAGACTCTCATTTTGAGAGCTGGTTCCCATTCCCTCAAGTGCCCTCCAGCTAGTGCCAGGTCTATCTATCCCTGGCAGGGGGAGGGGAGGAGATAAAGTAAAGGAAGAATAGGGGGGGGGGGAGATGTTCTCACTGAAGGTTGGCATCAGGTCTGGCCATGCGTCTGGAGCAGCTCTGCGGGGAGCTCTACCTCTGTCTCTGCTTTTGGTCTCTGGCTGCCCACTGGTCTCTGCAAAGGGTCTTCGGAATAGAGCTCATTCTGGAGCTGATTTTGAGGCACCCAGGCCTTAGGGTCTCTAATCTGGAAGATGCTTGCTTTTAAGAAGTCCCTCAGGGCTGTCTGGTGACAGCGAACAGGAAAGCTGCTTTGTTCACTGGATTCTAGGAAGGAACCTGGGGGCTATCTAGGGCAACCAGGCCAAGAAGGCTCAGCCATGTGCCCGAGGGCGCCCAGGTGCTATCTCATAGAGCAGGATTTGAACCCGGGTCCTCCGACTCCAAACCCAGGGCTCTTTCCACTGTCCCCTCCTCCCAAGCTGGGGATTGGTTCAGAAGTGAGGCATGGTAGGAGAACCAGCCCCGCCCCCGTAGTGAGAGCATCTAAGGTCAAACCCCGCCTCCAGCACTTACTTTGATGTATCTGGAGGCGATCTTGCGCAGCTCTGCCAGCGCAAGTCAAGACATCCCCCATGATGTCATTGGTCCTCTTTGGAAGTGAAGCACAGACACCAACACCAGCACTTACTGTCTATGTGACCACAGGCACGCCCCTTCCCTTCCTTAGGTCTCAGTCTCCTTCTCTGTAAAAGGAGAGGGTTGGACTCGATGTCCCTTGAGGTTCTTCCTAGCTCTAGGCACGTGCTCCTAGGAGATCCAGGGGAGTCCGCGGGACATAGGCCACCCGGCAGCTCCCCTGACCTCCACTATCCCTGGTCATATGGAGTACGATGGGAGGCGACTGAGAAGCACATGGTCTTTTCCTCCTCCTTGTCCTTCATTGCTCACTGGTGGCATCACCTTAGGAGTATTTCAGAATCATAGAATTTATGAACTGGAAGGGATCTTAGCAGCCATCTTATTCTGACCCATACCCGAACAAAACTCTCCACTTTCTTTTTTCTTCACTTTTTTGTCTGTATTTTCTTTTGCAATGTGGCAATGTTTTGCATGACTATGTATGTATAATCTATGTTAAATTGCTTGCCTTCTCAAGGAGGGATGAGGGGAGGGAATTTGGAACTTGAAATTTTAAAAAAAAGTTAAACTTTTTTATGTGTAATTGAGAATTTTTTTTTAAAATCTCCATTCTAACAAACCCAACAAGCAGCGATGACATCTGGCCTCAGGATGGAAGAAGACCTTCATCGTGGTGGGGGGGGGGGAGGGGCAGCCCCATTCCCCTGTGGGACAGCCCTAATGGATGGGTACTTTTTTTTTTTCTAACAGCAAGCCTGAATCTGCCTCGCTATCATGTCTACCCATCATTCCTGGTTCTGTCCTTATGCCCAAACACAATGAGTCTAATCCCCCTTCTTCATGGACAGCTCTTCAAACACCCAAAACAGCTATCACATCTCTCCCTCAGACCCCAAATCTTCTCTTCCTTAACCTAAACATCCCCTGTGACTTTGATTCTCATGTGATATGGACTCAAGGCCTCCATCACTGGGCTAAGTTCCAGAAAGCCCCTGTTCTAATGCCCTTGTTACATGCCAGGGTAGACCTGCCTCCAGGCTAAGTCCTCATTGGGAAGGACTACTTGACCAATCAATTTCTCTCGTAAGACACTGAAAGCCCGGCATGAGGAGATGAATCTTAGAACTGGAGAGTTGGAACAGGCCTTGGAGGTTGTCTTTCATATCTCTCCACCAAAGAAGGGATTCTTCTCCACAGTATCTCTGGGCACGTGGCCCCTGTTCGAACATTGTCTAGAACGACCTTCACAAGGCACTGTTAGACAGCTCTGATTGCTAGATAGTTTTGTTTGTGTTGAGCCAAAATCTTCCTCCTTGTAATATGTTCCTGTTGTTTCTAGCTCTGCTCTACACAGACAAATTTATCCTGCTCCTCGGCCTAGGTTGTCTTCCCCTATTGGAAGGTAAACTCCTTGAGGGCAGGGATTGTCTTGCTTGCTTGTGTTTGTATCCCCCGGCTTAACACAGCTCAGCCAGACAGTAAGCACTCAACCTATAATCAAATCAGCCTCCATAAAGGAGTTTTGCAAACTTTAAAGCTCATGTAAATGGTAGCTCTTACCATTCACTCATCCATTCAAACAGAATAAATCTAATCCATCCCGCACATTGGGCAGCTAGCTGGTGTGGCATATCCAGTGCCAGGTCTGGAGTCACAAACATTAATATTCCTGAGTTCAAATCTGGCCTCAGACACTTACTTACTAGCTGTGTGACCCTGGGCAAGTCGCTTAACCTTGTTTGCCTCAGTTTCCTCATCTGTACAATGAGCTGGAGAAGGAAAACCACTCCAGTATGTTTGCCAAGAAAACCCCAGATGGGGTGGTGAAGAGTCAAACACAACTGAAAAACGACTGAACAACAATAAATCCTGCAGATAGTGTCTTTTTAGATATCAGAAGATAACGATCATGTCCTCTAAAAGTCGGAAGATCTGGCTTTGCTATCTGTATGACCCTGAACAAATCACCTACAAAACCACAGATTCTCAGAGTTGGAGGGATTTCAGTGGCCAACCCATCCAAGGCATCGCCCAAAGAAATCCCCACTCTGGTATCCTAATGGCCTTTGCCTGAAGAACTCCACTGAGGGACAGCCCACTACTTCCTGACAAAGCCTGTTCCACCCTGGAATGACTCTAGTGGTTAAGAAGTTTTTCTGTCATCAGTGCTCCTGGCTCCATCCTCTGGGGCCATATAACTATTCCAATTTCTTTTCTACACCATAGCACTTCAAATATTTGAAGACAGCCATCGTGCCCCTCCTAAGCCTTCTTTTCTCCAGGCTAAACATCCCTGGTTTCCTCACTCAGACTGAATGAATGTGAAGAAGGCCTCCACCATTGAGAGGCACCCTTGCATAGTGGTAGTGGGGTTTTGGACCCAGACACAGGGCAGGTCTCCTTTCTGGGTCTGTAACATGGGGTTAATATTAGCACCTACTTCACAGGACTGTGAGATAGCAAGTAAATGAGATAATACATGTAAAGCATTCTACAAACCTTCAATTGCTTTATAAGAATAATGATTATTGTTATCATTATTATATTAGCCTAGTGCTCTAGCCTGTAGAGAACCTCTTGCATCTTGACTTCTCTACCTGGCACGTCCTTCTCAGCTCTATGTCTTCTGCAAATTTGATGAGCGTGTAATTTATACCTTTATCCCTATCACTGATAAAAATCTCACAGCACAACACAGGATAGAACGAAGATCCCTGAGGCATTCCCCTAGAGACTTTCTGAGTTGATAAAAAAGGAACATTTAATAGCTGCTCTCTGGATCTGATGACTTAGCTATTTCCAGATCCTCCCAATGTACCACTGTCAAGCTTGTATCTCCATCTTTTTTTTTCCACAGAAAAGAGAGATTGTATTAGATGCTTTATTAGAACCTAAGTCCACTAAAGCTACAGTATTTACCTCCATCTATCATTCAAGCAGCACTATCAAAAAAGGAAATGACCTATTCTTGAAGAAGTCTTGCTGCCTGTTTTTAATCACTGCTTCCTTTTCTACAAGTTTACAAACCATCCCTTGGATATTGTGCTCTAGAATTCTGCCCAGAATAAAAGTAAAACTCAGTGACCTAGACTTGCCACGCTCCATTTTCATCCCCTGTTTGAAAACCAACATATATGTTCTTCTCAGCTCTTTCTTTCTCCCTTACTTTGAAAGCTCACTGGCAGTAGTTCAGCAATTCTAACTTCTGCTTCTTTCCATGCTCTAGGCAAGATAATATTCATTTGTGCCTGATGAGTAAAACTTCTCCAGCGGAGCTAGACATCCTCACACTGGTTCCCCATTTATCTTAATCACTCTGGGCCTCAGTTTCCTCACTTGTAAAATAAGAGCCAGGGGGAGTTGTACCAGAAAGATGATCTCTAAAGTGTCTTTCAGCTCTAAATCATGAACTCCTATGATCTTTTCTCCAGGCTAAGAATCTTCACTTCCTTCTACCCATTTTCAGATGATATGGTTCCTGCTTCCTTCGGGATCCCCTGGTCTACTTCATCTAGAAGGCAACTAGGTGGCACAGTGTATACAGAGAACTAGGCCTGGAGCCAAGAAGACCTGAGTTCAAATTCAGCCTTAGACACTTGGTAGCTGTATCACCCTGGGTAAGTCACTTCACCTTTGTCTGCTTCAGTTTCCTCATTTGTAAAATGGGGATAGTAATAGTACCCAGTTCCCACGATTGTTATGAGGATTAAATGAGGCAAAATTTGTAAAGCACTTAGCACTGTACCTGGCCTGGTACACAGTAGGGATTTAATAAATGCTTGTTCTATCCCACACCCTCTTATTTGTCAATGGCTCAGAAACGCATACACGTCTCCAGTTGTGGTTTGACTAACCGCAGCCGAGGACGGCAGGATTGCCGCTTCCTTTATTCAGCGTATTAGGCTTTCCTTAATTCAGCTCACATGAGATAGAGTTCAGGGAAATTTCAATGGAAGGACCTTTGTTGTGGTAAGGAAGGGAGCAGAGTATGGCAGTGATGGACAGGGGCCCTAGATAAGTGGTCTCTGGCATGGGGCCCTGGGCAGGAGGGCTAGGTTGTGGGCTCTGGTGTCTGGATCCCTCCATTAACCCAACTCTAAGCCACACGGCCCTGGCTCAGATACCCATGGCACCAAAGGCCATTCAGAAACTGGTGGAGGGTGCCACCTAGTGTCCTGGTTAGAGAAGGCAACCTGAAGGATGACAGACAATAGGGTGACACCCCAAGGTATGGCTCAGAAGCCTAGGGGAGCCCTCCCCCTTGGTACAAGGCAGAACTGACCTTGGGGAACTAGGCTGGGTTACATTCCAGCTCTGTCATCTCCTACCCAGTATCTAGGAGGAGTGTGGAGAGGCTTCTCTCATTGTTTTGTGCTCTCCGGAGTTTTCCCAGAGGATGCCTTTGGCTTCTCTTGGGCTGCTGCTCTCCAGGGACCCTAGTCCTAGTGAATGCCTAGCCCTGTATTATAGGTGCAGTAGGTGGCTACCTACAGGATGTGGTTTTAGCATGCTCCAAAACAGGCCTCTGATCCAAGAGAGGGAGCACAGCACACTGGAAAGACCACTGGATTTAGAATTAGAAGACCAGAGACCAGATCTTGGTTCTGCTCATTGTTATCTGTGTGACCTTGGGCAAAAATGTTCTCATTTTCAAAATGAAAGGGCTGGACTATAGAATTTCTACAATCCCTTCCAGGTCATAATCCTATGGTCCAAAATGTTAGTTAGGCTATCTGTCATTCCTTGAAGGCAACATCTGCTAAAGTCACTTCATTCCTGTAAGCCCATTAGCTAGCACCTTGGGAGACTCAGCAAGAGAGGGAAAGAGAACAGGGATGGGGGTGGGGACGAAGGACAGAGGCACTGATAGAGAAGTCAGGAGGCTGCCAAGGACACCCCTTACAGACTTAGCTGCTTTGTTATAGTGTGTCTAGCTCTGCCCAAGGAAGGAAGGAATTCCAGGTCTGGTTCTCTCTTCTCTCCTTCTCTCTCTCTCCCCTTTCTCTCTCTCTCTCTCTCTCTCTCTCTCTCTCTCTCTCTCTCTCTCTCTCTCTCTCTCTTTCTCTCTGTCTCTCTGTCTCTCTGTCTCTGTCTATCTGTCTGTCTGTCTGTCTCTCTCTCTTCTCTCCTTCTCTCTCTCCCCTTTCTCTCTCTCTCTCTCTTTCTTCTCCTTCTTCTTCTTCTTCTTCTTCTTCTTCTTCTTCCTCTTCTTCTTCTCTCTCTCTCTCTCTCTCTCTCTCTCTCTCTCTCTCTCTCTCTCTCTCTCTCTCTCTCTTCTCTGTCTCTGTCTCCCCTTCTTTTTCATTTCATTGGTGTGTTAAGAAATCCAATTAGGGAAATTCCCTCTATTAAAGCAGATCAGTGCCTGCTTTGCAACTTTTAGGCTTAGAGTGGTGGGGGTGGGGGTGGGGAAGAGGTCCTGAAAGGTGAAGTAATGTTCTCCAAGCCAATTTGTGTCAGAGGTGGGTCTTCTCCGTGTGATATCAGCTCTAATGTCGCCAGAGTCCCTGCTGAAGGATTGCTCAGAGGGCCCAGGATGCTTGGATCAGCTTGGTTTCCCTATGTCTGAGCTTTGGTTTCTTCATTTCTATAATGAGCAGACCGGTGTAGATGATTTCCAGGTCCCCTTCTGGTTTTAAATACCGTGATCTCATAAATGGCTCTTTCCATAGCTCTTCACCTAGAGCTCATTCTGACCAACAAGACCCTGGAGGGTGCCCACTGGGGAAGGTGCTGGACTCCAGCCTGGGGAGGCTGGGCCTCCTCCCAGGACCCCTCTGAAGGACACTTCAATGTGCAGAAATGAAAAAGGAGGAGATGTGCCAATTCAGGATTATTTTTATCTCCACCTTGACCTTGTACTAGGGCTGGCAGCATTGTAGTCAAAGGAGCATTGAATTGAGAGTCAGAAGCCTTCCATCCATGGTGTTTGGAATGAAGGCTTGAGCTAGAACTCTCCAAGACTCTGTGAGTTTGGTATGGCCATTCTCTCAGATCCCACATGGAAGCAAGCTTCTCTGCTCTGTGACAAATGTTATGAGTATGCCTTGCTGATGTCAGTTGGAAAAAAGCTATCATGTTAATATCCTAGATCTGGGAGGTCACTTAGAATAACCCATCCCCTTTATAGTTGGTATTCCCATTCATCCTTCAGGGGCTGAGACCCTGAGGCCCCCTTTCATAGAAATCGAGTCTGATCTCTAGGAGGACATTAACGTTTTCCCCACCTATTAGAATAGCTCTGTGCTCCTGGCAGGTCAGTTCATCTTTCTAAGTACTTACTTCTTCAACCGTAAAATGAGGGATTGGAGTTAATGATCTCTGAGGGCCCTTCCAGTTTGAAATGTATATGCCTTAGTGAGTCTATAACTGTTCCCCATTTCAGGGCCTGAGGAGCAGCTGGGAGAGCCATTACATGGTGCGCTCTATGCAGGTAGCAGCCCACGGACAAGAAGAATAATGCTGGCCGTGGAGTTCTAAGGTCTACAAAGTTCTTTCTCCACGAGAAACCCGAGTAAGTCGTTATCCTCATTTTATGGAGGAGCAAAATAAGACCCGGAGATATTCACAACTCTTGATCTACAAGGGACCTTAGAGACCATCTGGTTCAACCCCTTTATTCTACAGAGGAGGAAACTGAGGCCCAAGGAGGTGAAGTGCTTTACTCAAGGTCTCACAGGTAGAAGTGGCAGAGGTGAGATTTGAACTCAGCTCTTCTGTGCCATTTCTCTTTCCTCTGTACCACACTGTCTTCCATATTGAAGGATGTCACACTCATGATGTGTATCTATCATCCTACTCTATCTATCCCAGTTCTCCTGGCTCAAGAGCCAGGGCTCTCTCCATTTTTCTAAGATTTGCTCTTGTTCCTGTTGGATGACAGCTCCTTGAAGCCCTGAGGTACATGAGAGCAATGGTTACAGAGGCTGCTTCTTCTCTAAAGGCCAGAACACTGACCTTGGATCCTAACTAGCTGTGTGACCCTGGGGAAGCTTCCTGTCTTTTCTAGGGCTCAGGTTTCTGGTGTTTAAAATGAGTGAGTTGAACTTTGTTGTTGTCACCGTTGAGTCCTGTTGACTCTTTGCAACCCTGGCAGAGATACTGGAGCGGTTTGCCATTTCCTTCTCCAGCCCATTTTACAGATGAGGAAACTGAGGCAAATAGGGCCAAATGACTTGCCCAGGGTCTAGTAAGTGTCTGAGGCTGGGTTTGAACTCAGGAAGAGGAGTGTTCTTGGCGTCAGGCCGGCACTCTGGGCACTATGGTGCCACCTAGCTGCCCTGTGACTTGAATGAGATGGCTTCTAAGGTCCTTCCATCCTTCTATGATCCTAAGAAAGGGGCAAAGACATTGAGAGTAGAGGCAGGGATGGGGGCGGGGAGGTGGTGAGCACAAGGGCACAGGGCGGGCCGGGGAGTGCTGATGTCTCGCCTCATGAAGCCCCATGCCATTTTCACCAAGAACAAAAACGACCACTGCCTAGCACCCGCTGTCCCCAAACCAGGACTGAAGCGCATCAGCCCAAGGGGATTATGAAGGGCAATTCCAGAGAGAAGACCGGCCCCTTTCCCATGGAGACATCCCCTCCCCCCAGCAGCAGGATGGCTCAGGCTCCGCCCATCCAGGTGAATGTTTCCATGGCAACAGCGGCTCAGCTGGAGGATGTGCATTGGTGGTGAGCCCACAGCCTCTCTTTGCAGTCTGCTCTGTGGGAGATTCTCCCATGTTCCACTGGGATAAGAAAAGATGGGAAGATGGAAGGGCGGGGCAGGGGATGCTTCCATCCGAAATGTTAGCTCTCGGATATTTAAATGTTCTGTGTGCTTGTGTTAGTCTGGGCCTGGTCGTTTTATAGATGAGGAGACTGGGGCCAGGAGAGGTGATGTGACTTGCCTACGGTCACGCGAGTAGCCTGAGATGATACCGATGGCGGCTGAGAGGAAGGCCCAGGTTTCACGAGCCCCTCTTCTGAGTTCTTTCCATTTTAGAAAAAGCAGCGAATCAACCAATAGCCCAGTGAAAACAGAGACAAAAGAAAGAAGGATAAGGGAGGGGGAGGTAAGGGAGCCGGGGGAACAAAGGTGGCTGTGAGGGGGCTTTTCAGGGGAAGTCGTCAGAAGGGACAGCACTTTGAAATGGCAGACCACACCATACTGCTGGACAGTCATCCTAACTGGGCGGGGACATATGGGCCCTGGTTAGAGGGGACCCACCTCAGGGAGATGGTTAGGGGATAGATGGGGAGGAAAGGCTCGGCCTTGCCCGTGCCTGACCTTATCCCTGGGCATCCATTCCAGCAGGAAGCAGATTTGGGGATCCCTAATCTGGGAGAGGGGGTTATGGCTGACTCAATGGCAGAAGTGATTGCTCTCACTTCTGGGAGCCTGGGCAGCACAGCCTGAACCTCAGTAGACCAGGGCAACAGAAGCTCCCATGTCTGGGACAGAGATCAAAGGGAGAGGCTTCCTTGGGACCAGGTCTAGTGCTGGGACCCAGGACTGGGAGTTCTGGCCTTACTTTTGCTCTAGGGGAAGCAGCAAAGCCTTGTAAAAACTCCAGGAAGAAGGCAGCAGCCCCCTGATGTAACCATTAGAGTCAGCGATCCCCGAGTCTCTGGGGCTGGATCACAGGATTTAAAGCTGGAAGGAACCTTAGATCATTCTGTCGAGCTCACTCCTTTTACCTTAGGCCCCGGTACCCTACAGACAGATACCAGACACCATTTTACTGGATACTCCACTGCAGTCAGAATGCGCGTGCTTTGACTCTTAAATGCTTCTGCCTCTCCTGGGATTTCTTATCGTCCACCTCAGCTTCTCCTAGAAATGATGCGTAACGCAAACTTATTTTTTTAAACTAAAATGATATTTAAGAGGATTTCACGTTTCTCTTCCCTTCTCTCTGCCCTTCTCTTCGTCTCCCATTTCCCCTTAAGATAACTGGAAACCTCTGAAGGTCCTGATGTTCCAGGGTTGGGTTTACCATCTCAAGGCCAAGCCCAGATTTTGAATGCCAATTTCTCATTTTCCTCGTTCTTGTGCTGCCCTCTTGTGGCAAGATGTAGATCTGACATTTTCTGAGACAACCCAGTATTCCTTAGGCAGGGATTTGCATTTGCATTTGTGCTAGGCTTATAATTCAGTAGATAAAGAACACCTTGCGAGGAAGCCTCCATTGAGGCAGATCAGCCCCTGCTTTGCAATGTATAGTCTTACGGTCTGGGGGCACTCAGAGGTTAAGCATCCTGTGTAGGGTCATTTTGCCAGCGTGTCTCAGGTGGGGCCTATATCTGGGATTCCTTGACTCTAAGGCTCCTTATTTATCCACTGTGACACGCTGCCTTATTAGCACGAATGGTGCATGCCAGATGAGCGCCTTCGTGGCCTGGCCTTCCCTTGTGCCCGCCCTAGATGGGGCCTTATGGGGTACCACGGTCTCTCTCTCCACACAGGACCTTCTGTTCTCATTCCCCAGAGTGCCAAATGAACCACGGCTCTGCCTCCTAACATCCCGCACCCTCGGCCATCGATTCCTTACCCTCTCTCTGTCTTTCCCAAGTTGTTGGATACTCTTCCCCAGGCCTGTCATGCACTCTGTACCCCAGGTTAGCGCCTTTGTGATTTGCTCTCACAGTAATTAAAGACTGAACATTCCTTGGTGACCTCTTGCTTGTGCAGCTCTGGCTTGCCTGCCTGCTCTCCCGCAGCTCCTAGCTAGGACTTGGATCAGAGGCTTGGCATGAACCTCCCTCCCAGGGTTATTTATGAGGGGAAAAAGAGATGTTTGTGAAATCCTCTGCCAACCTTAAAGTGTGACGTAAATGCTAACTCTTGTTAAGTCCTGCCTTAGACGTTTGTTAGTGGTATGACTCTGGGCAAGTCTGTCTACCTCAGTCTCCTCACCTGTAAAACAGAGATGACAATAGCACCTACCTCCGGGCGGTGTTGTGAGGAAGGAATGAGGTAAGTATAGAGAACACTTTGCGAACCTCAGAGCACTGTATACACGCTATTATTGGTAGTAGTTGGGTTAGCCCTGCTTGGTATCTCACCAAACCAAACCCTTCTGACCTTTAATTCTGATGAGGATGTATGTGCAGGTATTAGCCAATCAGGATCGCGAAGGCGGGGTGGTCTACAGTACCATTGTGAGAAGCACCGCTCGGGAGAGACAGAAGCACTTTGGGATCTATACCTTCCTCAGATATAGATCTTCATAATCAAGAGAAGGCAATTAATTACATGCAAATGATCTTGATGCCCTCCTATGTGTGCAATGAGAGATGGCCCCGCTGGTGGCGCTGGTTGGGAAGGAAGCGCCAGCAGCTTACCTCTGGGTAAGACCACTCTGGGGAGTAGTCGGTCACCATGAAGACTCGCCCACTCTGCTGCAGCAATCCCAGGGTGCTTTGGGCCGCGGTGGCCGCAGAGACCACCTCGGCCACATGCATGTAGGCCATGGTGCCGGCCCCGCCTTCGGCGCTGCTCAGCTGCATGCCGCCCTGCTGGGGGCTGCAGCAGGGGATGCACATTTCGGCCTGGCTGAAGGAGGCCCGGTTGCCGTCTTCGGCCTGTGAGAGCCCCGCGCCGTCCCCTGACACGAGCTGGTGTCCGTAAATAGCACTGCTCCCGCCTTCCACCGAGATGAAGTCGTTGATCAGGTCGGAGAACTGGTTGCTGAAGGAGATGTCAAAGTGGTCCAGGCTCAGTTCCATGTTGGAAGAGTTATGGAGGCTGTGGTGGGCCACGGGATAGAGCCCCTGGACCATGTTCCCTTGGAGGATGGGGATGCTGCCGCCGTTCCGGATGCCCCCGTTGGCCTCGGGCTGCATGTAGTGTTCCGAGCTGCAGCTCTGCAGCTCCCCAGACTTGAGCAGGTTCTCGCCCCCTTCGGCGGGCTGAGAGGTCTCCATGGGCACTTCTGCCTCTGCGGCGATGGTCTGGAAATTGGCCTGGAACTGCATGAGCTGGAGGGAGGACGTGGACTCTATCCGGGTCTCTACAGAACCGTTGCAATTGGAGGGGGTCGGAGGGGCCTCTGTCTTCACGGTAGCCATCCCTAACGGCACGAAAGAACTACTCGAATCGTTGAGATTAGTGTGGGTGCTCTGTTCTAGGGGGATAGGTTTGCTGGCATCCTGCAGAAAGAAGCTAGGGGAAGGGGTCTGGTGGACGTGGGGGCTGTGGACAGTCTGGCTGAAACTAGAAGCATAGTCCTTGTTGGAGTCTATAGCACTGAAGTCCATTTGCTCCAGGGTGGTACTCGGACTGAGTCCCCCACCGGACGGGAGCAGGCTGGAGCCAGCTGACAGGGTGAGGGAGTTAGATGTGCTAGAGGAGGAATACGCTTCTTTGGACATCTGCTGCTCGAAGGACGTGTCCTCGGTCTTGATTTCCTTCGTGAGGGCTGCGCTGAAGCTAAAGCCGACCCGCTCAGCCGTGGGCGACTGCCTCATATTGGTGCCGATCGTCTCCGCTTTCAGTCCCCCACCCCCGTAGGTCTGTCCCTGTTTGGGGTTGTTGAGGAAACAGTCCGGGTCAAAGTTCATGGTGGTTTCCGGGATCTTCCGGCCCCCATCGAGGGTGGTGGAAAGCACCAGCTCTTCAGACACATTAGCGGGCAACATTGACAAACCCTCCGCGCTCCCTGTGGCTGGGAAGGCGAACTTGTGGCCGTCGGAGCTCACCGCCAGGACGAGGCCCTGGGCGGCAGCGTCCGAGGAGAGCAGGTGTTGGTTGGGGCCAGCTGTGGGGGACATGGTGTACACGGCCTCGTTGGTGACCTCCGACATGAACACGGTGGCACTCTGGGACAAGCTCCCCATCACAGAGGCCACCGCCATACTGGATACCCCCGTGACCACGGGGCTGTCGGCCATATCTGGGTCACTGTTCAGGCCACTGCTGATGGACACGGGAGAATTCTGGGTTGTGTCGGGGACCTCCACCTGATTGGTGGAGGACACCTCGGTGCTGTTCTGATGCAGCAGCACGGGCTTCGCCACTTTGCCGTTCCTCTTCTCCCGGCTCGAGGCCTTGCCATGACTGTGCTCATTCTTGCCTTCGGAGACATCATTATTTTGTACCTCTGAGTGAGCGCTGTACCCACCTGTCCGTGGTTCAACCTTTGGTGATATGATGCGATGCTTGGCACTGTTACACTTGTGATGCACACTGCTACCTGCGCCTGTGGCCAAGAGAAACACAAGACACACGCACACACACGCGCACATGTACGCACGCCATACACACACACACAAGGAAGCGTTAGAGTTGGATCTGTGCTGGGCACTGGGCATTGAGCAAAATTCGACTTGTTTGCTTGGCCAAAAGTCCCTGAACAAACACATCAAAACCCGCAGCCCTGTTCTACAAAGAGACGTAAGCCATATGGAACTGCATATAAGTCATCAAGAGGGAAAAAAACAAAAACCCCAAACCAGACCATGACTGTCTAGTTCAGATTGGTGAGCCCAGGATGGACTTTGGGGTTTAAGTTCTTTTAGAGGACAAGAATGGAGTTCATTCAAAGTCCCCAGTCTAGCATTGGTTGGGCCTCAGTCTACCTTTCTGTTCTTCATTTCCTTCACAACCACGACAACCAAATTGAACTTCTCACTGTTCTCTCAACATAGTCCCCAAATTCTCACTTCCGTGCTTTCACTCATGATGTTTTTTGGTCTGGAATGCCCTCCTCCATCTTTGCTGCCCATCCTTGAAGCTTACAAGCAAACAAAGGGGAGAAAAGTCCAGCCTTTCTAAGCTTATCAGCTATCCTTTAGAGATTCTTCTCCAAGGGCTCTGGGCTCAGCAGGCCAGGGTAACTCCTCCCCCTCATCCCAGCTCCATCGTTTTTTTTTTTCATCCATCAGACATAGGCCATTGTTTCTGATAAAAAGGAAAATCCTCCCATGATTCCATCACAAGTATTCCCTATTGAGAATCTTAAATTCACAAAGACTTAATTGAGAAGAGACATGACCCTTTAATGATAATATCTAATTAACGAACTGAAGGGAGTGGGGCAATCTCATCCCAGGGAGCAAATGAGATGATTAGGAAATCGGCCACATTAGGCTACCAGTCAAGGGAGCCTCTGGATCTTTGAAGCCGAAGGAGGTTAAAGGAGACGCAGCCCAGTGGCGTGCCACCCCCGCCATGCTCCCCCTCTCCTGCCCCAGTTCACTCTAAGGAGCCCTGGGGCTGGAGGTTGGGCCTCTTGCTGATTTATGTGCATGTGGGCCAGAGGAGAATACGGTCTGGGTCAGACTAACTTCCTTTATCCTTCCTGCCACTGTCTCCATCCCTTCCCACTTCTCAGAGAACATTGTGGATGAGCTGAGCTGAGCAGGGCCTCATTTAGCTCCATGTCCCCCCCCCCTCCACCCAGGGGAGACTTTGTTAGGCTGGAGATGGATGATGGTCTCGACTTTCTCTCCCACTTGTCTCCATAGGGCACCTGCTGTGTGATTTGATCACTAATCCCTTCTCCCCTAATTGGAAATCAATGCCGAACACAGAGAGGTGAGAATACTCTTATCAGAAAGGCTGAGGGCGGGACTAGATGCCCAGCCAGGCCATGGTCAGCCAGGAGGAGCCAAGCACCTCCCTGGGACTAGGGCCCCACCACCCTTGGTGCCAACTCACCCAAGTTGCCAGTGCAGAGGCAGTTGTGTGTCCGAGGCTGGGGCTTGGTCTGGTGGCTGTCCAGGATCTGCTGCACCAGCTGCTCCACCGAGAAACCAGAGCTGCTGTTCCCATTGCTGCACGTCCACTTGATGCCATGGACTGTGGATAGAGAAGAGGACATCTCCCATCAGAGGCCACCCAGGGCCCACCCAGGGGGCGGCCATTGCTCTTTTCAGGTGGCCGGATCTGTAGGTGAAGAGAATGGCATGAGGGGGGAAATAGGAAGGAGGGAAAGACAGACTCATTATCTGATTGGGTGGGCCTCCAGCGTGATGGAGCAGGTGACAAAGGCAGGCCCTCTAGGGATCTCCATGCATCTGATGCCTCCTCCAAATGCCCTGCTTTCTTTTCTCCTCTCCCTCTTTGGTGTCTGTCTCTCCCTCTAGCTCTTTTCTCTCTCTCCCTCCCCCCCTGTGTTTTTTCTCTGTTTCTTTCTTTGTCTCTCCCTCCATCTATCTCTTTCACTCTTCTCTCTCTCCCCCTGTATCTCTCTCTTTCTTTCTCTTTCTCATCTCTCTCCCTCTCCATTTCTCTCTCCCCGCCTTCGTATCTCTCTCTGTGTTTTTTTCTCTGTCGCTCTTTCTTTGTCTGTCTCTCCCTCCATCTCTCTTGCACTCCTCTCTCTTCCCCCTCTATCTTTCTCCCTTCGTCTTTGTTTCTTTGTTTCTTCCTTCCTTCTCTTTCTTTCTCTTTTTCTTTCTTTCTTTCTATCTTCCTTTCTTTCCTCCTTCCTTCCTTCTCTCTCTCTCTCTCTTCATCTTTCTCTCCCTCTCTCCCTCTTTTTCTCTCTCCCCCTCCATCCCTCTTTCTCTCTCCCTTCATGTCTTTCTCTCCCTTCATCTCTCTCTCTTCTCTCTCTCTCTCTCTCTCTCTCTCTCTCTCTCTCTCCTCCCCTCTCCTTCCTCCCACTTTCTTCCTGCCTTTTCCTTTTGTGTTTCTTGCTGCTATCATTTTTCTCCCCCTTTTCTTTTCTTCATTGTCAATGGGATTTCTCAGTCCCGTAAAGACAACCAACAGTGCATGACTGCTGAATCCTGAGTTAGGGTGTCTTAGGGAGAGGGGCCTCTCAGAGCCTTCTTCTCATAAGGCCAGATTAGATCTCTTAGTCCCTATGCCTAGAGACCATGTGTTGGGCTGGTGTCTCATCTCCCTAGTAAACTCTAAGTTCTAGGAGGGTAGGGACTTTGTGATGCCTCATTTCTATCTCCTCCAACCTCTAACCCACTGCTTTGAATACAGTAGGTACTTAACAAACATGTGTTGAGGTTGTTATTGGGGAAAGGACTAGGGAGTGGTCACTTTTCAGATAGACTTTTTGTGGCTTTAGATGAGTCACTGTACTTTTCTAGTCCTCGGTTTCTTCATCTGTACAATCAGGCACTGACGTGGATCATCTCAAAGACACCTCCCCACACACATCTTTGTCATTCTTTATTTGAAGAACCCTCCCTGCTCTGACATTCTATGTCCTTGGTGTTCATCTTTCATGCTCGAGGAGGACCAAAATGGCGTCACTGTGTTGGGGTCAAGGTGCAGTATGTCCGGCAGTGACTGATTAGACCAGTAGGGGCTCAGAATGCTCTGCCACGGGTTGGGCACAAATAGTCTACGTGAGCATTTGGGGTAGATTCTCTAAATCTGCACATCTTGTGTTTCTTTTGAGCCACTGCAATTCTGTTCTGCTCATAGAGCACAGCACCTTCTCTGATGTGGGCGGTGTGTCTCACAATTGATTCCAGAGCTCTTCAGAGGGCCCTCGAGAGTGTCCTTGTGTCGCTCCTTCTGACCTCCCCCGTGGGAGCTCTCTGTAAAATCTCTTTTAGGCCATCCAGTGTGGCCAGCCCAATGGAGCCGTGCTCTCTGCAGTAGGGTTTGGATGCCTGGCAGTTCGGCTTGAGAGAGGACCTCAGTGTCTGGCACCTTATCCTGCCAGATGATCTCCTGCGTCCTAATGTCTCTCTCAACTAACCTTCTATATTTGAACACCTTTTCCAGTTCTGAAATTCTTTGGTCTACCTTAGACTGCTCATATGCAAAATTGAGCTCATTATCTTTCCCCTCAAACCTACTCCTTTCCAAACTTCCCTCTGACCGTTGAAAGCCCTACCATTATCCCAGTCCCAGAAATCACAACCCAGATGTCCTCTTTGACACATCACTCCCTCTCTCTCACTGTATCCCATCAGTTGCCAAGTCTTGTTGATTCTGCCTTTGTAACATCTCTCACCTACGCCCTCTTCTCTCCTCTGACACTGCCATCCCCTTGGCACAGGCCCTTGTCACCTCATGCCTGGACTGTGGCAATGGCCTTCTGCTGGTTTCCCTGCCTCAGGCCGCTCCTTAGTCTGGGCCAGCCTCCACTCAGGGCTCCAGTAGATCTTCCTAAAATACGGATTTGACTATGTCACCTCTATTCAAAAAACTTCAGTGGCTGCCAATTATTCTTAGGGTCAACTATAAAATCCTCTGGCATTCAAAGCCCTCCATAATCGAATCCCCTCATACCTTTCCAATTTTCTTAAATCTATTTTACTGTCCTCTACATGTCCTCAAATCCAGTGACACTGGCCTCTTTGCTGTTCTTCTCACAAGACCCTTCATCTCTGTTCTTCCTCCTCTTCCTCCTCCTCTTTTCCTCCTGGCTTCTTTTAAGTCTTAGCTAAGGCCCCACCTCTTCCAAGAATCTTTTCTCTACCTGCCTTAAAGCCAATGCCTTCTCTCTGTGATCATCCTCCATTTATCCTAAATATATCATGGTTGTTTGCATGCTGTCTCCCTTATCAGACCTAGAGCTCCTCTAGAGCTGGGAACATTTTTGGTTTGGGGCCTTTGCCCTTTTTTGTATCCCTAGTGCTTAGCACAGTGCTCGGCATGCAGTAGGTGCTTAATAAATGTTGGTTGACTTGACTTTCCATGTCTAAAGGGCCATGTTTCCTAGTCCTTCCCAGCATGCTGTTCTATATTCTCTCCTGGCTCTGGCATGCTCTGATTCTGTGGAATCCCCTCTGCCTTTCTTGCCTTATCTGCTCACACAGCCTGCATCCTCCGAAATTATTCCTATGTCCCTTTGCATCTTCAGATGCCCTATCATTTCACTTTATCCAATGTTGACAGGATGACAGTCATCAGCTTCTGTGACCCTCATGTTTCTAGGAAGAGGTCCACACCCTGGGGTGCAGACCAGGACCTTCCCTTGAGTATGGATCTGCTACTGATGGCATGTGGGAATTTCAAGACACTAGATGCCCTCCGTTCAATTCAACAAATATGTACAAAATGCCTACCAAGTGCCAGGCATTGTGCCAAGCCCTGAAGATAAAAATAAGGAAAAGAAAGAGAATCTCTGCCCTTCAAGGGCTTACAATCTAATGAGAGGAAGACAGCACAAAAAGGAAAGTGAAAGGTGGGGGAGGGGGGAGGTGGAGCCTTAGTGGAGGTATAATGCTCTGTGGAGTCAAACCAAGCAAAGCCACTGCTTAAATGAAGAGTTGTCTGGAAAGTTCTGAAAATTCTGAGTCTTCTCCCGACAGCTTTGGGAAGAGTTTAGCACTCCACCCTCCAGCCCGCCAATGAGAGAGGAGAGGACCTTTCTCTTTAGTAGACTCTGTCTCAGCTGCTCACCCTGCTCTGGGTTACCAGAGCTTGGGGGAGATGAGTTGGGCACTGACTTTGATGGAAGTTCACCAGACCACTCTTGTTCTGGGAAGGTCTGGTTTACATCTTATCCTTTTCTAGTCCATCCTTCCCCAGGCTTCCTATAGCGAAGCAGTCGTCAGAAACTCAGAATTTACTGCAAGTATCAAAAAATCATAGTCTTAAAGCTGGAAGGAATCTTCTCCAACCGTATCATTTTACAGATGAGAAAGCTGTGGCCCAGCTGGTGTTTTGGCAGAGCTCAGACTAGAATACTTGTCCTGCATAGGGCCATAGATTTCGAGCTGGAAGGTACATTAGCGGTCCAACCTTCCTTTTATAGGTGAAGCTACAGAGGCCTACAGAGGTTATGGGCTGGTCATTATGGCACCTTCCAACTCAGTTATTCTCTGATTCTATGACTTGCCCAAGTTCATGCATTCGCAAAACCCAGATTTGAACTGAACCCAGGTTCTTCTGATTCTAAAGCCAACACTCTTTCCATTCAGTTGTGTGAGTATTTGACTCTCAATCCAGGGCTCTTTCTGGTCTTTGAGGTGTCTTGCGTACTATACTGTGAGGTTTCTTGCAGGCTTTTATTCCTTAAGCCTGAATTAAACTAGGGTGGTCCTTTGGAGAATTAGGATGTCTTCATAACGTAAAATGAAGTCGTTTTCACATCTTCCTCTTAACAGGGAACTTCCATCATGTTCATGTTCTTTGACTCAAACTACAGTTAGGGCAGAAAGCTCTGCCTACATGCCTGGAGGGTTCCTACCCCATTTCTCCCTGACTGCTTATCTGGCCAGCTTCATCTCCTGCCATCTCTGACTCGTTTTGCAGAGGAATGTCCTCCCAGTTGGGAGTTGAGTTGATTGGTCAAGGCTGGGCTTGAGATGGTGGTGGTGGTAGGGTGAGGTGAGGGGGAAACATCTCCATGATCCTTCCAGGACTCACTCTGGTCACTGGTCTCTGGCAGGAAGGAGCCTCCCCCTATCCTTTACTCTTCCTAGCCTGACAAGGTTACTTCTTCAGTCACCATCCAGGGGTCCGCTCTGATTGTGTTCATTCTGCTCGCTCTCCTCCTTATGTTGTGAAGGTTATAAAATGAAAACCCAGCGAAGGGTGACAGATTGCAAGCAGAGAATTTCTGGATGCTTAATGCAAATTACCTGCTTCCTGGCACATCCAATATGCAGATCGTCTCCCTCCCCTTTTAAAGGGAAAAAAAAAACCCTCTCCTATGAGTTGGTGAGTTGTTAGTACTGAATATCAAATACTATCAAGACGGCTTTTAACATGTCACGCTCTGCTTCCCGACACATAATGAATCAGCGGGAAAGGAGATTTCTATAGGGAAAAAAGTGCCTTATAAAAGGAAGGTTAATAAACATACGCACCAATTCTCCCCATCCCCCATCCCCTCCCCTGTCCCTCCACCCTTCCTTAGGAGCCACAAAAGTAAAACTGGTTTAAAAGTACATTTGATTTAATTTAAGGTCATAACCCAGAAAGAAAAAGAAAAAACAGAGGAAGATGAAAAGGAATTTCCAGTTTAAAAAAGATAAAACAAAACAAAACACCTCCAGAATGACAGGGGAACAGACTTGCCAATCATTTTCACTTTAACACAGAGAGCTGCGGCTGGCAGAGGAGACCTGCCTTTGGAGCATTCCCTAGGATGATGCCCCGGTAAATCTTAGCTTCCCGCTTACCAGCCACTGACCTGGGCACCCTGAGAGGGCGAGAGATCGAGGGATGTGTCAGGAGGCCCCTCTTCCCAGGGGACCCCTCTCAGCCCTATCTGCTAAAGATCATTCTCAGGCCAAGGAGATAAGCAAAGGCCCAATTCCACCTTGACAGAGGACAGTGGGAGAAGGTGGGAAGAGAAGGCGGCACTGGAAGCCAATGGTAGATAGGGCCATTGTTCTGTTTCCAAGGAGCCGGGCAGCAGTGTCTTGTGAAAAGTGCACTGGAGGCAGAATCAGGAGAGCCACGGGTTTGAAATCTGCCTCTGAGTCTCACCAGCTGTGATGTCACACACAAGTCACACAGCTGTTCTGAGCCTCGGCTTCCCCCTCCGTAATTCCTTTTTTGTCTGGACCTGTAATTTCATTGGCATAGGCAGAAGTGTCCAACACGCAACATTCCAGAGTGCTGCCCGATGCAGATTAAAGTGTAATTGGGAAATATTTAACAAAATGAATAAAAACACAATAGAACATTTGTTCAGTTGTGTCAGAGAGTTCTCTGTGACCCCATTGGGAGTTTTCTTAGCAGAAATACTGGAGTGGTTTGCCATTTCCTTGTCTAGCTCATGTTACAGATGAGGAAACTGAGGCAAGCAGAGTTAAGTGACTTGCCCAGGGTCACACAGCTAGTAAGTAATTATCTGAGGGTGGATTTAAATTCAGAGCTTCCTGACTCCAGGCCTGCACTCTAGCCACTGCTCCACCTAGCTGCCATTAACACCTTACTCCCATTAACACCTTACTCCCCACCAGGTACAATTATCCCTTCCACATCGTGGGGATTAGAGGTACAGGGCCCCTGCAAGCTGGAAAATCTACATAAATTTTTTGGCCCTCCCTTTGTACCAGAGAAGTCTAAATTTTTTTCTTTTTCTTTTATGGGCTGCTTATAGTACTTTATGGTAAAATTTGGGTTAAGTATTTGGTTCTAGGCTCTGTGTTGTCTGAGGCTTCCACAAAACTCCTCCAAAATTCCCATTTAATTTCTTATGCCAACCCGTGATATATCGAGACCGCGATGGGAAAGTCACGATGGGGAAGGGATGACTGTACTCTGTGATCTATGGTGGAAGGGCTGTACTCTGTATCACTGGCCTCTTTGTTGTTTTTCACATAGGATGCTCCCTCTCTTGACTCCAGGCATTTTCTCTGTTTGTCCCCATGCCTGGAATGCCCACCCTTCTCATCTCTGCCTCCTGGCTTTCTTCAGGTCCCTGCTAAGATCCCAATTTCTGCAAGAAGTCCTTTCCAGTGAGTCAGTTGGTCAATAAACATTTATTAAGTTCCTACTGTTTGCCAGACACTTGCTAAGTCCTCCTTAATCTTAGTGTCTTCCCTCAGAACATTCCAGGGTCACAGGGTCAATACGTATGGGAAGATGGACTTGAATTATTATTAATAAATATGCATTACTTGGTGATTCATTTCTCTGCAATTTATATTTACTTATCTGAACACATGCTGTTTCCCCTATCCCCAACAAGCACAATGCTTGACACATAGTAGGCATTTAATAAATTCTTACTCAATGATTGATTGAGTAGAACGTAAGCTCCTTGAGGGGAGGAATTATTTTCATTAAAAAAAGTCTCTGTATCCTTTATACTAGGTATGAATAGGCACTCGTTGAATTGAAATCATAATACAACATAGCCTGTCTTTGGACTGCCTTCCTGCCACTCCACCCACAACCCTGGGCAGCAGGGTGGGTCAGTGGATAGAGTATGAGGCCTGGAATCAGGAAGACTTGAATTCAAGCCTGGCCTCTGACACTGCGTGACCTTGGCCACGTCACCTCTTTGCCCTAGCTCCTTCATCTGTAACTTGGGGACAATAATAGTGCCTCCCTCCTAAAAATTAGCATTTTAGAGTGGTTTTGAGGATCAGATGCGATAATTGGAAAGCACTTTGCACGGGGCCTGCACGTAGTAGGTGCTATATAAGTGTTAGCTACTATTGTTGTTGTTAATAACACTACTACTACTACTACTACTACCACTACTACTACTATTACTACCACTGCCACTACTACTACTACCACTGCCACTACTACTATCACTACTACTACTATTACTACTACCACCACTACTACTACTACTATTACTACTACTACTGCTGCCACTACTACTACTACTAGTGCTGCTGCTGCTGCTACTACTACCGCTACTACTACTATTACTACCACTACCACTACTATTACTACTACTACCACTACCACTACTACTACTATTACTAATACTATTACTACTACTACTACTACCACTACTATTACTACTACTACTACTACCACCACTACTACTATTACTACTACTACTACCACCACCACTACTACTACCACTACTATTACTACTACTACCACCACTACTACTACTACCACTACATCACTACTACTGTTACTACTACTACTACCACTACTACTACTATTACTACTACTATTACTACTACCACTACTACTACTACAACTACTACTACTACTATTACTAATACTATTACTACTACTACTACTACCACCACCACCACTACTACTACCACTACTATTACTACTACTACCACCACTACTACTACTACCACTACATCACTACTACTCTTACTACTACTACTACCACTACTACTACCACCACCACTACTACTACCACCACTACTACTACTACCACTACCACCACTACTACTGTTACTACTACTACTACCACTACTACTACCACCACCACTACTACTACCACTACTATTACTACTACTACTACTATTACTAATACTATTACTACTACTACTACTAC
>CM053622.1:804732007-804783016 GCA_028646595.1 Phalanger gymnotis | reverse complement strand
CACCACTACTACTACCACTACTATTACTACTACTACTACCACTACTACTACCACTACTATTACTACTACCACTACCACTACTACTACAACGACTACTACTACAATTACTAATACTATTACTACTACTACTACCACCACCACCACTACTACTACCACTACTATTACTACTACTACCACCACTACTACTACTATTACCACCACTACTACTACTGCTATTACTGCGGCTGCTGCCGCCACTACTACTACCACTACTATTACTACTACTACTACCACTACTACTATTACTACTACTGCTGCTGCTACTGTCACTACTACTACTACTGCTGCTGCTACTACTACTACTACTACTAATTGTCATGATTATTTGTTGCCTGACGAAAGCAGAATTGGATGCAGGGATTTTCTGGCTGCTCTGATGGTAGGTGTGTGCCCTTTGCGGGCGAGGATGGAGCTGCTTATATGACTCTGAGCCAGGACTCACAGTGAGCTCAAATAATAATTTTGGAAGGAAGGGCACTAAAAATTGGGGTTGTGGGGCAAGGAGAAATCAGGAAAGGCTTCATGTAGGAGGCAGCCCTTGAGCTGAACCTTGACAGAAACCAGGAATTCCAAGAGGTGGGCGTGAGGAAGCAGTTGGCTCCAGGCACTGGGGACTGCCCGTACCAAGGCATGAAAGATCTGGTGGGAAATGATGGGAAATGGTGAGGAGGCCAGTATGACCTTAAGGAAGAATGAGAATTGGAGAATAATGTGCAAGAAAACTGGAGAGATGAGAAGGGGCCAGATTATGAAGAGACTTAAAAATCAAACAAGGGATTTTATTTGGCTCTAGAGGTCGCTGGAGCTCACTGAGCCGGGCGGGGAGGTGTGACAGGATCAGATGTACCTTGAGGAAAATGACTCTGTTGGAGGTGGGAGGGGGGCGGACTGGGCTGGGAGAGGCGTGAGGCAGGGAGGCCAGGTGGGAGGATATTGCAGCGTTCTGTGTGAGTGGCGGGGAAGGCCTGAATCCAGCTGGTGGCCGTGTGAATGGAGAAAAGGGGAGGAACACAAGAGATATTGGGAAGATAGAAGTGATGCTGGGGAGAATGACCCTGAGACTATGACCCTGGGTGATGAATGGGGTGAGTGCCAGTAACAGGAAGTTTGCAAGATGAGAAATACAATGAGGTAGAGATTCCCATGGCTTATCTAGTTCAAAATTCCCAGGAGGCAGCTGGAGCTCCGGAGAGAGACTAGGGCTGGATATACGGCTCTGGGAAGCACTGCATAGTAATGGTGATCGAACCCTGGGGAAGGATAAGATCACCAAAAGAGGAATTGTAGAGATAAACGAGAAGAGGTGCCAGGACAAAATGTCCCTAGAAGATGGCCGGCTGCTGGGAGCGGGGGAGTTGGGACCCGGCAAGGGATGGCAGCTTTCCTTCAGCTGGGCTCTGGGACAGAGCAGAGCTCCTCTCTCTCTACCGTCGCTGACTTCCTGACTCCATGTCCTTTCTCCTATGGCTCTGTCTGCTTGGGCTGCCCACCCCATCACTTTAGCCTGTTCTTTCAAACCCTGCTGCGGTGCCACCTCCTAACAACCATGGTCGTCTAGATGGTGGACTGGGCGGCCTCTGGAGCAGGAGAGCTCCCCATCCCGGGAGTCCTCACACAGTGGCCAGGTGACTGCTTCTTGGGGTTGTTGAAGAGGAGACTCTCAGCTGCTGAGTGGACTTGATGGTCTCTGAGATCCCTTCAAAATTATGAGGTTCTGTGAACTGGCACGGTCAGCTTGTTTTCCGAGGGGTGGCAGTGGTGGAGCTGACCTGCAACTTCATGGGTATAGGGTTTGATTGTTGGTATTACATATCAGGGATAGAATCTGAACCTGGTTCTTTCGGACTCCAAGTCTAACGAGCCCTCTCCTACACTGTGTTGTAAGAGGAGGACTGAGGTTCAGGACATCACGTGGAGAGCTGGTCAAAGGAGACAGGAATTCTGTCTTCCTCATCAGAAAGGAGGTCTGTCTCCTCACTCTGGCTGCTGTCTTGGGAGGAGGCCTAGAAACACAATGCCAGGGTAGTCTCTGGGCACTGTAAATGCCACTCACCAAATTTCTAGTGCCACTGATCCCATGCCAGGCACATTTTCAGCCAAGAAACTGGACAGAGGAAAGGCTCCTTGTTGGTCCTACTCATCGGGTATGTCCTATGTGTCCATCGTTCTATACTTTCTAACTAAAGGTTAAGGCCTCTGGAAAGCAGGCTAGGTGATGCAGTGGATAGAGTCCTGGGTCTGGAGTTCAAATGTGACATCGGGCACTTACTAACAGTGTGACCCTGGGTAAGTCACTTCCCCCCTGCTTGCCTCAGTTTCCTCATTTGTAAAATGGGGATCATGGTAGCACCTCTCTCCCAGGGTTGTTGTGAGGATCAAGGGAGATCAAAATTGCAAAGTGCTTAGCACGTGCCTGGCACATAGTAGGTGCTGTACAGATCTTAGTTATGATTATCATTCTGGCTGCTCCATGGTACTTACTGCTGTCTGCCATCTCTTTCTCCCTCTCTGTCTGAGTGGAAGAAAGAACTAAGAAGCCATTGGTTCTTCCTTCCCTGTTTCCCCCAAGACTTTAAACCTCAGAGCCCCAGACCTAGTGCTAGCAGGGCCCTGCTCAGTGACCTCTGGTGACAGAGGACTCGCTATCCCACCCATGTTAGGAAGAGTTCCCTTATTTTGGCCTATTTACTTTTATGCTGAGGTTTTCTTTAGGGGGTGGAGGGGTGGAGAGGGAGGAAAGACCCAGGCTGTCCACAATGCCAGTTATGCAGGGCTCTCCTCAGCAACAACACGTCACTTTCACTTGTTCAGCTGTTGAGCTGGGAGAGATGGACCAGATCTTCTCTCTCATTCTCTCTTCCTGTCTCTGCCTCTGCTTCTCTCTCTCCCCCCCACTCTCTCTTCCCCTCTTTTAGTCTCTTTATGTCTCTGTCTTCCTGTCTTTGTTTCTGTCACGCTCTTTCTCTCTCTGTCTCTTTTTGTCTCTCTATCTCCCTGTCTATCTGCCTCTGTCTGTCTGTCTGTCTCTCTCTTTTCCCCTCTTTTAGTCTCTTTACGTCTCTCTGTCTCTATCTCTCTGTCTTCCTGTCTTTGTCTCTCTATTTCTGTCATGCTCTTTCTCTCTTTTTGTCTCTCTTTTTATCTGTCTGTCTGTCTGCCTCTGTCTCTCTATCTGTCTCTGTCTCTCTCTCTGTGTCTGTCTGTCTGTCTATCTCTTTCTTTGTCTTTATCTGTCTCTGGATCTATCTTCCTGTCTCTGTTTCTCTTTCCTCCATTACCTTCTCCTTCCTTCCCCTCCTCTCTCCTTTTTTCTTTCTTTCTCTCTGAAGAGACAAAGGGATACATCACTGTTTTCTGAGCTTAGAAATAAAGGCCAAAAGAAAGTGGACACTCAATTGAGCTTGGCTACTACCACCCTATGCCCAGAGGGTTCTAGAAGACATTGGCTCTTCAGCTCTCACAAGGTCCTGGGGAAGCTGGGGAGCTGTCCCCTTCAGCCCCTCACTTCAGAAATTAGCTTGGGATTTCAAGGTAGGGACTGACTTTGGGGGAAACCACTAAATGAACAAACAAATGCACAGATTGTTGGTTGATGGTTTGATGGAATCTCAGAGATGAGCTGACAAGGGAAGGGGTCTGCTCTAAGACAGGGAGGTGGCAGAGCTAGGCTTGGGATCCAGGCCCTTGGGTGCCAGGGCTATTCCTCTTTCCAGCAACCACGAGAAATCCTCCATCATGGGGAGCAGGGCCAGTGACCTTGCTGGGGGAGGGGCAGAGTAAGAGAAGAGCAGGGAGGGCTTTTCTCCCAACCCGGCTCTGAACAAGGGGCTAATTGCCTTCGGTTGTACTTGTAGTCTGGTTGTAGTTCCCTAGGGGCAGAGGGGTCTGAAATAATGAGCAATGCAGCAGTGAGGAGAAGGGAAATGAGATTACTGCCTGTGAGACAGACTAGTTGGGTGACCATAGGCATGCTGATTAACACGTCTGAGCCTCTGGATCCTCCTTTTCCTCAAAGGAGAATCATGGGATCCTAGACCTAGAGCCATCTGGCACCTCAGAGTCCATCTACTCTCATTTTGCAGATGGGGAAACTGAGGCCCAAGGAGGTGAAGTCTTTTACCCTGTAGTATTTTAATACCCATAATACCTACCTCCAGCATGCTGGGCAGACCCCCTGCAGCCAAGCTGAGGGGGGACAAGGACAACAGTCTCAGAGGATGGATTGCAATCTGTATCACTGCAGAAAATACCCACATGGATAAGATCCCAGATCACCTGGATAATTTGAGTAGTCAAGTATCTAATGCAGGGGGTTGTTATGGGAATCAAATGAGATCACATCTATCTCTATCTTGCTGAGAATTTCACTTACGATTATTACCTCAAATATTTTCCAATCCTAGCAATGACAGCAACCCAGCTAAAGAGACAATAGCCTGAGATTGGAAGGCCACCCGTGGGGTAGGTAACAGAGCAGGAGCTCTTAATGTGGGGTTCATGGGTCACCCCTCCCAAAGGATAAACTGTGGATAAATTTCAGAGGGTCGATGAACTTCCATGGGAAAACAATGACATCTTTAATTTCACTCATCTCGAACTGAAATTTGGCATTTGCCTCAATTACAAAGGTAGGCAACAAAGACGCTTCTGAGAAGAAGTCCTTGGGCTTCACCAGACTGACACGCAGGAGTAGGGGTTGGATCTACGATACATATTAAGTGAAGGATCTCTGTTGTAGAGACTATTCCTGGTCCCATTTGGGTTGCACTTGATGGCCTCTGAGGTCTCCTATAGCTCTGAGATTCCAGGAGTCTGGGGGTCTAATTCCCCAACATTCTCTCCTAGGTCATCTCCTCTGCTCCCTCTACACTCTCTGGAATCCCATTCACCCCTGTGGCTTCAACTATCACCTCCGTGTCAATAACCCCCGCTATATATCCAGCTGCAGTCTCTCCCTCGAGCTTCAGTCCTATTTCATTGATTGCCTATTGGACATTTCCAACTGAATGTCCTGGAGTTATCTCAAACTCAACATGTCATTGTATTCCCCCCTCGCATCTGCCCCTCTTCTAAATTTCCCCGTTTCTGTTAAAGGTACCACCACCTTTCCCGTCTCATGGCTTTATAATAGCATCATTATCCATGGTTTAATTGGTTGCCAAACTTTGTCACTTCTATATTCACAGCAGGTAGTTAAGTGGATGGGGCACTGGACCTGGAGTTGGGAAGATCTGAGTTCAAATCCTGCCTCAGACACTTACTAGCTGTGTGACCCTGGGTGAGTCACTTTACCCCGTTTGCCTCAGTTTACACATCTGTAAAATGAGAATCATACTAGTGCCTGCCTCTCAGGGTTTTTGTGAGGACCAAATAAGCTATTTGCAAAGCACCTTAAAGCACTATGTAAATGCAGTCTGTGATTATAATCCTTGTTGTTCTCTCTTGCATCTGACATTTTCTGTCTGGTCACACAGCTTCCGCTTTACTTCAGGCCCTCGTCATATCCCAACTAGACTATTCCAACAGCTTTCTCGCTGATCTCCCTTCAAGGGCTTCTTGCCTCCGTACTGTTGCTGAAGTGATTTCTCTATAAGGACAATTCTGACCGTGTCACCCTCCTAGCTGCTAAACACCAATAACTCCCCATTGCCTCCAAGATGGGAGATGTTAAACTTTTTGTGTGTGTTCTGGACCCCATCAGCAACATCTGGTGAAGCCTATGGGCCCCTTCTTGGAATCATGTTCTTAAATGCATAAAATAAAACACATAAGATGACAAGGAAACTAATAATATTGAAATACAGTCATCAAAATATTATTAAAAAACAACCTCATGGATCCCAGGTTAAAGCCTTCTGACCTAGAATCAAATATAAATCCTCTGTTTAGCTTTTAAAGTATCTACAGCCTGACCTCAACATATCTTTCCAGCCTCCTTAGACATTACTTTCCCTCCCACAATCGATGGCCCAGTCAAACTGGCCTCTCTTCTTCCCACATGACAGTGCATCTGCCATCTCCACATTTTTGGCCTGGCTGTCCCCTATGCCTGGAATGCCTTCCTCCATTACTTCTGCCTTGTTCAATCCCTGATTTCCTCAAACACCACCTTCAACAGGCCCCTTTCCTGATACTCCTTCCCCGAACAAGTTAGCACTCTTCCTCCCCAATTACCTTGTATTGAATGACTTTCTGTTTATTCAGAGTTATGCTATATATAAATCTATAAATTTATGCTCTGTATACATACATACACATATATGTATGTATATAGGTATATATGTGTATGTATATATGTGTATGTATGTATACACACCCACACCTACACAGACACACACACAGACACAGGCACACACACACACACACACACACATACACACACACACTCCATTCCCAATTGGAATGTAGGCTACTTGCAAAGAAGGGCTGATTCCTCCTTTGTATTTGCACTCAGAGCGGTACCTGATATAGTTGGTAAATGCTCATTGACTGATGGCCGATCTCAAGCAAATCGTCATGGATGTCACACGACCATTGAACTGGGAGGAAGGGGCCCAGAATGACAGGGCTCAAGCTCTGCCCTTTGTGAGATGGCTATTCTGGGCTGGCTCTAGAAGCCCAGTGTGGAGTCCCGCCTCAGACAACACAAAACAATCATGGCCCTTGAAGGAGCTACCTCAGGAGAAGCAGGGTGCAGTAGAGAGAATGCTGGATTTAGCGCTAGAGGACTTGGACGGGAACATTCGTGTGACCTTAGACAAGTCACCTCCCCTCTGGCCTTTAACTTTTTCATCTCCAAATGGAGGGGTTTGTACTAGGGTATCTTCCAGCTCTAAGGTATTGGATCTATGATTTATGAAAGAAGGAAAGCCAGGAATGAAATTTAGGAAAGGAGAGCCCTAGCCAAGAGCTGCGGGAACCTCCTTGTGATGCAGTGGGAGATTCACCAGCCTAGGTGTCTGAAAACCTAGGATCTAGTCTCAGCTTTAGTAATCAGTCAGTCATTCAACAGACATTCATTAAGAATCTACTATGTGTGCTGGGGATACAAAGAAAACGGCTGAAACAGACTCTGCCCTCGGCTTCTATCTGACCAGGGGAGGCTGCGTACACGTATACGGGCCTGTGCAGAACCCAGACAAAATAAAGACAAGGCAGTGGGGGAGGGGCAGCTACTAGCAGCTGGGAGATCAGAACAGGTCTCATGCTGATTCCCTCCAATTCATCCTGTATGGATCTGGTTCCTATCACTACTTGTATATTGTCTTCCCCATCAGAATGTGTTCTGCCTTTGTGTCCCCAGAGCTTAGCACAGTGGCTGGCACATAGTAGGCACTTAGGAAATGCTTGTTGACTGATACATAGAAGGTGGTGCATGAGCCGAGCTGTAAAGGAAACTAGGGATCCTAAGGAGCCGTTGACTTATAGAGTGACCTTGGGCACATAGGTCACTGCTTCTTTTCAGGGCTCAGTCTCCTTACCTGTAAAATGAGAGAGTTAGACTAGATGGCCTCCTAAGATGTTAGCCCTGATTCCATCTTGTCCCTGGAGATACTGAACAGGAAAACTGTGGGGAAAATCCTGGAAGAGTGTGTTTCAACTGAGGCTATTGGGAAGAGATGGGGACTCTTCTAATAGGTTTGTATCCAACTTTGTTCTTGGGCTCTGGGGACCACTGGGAGGATGCTGTGGCAGAAGGGATGGTGGTGGCCAAGGCAGCAGTCCTTCTACCATGGGCTTACTGCCCCTTTCTTTGTTCTGGGTTCCCCACTTCCCTGGGCTGCTGGGGGAAGCACGGGGGAGAGGGGGAAGGGAAATAGCCCCAGCCCAATCCTTGGGAACAGTGGGCTTCAGGGACTCCCCCGCAGAGGAGGATGGGGTGCTGAGGACAATGGGAGGCTGCCTCAGCTTTTCTGTCCTCCAGGGAGCCCTGGTCTGCTTGGTTGCCTCATTCCCACTTGCTACTAGTTTTTGACACAAGAAGGCTGTCTCCATGGCAACAGGGTCAATGGGAAATGGCAGGCGCCTTGGTTTAATTTTCGCTCCATCCTTGTTGACAGCAATAAAGGCCTGTTTCTGATTCCTTGGTTCAACTGGATGGAATTGTCACCAGATTTAACTTTTCATAACCTGACACCCACACACTGTTCAATTCCCCTGTCCTCTCCAACCACTGCCCTCCCATTTTCTTATTGGTTCTGGGCACAAAGTCTTCTTGGCTCTCCTTCTATGGGCTGGTAAGATCACAGAACTGGAGCTGGAAGGGACCATAGAAACCTCCTGATTTTTGAGTTAGAGAAAGAGTCTGAGTGGGAATGTAACTTAGCTGAACATGTGATGGATCATGGGATTATAGGATCTGGGGTCAAGAACTGGAAGGGGACCTGAGAGGCCATTTCATCCTACCCTTTCATTTTACAGATGAGGAAATTGAGGCTGAGAGGAGAGATAATTTGTCCAAGGTCATTTAGATCAAGGGTTTATGGAATCGTTGATCTAGGCCTGGGAAAGGACCTTAGACGCCGTCTGGCCCAATTCCTTCATTTTACAGAGAAGGAAACTGAGTCCCAGAGAAATTAAGAGTCTTGCTCAAAGTGAGTACAGAGATTTGAATCCAGGACTCCATGGTCAGTAGGCTCCTTCCCTTGAACTATGCTGCTACACCATGGCCAATGATAACAGGAGCCAATCTTTATATGATACATCAAGGTTTGCAAAGTGTTTTGCAGAATCCTCTCATTTGAGCCTCATGAGAAACCATGCAAAGTGTGTGCCCCAGACATTATTCACTCCATTTTATAGATGAAGGAAACTACTGGTCAGATGAGCCAAATAACTTGCTGGTGGTCACGCAGCTAGTCAGTGTGGGAGTCAGGTCTCGCCAAACTCCATTATATCATGAGAATGGTGTGTGTGTGTGTGTGTGTGTGTGTGTGTGTGTGTGTGTGTGTGAGAGAGAGAGAGAGAGAGAGAGAGAGAGAGAGAGAGAGAGAGAAAGAGAGAGAGAGAATATGGAGATCACAACCGGCCCGAGGCCTCTCCTCCATGCCCTCCCCCACACTCTCCACAAGGGACCCGCTTGACACTTGGGGGCCTTGCTCCACTCTCTCAACATCCCGGGCTGCTAGGAGACAACGTGGACTATCCACTCTTGTCCTCCATTCCTCATCCTCGTCCTTGCTATGGAATCAATCTAAATCCAGCTCTGGCTGAGAATCCCCACTTTCCTGCTGCATGCTCTCCCTCTGTCTGGAGTGATTTCTGATTTGCTGAATGCCATCCTTACTGTCCTTGGGGCCCCTCCTTGTCTGCTGGGAGAAGGCTGAGGACACACTATGGAGAGCTCCTTCCTGATCCTCCAAGGAGGTTCCCAGGGCAGCCATCTCTACATGTCCCAATTAGACTGTGAGCTCCTTGAGGGCAGGGACTGTCTTTTGCCTTTCTTTGTATCCCCAGTGTTTAGCACAGTGCCTGGTACATCGTAGGAGCTTAATAAATGTTTAGTAACTGACTGAGATTGGGAGTTGTGTGTGTACAAGAATAGACTCCCCTTTCTGATTGGATTCCAGTTTAGCATAGCAGGATACTGCAAGGAGAAAATGATAGTCTTTAGAAACTCTCCAAGCACAAAGAACCGGGGTTCCTTAAAATAACTCTTTTACCACCTCGAGAACTCTACAGTGGTGGGGAGGGTGGGCCTATGGACCCAGAGTCATTACCCCAAATTTTTCCAGACACTGCTTCATGTGTATCAGGAAGACAGCAAAAGATCATGGGAGCACACAGTCCTAGAGCTGGAAGGTCACCTAGACCCAACTCCTCATTTTACAGATGAGGAAACTGAGGCTGAGAGGGAAGTAACTTACCTAAGGTCACCCAGGCAGTAAGGGTCAGGTGAAGGATTTGAACCCAGGTCCTCTGATTCCAAAGTCCAAGTCTTTCCACTGTTCCATGTGAAGGGACCTCAGAAATCCTCTCTTCTGACCCCTGCCATTTTACAGCTGAGGATATCAAGAGCCCAAGAAGGGTAGGGGCTTTACACAGGGAGGGAGTAGCAGAGCAGGGACACAACTCAAGGCTTCATGGTGCAATGAAAAGACCAGTGGGTTTGAAGTCAGAGGCCTTAGCTGACTGTGCAATATGGCAGCCAAGTAAGGCCACATGGAGCCACCACTCTGTGGACATGCTATTCAGAAGGAGAAGGCTGCAATCTCTCTGGCCAGACCACACCTGGGGCTTTGGGTCAGTCCTGAGGCCCACAGTTTAGGAAGGACCATAGTGAATTGAGGAGGGTCTAGAGGATGCACCAGAGTGACCGAGGGCCTTGAGTGTACACCACCAGATGATGTGCTGCAGGGTCTGGAGAAGAGAGCTCATGAGAGCTGCCTTCAAGGGCTATCATGGGACAAACAGAGTGGACTCTTTTGATTGGCCCCCAAAGGCAGGACTGATAGCCATGGGTAGAAGTGGCTGCTTTGGGTTCGACATCAAGAAAAATGTACCAATGATTAGTGCAGTCCCAAGGTAGAATGGACTGCCTTAGTTGGTAGTGGCTGTTCTTCAAGCAAAGACTAGATAAACACTTATTGGGTATGAGGGGAAGGTTTTTCTTAAATGCGTGAAACCACAAATCTTTATTATATACAACTTTTTTTAAAGGACATGGTAAATTTGACATGTTACTTTCAAAGCTGTTCTGCTTGTCTGTGTCTCTGACCTTCCTTCAATTTTCTTCAGAGTGTTTTAAAAAATGCTTCAGTGACCCTCTTTTGTTTCTTTTCTTCTTTTTTGGCAACATTATCATTAGCCCCACCCTGCTGTCCCAGTTCCTCCCTTCCCCTGTAAACCCCCCAAACCAAACTACAATGCTGCTACCGATGGAAACAGTAAGCATGTCAAACAAAACAATTCTACACATTCGCCAAAAATCCATGCCTCATTCTGCACCTTGAATCTATCGCTGTCGGTCAGCAGACGGGTACCTTGGGTCTATCATTCCTCTGTCAGCAGGTGGGTACCATATTTCAGCATGTATCTTGGATCCATCTCCCCTCTGCCAGGAGATAGGTACCAGGCTTCATCATGCACCTGGGATGCATCCTCCCTCCATCAGCAGGTGGGTGCCATGGATCATCATGCACCCGGGGTCCATCCTCCCTCCATCAGCAGGTGGGTACCACATTTGATCATGTGCCTTGGATCCATCACCTCTCTGTCGGGAGGCAGGAGACAGGCACCGCGCTTCACTATGCACCTAAGATCCGTCGTCCCTCTGTCAGCAGATGGGTACCATGCGTCATCATTCATTAAATGGGCTCCTTTTTAAGGCTCAGGTTTGATAGGGCGGCTGCTTCCAACTCTGGAACTCTGGGATTTTATGAATAAAGTTCACATCATAGGATCACAGAATCCTAGATTTAGAGCTGGAAGAGATATTAGAGACCTACGAGTCCAACACCCCCTTCCCATTTTATAGATGAGAAAACTGAGGTTTGGAGAGATTTAGTGACTTGTCCAGGCTCACATGGCTAGTAAGTGTCAGAGGTGGGATTAGAACTCAGCTCTTCCTGACTACAGGTCCAGTGCCCTATCCACTGTGTCATGCTGTCTCTGTCTTACTTCCAAGCTTTGAAGGAAGCACCCTCAAAGATCAGATGAAGACCAACCTAGCTGGGAGCTGGAGAGGGGGTGGGGCTGGCAAATGCTCAGGGGTAGGAAGGAAATATAGGTGGGGAGGTGGTGGTGTAGGTTAATTGCAATTTAGCCTGAAGGGAAAACATGAATTTGCAGAAGAAACTGAGATCCTTCCTCCTGGAAAAACTAAACAACACAAACAACCCCCACCCACCCACCCAGCAAGGCTATCCTCCAAATTAGATTTCAGCACCTCTGCTGGTCTCTCCTCCCTCTGTGCTCTGGGTCAGGAGGGTCAGAGAAGGAATAAATAATAAACAAACAAATAAATAAATGCTTCTTTCCTTTAAAAACCAGGGCTTGTAGAGAGTGGGCAGCACACAAAGAGCCTGCCTCACCTGCTTTCCAGACTAATGGGAGAGACCCTTTTTTAGTGGTCCTAATTATTGGAGTGTCCTGAGAAATATAGTACAGGACCAACAGGAAAGGAGTGAGTCCCATGCACTCTGTCCATGGCTAGACATCTCCCCACCCCAAAATAAAAACCCAAAAGCAAGCTTTTGAGTCAAATACTCAGGCTCCTGAAGCTACAGACTTGCTATACAGAATGAGCAGCAGCCACGATTCCCCAGAAGGGCTTTCCTCCGCCCCCAGTCCCTCCCAAGGTTCTCTCCCCAAGCACGATACTACAGAAAGAATATGGGGTTGAGAGTCAGAGGCCTAGGTTCAAACCCCCACTCTGCTACTTACTAGCTATGTGGCTTTGGACAAGCTGTTTCTCATCTCTCTGGGGCTCTGTCTCCTCGTCTGTAAAATGAGGGGGTTGCAAAAAACTATTAAACTATGCATGACCTTTGACCCAACTATATGACTACATTAGGTTTATACCCAAGGAGAGCAAACAAAGAGGAGAAGGCTCCATTTGTACACAATTATTGACAGTGGCTCTTTTTTTTGTGTGTGTCGACAAAGAATTGGAAGCTGAAGGCATGCCCATCAACTGGGGAATGGCTGAAAACGTTATGGTATATGAATGTGATGGAATAATCTTGACCTGTAAGAAATGATAAAGGGGATGGTTTCAGAGAAACTTGGGAAGACTTGTATGAACTGATGCAAAGTGAAGTGAGCAGAACCAGGAGAACAATTTATGCAACAACAACAATTTTATAAAGACAAACAATTTTGAAAGATTTAAGAACTCTGTTTCAACACAATGGTCAACCACAATTCTAGAGGATTCACAATGAAACATGCTGCCCACCTCCTGACAGAGAGGTGATGGTCTCAAAGTGCAGCTTGAAGCATATATACATATATATTATATATGCACATATATTTTTGTACCTATTTGTACATATGTCTGTATGTGTATATGTATATGTATAAGTATAAATCTATACATATACATACACACATATATTTGGACATGTCTAATGTGAGAATTAGTTTTGTTTGACTAAATATGTTTATAATAGTTTTGTTTTACTTGCTTTTTCAGGGGGAGGTGGGAGGGAGAGAATTTGGAAGTAAAAATAAAATGTAATTAATAATAATAATAATGATAATGACGCTTATTTCTTTAACAAAAATGAAGGAGCTAGATTGAGCGATAGCTAAGGTCCCTTGTGGCTCTCAGTGTGGTCCAAGGCCAAGTCAACAAGTATTTAATAAGCACCTATAGATTTTCCTGAGAGAACCCCATATTTAAGGAAAAGGAAGGATGTGAGTAGTTAATCTTTGCATAGGAATGTTTTTGGTCAGATACCCCGCGTAGAGTTTTGGTTTGGAAAATATCATCACCATTTTGTTTTAAGGGCTGAATGAAATGATTGTTGCTAAGTGCTTTTCAAGCCTTGAAGCACTATATAAATGCTTATTATTATTATTAAATATTAAACTATTGTATTAAAATAAGTTACCATCTTGCTATCACCACGACCACTACCACCATCCCAGCTTGTTCCATACCAGGCCTTTTCTATTTGATCCTCACTGGTAATCTGGACTTCTTCTCTGGGTCCCTTGGCTTGGATAGGTGGACTTTTCTTCATTTTCCCTACAGCCCAGGCCTCCATACCCCGTCCCTGAACAATTCCCACCATGCCACTGTTCGTACACTCCACCCTTTCCAATTCTAGCTCCCCTATATGGATTATCTTTTTCCATTAGAATGTAAGTTCCTTGAGGGAAAGAACTATCTTGGTTGTCTGTCTTTGCATCTATATTGCTTAAAACAGTGGCTAGGACATAGTAAGGACTTGATAAATGTTTTACATCCATCTATCTATCTATCTATCTATCTATCTATCTATCTATCTATCTATCATCTATCTATCTATCTATCTATCTATCTATCTATCTATCTATCTATCTTATATCTAGCTATCCATCAATTTATATCTATCTATCTATCTATCTATCTATCTATCTATCTATCTATCTATCTATCTATCTATCTATCTATCTATCTATATCCTCTATGTCTATTTCCATCTATCTATCTCTATCTACCTATCTATCTAATCTATCTATCCATCTATCATGGCCAGTCCATCTTCTTTCTGGGGGGATGCATAGTGAGAATGAGGGATTGCTAATGGACAATGTGAGTATACCATTAACATCCTTGCAATGTCAAGATCAATTGAAGGAGGCTCCCATCATGGCGAATGTACCCTCTGTGGTGAACTTATGGCAGGAAATGGATGATAATTACACAGCATGGGCAGGCATGGATGGGGTGCAATCTGCATCAATGGAAGCAATACCCATATTGATGAGACCACAGATATGTTGGAGCAGAATAGCTACCATGTTATTATAAATATAGACCTCACTTTCCCTCCAAATCAGGCTTCTATGAAATCTGATTGCGCTTATATCTCAGTGTGTGTTTGTGCCGCCCCACTCTCCTCTCCTCTCCTCTGCTCTCCTCTCCTCTCCTCTCCTCTCTTCTCTTCTCCTCTCCACTCCTTTCCTCTCCCCTTCCTCCCTCCCTCTCTGTCTCTCTGTCTGTCTCTCTACCTCTGTCTCTCTGTTTCTGTCTCTGTCTCTGTCTGTCTGTCTCTCCGTCTCTGTCTCTCTGTCTCTCTCTTTCTCTTTCTGTCTCTTCCAAACACATCTCATTTTAGCGGGAGCAGACTATATTTGAACCAAAATGTGCCTATGTACCTATGCATGTGCCTATACCAATGTGTTAGTCTCAACCCAAGGAAACAGTGGGCAGGGCTTCCCACTTCAATATTAATGGATGCCACAGAGTAGGGACTCCAAAGAATTTTTTTTATTATATCTTAGTAGAATGCCAGCTCCTTGAAGGCAGTAATTGTATTGTTTTCATTTTTGTAGCCCCAATGCCTAGCATAGACTTGCTATACAGTAGGGACTTAATAAATACTTGTTGGATTAAATTAAATTGGATAGATTTTGAGGCTACTGGGACAAAGGGGCCTGAAAAATCTTGGGGGAGAGGCACAGAGCTTTTAGGTCCAAATGGAAGGTCTTGCTAAGGAAAATTTGGGAAAATTTTGGGATTTGGGAAAATCATGACCCTTGGCCTCAACTAAATGGTTGACTCATTCAGACACAGGATTGAACTCTTCACCCGGTGGCTTTGGGCATTTAAAAATTCTTCTAATTGCCCAATCTGGAACTCAGAAGATCCTGAAGCATGTTTTTACCTTACAGTTAGGTATCCTCTATCCTTTTCTGACCCCTTCTCCAAACTCCCTCAATTTAGGCCCATAGATAGGTTCAGAGTTAGAAGACCTTGGAGATCATTTGGGCTGGCTCTCTTTTTTTTTTTACCGCGCTTACAAGGACCACACATTTTGCACAGGTTTGTAGGAAACAGAAGCATTGATGACTCTCAGAAATACCTCCTCTTCCCCCTAAATTTGGCAGAAATTTAAAAGAAGAACCACCTTCTCTTTAATTGCAAAGTCTTCCAACAACACTGACCTCAACAATGACAGCTTGCATTTCTATAGTACTTGGGAGTTTGCAAAGTGCCTTCCATATATTATCTAGCTTGATTCACTGATATCTTTTCTGATCTTACTGCCAATTCTAAATTAGAATAAATGAAATCTGAGAAAAATCACTGATAGATAGGTGGGAGATGTTTTAAAATAAAAGTTTGTGCATGCCAAGCCCATCACCTAGAAATCGTTTCTGTTTGCTCTCCCTTCCTCAGATCCAAGAACAAGCAAGCCTGGAGATAAGACCTTAGGCAGTCAAAGGACTGGGCTGGAGTCCTGGTTTAATTAGCTCTGCTACTCCTGTGACCTTGCACAAGTCTCTTCTGCCTCGTCAGAGGAGTTGGGTTTAAATCCAGCCCTAGCACTCCCTGTCTCGTGGGGGCTTAGGGGATGGATTTCATTTTTCTGGGCTTCAGTTTCCCCTTCTGTCAAGTGAGTGGATTAGACTAAATGGCCGCTAAGAGCCTTTCTAATCTTTGATTTCTGTGTGACCTTGGACAAGTCACTTAACTTCCTTTGGCCTCAGTTTCCTCATCTGTCAAATCAACAGGTTGGATAACTTATCTGATTAAATAAATCCAAAGTGGTCAAACCCCAGCCAGGCCTCCCTATAGCGTAGGAGAAAAAAATATATTGCATTGAGAATCATGAGATCTGTGTTCAAATACCTGTTCTGGTTTTAGGCGAATCATTTTCTTTATGTGAAATGAGGGAATTAGATTAGAAGTCTAAGATCTCTTCTAGCCCTAAAGCCTTATGATGCAGCCAGTATGGACAGCGGCTGAGGGGCTATGGCCCCCCACCACGCTGCACTCCCAGAGTTCCTCTGGCCCTGGCCCTGCATAGGGTCCCTCATGCCCGAGGATGGCCATCTCTGATGCTGGGGGAGGTTGGATTTCAGCATCAGCCACCAGGTGGCAGTCACGGATCAGGAACCGATCTTGGAACCTGGTGCGGAGGCTGAAAGCCTTTGTTGATTTTACTTCTTAATATTCTATAATCACCAAGATTCCAATCTAAGCAAAAAACCAAAACAAACAAACAGAATCCCCACCCTCACACCGGAGCTCGGGTCTTTGCATAATTATAAGAAGACAAAAGATGGATCTGAATAGGCAGCCCTGGGGCCTGTGGGGTTAGCTGCCAAGGAGGGGGAAAGGAGGGAAGGTGCCTGGAGACGGTGGGCTCTTGGAGATGGTGGGCTCGTGGAAATGAGCATAACGGGGTGAGGAATAGGCAATCTCAAGGCCTGGGAGATCCCGAAAGCAGCCAATCACAAGTTGCTGTTGACCCGTGCATTTCCCCTCATTGGCTTACACTGAAGATAAAAGCAACTGGTTCTGTTCTATCATTGATTGGGGACCCGGTCCTTAGTTTTCCTGGCTCCAGCAGAACTGGCACCTAAGCTGCTGCTTTGGCCTTGGGGGGATTCTGTTCCTCAAGTTGCCTGACAATCCCACAGGGGATGGGAACCGACAAAATGGTTTCTCCCTCCTGTAGGTTACTTACTGCAGAAGGGTTGATCCCTACTGGAATAGAAGAAAGAACAGGGGATTTGGAGTCAGAGGATATAGGTATGAATCCTGGCAGAGGAATGAGTTTGAATCTTGGAACTACCATTGCTCGTGGGGGCTGTGATGAAGTGTTTATTCATTCTGGACTTCAGCTTCCTCTGCTGTGAGGATAAAGGGTTATATTAGACGCCCTCTAACTTTCCTCTTTATTCCCAAAACCTAGCATTGTGCTGATACAAAATGGGCATTTAATAAGTTCTTGTTGTTGGATTGATTCCAACACTAAATCTAAATCTATGATCTTATAATATTGAAAAGTTAGGGGAAAGAGAGACAGAGACAGAGATAGAGAGACAGAAGAACTAGAGAGAGAGAGAGAGAGAGAGAGAGAGAGAGAGAGAGAGAGAGACAGAGACAGAGACAGACAGAGACAGAGGGCCAGAGAGAGAGCCAGATAGAGGGAGAGAAACATACACACAGAGGTGAATTAGTTTGGAGACTGGGCAAGCCTTGGGAATATAGGAACCATGAATAAGTTCTAAACTTCACTTTGGGGCTGGCCTTCAATTTAACAACTCAAGAATCATTTAAGTACCAACTTCGTACAAAGTACTATGATCAATGCTGGAGGTACAAAGACAAAATGGAAAGTGATCATTGTCTGAGGGGGAAAATGAAGAGATTGGGATGGTTCTATGACCCAGCCCTGATGGTGACGATGGTCTTTAACCCTAAATTTGACCCTGAATCTTAAGCCTCCTTTAAACCTAGATATACCCTTGAAATCTGCTAATGCCCCAATCACATCCCTATCCCAAACCACCCAACCACTCTTCACTCCAAACCACCTGTTCCTTTGGGCAAGAATAGAAGGATAGGTCAGAGAATTAGGGATAAGAAGAAAATGAACAAAGAAGAGAGGAAAGTGGAAAGGGCACTCTAGAATGCTTGAGACTCACAGAATGGGAGCAGAAAAAGTAAATTATCCCAAGAAGACCTGCTTAACCATTGCCATCTCCGACCTCACGTACTGCTGCCTCTGGAAGTCCAAACCAGAGAAAAGACAGAAATTTCTCTCATCTCGGATCTTTCCCTTAGAGTTTCTGATGGTGTGTGAATTCCCACTGAGTCAGCTCTCATTCCCTAGGTGAGAGAAGACTTCCATCCTCTCCTTTTTCCTAAATCTATGTGGTTGAGAAGTCTACCAGCTCCTCTCCTTTTCACAGAATCAATAATAGAATTTTAGAGCCCAGGGGTTCTTAACCTTTTTTGTGTGTCCTGCATCCTCCTGGCAGTGTCTAGTGGAGCTCATGGACCTCTTCCCAGAATCACATTTTAAAATACATAAAACAAAACACATAAGATGACAAAGGAAACCAAGTACATTGAAATGCAGTTACCAGCATATTTTAAAAAAAATTCCTGAACCTCAAATTAAGAAACTCTCATCTAGTCCAACTTCCTAATTCACGTAAAAATCCCCTCTATCTCAACCCTGATGTAGAGCTTCAGGAAATTCTTCTAACGAAGAACTCAACATCCTCTTTCATTCCCTAACCAGACCTAGTTTTGCTCTCAGGAGATACACAGAGTAAATTGGACTCCTCTTCCAGAAAACATTTCTGGCTCTGCCCCTTCTATCTGGGACCCCTTAAGCAAATCACTTAACCACTGGGCCTTGTTTTTTCATCTATAAAAAGAGGGGGTTGAATTAGATGACTTCCAAGTTTCCTTTCAGCTCTAGTTAAGATCCTATGAGCTCTTGAAAGATTTGAGAATGGATCATGTGCCCTCAAAGTCTTTTTGCCTTTTTTATTGTTCCTTCGCTTTCTCCTCATGTGGCATGTTTCATGTCCCTTGTCCATCCTACTCTCTCTCCTTTGGAAGAGATCCAGTTTTTCAGTGCCCTTAAAATGTGGTATTTAAAACACAGTGCTCTGGAAGTGGTCTGACCAGCACAGAGAACAAAAGACCAACACCTCTCCTTTTCTAGACATAGTACTTGAATTGATGTAGCCTAAGATTGCGTTAGTTTTGTTGTTTTCTTTTTGAAACCGTATTATGATGCTGGCTTGCATGGGGTTAGCAGCAAATGAAAACCCCCATGACTTTTTCCACATGAATTGCTCTCAAGGCTGCTCTCCTTAATCTTGTGTTTGTGCAATTGATTTTTTGGACTTAAGCATAGGACTTTACATTTATCTCTATTAAATCCCATCTTGTTAGATTCAGCCCAGTGTTATACTTTGTCAAGATCTTTTAGATAGTTTGCATACCTGATTTTGTTATTCAGTGACTTAGCTATCTCTTCTAGCATGCCCTCTACATCTTCATTCAAGTCATTGATAAAATAAAGAAGCGCAAAGATAGAACTCTGTGGCATGACATCTCCAGGTTGATATCGATTCAATGAACACTCTTGAACAACAAAGAAGCCCTTATTCTACTATCATCCAGGCCACAGTCCTCCATCATGACCTCAAGGATATCATGAAAGACTTTTTCAAATGCATTGCTGAAGTCCAGATATAAGGTATGTATGATAATCCTCTGAATTACCAGTCTAATATCTCAGGAAAAAAGAAAGAAGTCTTCTTTGGCTTTAATAGTTCTCAGTGAACCAACATAGGCTACTGGTGATCACTGCTTTCTTTTCTAACTTCTCACAAACCATCAATTTGGTAATGTGGTCTAAAATTTTGTGAGCGTTAATATCAAACTCATTGATCTGTAGTTTTTAGATTCTACCTTCCTCTACCCCCTTTGAAAACATTGTCTTTAGCCCTTTTTAAGTCAGATAAAGGTAGGATTTGAGTTTTTACTGCCCCTTGGAAACAAGGAGGTGAATAAGATGGCCTTTCAAAGTTATTCTGAGACTAGAACAATGTTATCCTAGTGAGATTCCATCTGAGAAGGTCTGGAATCCATGGTATTTCTCCAAGGACACACACAACTCTCCCCAGCCTGATGAAATTGTTTTGGATTTTGAAGCCAGTCTCCCAGTTTAGGGGAAGGGTGTGTGTGTGTCATTGAATTTATTAAATAAGGCACATTATCTTAAAAACTTTCAAATGGTCAAATATATTTTAATCTATTTTTTGCATGCATGCAACAAAGGAGTGGGAGGAAGAATGGATGGCTTCAGGCCCCTACTGCAAGGCCATCAAGCCCATCCCCCTCATTTTACAAATGCAGAAACTGAGGCACAGTGTAGCTAAGTAACTTGCCCATAGTCACACAGCTAGTGAATGTGGGATTCTTGTGCAAAGAAAAGATGAAACAGACTAGAGATCAGTAGGTATGGGTTGAGAAAGGTAGGGATCAGAACAAAATAGAGATTTCTCTGGACTTGGGGAGGTGTATTGTATAGTATTGACTCATGATGGGTGGGAGAAAACAGACTAAGCTCCCTTTAGTTAGCTTTGGGAGTGGAAGCAAATTTCTGTTCTGGCAAAGGGACATCTTCTCAGGGAGACCCTCCAGTTAAGCATCCCCCAGCTGGAGCTGACAAGGAGAGTGAGATTGGTGCAAAACAGGGGAAAGGAGATTCTCTTTGCCCATGAGGAGGTTCTGTGGGTACAGGTTCACATGCAGAGGGTCTGGCTTCTGCTCTGGCTTCAGACCTGGCCTTTCCACTTCTCCTATATACTTCTAAGGACATTGACTGGGCTAGGCTGGGGTGGGGTGAGCTTCAGTCCATTTATAAGGGGGAACCAAGCCAGGTTTAAAGGAAGCCCATTTGGCTAGGAGGCAATGATATTTGGGAGACTGGGAAGCAGACTCCCAGGGAACCTCTCTGCAGAGGCATTAGGAGGGCTACCTTTGTACCAGCCACTGCAGACTCATCTGGCTATTCTAAATACTCCATAAACACAGTGGCTACTAAAGACCAGGCCAAAAGTTAGCAAGTATCTAAGAATGGGGGGAGGCCATTCTCTATACTCTTGGCTGCTCACCGAGAGAGTTTCCCTTTCCCATTGTGTGTTCTTCACTGATGTGGTTTCAGTAGGTAGAAGTGGGTTGCCAGAGTCAAACTAGGGCAGATACACTGGCTCTTTGCCCCAGAGTGTTGAAGTTTAGAGAGCAGTTACAATGCTTAAGCTTCTTCATTAGCAAAGAAATAACTGAGCTCAGTTAGAGCAAAAGCAATTAAAGTAAGAAGCTACCAGACAGCTCACTGGGTACTCTACTGCAAAGGGCATTGGATTCAAAGTCAAAGGACCTGAATTCAAATTCTAGCTCTGTTATGTGCTACTTAGGAGACCTTGAATAAGTCACTTATTCTTTCTGGATCTCAGTTTCTTCTTCTGTAGAATGAGAGGCTTGGGCTACATGGCCTCTGAGGTCATTTCCAGCTTCAGGTCTATGATTTAGGTTCAAATTCTGGCCCCATTTCTTACTACTTGTGTGACTCAGGCAAGATACTTTTCCTCCGTGGGCCTCGGGGCCTCATGCAAAATGAGGGATTCGATTATAGGTTCCTTGAGGTCAGAGACTATCTTTTGTCTCTTTTTGTGTCCCCAGCACTTGGCACCGTGTCTGGCACATGTGTATTGATTGGTTTATTGAGTGAGGAAATTGAATACATGGCCTTTAAGTTCCTTTCAGCTCTGAATCAATCGCCCTATAGCTTGGATTCTGGGGAACTCGACCTGCCCATTCTAGTTGGAATGGAATGGCCAAAGTTGGGAAGAATCTTTGGGGAATCTGTGTTTCTCTTCTACCTGGAAGAGTGGGTATTTTAATGGCTCCCTCATACTTCCCTATGGAGGGAAATAAAAACCTCCCGACTAGGAACACAGAATGTCTGGCTTAGGTGGGACAATAACTTTTTGCTAGACCCATGATCCTATGAAGAACTCAAACTTATCTTGAGCATGCATCATTCACAAACCACAGCTGGGACAAAGGGCAAGATTTACTTTTTAGACATTTGAGTTGAGGGGCCCAGGGGCTAAAGGCCCTGGGACAGATAGCGATGGGGACATGGGGAAAGGGGTTTCCCTGGGCATAAGACAGGATGCTTAGGCTGTTTGGTAGCTTCTATAATTAATTATCCTTGCTAATGAGCTATTATGGGACATTATAACCACCAAAGAATTTCACTTAATAATCACTCCAGTGGCAATGGAAAGACCCTTACTGGGTGTGAGCAGGTTCCTACACATTCCACAAAAGAGAGATTATAATGGAGAGGCAAAGTAAAGGAGGGAATTAAAGAAATATGTAACTGGAAAAAAAGATGAGCCAATCACAGGGTGAGAACCACGGGCAATCAACCATTGGACAACCTTTGTGCTCTGTTGCTATCCACACAATGTCGAGAGAACTCTGGGAAGGCCTTGAGTGCACTGGGTGGGACCCCAAAGGTGAGCCTATGGAAGGACATAGACAAGACAGGGGCAGGATGGGTGGGTGTGGATGAGTCACGGTCTGCATCATTTTGGAGGGAATCCTCACATCCATGACAGCCAAGATGTTGCAGTAGGAGTTGATGTTTATGCGATGCCTCAAAGTTTGCAGAATGACTTAAATATATTCACCAATTTGAGCCTCACAATCCCCTATGAGGCAGGCACTCCAGGGATTATCTTCTCAATTTTACAGATGAAGAAATGGAGGTCCACAGAAGTTCTGTGCTTTGCCCGGTGTCTAACAGGGAATAAGTGGAAGAGATGGGATGTGACCTGAATTCATCTGGCTCCACATTCAGCATGTCTTCTATTGTGCCTAGGGCCACACAGTTAATCCTTGTCTGAGGCAAGATCAGGACTCTTCCCACTGTACCATAAAGAAGTCTGTGGGTGCTGCTCTTCTGAATCTGAGCTTCCCTCTGAAGAATACCCAATATCAGAGAGGAATTAGCAATTTTGGCCCCCTGGGTAGGCTTCAGAAAATCCACATGGGGCAAGTGGCACAAAATAGTTCTTCAAATCAATATTTAAAGATCAATTAAATTGTTGGGGAGAGATCCTAGGATGCCAGTCTGGGCAGAGACCTGAAGACCTCTTGAGGCCCACTGCCAGATATGCTGCCAACTGGTAGCTTCCTATTCTGACCAAACATCCTTGCTAAAATTCAGTTTTTTCTAACATGCCAAGAGAACCCAGCACCCTGGGTCAATGGCCTAATTGCCCAGCCTTGGTTGCATCTCCCCTCAACAAAGCCATCCTATATCCATTACGCAACAGGTGAAGAGGTGGCTGCAGATTAGAGTTTCCCTTCACCATCCATACACAAAACATTTTGATTAAATCCCTGACAGCTCTGCTGTAGGGCAGAGAAATTTGGAAACATCAGGAAGTCAAACTGTGAAGTCTTTGAAAGAATGTGATTTATGTGAAAATGTGATGAAGCTAATGTGCTTGGCTCCTGAGTTTCGAGGCATGCTTGATTCTGGAACCCAATCTGATGCCTTCTTGGCTCAGAGTGCCCCTCTGCTCCCCCTCCCCCCAACAAAGTGAACGGGCGCCCCAGTCGTGTTCCAAGTCTCATCACAATCTGAGGCTTTTATTTGGGTTCTATTTCCCGAGATGTGTTTCCCAGGATATGCATCCATAAACAGAGACACGTACGTGCACACGCACTCTGAATAATTGTGCGGAGCTCCTCGCTCCCTCCTGAGACCAGAGAGAGCCAAGTGTTATTAGATTTATGGGGAGTTTGCTGTAGTTTTACATAATTTTCTTGATGCACTGCAGGCTTTTGAACAGGCTTGCATATTTCCCTTCAGTGAAAGCGTTGGAGTCCTAGTCCCATCTCCCTCCCGTCCCCATCCCCCGCCCCCACCCCCATCTTTTCTGGTTTGTTTGGACTGTGTCAAGCCACCCCAGGAGGTGTTATTGCTGACCGACATGGCAGCAGGGGCCTCCTCTCCCTTCTTCCAACTCCTTGGCCTTTCTAGGATGGGGCCCCTGTGGATGAAGGCGTCTGAAGCTGGATGAAAAGAGGAGGGATGAGAAAGAAGGAATGGGGAAGAATACAACATCCGCCAAGTGCAGGGGCTGCTTTCCGCTCGGTCTTCATACCCCAGCTCCTAGAGCATTCTTTTGAACACAAGTATTTATTAAGGTGCTTAATAAACATCTGTTGGATATCCAACAGATACATGGGTTCGATGGGTTCGAATTCTACTAGTGTGTGACCCTGGACAAGTCACTTAGCCCTGTTTGCCTCAGTTTCCCCATCTGTAAAATGAGCTGGAGAAGGAAATGGCCAACCATTCCAGTGTCTCTGCCAAGAAACCCCCCAATGGGGTCACGATGATATGGACATGACTGAAATGACTGAATAACAACAATGTAGATGAAGACAGAGTAAGGAATTAGGGGCAAAGAAGGGAGGTGGAAGGCACAATGCCAACAGTAACAGCCTCGAGGGCAGGGGCAGTTTCTTTGTTTTTGTCTCCTCGGCTCCCAACAGTCTTTTGCACATAAATGCTTGTTCAATGGACAAATGAATGTATAAGGAGATAGAAAAGAAGAAATAATGCCCAGAGAACCAGTTGCCCTTTGAGGTCAGCGATCCTGGCTCCTTTGGCCTTTGTCTCCTCAGGGCTTAGTGCACTGCCTGAAACACAGCAGCTGATGCTTGTTGGGTGGAACTGAACATGGGGTCAGAGTCGTTCAAGGCAGCAGACACTGAAGGGAGTGAGGCTGAGCCATTCAGGCCTGGACTGTGCTGACCACTTCAAGAGGCTCATCTTCCATCAAATGCACTCGCTTGCTAGATCCCTCTGGCAACCAGGGTTAGGGATGCTCGTATCAGACAGGCCAAGGGTAGCCCAGAAGGAGCTGGGGCTGACTGGAACTGAGCATCTGCTCCTCATGCCTTGGAGCATCGGTCTCCAAATGGGCCAGCGCCGGAGGCCTCTCATCAAGCCAAGACAAGGCTGGGGTCAGAGTGAGCCAATTCCCTCATTTTCCTGGTAGGGGACTATAGAAACCCAAGTGAAAGGAGAGACATTTGGAGAGGTCCGTAAGAGAGAATTCCTCCCATGGAGGGGCAGGTGTTACCAGAGATCGACGGCCCTTTCAGACTTCATAATCTTCAGAATTTGGAAAGAGGATGAAATAAGTGTGAGTTCTGAAGCCGTTTCATGATGGGGAGAAGGAGATTTGAGGATAGAGTACGGGGCTGGGAGTAAAGAAGCCCTGAGTTCAGATCCTGTTTGTCTGTGTGATCTTGGACACGTGACCTAGCCTCTCTGAGCCTTTACTCCTGAACCACAGTCAGGACATCTTGTGTATTGGTAGAGGGAACTCCCAAGAAGTCGGTCATGTGATCATTATTGAGGAAGTTCTATGTCCCGGGAACTGTTCTAAGCTGGGAGTACAAAGAAAGGCAAAAGCGGTCCCTGCCTTCAGACAGCTGAGATTCTAACAGCAAGGTCACAGATATAGAGATGGATATAGACATAGATATAGACATAGATATAGATACATATACATATACACACACATTAACACATATACATATCAGTAACCTCACCAGATAAATACAGTGTGGATGGGTGGATGGGTATAAGGCAGCCTTGGGAGGGAAGGCATGAGCAGCTGGGGGATAATGCAAGGCTTCCTGGAGGAAGAAGCCTGGCTCCAGGTAAAGCTCCTTCTAGTGATGAAATCCCCCATCCCTCTGTATTCTGATTTTTCAGGTTGGTCTTCTTTAGGGACCCTCATGACTGAGTCTTTTGCTGAACCCTGAATCATAGAATCTCAAATTTTGAGAGGTTCAGTTGTCACCTAGCCCAACCCCTTCATTTGACAGAAGAGAAAAAAATGGGGCTAAGAGAGGGAAAAGGACTTACCCACAGTCATATAGTAAGCTGGTGGCCAAAAAAAGGTAAAAAATACTTTGTCCTTGGACTGCCAGGGCCATGGGCTTAGGAAGGCCTGAGTTCAAATCCTGCCTCAGGCACTTGGCTATTTCACCCTAGACAAGTCCCTTAGCCTCTCTGGGTGCCTCTCAGAGGTCCTCATGTCCAACCCTCTTTCCTAGCTATAAAAAGAAACTCCCCCAAGTCTCTTCTTGTTTCAAATCTATGAGTTTGTGATTAAAAAAGGCCCACTGCAGATATGCAACAAGGCTTCTCCTGCAGACACCCTCTTCTTGTCCCTATGCTGTCCCTGGGGGATGAGGGGAAAGTGGAACCAGGCAAAGCCTTCCCATCTAATCACAATTTGTTTGAAGCTGCTGGCAGGACATAGCTTCTTTCTAGATAGAGAGGAGTCTGGGCTCTCTGCCCTGCTGGTCCAAACCCAGAGAAGCTCACTTGGAGAAAGGAAGGCTTGAGGCAAGGAAGGGGATCTGGTAGCAAATGGAATAGCAAGACAACAGAGGTTTAACTTGTTCTGGGTTTGTTTTTTTCCCTAGAAGGCAGAACTAAGGGCAATGAGTAGAAGATGCAAAAAGGTAAACTGAGGTTCAGAGTCAGGAAAAAACAAAGAGCCTAAAACTTTCTTTCTGGCAGTTAGAGCTATCTCAAAGAGGAGTGGGCTGTTTTGGGGCATCTTTGGGTGAGCACTGCTTAGGTGATACAGGGGGTGAGACAGATGCCCAGGTCCCTTCTAACCCCTGATCTTTGGATTCATTCTCTCCCCTCTCTGATGCCTGGAATGGCCTGCCTTTAAAAAGGACGCTCAGGTACTTATGATGATGTGACATCAGGGCCATAGGATGTCCCCCAAATCAGGTGTATCTGCCCAACCAGATTAAAATGTAATTAGGAAATATTGAACAAAATAAATAAGAAATATGGTAGAATAAATATCATGTGAATATGTGGTTTTCTCTGTCAATGTGCCATGCAGGCATCCTTTTAATGGCCCCCACTTGACACCATTGCATCATATGGGAGACCATTCTAAGCCAGATAGAATGCAGTAGGTGGCATGAGGGACTCAGTCAGGAAGAGCTGGGTTCTAATCCTTCCTCAGACACTTACTGGCACTGTGAGCTCGAACAAAACACTTAACCGCTTGTCCCTTGGTTTCCTCATGTGTAAAACGGGGTGATAATAGCACCAACCTGCCAAGATTTTGTCTATAGATATATAGAGAGCTCTGCAAACCTTAAGCAGCAACATGTTTATTATTATTATTATTTATGTGACGTTGGAGGAGTCATTTTCCCTCACTGAGACCCAGTTTCCATGAAATCACAGAACATTGGATTTAGAGCTGGAAGGGACCATAGAGGCAGCTCAGGGGCACAGTGGAGAAAGTGCTGGGCCTGGAGTCAGGAAGACCTGAGTTCAAATTTGACCTTGGACACTTAACTAGCTGTGTGACCCTGGGTAAGTCACTTAACCTCTACCTGCCTCAATTTCCCATCTATGAAATGGGGATAATGAGAGCACCTACTTCTCAGGGTTGTTTTGAGGATTAAATGAGACAATATTCATGAAGAGTTTAGCATGAGAGCTGACACATAGTAGGAGCTTAATAAATGCTTATTCCCTTTCACTTCACATTGAATCCAATCCCCTCATTCTACAGGTGAAGAAACCGAGGCTGAGAAGTTGGTCAATGGACTTGTCCAAGGTCACATAGCTAGTTAAGTATCTTAGGCAAGACTTCTTCTCATCTTTCTGCCGCCAAGCCCAGAACTCTGTCCACTGAGAAATAATAATATATTTTGGCCTCCCAGATATTGTAAGGATCAGATGAGAAAGTGAATGGAAAGCATATATAGCCAGTGCTTAATAAATGCTTATTGATTCCCTTGTAGACCTTTAAAGCCAGTGTAAATGCCAGGCATTATTCTTTTTTTTTTTCAAAAAATTAAGATGAGATTCCCTCCCCCCCCCCGCCCCCACCCCCAGCTAAGCCTCCATATGTATACAGTCCCTTCTGAGAGGGACTGGGAGTGTCCTACACCTCCCTGGGAAGGGCTGGGCTCTCTGCATGTCCATTACAAACAAGCTGGATTATGTTGGGGAGACCCTCTTGCCCTGCCAAAGCCAGCTGCTAGAGGAAGATCCTGTATTTCTAAAGGGCTCAGAAAAACCACATCTGTTGAGACTGTCCTGGGCTTGCAAACTTGCCACCTGCCTTTTCTGGGTCCCTAGCTGATAAATATGTAACGATTCTTCTAATGCAGTATATTATGGCAGCGCGGTCCCCGGCCAGCATCCCGGAGGACGCACAATTTTATAGGATGTGACTGGAGAACACGCCACTCTTTGGGAGCCCAGCTGGCCAATGGCGGGGAACAACTGTCCTTTCTCCAGCAGCTTCTGAGGAGCTGTAGCCTGTGTCAATTAGGAGCAGGCCGGGCACCAGTTCTTTGGGCAAGAAATTCCCTGACGGGCTTGGTATTTTGCATTCAGCCATTCGCACCTGACAGATGCCTCTAAACGTAGCTCTTTGCTGACAAAAATGAAATCCAACTCAATTATAGTCCTCCATCTACCACCCAGATGGAGCAGAACTGTCTGGAATGTTCTGACCACACCGAGCTGTATCCTGGAGGGGGTGAAGAAGGCCTGGGTAGGTCATGGGAACATGATGGGGGCTGAAAGCAAGTGAGATTGTCAGCCCTGCTTCCCTTCTCGGTTCTTCAGCCCCAGTTGTGTCTCTGGTCAGTTAGAGGGTCCCTAAACCTGCCATCTTGCTTTGGTCACCTTGTTCTAGGCCCAGAAGGCAGGAGACTGGCCTTCTGGTACTGGCTCTGCCATCACTAACTTGCTATGTGACCTCATCCCTAACCTATCAAAACTGCAGAATCTCTGAGTTCAAAGGACAGAAGAGGTGAACTGCTCTGACTTGTACCAGGCAAAATGGCATCCCTAGCACATGGCCCTTCCACCTCTCCCCTAAAGGTCTCCAGGGAGGAAAGAACTGCCCCCCTTTTCATTACACGTCAGGACAGCTCTCCTGGCTAGGAAGTTTCCCCTGACATCAAGACTAAAGCTGCTTCCTTGCAATTTCTAACCCATGTTCCCAGTTTTGCCTCATGGTGACAGTCTGAACAAACCCAACCCTTCTCACATGATAACTCTTCATAGGCAGATAACTGTGTCTCCCCAAGCCTTCTCCTTTCCAAGATAAATATCCTTATTCCTTCACGACATGATCTGGAGGACTTTTGCTATCCTGGCCTCTCTTCTCTGGATGTTGTCAAGCTTATCCAGATCCTTCAAAAATGAGCCTATGCTGAGGTTCCCAGTGACTCGATTTCTAAATCTAGAAAACGAGGATAATGCCTGTTTTACTTCTTTTATTTTAAACAGGCAAATTACAGATAACAAAATACTTTGGAAGGAAAAAATGCTTGTAAAAGATATACGTGTGTATCTATATACGTATTTGTATATTTATGTTATTATTAATGTAATACAAAATGCATCCCCCTTTAAATTTTTTGACAAAATTTCTTTTTTCTTTTTTTTCATTCCTTCCTTCTTTCCTTCCTTCTTTATTTCTTTCCCTCCTTCCCTTCTTCCTTCCCTCTTTCCCTTCTTTCTTTCTTTCTTTCTTTCTTCCCTCCTTCCTTCTTTCCCTCCTTTCTTCCTTTCTTTCTTCCTTCCTTCCCTCCTTTCTTTCTTCCTTCCTTCCTTTCCTCCTTTCTTCCTTCCTTCCTTCCTTCCTTCCCTCCTTTCTTTCTTCTCTCCTTCCCTCCTTCCTTCCTTCTTTCCTTCCTTCCTTCCTTCCTTCCTTCCTTCCTTCCTTTCTTTCTTTCTTTCTTTCTTTCTTTCTTTCTTTCTTTCTTTCTTCCCTCCTTCCTTCTTTCTTTCTTCCCTCCTTCTCTCCTTCCTTCCTTCCCTCCTTTCTTCCTTCCTTCCCTCCTTTCTTTCTTTCTTCTTTCCTTCCTTCCCTCCTTTCTTTCTTTCTTCTTTCCTTCCTTCCCTCTTTTCTCTCTCTCTCTCTCTCTCTCTCTCTCTCTCCCTCTTCCTCCCTCTCTTCCTCCCTCTCTTCCTTCCTTCCTTCCTTCCTTCCTTCCTTCCTTCCTTCCTTCCTTCCTTCCTTCCTTCCTTCCTTCCTCCCTCCTTCCCTTTTTTCCTCCCCTGCCATTGTACAATCTAGGTATGGACCCTGAGAGGTTTATTTTTCAGGGTACTAAGAAGAATAATTGGTGGCACAGACAATTATGTGATCTCGGACAGCTGGTAACAGCCTTCTGAATCTTTCTCTTGACTCACAGTGTTTTTGTGAACCTCCCTGGAGTTCCAGATTCTTGAGCTTAGGAGGCTGTCTACTCAGAAACTCTTCTCAATATCTTAAGTCATCAACTGACATAAAATTATTTTCTAGCTATTTGGGATGGGAAAGGGTAGAAAACCCCCACATTTCCTCCCTTGGCTCTATACAGTTCAGGAGATCTTAGGAAAGAGTGCTCCACAATAGTTAGTCATGATTGAGATGGTACCTTTCTATTATTACTAGGGCAGGACCCCTTGATTTACAACTGACTCCTTAGAAAAATGAGGAGGGAATCTCCACTGACCTTCAAATTTGGCAGAGCTTGGGACATGGAAGGCATGATACTGCTACTGGCCCTCAAGAAGGCAGAACAGAGTATCCTGAGATCTGATTAAGAAGCAACCTAACTAGGAGCATATGACCATATTAGACTGAAAGCAGGAGAAAAAAGTTTCAAGATACAGATTTTCATTTTCTTGACCTTACTTTCCTTCCCTCCAATTGAGTTGGGTCTTCCCTCTCACTCTTCCTTCTCTGCCTGGTGGCTTGGAGAATGTAAATCCTTTGCTTCTGGTCTTTCTAATCGGCCTTTCTTCCTTTTTGGTGGGACAAGGAAGCTAAGTTTCTCTCTCTCTGTCTCTCTTTCTCTGTGTGTCTCTCTGTCTCTGCCTCTCTGTATCTCTCTCTGTCTCTGTCTCTCTCTCTGTCTCTCTGTCTCTCTCTCTGTCTCTTTCTCTCTCTGTCTCTCTCTCTTTCTTTCTCCTCTTCTTTTTCTGGTAAATGAAAGAATACTCTATGGTGCTTTTATCCTTCTTAGGCGGCCACATGGCAGGCCCCATTAGGTCTAGGACAGGTATTGACTGGTATTCCATTGGCATCATCTTTTTAAGAATAATGATGTGTCTTACATTTTTAGAATTGTTGGTAAGGATTTTATTCTTATCACCTAGGAAACATTTTTTCTTGCTGGTGTGGTAGTAGAGAAGGCAAGTATCATAATGCTTCTTTCTTGCCATGAATAATGTCATTTGAGAATAAATCCCATTTCAATATAAAATGGGCAGTCACATCTAATTCTTATGTTTTATTTCCCTTTACCACAATTCTTGTGCAAATATAACCAAAACCCAAGCAGTATACCTTGGTCTGGACCCCTAAGGCAAGTGGTAGATTAGGACAGACCAACAGATTACAAAGTTTCTGTCTTTCCTCCCCAAAACACAATAAATTTTCCCCAAGGTCAATGTCTGACTGGTTGTAAATTCAGATGACTATGTGTTCTGTGTCCTGTAAGTCCCTATGAGAAATGGTTTATATTCAGAAGCCCATTTGCCCTATGGAGACCTACTTCTCTATGAGCCAACTGATGCATCTTTCTTTATTATATATATAATAAAATCTTCTTTTGACTTGCACTCTACATTATAACAAAATGGATTTTCTTGCCATGACAATGTATTTGCATGTTTATACTGATCTGGGGATTTCTCCTGATAATCTGTATGCTTTATATATCTCAACTTATACTAGGTGTGAATGTCTGTGATTAAGCTAAGAATTTCCTTATAATTCATGTGCCTGGCAACTCTTATTCAATACATCTTTTTCTTTCTCTGTCTCTCTTAAAATTGTGTCTTTAATTATTGGGGTTCATCTTGCAGGTAGATCTCAAGAGTATTGGCCTCAACAGATCTGAGGTATTGCCAGATCATTAAGAGATAAGAGTATAGAGCTTATTAAATATAAGCTTATATATAATATAATAATAGAAATATAAGTTGGTGGCTCAGTCTCACAACCAACCACCCTGCCCTAGGTGGGCTACGGTGGACACTGTGGTCCCTGAAGGCTAGAGAATATGCTCCCTCATTTCTCTGAATGTGTGGGAGAGCCCAGTCCAGGCTTGTGTGTACTCACACATTGGCTTGAGCTGCCCAATGAGCTCCTCCTTCGTCCATTTTGCCCACTCCTTCTTGTCAGTGTTGATGGAGCAGAGGATGGGGCCACAGGGTTTGCCGCAATCTTCAATGGCCGGGACATTCAGATAGTGCACCAGTACAATATCAGGGTTCTAGGAGAGAGAACACAAGGAGAGTTGGTGAAGGACCAAACGGCTCTGCTCAGATTGGCCCCTGCCCATCCATTTGCTCCCGAGCCAATCCAAGTAGAAGAACAGATCTTACTTTGGCATTAGAATGCCTTAAGGACCAATACTCTGCCAGTACCCAGGTATTTCCAGATGACCCTGCCAAGCCTCCTTGGCCTAGGTTCTTTCTGAAACCATTCGCTGATTTATCTACAAATCTTTTTCAATACACTGGCATTTGCCATCCTCAGCTCCCCTCTAGGTCCCACTGGTAACTTCAAAATTCAGAAGGAAGTCTATGATTCCTCTGCTCCATGCCCCCTTGATAAGCCACCTATATAAACTACCCAAAGGGGTCGCCACTACTGAGTTGGTGGTGAGGGGAAGGGGGAAAGCTAAGGAATCTGTAGCCAGTTCTCACTAGCCCATGTGGTTCAAAGACCATAACCTGAAGGTATTAATCCAGAACTCCTTCCCTAGGTCCTCGGTCTCCTTAATGGTCAGTGTCTCACCTGGGCCGCCATCTCAGGTGGGCTTCAGCCACATTTATTCCCTTTTTCCAGGTCATTGTCCAGCTCCCCACTTCTAGTTCTGGAACCATAATCAAATCAATACCACCATTGCTCCTAAAAAGGGTGTGTCAATATAATTCCCTATGCCTCAACTCACCATTCCTGAAACTTTCCAAACCTGACCACTCTTCCCTATATATGTTGTTCCCTCCCGTTAGAATATAAGTTTGAAAGCAAAGACTGTCTCACTTTTGTATTTGTACCCTTAGAATTCAGCACAATGCATGGCACGTAGTAAATGCCTGATAAGGGCTTATTCATTCATTCATTCATTTATTCATTCACTCATTCATTTGCCCATTCATTGCTGATGTAACAGGGAGCCTCTGAATGGGGGTATTTGTAGAATATTTTTGGAAACTTTCTGTCTGTTGTAGCTTCTGAGATCAGAGGGTAACCTGAGAAGGTCCCAACTTCCCTTTTGCAGGTACATTTATGACCTTCTCCCCTCTCCAGGCCTATCAGAAACCCCTGCCTGTACCCTGATGGGGAAGCGTGGAGAAGAGATCATTCACCGTTGCACAAGCAATGCCCTCTTCCCTTTCCACTCTACCCCAGTAAACAAGTATTTATTAACATATCCCCAGCTCTGTGCTAGGCATTGTGGAACTTACAGCACAAATATCAGAACGCCTCTATCTTCTAGGAGTTTACAGTATCACAGTATTGTAAGCAGGCCCTCCCTGCACCCAAGGAGCTTACAGTTGCTAGTGTATTTCATTTAACAAGAAACTGAGGTGGCAGTGACCTTTCAGAGGTCACAGAAGTAGCAAGGAGCTGAGCTGGGATTTGAACCTGCTTCTCTGGCTCCACCGTCAGTTTTCTTTTGGCTATGATTTCATGCCTCCTCTTCCTCTAGCCAGGGAGAAAGCCCTAATGGCATGTCACACAATCTAGTTAGAGGATAACCATCATTTTTTCCCCCGAACCTGTGATTTCATCAATGTAGGGAACTCCTGGTGGAGAAACTCCCTCTATTGATGCTGATTGGCAATTTCTCTGCTATTTATCATCTGAGTTGTTAAGGGAGGTGAAATGATTTGCCCGGAGCCGTATGGCCAGTATGAGTCAGAGGCGGCACTTGAGCCTTTCCCTTCCTGACTCCCTGGTTAGGTCTGCAGCCATTACTCCATGCTTTCTCAACAAGTCAGCTGATAATGGTGTGTTACCCCACTAACTATGAAGATGGGGATTCTTCAATGCTGGCTTTTACCCATTGGCTAATTCATTTTTATCCTTATGACCAAAAGGGTTTCCTGATATTTTAATATACATTATCTCATTTGAGCCACACAACAGCCTTTCAAAATAAGGACCAGGACCATGGACAGAGAGTTAGGCTTGAGCTTAAGAGCACTGAGTCCGCCTACCCGGCTAGTATGTGTCTTAGGCTGGGTTTGAACCCAGGCCTTCTGACTCCAGATCCAGGGCCCTCACTACTGCACCATGTGACAGGGATCATCACTATTTTACATATAAGGAAACTGAGGCTTAGAGACGGGAAGCCCTGTTCTCAATGTCACACGGCTAGTGAACGGCTGAGCTGGGACTTCAAGTCAGGTCTCCTGACTCCAGATCTAGGGCCCTTTGGTCTATCCCACATTGGATGATATTATAGTACAGTATCCATTTTACAAATGAGAAAACAGGCCCAGAAAAGTCAAGTGATCTCCCCAATGTCACTCACATGATACCTCGCCTCTCATACAAGACACTATACCCTAGAGGTTTAACCCTTCCTGCCCTGGGGTACCCCCATCCTGATTGGTGAGTACCTACTAAGTGTAGGCAACCCCACCCATTTTTCTTTACTCCTTGACATTTTCCAAATTAAATTATCCATTCTTGGCCTCCATTCCCTTACATGTATTATCTCCTCAAATTAGATATAAGCTTCTTGAGGGAAGAAAGGAAGGAAGCAAGCATTTATTCAGGACTTGCTATGTATTGGGCACTGTGCTGAATGCTGGAGATATAAATACAAGCAAAAAGGACAGTCCCTGCCCTCAAGACGCTTACACTCTAATGAGGGAAGGCAACCCATAAAAGAGGGCTGGAAAGTGGGATGGGGGCAGGAATGAAGGTAACCAATGGTTCTGGTTTTGAAATCCAGAAAACCGGGAGAATGAATGAAGCCAGGCCAGGCTTCTGCAAAATGGAGGCTTCAGGAAGAATTCACCAATGGGAGAAAGGGGACAGGCCTTGGAGAGGACTACCCAGGGTGACCAGGCAGAAGTGGGAGTAGGGCAAGGAGGCCCCAGGAACTGAGGGAAGATTCTGGAGGAGGGCAAGACTGTCTCCATTTTTTGTTTTTCTATCCCCAGCACTTAGCATAATCCTTGGCAAAGAGTAAGCATTTATTAATTGCTTTTTAATTCATGAATTCATTCATTCATTCATTCATTCATTCATTCATTCATTCATTCATCTGTCATCAGAACTAAGACCTCTTGATTTTCCCAGTGAACTGTCATAACTTTCAGGCCATCCTTCCTGCTTACTTTCCAACACTCTGAGTTCCTCTGGTGTTTTAAGCTGGGGAGCAGCGCATCCTTCCAGAGCAATTTGCTACATGGAAGGGCCCAGCCTTGAGGATCAAGAGTAAACCCCCTATCCGGGTAAAGCTGAGCCGATGGCTGTGATTAGTCAGGGCCCAGCAAGCCAACCGCTACTTCTCTGTGATCTCGAACCCCTGGCAGCCAGAGCCTGGGCACGGCAGGGAGCTCCGGTGTCAGATGTCCCTGGAGATGAAAGGTCTGCTACAGTTCCTGCTAGGGCCCCTCTGAACACAACCACAGAACCTTAGGAAAATCACGCTGTGGGGAAACTGTAACATGGGGCCATGACAGGAAGTAGCCCTGCCTGGGAGGAGCTGGCAAAGACACTCTGGAGAAATTTTTACAGATAATATCAGTTGAGTAGAGGAAAGGAGAGACTACAGCCCTTGGGGCACAAAACCCTGTTTGCAGAGAATATCTAGGCCACTGCTCCATGGTGGCTGGGGTGGGGGAATGAGTCCTTGAGACACCATAAAGCCATCACTAGCAAAGAGAATAAGGTGGGGTCTAAGTAGGAAGAGGTCATAAGGGGTATTGCTTCTAGGGGAGGGAGCAGACCACTGTAGTGGCTTCCTAGTTAGCTAATTGGTCTGGCTTATTATTGTTCAATCATGTCTGCTTCTTTGTGACTCCATTTGGAGTTTTCTTGAAAAAGATACTGGAGTGATTTGCCATTTCCAGATCATTTTATAGATGAAGAAACTGAGGCAAAAAGGGTTAGGTGATTTGCCCAGGATTACACGGCTAGTAAGTATCTGAGGCTGGATTTGAACTCTGGTCTTCCAGACTCAAGGCTCTGCCTAGCTGCTCCATTGGTCTGGCTTGCTAGGGACTAAGCTTAGTGACTGTTTCTGCCTCTAAAGCAGCATTAATATTTTTTGTACCATCTAAATTTAGGTGCCCAACAGTAAAGCCCCAGATGCCCCACCTGAATGCTGTTTCTGGAGCGGGTGAGGCTGAAAGAACCTGAGAGCTAAGAACTGAAGTGCACCCCAACCATAAAATGGACATTGCATTTATTATCCTGTCCTTGGGCAGAAGGAGGAGGAGGAGGAGGAGGGGGAGGAGGAGGAGGAGGAAACTAGTTATGTTATATTCCCTGCCTATTTTTGCTAGACATATTGATCTGTTTATCTTTATTCTGTTTATAGAATCATAGAATATAGGATCTTATCATAACCATAATGCAGTGATGAGGTTCCAGGGGTGGGGACCTACAACCTTACAGCCACTTTGATCCAAATGGATTCAGACCTAGAGGGCCACATGTGGCTTCAAGGCCGCAGGTTTCCTACCCCTATATAGACTCAATGGCCTCTTAAGGTCCCTTTGAGCTCCTCTGATAATCCCTAGCTTGGCCAGGACTCCCCACAAACGCGTCCAGCCTTATTCCTGCCCACTGCCTCCAACCATGGCTCCTTTGCTTTGTTGAGAGACCAGTCCACTAGCTTTCCTGGGAGGCTATACAGGAAGCCAGGCTGGATCTGGGGAGGGAGTCGGGGGGAGTGGGGGATGAGTGGTTGGCTCAGGAGGGGCTGGAGAATGAAGGTTTGGGTTGTGATTGAATCTTCCTAATGGCAGGCGACTGGGGATTTGAGTAAATAAAATCACTTTGAACAACCAAGTATCACCGACTCAATGATGGTTACTGTTTGTGCAAATCTTTGACAGCTGCTGGTGCTGGCCGAGCATGTACGGGGCCAGCGGCAGCCGCCAGCAGCCACCTGTGATTGGGATTAATATAGGGCAGCTCCAGTTGAAAATGGTACAAGTTTACAGAATCTCCTGCCTGGGGCTAGCTTGAACATAACCTCAAATGAGAGGCAAGGGAAGGCTGGGAAGGATTTTTTCCTGCTTTGATTAGCTAACATGAGGCCTGTCTGCTCACAAAAAAAGCAAAGCTTTCTGGGCCTGGTCCAAGAGAAGATATGGGAAAGGGCCTCAGCCCCCATACCAATTTTAGGCCAACAGGCCAAGGCTTTTTCAGCTTAGAGGGCAGGTCTAAGGAATAGGAAATAGAGAAGATGGAGGAAAGAAAAGGGAGGGAGAAGAAGGGAGTGAGTAATAGCATAGAATGGGGAGAAGGTGAAAGTAAAAAGAGAAGGAAAGGGAGAGAAGAGGAGGAAAAAAGGAAGGGTGCTGCCCCAGAGCCAGAATACATGGCTTTCAATCAGATTCCAGCTCAAAGCAAGTCACTTGACCTCTTGTGGGCCAATTTCCTTATCGAATGTGGGGCTCTGTGGATTAAGGATGCTTTTAAGCTTCAAAATCCTGTGAGTCTACGAAACTTGGCTCTGGCACTTATTATCCTGGGAATAACACTCAACAGGCTCCACTGAGTCTGTTTCCTCATTGGGAAAATGGGATTACTGATTGATCAATCAACGAGCATTTATTAAGCATTTACTATATGCCAGGCACCGTGATAGACAGCAGGGATAATAAGAAAGGGAAAAAAACATCCATCCCCTCAAGGAGCTTCCATTCTAACAAAGAAGGCAACATGTACACTCATAGGTGTATATATAGGATACATACAAAGTGGATACAAAATAACCTTGAGGGGAAAGACAGCAGTAGCTGAGGGCAGAGCAGGAAAGGGTTCATGGAAGTAGCGCTTAAATGGAGACTTAAAGGAAATCAGGGATTCTAAGAGGAGGATGTTGGGAGGGAGGGCATTCCAGGCATGAGGAACAGCCAATGCAAAGGCATGGAGTCAAGAGATGAAGTATGTGTGAGGAACAGGAAGTGGGCCATTGTGGCTGGATCAGAGTGTAGTGAGAAGTGTAAAATATAAGTCAGAAGAAACTAGCTAGTGAAGAGCTTTACATTTCAAATAAAGGATTTAAAATGTGATCCTGGAGGCAACAGAGAGCCATTGGTCTCTGGAATAAGTCGAGACAGGGAAGCCAACCAGAAGGCTGTTGCCAGTCCAGGTGGGAAGTGGGGTCGTGGCCGCCATGTATAAGAGATGTGGTAGAGAAGGAAATGAGAAGCTTTGGCAGCTGATTAGATGTGTGGGGTGAGTAACAGAGAGGAGAGAACGACGCTGAGAATGTGAACCTTGGTGATTGGAAGGACAGCGGTAGATCTCAATGGTGATTGTGGTCTGTCCTCTGTTTTCAAAGAGGACCAGTGACATCATGGGGTGATGTCTTGATTGTCGAGTATTGAGGTCTCAACAGTAATAGAGAAATTAAGAAGAGCATAGGGTTTAGACCAGAAGATAGATAAAGGGTTCTGTGAGTACCTAGATGGAGCCATAATGCATAGAGCTTGAGGCCTGAAATCAGGAAGACTCATCTTCATGAGTTCAAATCCAGCCTCAGATGCTTACTAGCTGTGTGACCTTGGGGGAATCATTTCACCCTGTTTGCCTCAGTTTCCTCATCTGTAAAAAATGAGCCAGAGAAGTAATGGCAAACCACTCCAGTGTCTCTGCCAAGAAAACCCAAATGGAACCATATAGAATTGGACATAACTGAAATGAACAAATGATGGTAACAAAGGGTTCTGTATTGGACACGTTGAGTTTGACATGCCCATGGAATATCCGGTTCTGAATATCTAGCAGCTGGTGATCTAAGGTTGGAGCTTAGGAGAGCTGAATGAATAGATCCGAGAATCATCTGCACACAGAAGATACCTCCAGGAGCTTAGTGAGGCCGTCAAGGGAGAGAGTATGGAGAGAAAAGAGAGCAGTGCCCAGGTCAGAGCCAGCGAAGAGACTGAGATGGAGTGGTCAGGCAGGCAGGAGGAGAAGCAAGAAAGAGCCATCCAGAGAGAGGGCAGTAAGTGTCCAGGAAGCGGTGTCAGATGCTGCGGATAGGTCAAGAAGGATAAAGACAGAAAAAAGGCCATTAGATTTGGCAATCAAGAGAACACAAGTAACTTCTTTAGGAGAGGCCCATTTTAGTTAATGAGGTCAGAAGCCAGAGTGGAGATATGGTTTAGAAGACAGTGACAGGGGAGGAGGTGGAAGCATTGAGTGTATAGGGCTTTTTAAAGGGATTTAACTGAGATGGGAAGGAGAGAGTTAGGGCAATAGGTGGTGGGCATGGGAGGAGCTAGAGAGGGGTTTTTGTTTTTTAAAGAATGAGGGAGATTTGGGTGTATTTGCAGGCATTGAGGAGGGAGCAAGTAGATAACAGAGAGCATGGAAATAAGACAAACAGGCAGAGATGGGGAGAGAGGAAGAGAGAAAAAGGAGGGGGAGGAGAGAGGGAGGGAGGAGAGAGAGGGAGATAGAGGGAGGGAGGGAGGGAGGGAGAGAGAGAGAAATGGCATGGGACATCTACTAAAGAAGGAAGGGTGGGTAGGAGGGAATCAACGAGACATATAGAAAGACTGGATTTGACAAGTAGAAGAGCTGCTCCGTCAGGCACTGGATCGAAAGATGAGCTAGAAGCCGACTACGTCAGAGAGATCCTAGATGAGGAGTAAGAGAGAAGAAACTTGTTGAATGGTCTCAGTTTTTTTCAGGGCCATGGGAGGCTGGAAGACAGAAGAAAAGGCTTGGAACAGCTGCTGTGGTGAATAGCATAGGGAACCAATTAAGGAGCAGTAATGAGATTGCCTTACTATAGTGAGGGCCCACTGAGATTAGCTGGCATAAATCTGAAAAGCACACCCAGTTGGCACGGTTTTGTGATTTCTTCCGGTTCCATTCAGAAGCACATGAATAGGAGTGAAAGAGGTAGATGATGGAAGCAATCCCAGGCTGAAGTTTGGGAAGATGTGACCGGTTAGAGAACAAAAGAACACAGACAATAGTGTAGAATTAGACTGGCTTACCAAGAAGTCGGGGGCCGCTAGGTGGCGCCATAGCACATGGAGCGTTGGGCCTGGAGTCAGGGAGACTCATCTTCTTGAGTTCAAATCTAGCCTCAGACACTCCCTAGCTGTGTGACCCTGGGCAAGTTACTGAACCCTCTTTGCCTCAGTTTCCTCATCTTTAAAATGAGCTGGAGAAGGAAAAGGCCAATAGCTCCAGTATCCTTGCCAAGAAAACCCCAAATGGGGGTGCAAAATGTCGGACGTGACTAAAATGACTGCCCCCCCCACTGAGAAGTCGAGATTGGGAACAGAGGAGTGTTGATAGCCTGAAATAGTACTGAGGGATGAGGAGCAGGGTCAGGAGGCGTAAAGCTTAGGGAAAGATAGAAAGATAAAAGATAAAGAAAATTGAAAGTTCTTAACTGGGAAATTAGCACCTTTGTGGGTGATGGCAAAATACTGTTTGTAAGGGGCTGGGTGCCCTGAAGATATTTCCCCACTACATGGTACAATGGAAAGAAAGCCAGATTTGGAGTCAGAGGACCTGGGTTCAAATCCTGCCTCTGGCACTTACTACCTGAGTGACCTTGGGAAGGCTGCGTGATCTCTTTGGGTCTCTGTCAAAGGAGGGGGCAGGCCTAGGTGATCTTTGGCTCTCAATCTGTGATCTTGCAATCCACCTTAACTCCACCCCTCTGCCGATCTTGGCTTTTAGTAACAAGACAGGAAGGCTGGAGGCAGCACAGGCCGAGATTGGTGGCCTGACCCTGATGTGTAGACATATGTGGCTTCATCATAGATCCAGACACGGAAGGCCCATTGGAGGCCATTTAGTCCAGCGTGCTTATCTTACAGATGACGAAACTGAGGCACATAGAGGTTAAAAGACCTGCCCCACGTGATGAGGAGGTAAGTGGCAGAGCCCAAACTCAGGTCCTCCAATTCTAAATTCATTGGTCCATACACCAGCCCAGATGCTGCAGTCAGAATGGGCACTGTACCCAAGGGAGAGGGGTAATCCATGAGGGTCCCTTCTCTCGGCCCCTCCATTCATCACCATGCCTAGGAAATCTTTCCCTGAGAAGAGGAGAGGGACCTGAAGGAGCAGCGTGTGTGTGTGTGGGGGGGCGACACTGCCCCTTTCTCGCTTCTGTGCATGTGTGGGCACTGCCCCCTTTCTCTCTTCTGTACATGTGTGGGCACTACCCTCTTTCTCTCTTTTGTGCATATGTGAGTACTGCTTCCTTTCTCCCTTTTGTGCATTTGTGGGCACTGCCCTCTTTCTTCCTTTTGTGCATGTATGGGCACTTCCCCCTCTCTCTCTTTTGTGCATGTGTGGGCACTACCCCCTTTCACTCTTCTGTGCATGTGTGGGTATTGTCCCCTTCCTTCCTTTTGTGCATGTATGGGCACTGCCCCTTTCTCCCTTTTGTGCATGTGTGGGCACTGCCCCTCCTTCTCACTTTTGTGAAGTAAGTAGGACGGGGAATGTTTGGGAGGGGAACTGCTGAAGAAGTGGTTAAAAATGCAAACTGCCACTGGTTTTGATAGAGAAAAATGCAGCTGCAACATCTGTTTGACTCCTGTTTGCAGCTTCATCAATGCTAAGTGGTCAATAAATCAGCCTGGCGTGGTGCTCCGTTTCTGCCGGGCGCCGCCATTCATCTCATGCCAGTTCTCATGAAAAATGAAGGAGAGGGGGCTGTGCGCTTGGGAAAACGTATACATTATCTGGGAAGCAATCATGGCATCTCATCATGCTGCAGATCCCCCCTGGATGCCTGGAAGGGAGGCCTGGCCCAGGTCTACACACATGGAGGCATGCAGCCATGGTGCCACCTATGGAAGATGGAAATGGGTCGAGACATTTGGCCTTGTTTGGGCTGTGAGTCTCTTTTCCAGGGGCATAATTGTTGGTGTTAGTGCGATTGGTGCTGCAGGTGACAAAAACTTGGCCTGTAACCTGAAAAGCCTTCCTGGTACCTGGGTTTTTCATAAACATTGAGGGCAACAGCAAATCAAACCCAAGTGGAAAGCTGGCAAAAACTAAGAGGAGGACAGGATTTATTAGGGAGAATAAATGAGTGGGAAACAACTCAAAGCCCTGGGAGCTGCTCATCCATCCCCCGAAGGGAGCCCTGATGGCCATCAACTGACCAACAAGCACTTATGAAGCACTTGCTTCGAGTCAGATGCTGTGCTAATAAGCCCTGGGTATATAAAGACAAAAATGAACCAGCGTCTCCCTTCTATGAGTTTATAATCTAGTGGTTGAGAGGACATGAACAGACGTACCTAGTGCTCCCAAAGAATCATGGGAGCTAAATGGTACAGTAAATAGAGTCCTGGGCCTTGAAGAAAAGAGGTAAGAAAACAAGCATCTATTAAGTGTCTACTGTATGCCAGGTATTTTACGAATGTCTGATTTTGTGTTCATAACAAGCTGGAGAAATCAGTGCTATTATGATCCCCGTTTTACAGGTGAGGAAAACTGAGGCAGACATAAGCTAAGTGATTTGCCTGGGTTCACACAGCTAGGAAATATTTGAGGTCAAATTTGAACTCAGGACTTCCTGACTATTCACTGGGCCACCTAGCTCAGGAAGAACTCAGGGTGCTGCCTTTTGACTGAGCCCAAGTTTTAGAGAACAAATCCTTGTTGTTCTGTGAAGTTTGGAGTCATTCAAAGGGCCCCACTTGAGGACCTAGAGGGCCACATGTGGCCTCGAGGCAGTAGATTCCCCACCCCTGGTAGTCTAGTGTTACACAGCTACTAAGTATCCAGAAGGGTGATAGAACATAACCCCCCGGAGGGCAGGGAGAGTTATCTTTTTTTTTGTATATCTTGGCAGGGCGCCGGGCTCATGGGTGATGCACCAATGCTCGTTCAATGAACGGAGCTGGACGGGCTTAATTCAGCTGAGCCAAACTCAGCTGATGCTCCCTGTAATTTGTCAATCCACATTTGGAGTCTTGTGTCCAGTTCTGGGGACCACACTTTAGGGAGGTCGTTGATAAGCTGGAAAGTAGCCAGAGGTGGGCAGTTAGAATTGTGAATGGCTTTGGGTTCATGTCAAGGGAAGAAGAGGCTTAATGGGGGGAGAAGGTGAGAACTGTCTGACTATTAGAGGGCTTGCCACAAGGAAGAAAAAACAGACTTATCTGGCCCCAGAGGACAGAAACTGAAACAATGGTGTGTGTGTGTGGGGTCTGCGCATGCATGTGTGTATATATGTGTATGTGTGTGTATGTGTGTATATGTGTATATTGGGGGGGGGGGAGAAAAAAACACCAATTTAGCCTAGAAGTTAAGATGAAACTTCCTGCCAGTTAAAGCTGTCCTACCAAAGCTAAGGGTGGTAGACTCATCAGAGGATTTCAGACAAAGACTGGATGAGGGTGGTCAGGGATGGTGTGCAGAGCTTCTGATTCAGGTCAGAGAATGGACCAGATGGCCCCAGAGGTCCCTTCCAACTCCGAGATTCTGGTCTCCTGACTCCCAAACCAGTTCTCTTTCTGGGAGGCTTCACTGCCTCTTAGAAACAGAGGTCATGGTTCTCAATCAATGCCTCCCTCTCTTGCCAGGGAAATCATGCATTGTCCTGGCTTTTAGGGTGAGGGACTCAAAACTGCCTGGGACATAAGGACAGGCTTTTGAGGGCCCAAGGGTCTCTCTCCTCTCTGCTACCTGGCCACTAAAGAGAAGTCAATCCGATCCAACCTTTATTAAGAGCCAAGTCTGTCTAAGAGGAGGTATAGCTTAGCAGACAGGGAGCCTGCCCTCGAGGATCTTCCATGGACCAGAAGCAAGTGGGATGGGTGTGGAGACAGAGAACCTGGGCTCAAATCCAGTTCTGCCCCTTGCTATCTGTTACAACTCAGGCAGGTCTCTTAACCTCTTAATGCCCCAGGCCACTCTTTAAGATGCAGAGCAATGACCTACATTGGGTGATGAAGATGGAATTTCCCTCCTGGGAGCTCCTTTGTACCAATGTAAACACGGTTCTGGCCCCTCCTCTGCACCTGCCCCCCCCCCCCAGGAGGATGAGATAAATAACCTCCATAGGGTTCTTTTCAACTCAAGACCTGTGATCCCATGAAGCACTGCGTGAAAAAACAAAACAAGCATGTCTGTGGAGAATTGACACGACCATCTGAGGAGGGAGAAGGCACTAAGAGCTGGTGGGGGTGAGGCCAGAGGAGGGGCTACATGAGCTGAGCTTGGAGGAAGCTGGGCACTCCAGACACAAGGGCACTGTCATAAAGAGCGAGAAGAGCCAGTGCTGGCAGGGCATCTGGGACTGGCAATACTGCCCTCCTTCCTAGGGAGGCTGGGAGGCCTAATTAGTTAATGTGGGTAAAGTGGTCTGAAGAAGGAAAGCTCCAGATAATTGCTGCTGTTGTCCTTATTACAAAATTGCCATGAATTCCCTGGCATGGGGAACTCGGTTAAACAATACCCACCTGCCTCTGAGCCCGGGGACACCACACTGGCTTAGGGGGCCCTCCTGCTCCATGATCTCTGACTGAGTTGCTGGCGGAGGTCTGTAGGCAAGGGCTCATGATCCTCAGACAGTTAAAAACGGTGGAGGGGAGGTGGCAGAGTCCAAGTGCAGACGCGGACAAGTTATTGAGGGGGAGATAGGTCCATGATTTCCCTAAGGGCAAATCCTGCTTGACTAATAACCTATTCGATTCTTTGAAGAGGTAAAGATGCATGTAGATAAAGGAGAATCAGTGAATATAAATTTTTATATTTAGATTTTATATATTTAGATTTTTTAAAAGCCTTTAATAAGGTCACCCAATGAAGGCTCTTAAGAGATAAGAGCCACAATGGGATTGTCAGTAGGATGTGCCCTTTTTTTGATCATGAATACGTAACTGGGTTGGAGACAGGAAACAAAGAGTAGAGCTTGTTTCAGTATGGAAAAGTTCAAGCCCTAGGGTCCATCTGGGCTGAATCATGCTTAACATGTTTATATGTAATCTGGATGAGGGAATGCCTGGTGAAATGTTCAAGCTTATAGGTGACACAGAGCTCTTCGCAATAAGGAAATATACACTACGAGAAGAGCTTGGATTTCTTTGAGCGCCATTCTTTTTCTGGAATCTTTTTTTAAGGGGCAAGGCAGGGCAATTGGGGTTAAGTGACCTGCCCAAGGTCACACAGCTAGTAAGTGCATCAAATGTCTGAGACCGGATTTGAACTCAGGTCCTCCCGACTCCAGGGCCAGTGCTCTACTCACTCAGCCACCTAGCTGCCCCACTTTGAGTGCCATTCTGACCACATCATTCTCATGCCACCATCATGGCTCCCCCCCGCCCATGTCATTCTTCTATAGCTTGGTGGCATGGTGGATAGAATGCTGGATCTGGAGTCAGAAAGACCTGAGTTCAAATCCAGATGCAGATCTTATTAGCTGTATTATCCTGGGTGAGTGGCTTAATTGAAGCCTGCCTCAGTTTTCCCATCTGTAAAACAAAGTTAATGACAGCACCTCCCTGCCAGGGCTGTTGTGAGCATAAAATAAGAGAATATTGGTAAAGTTCTCTGCAACCCTTTAAGAGCTGTGGAAATGCCAGCTGTTATTACTGTTATTACGCAGTAAATTGCAGTGGCTCCCTATGGCCACTCTAGGATAACATATACATCTTCTTGGTTGTTTTTGCAGTCTTTTATTCACAAATCGAATCTAAACTATCCTTCCAGCCTCTTCTTTGGCCCTTACACATGACACTCCATCTCCCTTTTCCATGCTTCTTAACTGGCCATCTCCCTTGCCTGAAATGCCCTCTTCCCTTGTCTCTGCCTTTGTCTCTTTCGTCCTCCCAGATGTAAAGTACTGTTTCTCCGTGAAGCCTTTCCAGACTCCCTCATCATCTATTGCCCTCTCTTCCTAACTTTCTCATAGTAATTTTGTGTATTTTTATTTGGCATAAGGATAGACATAGGGACCAAACTTGGGATTTCTTTGATGAAAGACACTCACAAGAGTAAACTCTCTGTACCTATGCAGGTTAGCAAGTTTTCTAGGACTTGCAGTTAGTTGTCTTGGGTGCTGAAAAATCAAGTGACTTGTGCTGTGTCATATTGCTTGTTTGTGTTAGAGTCAGGACTTGAACTCAGTTCTTCCTGAGTCTGATGGCTGCTATTTGCTAAGCCATTCTTTCTTTCTTTCTATCTATCTATCTATCTATCTATCTATCTATCTATCTATCTATCTATCTATCTATCTATCTATCTATCTATCATTTGACCTTAGTCAAATCACTTCACCCTGGAACACTACTAAAAAGCCTCCACATCTATATGAATATATATGACATACATTATCTATACAGAATATAGACAGATGTAAAAGTATCATGGTACTTTGCAAAGTGTCAGATAAAGTGATGGTTTGCTTACATGTGGGAAAGTTTGCACAGTTCTGGTCCATTCACCTTAAGAAAGACATAATAGAACAGGAGAAGGTTCCGAGGGGGCAACAGGATAACCAAGGGAATAGACATCTCTTTAGAGAGCCAGATTCCCTCCCCCAAAAAAAGGAAAGAAAAGAAAAAGAAAAAAGGAAAGAAGAAAACCAGACCAAAGTCTAGAAAGGCAAAAGTTGGGAAAGAACTCGGTAAGCTTACTAAGTCACAGAAGGGATGAAGATGGGTGAGCATAGGTACTTGTTCAAGAAATCCTGGATTACTACAGCTGGGGGGAATCCCTTGAAGTTTAAGGAAGTCAACTGTAGGTCAAAGAAACTCCACACTGTGGATGGTAAGCTTATGGAATTCATTATTCTAAGTGTGAATACAGGTTAAGATTGAAAGAGATTCAAACAAACCTTAGGAAAGTTCATGGATTACAGATACATAAGGGATTATTAAAGGAAGTTAGAAATAAGGGCTGGCTGGCATTTATATAGTACATTAAGGTTTGTGACATGATTTACATGTTATCTCATTTAATCTTCATAATAACCCTGAGAGGGAAACGTTATTGATAGCCCTATTTTATAGATAAGGAAATTGAAGTTGACAAGTTAAGCCTAGGGTCCTATAGTTAATAAGTTTATGACTGGAACTCAGGTCTTCCTACCACCTGGTCAAACATTCTATCCACTGCATCAGTTAGGCCATGTCCCTCACCTACGAAAGTGGCCATCCCACATGTTCTTTAATGTCTTCATCGTGGAAAGAATCTCAGGTTTGATCAAGAAATCTACAAGCATTTATTAAGTGTCTTTTATATACTAGCCACTGAATAATGACATGTATTAAACAGCCTCTGCCCTCATGGAAGGGCAGCCAGGTGGCACCATGGTGAATAGAGTACTGGGTTTGGGGTTAGGAAGTCTCATCCTCCAGTGTTCGAATCTGGCCTCAGACACTTAGTAGCTGTGTGACCCTGGGCAAGTCACTTAACCTCATTTGCCTCAGTTTCCATCTGTAAAATGAGCTGGAGAAGGAAATGGCAAACCACTCCAGTATCTTTGCCAACAAAACCCCAAATGGGGTCAGGAAGAATAGGACACAACTGAAAAATGATTCAGCAACAACAATGCCCTCAAAGAGCTTACGTTCTCGCAATAGCTAAGAAGATAAAGTAGAAGGCAGAATTTGCCTTCACCTTTAATGGAGGCTGTTGCGTTGTGTTTGCCTGGAGTTGCTGTTCACTAGAGATTCCCATGGTACCTTGGGGCTACTCCACACGGCTTCTATCTGCTCTGCCTGCCAGGCAATACTTGAGTCCAGTTTGCAATCCTGTTCACCGGAGTAATCTCCAATGACCGGCAGAGTTTCCCTGGCTCTGAACTATAGGCAACCTGAAGGCTGTACTAAAGAGAATCCACTAAGGGCAGTCTCAGTCAGCAAGCATTTACGAAGTGCCTATTGTGTGCCATGCACTGTGCTAAGCACCACTGACACAAAGAGAATCAGAAGACAGGCCCTTCCAACAAGGAGCTCCCAGTCTAATGATGAAGACGACATGCAGACAACCACATCCATCCTAGATGTAGACTGGTTAATTGGGGGATAATGTCAGAGGGAAGCCGCTGAGAGTACGGAGGACTGAGACAGGGTTCTTGTAGGAGGTGGTGGTTTAGCTGGGTCTTGAAGGAAGCCAGGGAAGCCAGGATGTGGAGATAAGGGAGTGAGCTCCTGGCATAGAGGACAGTCAGTAAAAATGATCTCATTTGGGAGATGGAATATTCTGCTTGAGTAAATGGAGGAAAGGAAGACTGAAGGGCTTTGCATGCCAAACAGAGGATTTCATATTCAATCCTGGAGGTAATAGGGAGCCATTAGAGTTTATTGAGTAGGGGGATCTAACATGGTTGAATGGGTGATGGGCTGGAGTAGGGAGACTTGAGGCAGGACAGCTTTCTCCCAGCAGCTGTTGCAATAATTCAGGTATGATGTAGTGAGAGTCTGCACTAGGGGAGTGGGAGAGATGGGGAGAGAAGGGGGCATATTGGAGAGATTCACGAAGTTAGAAAGGAAAGCACTTGACTGCTGATTATGGACTACCTTCTCTTCTGTCTAGTTAACTGAAGTCATAGAATGCTAGGGCTGGAAGGAACCTTAGAGGTCAAAGAATCTAACCCACCCATTTTAGAGATGAGGAAACTGAGACTTACAAAAATGGGATTTGGAGCCAAGTCTCCCTGATTCTGAGTCCAACACATTCCCCACTCTAGTCCATAGGACCACAGACCCAGAACTAGCCCAACCTCCTTCTCCGATGGGAGAAAGAGGAAGCTGAGCCTCAGAGATATTAAATGATTTGCTCAAGGTCATAGAACTAATAAGGATCCTGGCTTCCCAGGCTAGTGCTTGTTCAATGTTACCTTGCTAGGTGGTGCAGTGGGTAGAGCACTAGGCCTTGAGCCAGGGAGACCCCAGTTCAAATCGAGCCTCAGATACTAACTGTGTTACCCTGGGCAAGTCATGTGTCCAGGCAGCAGCACTGTCTACTTCTGTTACCTCAACTTAAAATGAGGATAATAGTACCAACTTCTGAGGGTTATTGAATGAAATATTTGTAAAGTGCTTAGCACAGTGCCTGGCACATAGTAGGTGCTTAATAAATGTTTGTTTCCTTCCATCCTTCCTCCCTCACTTCTTTCTTCTCTCCCATCCTTTCTCCCTTTCCCCCTTCTTTTCTTCCCTCTTCCCCTCATTTCCTTCCATCTCTCTCTCCTTCCTTTCTCACCTCCCTCCTTTCTTTCCTTCCTTCCTTCCTTCCTTCCTTCCTTCCTTCCTTCCTTCCTTCCTTCCTTCCTTCCTTCCTTCCCTCTTCCCTCCCTTCCCTCCTTTCCTTCTCTCCTTTTCCTCCCTCCCTCCTTCCCTCCTCCCCCTTCCTCTTTCCCTCTCTTCTGCCTTTCTTCACCTTGTTTTTGTTTCAGGGTGGATAGGTGGAGGAAGCAGAAAATGAGTAGATGTCATAATTTTGCTGCCTTTCTGGAGCCTTCTGTGGAGAGTTCTCCTTACCACGCTTGCTTTGTGGGTGGTTATGGCAAAGTGGCCCTTTTCTTTGTGGAAATGGAAGCTAATGTTACAGGAAGGAATATACACCCTGAGCTTCTGTCTCCCCTATTCATCCCTCAGTCCATTTGCCAGGGGGAGTAATAGGATTTCCCATTGTAGTTGGCTGAGCTGTAGGTTTGGATGAGGCTGTTGCTTTGTATCACAGAGTCTACTCTCACCTTGAACTAATTTCTAATTTAGCCAGTGCTGCTGGAAGCCATGCAGGCCAGGTCTAGCATAAGATATGGGCATCTTTCAGTTAGTGACCTGGCAAACAGGAAGGTCCCTGGAGGAAGGGAGAGGAGCAGATTGGGTTGAAACAGGACAGGAAGGGAAAAAAGTCCATGGCAGTCAGACTGGAGGCCTGGTATTTGGAGTGGGAGGCCCACAGCTCTCACTGATCAGCCTTCTTGTTTACCTCCACAATCAGATTTTGAGGGTGAATCTGAGACATACCATGTTTAACCTAGTGAAATCTATTTTTTTTTCATCTGAGGGAAACATACAAAGAAATATAGACCTTTGGTTCAGTTGCAATTGCTGTCTTACTCATAGCCTTGTAGCCAAGCTCGCTCGCTCTCTCTCTCTCTCTCTCTCTCTCTCTCTGTCATTGACAGCATCAGAGAATTTCAGAGTTTGGAAGGGTCTCATTTAATCTAAAACTTATCTAAACAAGAATTCGCTTTTCAGAGTCCATCTAGTCTAACCAGGATTTTATGTGCAATACAAAGATAAATTATGAAAGACAATGATTGGTGAGTCCCTGCTTGGAACTGACGTATCAAGAGAAGTTCCAGTCATGCTATTCATTTTGGCTCCCCTTCTGGTCAGCTCTAACAGCCTACCTGCTTCCTAGATCCCTTGGGGGTATCCTGCCTCCCTAACTCACCCTCTTTCCAGCTCCTCTTTCTGTTCTCTTTCCCTATTAGAATATAAGCTCCTTGAGAGTAGGAACTCTTGTGTTTGTATCTACAGCACTAAACACAATGACTTGTATGTGGTAATTACTTAATAAGGTGCTCACCTGTTTTAACAATCTGGCTAGCAGCTTCTGTGGAGGTGCAAGATCCACCAACAACCAGCACCCAGAAAGCTGCCAGCACCCACCAGAGCACAGGTTCTTTTGATCTGCCTTAATAAGGAAAGCAAGGTGAAGGGGTTGGCAAGCTTACTTTAA
>CM053622.1:804689070-804731907 GCA_028646595.1 Phalanger gymnotis | reverse complement strand
GGCTTTTATATCTTTGTCAGTGTCAGGGGTGAGTCACACATGAGACTCACCCACATGACCTAGAATCATCACAAAGAGGTGACTTAAACCCATGTGGTCTAAGAGCCTCTGTAGTCCCAGACATGTAAACTAGGCCCTCCCTGGAGTTAGCCCCACCTTGGGCCCCACCTTAGTTGCCAATCTACACCCACATAGGATTTACACCTAATAGGGCTTTGGGTTTGGGGCTTAGCACCTAGTAAGGCTCAATGAAATACACTGAATTACTCAAACAAAACAAAGGCCATTTTGCTTACTAACGCATCACCCTATCTAGTCATCCCTCCATCCATCTGTCTATCTATGTATCTACCTATGTATGTATTGAGGTATCTATGTATCTGTCTGTCTGTCTGTACATCTGTCTATATATTTGTGTGTCCACCCATCTATCTTTTTATCCATTCATTTCTCTATTCATCTATCTATATATTTTTCATCAATCTGTCTATTCATCTATCTGTTTCTCCATCTATCATCTATATATCTACTTACCCACCAATCTATCCATCTATCTTTATCTGTCTATCTCTTTATCCACCCATCCATTCCTCTATCTATCCATCTACTTGTTTATCTATCTATCCATCCATCCATCCATCCATTTATCTATCAATCTGTCTCTCTTTTTATCCACCCATCTATTCCTCTATCTATCCATCTGTTTCTCTCTCTCTTTCAATTTGTCTGTTTATCCATCTGTCCCTTTATCCATTCATACATCTATTTTTCCTCTATCCACCTATCTATCAATCCACCTGTTTTTCTCTCTCTTACCCTCCCTCTCCCTTCTCTCCCTGTCCTCTCTCTCTCCTTTTCCTTCCCCCTCCTTCTCTCCCCACTCTCTCCTTTTCTCCCTCCTTCTCTCTCTCTCCCTCTCTCTCCACCCATCCATTCATCTACCCATCTACCCATCTATCCATCCATCCATCCATCCATCCATCCATCCATCCATCCATCCATCCATCCTTCCATTCGTCTATCTATCTATCTATCTATCTATCTATCTATCTATCTATCTATCTATCTATCTATCTATCTATCTATTTATCTATCCATCCATCCATCCATCCATCCATCCATCCATCCATCCATCCATCCATCCATCCATCCATTTGTCTGTCAATCCATCTATCTCTAATCAAGCTTTGTTTCATGATTTCCAGAGATGGGAACCCTCTGCTCCTCAAGGGAATACATTTCACTTTTGGGCATCTACATTTAATATGAGATTTTTCTTGACCTCAAGCCTAAATTTACCTTTCTGCAACACCCCCCTCCACTTCCCAACCCCCCCTCCCATCTCCATGGCTCTTAATTTTGCCCTTTTGGGTCAAGTAGAGCAATACTAATACTCCTTCCACCTGCTAGTCTTTCAAATATTTGAAGACAGTATCTTCACGTCCCCCTTCCCTCTTTCCTTCCCCTGCCCCCCCAGGCCTTTCTTCTCTGGGTTAAACATGCTCAGTTCCTCCAACTGTTACATCAAAGGAAGGTCAGAGGGCTCAGGGCTGATGATAGCAGCAGCGAAAGAGTCAACAAAAAGCCCAGGGAGGCAGCCTCAACCCGAGAAGAAAGATCAAAAAGGATGAAGAGCTCAGGCTGATCTGGGTTCAGGGCTCACCTTGGAGACAGTTCCCTTCCTGCCTGGGGCCTGTTTTGGCACACAGCTTTCTGGGGGAAATTTGAAAAAACCTTCCTGGGGAGCCATGTGGAACAGGGTGGTGGAGGAGCCTGGGAGTTTCAGACCCAGGCTGCCTTTCTCCCCCAAACACCAGGGGAGCCACTTTGCTAAATCCCGTTAAAAACACAAACCCCAAAGTGCTCCCTCAATTGACAAACCACCGGACCCACCCAGGAGGCCAACGATGAATCGCGCCTGGGCCCACCAAGCTTCAAACTTATTTTTATGCTCTGACAGCTGTAACGGTGAGCTTCCCTGCAATTGTTTTAGAGGGAATCGTGATTAAATTAGGCTGTATGTTTTTTTAATGTGTTCCCCAGTTCCCCTTTAATACTTTGGTAGGACAAGATAAAATGTAATCATTGACGTAATTGTGCAGTTCTAGAGTTTATGTCTTGAAAGAGTGACTGGGGGGTTAACAGAGACACTGCAGGGCAAGGTTTGGATTAGAAAATACACTTTTTCTTTTTGTTATTTTCTTTTTTAAATCCCTCTTTATCTTTCTCCTTTCTCCAGTGACTGCTGGTACTCACTGATAACCTGTAAGCCTCCTCTGGTAATAACTCTACCTGCTAGACTAATGACAGGCAAATTCTAGAGGCAGCCTTGATGCCAGCTCTTCCTGCCCCCTTTACCCCCTTCCCCCACTCTCTTCCTGTCTGGTTCCCATGCAGGGGTTTATGCCCTTGCCTGAAATACACAACTATCTCCCAAACCTGACAGGTACGAGACCCTTAATATGAACACAAATCAAGCCCCACTCTTTAATGCTCTGTGCTTTGAAGCTCCAATGGTGGTGGGGAGGACTCAAGGGACACCTAGTGACGAGGGTCCATTGGAAGAGATAGGAGGAAGAACAGTGAAGTCTTTCCCTGTTTCCCTGTACATGGATCCCAGGATCTTGGGATTGTGAGCTGGGAGGCACTTTAGGAGTCACTGAGTTCAGCCCTCTCATTTTAGAGGAAGAAACTAAAATCAAGATGGCCAAGGCTATAGATACATACATACATAACAGATATATAGATTATATAGATATAGACATATATGAATTTATATACATAGCTTTGTGTATGTATATAGATAAATATCTATAAAGATATATGTATATAGAGATGTTTATAGAGATGTATATTTATATAGAGATATATGTGTATATATAGATATATGTATATATCTAGAGAGATATGTATATATAGGTATATTTATATAGAGATATATTATATATAGATATACATATTTATATAGTGATACATAGAGATATATATTTATATAGATACATATATGCATAGATACATATTTACATAGAAATGTATGTCTATATCTATATTTAGATGTATATGTATATATATATATATATTTAGATAGATATAGACAGAATTTGAACTCCAAGTCCCGTGGAAATGACTTGAGTTGGAGTTAGAAGCCTTGACTTTAATGAAGGACATTGGTAAGCTGAAGAATGTCAATAGGATGTCTAGAATGGTGAAGGGTATTGGGGAATCATATTACATGAACATCAGTTGAAAGGACTAGGATGTTTACCTTGAACAAGAGAAAACTTCAAGGGGGAGGCATGCTAGTTGTCTACAAGTATTTGAATTTTTTTGGCATCATGCTAATATGGAAATATGTTTTGCATGGGTATTATATTCCTTGCCTTCTCAATGGGTGAGGGAGGGGCAATTGGGCAGGAGAGAATTTGGAACTCAAAATAACAAAAAGGAATGCTAAAATAAAGAAATAAATAAGAATAAATGTGGAAGGGAGACTCTAATTTCTAACTGTACCTCCTGCACAAGACCTTTCTGGTTCCCCTTTCTGCCCCCCTGCCCCTCTGAGACCACCTTTTGTTTGTGCTACGTGTGTTTGCGTGAGTATGTGTGTGTATATGTGAGTGTATATGTGTGTGTATGTGTGTGTGTATGTATGTGTGCGTGTGTGTGTGCGTGTGTCCAGTTGTCTGCCAGTTGTGTCCCCCATGATGGGGGATGTGAACTCTCTGAGGCAGGGGCTAACCTTTTCTCTTCCTTCGCTTCCTCAGTGCTTAGCACAGTTCCTAGCTGCTTATTATGTGCTTGGTGACTGATGGGCTGACCACTAAGGTCCGTCTAGGCTATAAATCTATGATTGGGATTCAGAACAAAAATGTTGTGAAGGGCCAAAGCAAAGCCATAGCACGGAAAAATGTACAAGTGTAGAGACAAACTATTAAGTACTGTACTGGGGTCCCGTGGCCAAATCAATTCAACTCCTAGTTACTAAGCACCCAGGATGCTTAATAAGCTGCCCTGTACTGGGTGTTGGAGATAGAAGGGCCTCCAATCCAAGTCGACAAGCATTTATGAAGTCCCTGCTGTATACAAAGCACTGTGCTAGGCACTGAGGGAGGACAACTTCCTAAGAGAATGTGCTGCCTCAGCAGGTTCCCTCATCTTGGAGGTCCCAGGGCAGAGTGTGGATGTCCCTCCTCAGGTATGTTATTGGGGGACTCCTTTCATGGACTGGACCAGCTGGGCACTAGGATCCTTTCCAACTCTCCAGTTCTGTGATCCTGCCTGTGATACTGGCAAGGTGTGACAAGTATCCTAAATGAGAATACATCCTCATTTGTTGTTCTGTTGTTTCGGTCACGTCGGATTCTTCGTGACCCCATTCGGAATTTTCTGGGCTGAGATACTGGAGTGGTTTGCCATTTCCTTCTCCAGAGCATTTTACAGATGAGGAGACTGAGGCAAGCAGGGTGAAGTGACTTGCCCAGGGTCAAACTGCTAGTAAGTGTCCGAGGCTGGATTTGAACTCAGGATGATGAGTCCTTTTGATTCCAAGCCCAGCACTCTATGCGCTGTGGCGCCACCTAGCTGCTCTTATTCGGGTGTAACAAATATCCTTATTTAGGATATATCCCAATAAGGATACAACAAACAATAACATGTCCTAATAAATAAATGAAATCACCTAGTAACTATAGGACACTTGTTAGCTAAATAAGTACAAAATAATTAGGGGAGAGTGGGAAAAAGGGAAATTGCAGCAATTGCAATTTTTTTGTAATTGTAATTGTAAAAATTAAGCACTTTTCAATACAAGCTCCAGCCTAATTTAAGTCAGAGAGGCGTCAGGTGCCTCGGACCCCTGCTGTCTATGAGAGGAGATGGAGAGATGGGAGATGGGAGACCGGCCTCAGGGTCAGGAGTCAGAGAGGTGAGTAGGGGGTGAGTAGGGGAGGAAGAGATTCCTGGGCCCCCCTTACTCTGCAAGAGGCTTTGCCCCCTATTAAAAAAAACAACTTTATTGCTACCACACTGAGAAAGCAGAGAGAATTCAACCTGGAGCATTATTTTTAACTTCACCATTTCCATCCGCCACCCCCCCCCCCACCCCGCCCCGATTTCTTTGGGTACTGGCCCATCCTCTCCTTCCCTCCTGCTCCAGAGTAAGTGCCTTCTTCTTGGCAAGGCTAACTCTTTCATGCATGTCTTTGATCCAATGCCCTCTTGTCTCCCCCAGGTCCTTACTTCCCCTCTTTCTTTTGCATTTTTAAACCATCTACCATTTCATCTGTGTCCTTCTTTGCTGCCTACCAGCATGCTCAGGCTTCTCCTTTTGGAAAGAAGCCTTCCTTCTATAGACCCTGCTACTTCCTCTAGCTACTGTTTCTTCTGTTGCCATCCATTCACTATCATATTTATTATCACGGTTGTCTAAACTCCCTGTCTCTGCTTCTCCACCACCCACTCACTCCTCAAGGCCTCCCCTCAAGCTCATTTCCACCACCACCACTTTACAAAAATAGCTTCCTTAAAAATCACCAATGGTACCCCAATGACTACAATCAAGGATTTTACTCCAACCTGGACCTCCTTATTGAATTTAATAGAGACAATGCAATGCAATGTACTGTGATATGATATATGATATGATATGATATGATATAATATGATATGACATGACATGACATGACACAGCATAACATAACATGTATCACTGGATTTGGATAGATTAATGATGGTTATTATTTACACACTCCATCTCTGTTAATAATATCAGCACCCTCTCTGTCACCTGGGCTCTAAAATTCCATGTCATCTTTGATTCCTCTCCTCCCCTCCCCTCCCCTTCCCTTCCCTCCCCTCCCTTCCCCTCCCCTTCCCTCCCCTTCCCCAAGCACCCCTCTATCTTGGAAGCCATCTCCTTGGTGTCTGGAGGGGTGGTGTCAGTGGCTGTGAAAACAAGGCCCCCTTCTGTCTGAGGCTATTTCTTCTAGGCTTCCTGGTCTGGGTGAAGCATGAGAACCCTCTTTTCTGCCTGCATATATTTTGTTACATGGTTACTCCTCGAAAGATGAATCTACCTCCCTAGTATGGCACTGTCATAACTGTCAGCAATTTTGGCTGCCCAGGTAAGCAGCACAGACTAGCCCTCAATTTACCATTGTGAGATGAATTCAGCTGGTGGAAAGGAAGAGAGCCCAGGATACCAAACCCTTGCGGACATACAAAGACCCCCAGTTACCTGAGGCTACTTCTGGGAAGGCCAACGTCTGGTCTCTTTCTAGTTCAACTAATTATTCTGCTAACTAAATGCTGAACTCAATTATTTCTAGGCTGATAGAGGGGCCAGTCAGTGTCATCCAAATTCACTGCCCTGGGGCAAACTCCTGATTGTCCCACCTTGGTTATGCCTCTGGAGTTACAAGGAAGGCATGGCATAGTTGATCTGTGTTGACCTTGGAATGATCATGGAAAGCATCATCCTTATTACGATGCATGTTTATATCATGCTTTAAGGCTCGCAAAGCACTACAGAAACACAGGACAAATGAGAAACACAGTGACCTTCCCAGAACCAGATGGCTCCAGCTCCCAGAAGGCATTTTCTGGGCATCCCCACCTTATTCTGAAGTGTTCCGAGTTTCAAAGCCCCACTTCCAGTAAAAGTCCAGAAGGCTGGGATGACAGTTGGCATCTGTTTCTTCCCTCTCCCTTTCCTTCCCCCAGCCTCCTCCAACTTCTTCTTTATTTAAATAACTCCCGATGATGAAAAACGTTGAGCCATCACTGCTGGGCACAGCCGGCTGACAGGAAATTAATTTCTTAGTTTCTTATTAACTTTGAAGGGGGAGTGCCTCTTGTGCTATAAGCAGCGAGGACAGGGTTCACCCTGGCTGACAGAAATTTTAATATTGGAGACTGGAGTTGTAACATAGCGAAGGGTTCCTCTTCGGCCCCCTTCTCACTCCTGCACTGGCTGAGACGTCAGCACATGTCCCCAGAGCTAATGGAAATTACCTTGCATCTGGGTTACCATCCCTGGCTGGACATGCCACTGACACTGATGGGTGACAGTGATGAGACAGGCTCTGGGTACCATCTGTCATGGGCAAGTGAAAGGGCTCCAGACCTCTCAGTGAAGGAAGAATGCCCACGTGGGGTCTTCCTAGCCTGGCGAGCCCTCAGTGGCTCCCAGCCCAGGGACCAGTCTCTTATTTCTAGCTTTCTTTCAAAGCAACAAATACTGACTGAGGAGCTATGTGCAGAGTGGCCTTCTGAGAGTTAACTTTTTTCATGCGTTTTGCCCTTTCTATTACATAACACTTCTGTGCCTGCCCCACCCCCCAGCTGAACGGAAGCTCTTGGAGGGCAGGGATTGTTCCATTGTTGTATCCCCAGCCCTCAGCACAGGACCTGCACAGTGGGTATGGAATGGAATCTTCACGAGGTCAAGGACTGTTTCATTTTTTGTCTTTGTCTTCTCAGCGATTGGTTCATTCATTCGTTTTCATTCGTTTGTTTATTTAGGGATCTGACTTGTGATTTCACTGGTGAACAGAGCTTCTATGGAAGGAAATTTCTCTGCCAAGGCAGATTAGCCTGGGATTCTGAGAGAGGTTATGTGACTTGTCTAGGATCATACAGGTTGTGTCATGAGTGGGACTTGAACCCCATATTTTCCCCCCCCAGGAGGACCATTTTTTCTCCTCTCCTCCCCTCCCCTCCGCTCCTCTCCCTCTCCCCTCTTCTGTTCCCTCTTCTCTCCCGTCTCTCCTCTCTTCTCTCTCTCTTCTCCTCTTCCTCTCCTCTCCTTTCCTCTTCCCTCCCTTCCCCTCTCTCCACTCTCTTCTCCCCTCCCTCTCCCCCTCCCCTCTTCTTCCCTCCCTTCTCTTCTCACCCCTCCTCTCGCCCTTCTCTTCTCCTCCCCTCCCCTCTCCTCCCCTCCCCTCTCCTCCCCTCCCCTCCCCCCTCCCTTCCCCTCCCCTATATATGCCAATATATAATGTATTAGTATATATTATATTCGTATATAATTATGTATTAGATTTATATATTATCCCCCAATTACATGTTTTTTCTATCCTCTCCTCTCCCCCCCCCCCCCCCCCCCCCCCCCCCCCCCCCCCCCCCCCCCCCCCCCCCCCCCCCCCCCCTCTCCCCTCCCCTCTCCTCTCCCCTCCTCTCCTCTCACCTCCTCTCCTCTCCTCTCCCTCTCTCTCCCATAAACTGCTGCTTTTCTGCCTAGCATGTATTAAGTTCCTGATATGTGCATTTGAATGGAATGAGACAAGAATCTATTTTTTCAAATTCTCGTTTCGTTCTAAACTGAAGATTCCTTTTTCTGCCTCCATTTCCCAATGTTCTTTCCTTTAGTTTAATTCCATTCCTACATACTTTGGATTCAGAGCTGGAAGGAACTTAAGAGCTCATCCTCATTTAACAGATAAGGATCCTGGGATCCAGAGAGGTTGAGTTACTTGCTCAGAGTCACACAGTGGCAGAGATGGTCCCCCAGGGAGACCAAGATTTTGAAATATATTTTTATATTTACATAGCTAGTATTAGATTATATCAACATATAATGTATTAGTATATATTACATCCACATATAATTATATATTAGATTTGTATATATTTTCCCCCCCAATTACATATTTTTTCTATCATTTTTCTATCGATTATCAATTCTGTCACTTTTCTATCATTTCCAAGATGGTTCTTGAAGACACTGGCCTAACAACAGCACTGTTTGGGGCAGTGGTGAAGACAAACATTATCAGGGCCGATAACAACCCTGATATTGGCAATTGATGCAACATGGTGCCAGATGCTTCTATTTCAGCTCGCTAAGCTGGCACCCATCGCAGGCTCTCCCTCCAGCTTTCCTGAACTCAATTATTTAGATGTTAGTGATTCTCAGATCTACATACTCAGTCCTCATCTCGCCTCTCTGAGTTCTAGTCTGTCATCCTGAATGATCCGCTGGATGTTTCTACGTGGATGTCCCACTGGCATATCAAACTCAACATTTCCAAAATGGAACTCATTATCTTTTCCCCAGAACTCACACCATCTTCCTAAATGTTCCCGTTTATATTTCTATTTCCCTGTCCATTCAATCTTCCATATAGCTTCCAAATTGCTATTTCTAAAGTAAATGTCTGACCATGTCACTCTTCTCCTTCTCAAGAGACTTCAATGGCTCCTTATTACTTCTGCAATAACATACCTTTTATTTACCCAGGTTCACAACCTTAAAGTGATCTGCAATGCTTTACTTTCCCCCATCCCCATCCAATTAGTCACCAAGTTCTGTTGATTCTTTCTCCACAACATCTCTTCTAAAATAGATTTTGATTAATGTCTTTTGTCTTTATGTAAGCTAATTTTTTTCTCATTTCTCTTTCCCTCTCCTTCCAGAGACCCATCCCTCAAAATAAAAAAAAATTGTTTAAAAAAAGAAAAAGAGGAAGAAGAGAAAAATCCCAGAAAAATCAACGAATAGCCATAATCTCTTTTGCATCCATTCTCTTTTCTTCACTCATAAGGCTCTCACTCCAATTCAGACCCTCATCACCTGGCCCCTGCTGCATTATAATAGCTTCCTTCTTGGTGTTTCCGCCTCCTGGGTCTCCCCATTTTAATCTGTCTTCCACATGGCCTGATATTCCTGAAGCACAGGGCTGGCTATGTCACTTTTCTGCTAAGGAAGTTCCAGCGGCTCCCTCTGGCTTTTCGGATATAATGCAAACTTCTCTGCTTAGTACTTAAAGCCCTTCGTGGTCTGGCTCCAAACTCTCTTTCCAGGCTGATTTCACAATACTGCCTTCTCTTTATACAGTCTAAATTACAGCCAACAAGTCTACTTACTATTCCCCAAACAATACACGCTTATCTCTGTGCCTTTGCCCAGCCTGTTGCCCATGCCTGGAATGCTTATTCTTCTTTCTCCTGCCTCTTAAAAGGAATCTCTCGCTGTTTTGTTCCATTCAGTCATTTCAGCCATGTCCAACTCTTCATGGCCCCATCTGAAGTCTCCTTTGCAAAGATATTACAGCGTTTTGCCATTTCCTTCTCCAGTTCATTTTACACATGAGGAAAATGAGGTAAATAGGGTGAAGTGACTTGCCCAGGGTCACACAGCTAGTGTCTGAAGTCAAATTTCAATTCAGGAAGATGAGTCTTCCTGACTCCAAGGCCGGCCCGCTATCCACTGAGCCACCCAGCTGGCCCAAAAGAATCCCCACCTTCCTTTAAAGCTCCTCTACTTCCCCCAGGTGGTCTATCCTGATCGCTATACCCCATTTGTTATCCTTATTTTTCCCTGAAATTACTTTTATGTAAAAAAACTGGCATCCTAGACATGGAAATACAGTCATTGAAATATTTTTAAAATAGAAGTACAACCATCAAAATATTTCCAAAATGGAAATACAATCATCAGAATATTTTTAAATTCAGGTTCACAGACCCCAGGTTAAGAATCTCTTCTTAATATAGTGGAAGGACCTAAAAGTAAAGAGAAACAGTGTCCAAAGTTTTCTTTTTGAGAAACCACATCTTAAAACCAACTCATTACCTCTTTCTTCTCCACATCTGCTACACTGGATTCATTGGGAAGAGGCTAGCCTTGCCTAGACCATCTCCCTGGGTTGTTATTGCTCAGTTGTGACAGACTATAACCCTGTGGGCCACACTGTCGACAGAGTTTTCTCGGCAAAGATACTAGAGTGGTTTGCCATTTCCAGGGTCACACAGCTTGTAAAAGTCTGAAGCTGGATTTGAACTCATGTCTTCTTGACGCCAGGCCCATTTCTCTATATCCATTGAGGCACCTAGCCGCCTCCTATCTCCCTGGGACCAGCCTACAAATCCATCAACACTTTTAAAGATACAACTTTTCTTGACCAAAGCTTGAACAAACATCTTGTCCTTCTCCCCATACCCACCACGTTCAACCCAGATTGAGTCCCTGACACCATCAACAACCTTTCGAGAAAAAAATGGACGGTACCCAAAGGAAGGCCAGATAACACCCCAATTTCATTCTGGCATTTGGAATCGGCTGAGCTAACTTAATTCAACACCGAAGGATGGGGAAGTATTTTAATTATCTCCTCTTCATAATGGGAGACAAAACTGGTTCCAGGGGAGGCAAACACCCTGAGCCACAAGGTTTTCATGTAAATTACAGTGCTCAACTTGAACTGACAAGGAGCGAGGACGTTCCTTCCTGTTTGATGGCATTCCCTGATGTGTGGCCTTTTACTATAGTCATAAAGAGGCAGTAAATTAGGAAGGCGCTGTAAAATACCAAAGGAAACTGCTGGAATCAGCCACAAGGAGCCAAACTTCCAGCAGAAGCCTTTAAAATGAGGGGGGTGTAAATATTATAATGCCACTCCCCGGGGCCTGGGACTGGATCCCAGGAACCAGGTTTCTATGCTGAGCAAGCCGAGGGGAGGCTCCCCTTGGGGACAGCAGAGAAAGAGGAAGAGTGGGCCTCACCTTGAGAGAGTATCCCTTTGACCTGTCATTCAATCAACTAACAAGCATTTATTAAGCACCTGCTGTATACCAGATACTCTGTTAGGTGATAAGAATACAAAAACAAAAATGATACCATCCCTGTTCTCAAGGAGCTTGTGTTCTACTGGGAGGAGATAACATGTAATGATAAAAATAAATGAATAAGTAACAATGTTACTAATAGCTAGCACTTATATAGAGCTTTGAGGTTTACAAAATGTCTTGCATACATCATTTGATCCTCACAACAACCATGTGAGGTTGGTGCTATTAAAATCACCCCCATTTTACAGATGAGGGAACCAAAACTGAGGGAGATTAAATAATCTGCCCAGAGTTTCCCAGCTAGGAAGTAGGTCTTCCTGATTCTAAGCCCAGCACTCAATCCACAGCACCCTCTAGCTGTCCCTGTGTGCAAGCGTGTATGTGTGTGTGTGTGTGTGTGTGTGTGTGTGTGTGTGTGTGTGTGTGTGTGTAGATATTCATGGAAAAAATGGCAGCCAAGACCAAGCCTTTCCCTAATCAGCACTTAACAGAGGCACTATGGAATTGAATTAAATCAGGCCTGGTAGCCTGTGTTTCGACGTTGTTCATTGAAACTCTGATGCAGATTTGAGTTCAGTCCATCAACCATTTTAAAAGGTATTATAATAAAAATAATAATTGGAAGAGGAAAAGGAGGAGGAGGAGGAAAAGTAACTACTATTTATCTGCTGCTTTAAGGTTGGAAAACTGCTTTACACACGTGATCTCATCTGAGCCCCACAAAGCTGGGAGCTGGCCGCTAGCATTGTCTCCATTTTATGGATCAGCAAATTGGGATTGCCAAGGTTCATACAGATAGCACCAAAAAGGGATTTGAACCCAGGTCTTCCGTCTGGAGAGGCCTGTACTACTCTATTTCTCTTCTCTGCTCATGCACAACATTTTGTATTATGGTGATGTGTGTGTGTGTGTCTTCCTCCCCTACTAGGAAGTCTACTCTCCCATTAGATTGTAAGCCCCTCTATTACAATGTAATCTCTTTGATGGAAAGTATTGTTTTGTTCTTTGTCTTGGGATCACCAGTGCCTAGCACAGTGCCTGGTACATTGCGTTGTTGTTTAGGCGTTTTGGTCATGTCCTACTTTTCATGACCCATTTGGGGTTTTCTTAACAAAGATCCTGGAGGGGTTTGCCATTTCTTTCTCCAGCTCATTTTACAGAAGAACAAACTGAGGCAAACAGGCTTAAGTGACTTGCCCAGGTTCACCCAGTTAATAAATGTCTGAGGCCACATTTGAACTCACATCTTCCTGACTCCAGGCCCAGCGTTCTATGCACTGTGCCAGCCAGCTGTCCATAAGTAGGTACCAGCTTAATAAATGCTCGATGAATGATTACTGGACTATAAGGTCCACAAAGGCAGGAATCCTGTCTTACCTAGAAGCTGCATTATCTCTCCCAGCTTCTAGCACTGTGTTCTGCTCAGAGTAGGGGCATAAATAATGCTTGTTGCCGTTTACTTCATTGCGACAAGCCTTTACTATGTGCCAGACTCAAGCATAAAAAGGAAAACAGTTCCTGACCTCAAGGGCTCTATTGAGGGAAAATAACATATATATAGATAAATAAATACAAACATGTATACAGATAAGGAAATATAAAATAAAAGACTAATGGGTGGGGGAGTGAGTGAGAACAGGTCTAACACAAAGATGGTGTGTGTGAATAATAAAATAGGGGTTCCAGAGACCACAATGGAAAGTTAGGGGGCTGTGGGTTGGGGATACTGGAGAGAGGGGCTGACGTGGGTGGAAGGAGCGATAATCCGAGGATTCAATCCTTGGGGAAGCTCCTCCTCGTGTCTCACCTAATTCTTTCTTGCAGCAATTTTAAGTCTATCTTTTTTCTCAGTTACCATTAATTAATGCAACAAACCAACAAGCATTTATCACATGCTAAATATATTAAGTGCTTAAATATTACGTGCTATAATGGATTTATTATAGTATGTGCTATACACTATGTTAAGTGCTAGGGATAAAAAGAAAGTCAAACCAAGCCAAACTGAACCAAACCCTAGTCCTTGCTCTCAGAGAACTCACAATGTAATGAAAGAGAACATCTGAGCCCTATTTAGGGGTGGAACAGATGTTCCCTCTGTTTAGTGAGATTATCTAAGGGACTTCTCCATCACAATAGCTAGTATTTGCATAATGCTTCTAAGAGTTGAAAAACGATTTATAAATATTATCTTAGTTGGTCTTCCCAACAGCCCTGGGAGGTAGGTGCTATTATTATGTTCATTTTACACGTGAGGTAACTGAGACTGGCAGAGGTTAAGTGACTTGCCCAGGGTCACACAGCTGGTAAGTGTCTAAGGGTGGATTTGAACTCGAGTCTTCTTGACACCAGAGCCAACTTTCTCTCCTCTGTGCCCCCTCACTGCCATCATGGAGCAACCACTGCAGTATGTCCGGAGACACCCATGATCGATGGCCATTCTCAGCTGGACACTTCCTTTCCCAAGGTCCCTACAGGATTCGGAGGTCAGAGGAAGAAGAAGCTTTCAGAATATGCAGCTGTCTCCCTCGATTTGCTCCCAGCAGCAAACACTCACCCCAGTGGGATGTGCTATTTATAAAACAGACCTAGCAGCTGGAACAACACTTAATCTCAAGAGCTCAACTTTCCATGTCTTCCAGGGAAAACTTCACTGCAGGTGACACCTGTGGGACTGGTAGCCTTATCCTGGAGACAGATTTATAATAAACAGCCTTATTTTATAGAGCCCAAAATATTTGCACAAAAACGAGCCCTTCATATAACTTGCTCCATTTATCTCCCTGCTGTCACCTGCTGTAGCTTTCTGTTTTATTACTTTATTTCTTGGTTCCTCCAGCTTCTGCGTTCACCACCCGGCTTCACATTGCAGCTGTCACTTTCCCTGCACCTGGGTTCTCCTCACCCTTGTCACTGCTGTCTGTCAGGGCTCCCTCCCTGCACAGGCTGGGGACCCTGTCTCCCTTGAGACTCAGGAGGATTGGCAGCTCTTTCTACTTTCCCTAGAGGATTTCTGGGGATGGGAATGGATGCGCTGTGTTCCTTTTGATTTCTTACCTCAGTCTCTCCAGCTACAGCAGAAGTGATCCCCACATCCAAACACAGTTAAGCCACCCTGGTCTTTTCAGTCTCCATTCAGGGTCTCTTCTAACTGCTTTGTGCCCTTTTTTTCTTTGATTACTGATTGCTCTGTGGGTGTGTGGGTGTGTGTGGGTGTGTGTGTTGGGTTGGTGGTACTGGTAGCTAGTCCTTTATTTTTTATTGGTGGAAGTAATTCCTTCTATCCAGTGCACATTGGCAGCTGGTCTACAACTTATATTTGTAGGAAGTCATGGGCTCTGAGACATGACTTGCCCAGTTGTGCAGCCAGCATGAATGAGAGGTGATTTGAACCCAGTTCATCCTGAATCTGCGCCTGGCTCTCGATTGACTACAGACCAGGAGGCTGTTCTCTGTTTTCACTTTGCATATATCTTGTATTGATTTATCTGTATTCATGTTGTGTTCCCGCCCCCCCCCCCAACAATTCCAAGCGTTGGCTTTTATGAAAGAGTAATTACTGTGCTAGAATGTAAGCTCCTGGAGAGCAGGGAACCTTCCATTTTTGTCTCTGTATTCTTAGTAGCTAGCACAGGATAGAACAGAGTGCGTGCTTAATCAACGCTTGTTGAATAAATGAACAAATGAATGAACGAATAACAGAATCAGCCTTTCCAGGCACCCCGGGTCTGCTAGAGATCCATTGGAGACACTTTCCCTTTCCTCATCTCTGCAGTTTTCAACATTATGAAGTGAGTCCCAAGTGGTTTCTCTCTTTCCATGACTACCCAAGACCCAGGCATGACAATAGAAGGAAACCTAAGTGAGGAGGGAGCAATTTGAATTTCAAAGCCCTGCTGGCATCCACCAAGGGCTGTCCCAGTTAATATCAACAGAGCTCTCTGCTCCAAAGGTGCCTTTGAATTCAGCTTGAGCAGCCCGTCTTCTCTGTGGCTGGAGTGTCTCTGAGCCAGGGAAATCTTCAGGTTTTCATATTCAGAGACATAAGGGAAACGGCAAAATTATCGTAAGGAGGACCCCACCTTAACCTCTGCTTGCTCACAACATATTTGGCTTGAAGGAATCTTTTTCTTTTTTGAAAGGGGAAGGAAGCTCGCTAAAGAACAAAGAACATTGCAATTATGTGGGGCACTTTCTATTTTCCAGTCCGTTATCCCATTAGCTCCTCTCAAAAGGCCTGCCAGACCTATAGGACAGGTACCACTATCCCCATTTAACAGATGAGAGGACAGGTTTTAGAGAGGTTAATAAAATCAGAATCACAGAATCTCTGAGCTGGAAGAGATCTCAGCCATCATCTCGAATCCAGCCGGTACCTGAACCTGAAGGATGGTTATTATCATGTCCCCCTCAAAAGTCATCCAACTCGCCTTGAAGACCTCCTTTGAGGGGGAACCCACCACCTCCCAACAAAACTCATTCTAGTCTAGGACAGCCATAATCTCTACTAAGTAATTTCCCCTTCTACTCAGCCTAAATCTGCCTCTTAAACTCTCTACTCACTCTTTCTTGTCTTGCCTTCTGGGGCCAAGCAGAACAAAGCTAGTCTGATTTCCATAGAAAAGCTCGCCAGGGGCTTGAAGACGGCTACTATTTTCTCCCTGAGTCTTGTCTTCTCTGGTCTGAACATTCTCATTTTTCCTAGCAGATCCCAACTTAACACTAATGCAAAGCCTTTCGCCATTCGGACTGATCTCTGGATACTCTCCAGTTTATCAATGCCCTTCTTAAAATAATATGACCATAAAGCACATTATAAGTGCAAGCTATTACTAAAATGATTAATTATAGAATTATTAACATTGTGCTTATGTGATATGGAAATAGATGAATATTAATAATGAGATCGGATTAATACTAACTGGCATTTAGATAGCACTTTAAGATTTGCAAAGCTCTTTATATACATTATCTCATTTGGTCCTCTACAATATTCCTATAAGGTGGGAAGGCATCCTAGTGCAGTGAAATAAATGTTTGCTCTGGAGACAGAGGATCGGAGACTGGGTTTCAGTTTGGGCTATGCCGTTTACTAACTGTGAGTTGCATGCACAGTACATGGGATGGAGTGCTTGATCTAGACTCAGGCAACCTGCATTTGATTCCTGGCTTTTCCACTTCACTACTAGTATGACCTTGGTAGTGAGCTCCCTGGGCCTCAGTTTCCCAATCTGTAAAATTAGGGAGTTGGATTAATGGGTCTTTGGAGGCCCTTCTAGGTCTAGATCCATGACCCTATGATTTGTAAGATAAGAAGATGGGACCAGACAATCTTTAAGGTCCCTTTCAGCTCCAAATCTATGATTTTCCTCCAGGGGGCGCTGTAAGTGACAACCACCACAACTATAGGCATTATTGTTACAGTTCTAACTTATATAGTGTTTTACACATATCTCATTTGATGCTCACAACAACCCTGTGAGGTAGGTGCTATCACTATCTCCATATTATAGATGGGAAACTGAGGTTGAATGTAAGTATTTGAGGTGTGATTTGAACTCGTCTTCCTGATTCCAAGTCCAGAACTTTATTTGGTGCAGAGACCAAGATTACTTCCAGACCATGATGATACAGGGAAGAGAGCTTGAGCGAAGGGTTGATAAGAGCTTGCATTTATGTAGTATCATCATCATCATCATCATCATCATCATCATCACAACAGCAAGTAGCAATTTATACCAACAAGCATTTATTAAGTACCTTCTATGTGTCAGGCACTGTGCTAAGCACTGGGGATACAAAGAAAGGCAAAAAAAATTCCTGCTCTCAAGGAGCTCACAATCTAATAAGTTACAAAGCCAAGTCAAGATGAAAAGCAATTATTAAGTCCTACTATGTGCTAGGCACTGTGCTAAGTGCTGGAACATAAATACAAACAGACAAAAGACAGTCCCTGCCCTTAGGGAGCTTACTGGCCACTGCCAACCTGCTTTGGTACAGGGAATTCCCTGATGATGGAGCTCTTTATACTAATGAAATCACAGATCCAGTTCTTATCTCTGTCCTTATTATCAATAATAATGATAATTAATAATAGCTGTACACCAGAACTTCACTATTTCTCATGATGAGAAATCTCCACGTTAAAAACACAGGCCTTTAAATCCTGGAGAAATTAGAAAAAAAATACCCAACAAGCCCAAACTGTATGAAACCATTACTACTGTTATCCACAATTGCCTAAACATAACATGCAACCATAAAACCTTAAGAACAATATTTGTAACAGCTGTTTTCATGCCAAAGGCTTATACTTAGCTAGCCACACGGAACACAAAACTTTCAAAATATAGAGTCCTGGTCAAGGAGATCAAAGTCATGTGAGACCTGGAGGAGGAGTATCCCCATCACCCTATCTGCTCCTAGAGTTGTCCTGAGGATGCTGTCTTTGAGCCCATGAAGCTTATTACCTCCTAATACTTTAATTCAGCTACCAAAAGCAGTCATCTTACCTACCAGGGCAATAAATAGCCTATTAAATCTAAAAGAAAAATAGCAGGATAGCAATAATCTCAGGACTGTTTCTATCTGCACTGCATTGAAAAAGAGGAGAATGAGATGATAATGATGAGAATTCAGGTTTCCTGCAGCCCATTGGGATACTGTGTGTGACACAAGCCTGCTTACCTCTGCTACATGGACCCAGCCACAAATGCCTAAACCTGACTCGGGAAACAACATCTACAACTGTATTGTTTGCAGCCAAAGCATCAGCTCAGGGTAAGGTGGGCTTTGGGCTTCCTGTTCCCCCTGAGTGCTCCCATAGGCCACAAAACCCCTACTGTTTGTAATCCCTCCTCTAGAAGCCACCACCAGGAGGACTGTGAAACCTGGTAAGGGTAAAGTCTGGGATTTCGGGGGTTCAAGGTGAATGAGGTGGATGTGAGACTTGGGAACTCATGCCTGGGGACCCATCAGATAAAGCTTGTTTGATGTTTATAGTCTCCAATGCTGGGCATGGAAGGCCAATGTTATATTGTTCAGAAGCTCTATCTCTCGGGACGATGTCATTTACACGTTCTTTAAATTTGTTACTGTTGATATCAGTGACGAGTCATAAAAATCCCTCTGTGTAGGAGTGTTAATAACATGGGAGACATTTTAAAAATGGTACCTTTTTGGAGCCTCCCGGGTGTCAACGCCAATGGGGTAGCTGCTGTCACTGTCATATATCTGTGAAATTATTCTGGGAAGGTCATACAGTGACTTGATTGTCATTACGTACAAAATATTTCAATTTTCCAGAATAGAGTAGGTTCTGGCATCAATGAATCTTCATTTTTTTCCCTTTTTATGTGCTTCCTGTTTGTCTCAGGGACCCAGCTTTGTACAAAATGGAAAGGATGGTGGTAAATACATGTCACTTGGGGCTCCATTCCAGAGTTCTGGGGAAGTCTTAGCATTAGGGAGGAACTCTGAGGTTGGGAAGTCTAGTCCTCTATGCCCATGCAGGAATTCCCTCAAATGCTTTATTGACATAAAGAAGCAAATATCTCCTGAACTAAGAAGCCTATCCAAATGGAAATGAGATAAGTTTGCTATGATTTGAACAGAGAGAGAATTAGGCATAGTGGTGGGGGTCCTGGTGGTGGAGTAGTCCTGGGATGTGACTTCAGGCGAACACTGAAGAACAGAAGGAAGGTTCCTGATAAGTTGGGCAACCAGGATTATAAAAGGCCTCCAGTCATGCTCACCTCCTGATGGTTCTTGGAGAGGTAGTTGGTTCCCCTCACTAGAGGTAATCTAGCGGAGGACCATTTGTTGTGTATGGTGTAAAGAGGATTCTTTATTTGAGTAGGAATTGGACTAGATGGCCAGCGGGATCCCTTCCAACACTGAAATTCTATGTTTTTGGCAGTAGGAAGATATAGAAATAGAGATCTTTCTCTCTTTTGTTTTGCCAATAAATCTTAATTGAGTCCTTGATGCACCCAAAGGACCACCAGCAACACCTTCGTGTGCTGTCTAATAATAGAACTGCCAACTGGTACGAGAGTATGTATGAAGGATTATAGAATGGGGAATTAATGTGGACTTCTTGTGTTGGGTGTGACCTTGCAAGTCATCTATTCCAGCTCTTTGTCAAATCATGAATCCTGGGTACAATGTTTTCTGATGCGTGGTCACTCAAGGTCTCTGACTCCGTGATTCCAAGGGTGACACTTCCTAATGGTTGGAGCTGTTCAAAAGTAGAATGGCCTTTCCTAGGTGGTAGTGAGATTTCCCCATCACTAGAGGTAGGACGATCACTTATTGAGGATGTTACAGAGATTTCTGAGGTGCCTTCCAACCCTGGGATTTTGGGATTCTATGAGCCCCAATATAAGGAGGGAGGAAAGTCATATTCTAGCCTTGGCCATTACATTGATTTGAGAAGCAACACGGCGTAATGGAAAGGGGACTTACTTGGAGTCAGGATAGATCTGGGTTTGGGAGGAATAGTGAGAATACAATGCTTGGGGAGATTCCACTAAAGAGACACAAAGCAAATGAAAAATGAGACGGGGCACAGGGCAAATGATGTCGGCTTTGGAATGACAGTTCACATCTTACTTCTGCTCCTTACTATTGGTGTGAACTGAGTGGATCAGAACTCTGGGCCTCATTTTCTCTGTCTGTAAAATGAGAAGGTTGGATTAGACGATCTCTAGGGTCCCTTCTAGCTCCAAATCTATGACATTAGGGTGAAGTGATCAGGGGGCAGCTAGGTGGCACAGTGAATACAGCACTGGCCCTGGAGTCAGGAGGACCTGAGTTCAAATCTGGCCTCAGACACTTGACACTTACTAGTTGTGTGACCTTGGAGAAGTCACTTAGCCCCAACTGCCTTGCCTTCTCCCTTCCAAAAAAAAACACATAAAAAAGATGAAATTATCAGTGTCACTGAAGTTGATAAGACCCACAGTCCAACCTTCTTATTTTACAGATGATTATAATATCAAGGCCCAGACAGGACAAATGATTCGTCCAAGGTCTTGTAATACATGGCAGAGCTGGGATGTGAAGCCAGGGTCCCTGACTCCAAACCTAGGGCTGTTTCTCTCTCCCCTTGATGGTCGGGAGAGGTCAAGGAGCGCTGAGATGCTCTCAGAAGGCTTCATGAAAGCGGTTCATTTTCCAAAGCACCTGTGTCTAACCTGCTCATCTCTTGCCACATGCATTTTGCTTCTCCTTTTAAAAAAATGCCTGATTAACCTGTAAAGGGCAGTTATGCCTCCCCAGTGGCTATTAACTTGGATAGCTCAGGCCCTTTAAACATCATCTCCCTCAGGGAGCATCAGTTCCCTCCATGGTCCATTATCTTCCAGGAATGAGTGCTTCATCAGGTATTATGGCTCTCATCAGCCATTCCATCATGCCCACGGCTGGAAAGTGAAACCTGAGACAGGTCAATTGGCAGCCATTTCAAAGGCCAAATACTGAGGAGGTCTCAGGCCCAGCCCTGGAAGGTTGTGCAGTATTAGGGTCAAACAGATGGGGAATCTGGGGATCGGTAGACATCCAAAGAGCCCCTTCATTTAGAGAAGGGCTATCCGTGAGGCTGGGGAGGGGGGGTGGAGAAGGAACTCAGCGCCATGCCCATATTGGGAATGAAAAGGAAGCTCTTCATTCTCTCCTAGAGGCAGTCAGGTGGTGCAATGGATCGAGCACTGATTGGGCCTAGAGTCAGGAAGACCTGAGTTCAAACCCGACCTCAGACATTTATTAATTCTGTGGCCTTGGGAAAATCCTCTGTCTGTCTCAGTTTCCTCAATAGTAAAATAATAAATAGCATTTACAAATAAAAAATATACCTATTTATGGATTAATAAATATTTATAGGATAATAAAAACACCTGTTTCCTAAGGTTGTTGTGAGGATTAAGTGAGACGATAATTGTAAAGCATTTAGCTTGGTGCCTGGCACATACTATAGGTGATTAATAAGTGCTGCTTTCCTTTTTTTCTTTCTTTTCTTTTTTTCCTTCCTTTCATCATCTTGCTTATACATTAATCGTCTTCCATTTATCTCATCCAACTAGAGCCAAAGGAGGAAAAAAAAATCTAATGTGGGACTGGGAGCATTAGCTCTGGAATCAGAGGAGCTGGGTTCAAATCCTGCCTCTGATACTTATTATTATATGATCTTGGGCAAGTAAGTTAGCCTCTCTGAGTCTCAGCTTCTTTCATAAAGTAGAAGGGTTGGACTAGATGGCCTCTGTTGTCCCTTCCAGCTTGGGATCTAGGGTCTTATGATCATTGCCCCAGGGTCAGATTCTGGCATTTAGAGCTTTCCTTCAGTTGACTATAAACCCCTTGGGGGCAGGAACCAGTGTATTTTTATCACTGAATTGAATGGAATGTGATGTGTGAGGGCATGCAGCCCTTCCATTCTACTCTGCATCATTAATCATCCCTTGTTAAGAGTATTGTGCTCCATTGCATCCTGGGCCATCTCCTGTTGTCCTGGTGAGTATAGGGCCGCTGGAACCAGATGGCTCTGGAGGAGAAAGTGAGGCTGGTGACCTTGCACAGCTCTCCCTCACTCAAATCAAAGTCAACTGCAAGTCATGTCATCATCTCCCCTTTGAGTACGAAGGACAAACACAATTGTGCCCCATTTTAACGCTAATATTTCCAAAGAAATTGGCAAGAATCTCAAGAGGCATAAGACATTCACTTCAACAAGTTACTCTGCCGCTCTGTGCCTCAGTTTCCTTTTCTGTGAAATGAAGCTATACCAGATGAACACTAAGGTCCCTTGTAGCTTTCTGTGAGTCTCTGATGCAGCTAATCCAACATCTGGACCATTGGCATTTGGAAGAGAGAGAGAGCTTCCGTCTCCCTCTTGGATCATTAGTACTTAGAGAATGAAGGGACCAGGGAGATCATTTAGCCCAAATGACTCCTTTTACTGAGGAAGAAACTAAGGACTGGAGATGGGAACCCATAATGTAAATGTTTGGGCCAGAGTTTTAAACCCAGTGATTTCCCTCTCATAGCATACTCTCTCTGTTTATGGGATCTTTGAGTCAAAGACATGTTCATAAAATTCTTTATAAAACTTAGGTAACTATGCACACATCAGCTACTATTAGATTAAATTGTAAGCTCCTTGAGGACAAGGACTATCTTTTGCTTCTTTTTGTCTCTCCAGCACTTAGCACAGTGCCTGGCACATAGCAGATCCTTCATAAATGTCTATTGAATGATGACAACAATGACGATGATGATGACGAAAATTTTACCTCTTCTTCAATGAGACAGAAAGTCTTGGGACATATCACTATCCTGCTGATGCAATTATCTTTAATGTCATTATTATATTATATATTGTATATTATATTATATTATCATTATTATATACTTTTATATAGTACTTCAGGGTTTACAAGGAATTTTACATATATCATTTCATTTGATTCTCATAACAACCCCATGTGAGGTAGTTGTAATAATTTTTACAGATGGGAAACTGAGTCTGTAAGAAGTGAAATGACTTGCCCAAGGTCACGTAGCTAGAAGTGTCAGAGGCATGATTGGAATTCAGATCATCCTGACTTTGAGTATGGTACTCTAGCCACTGTTGCCTTATCCCCTCTTAAATTAGCAACATTGTTTTAGAGGCAAATCAGTTCATTCATTCACTCGTTCACTTATTTATTTACTCACTTATTCACTCACTCATTCATTCACTTATTCACTCATTCATTCATTCACTCATCCATTTGTCCATTCATTTGCTTACTCATTCAATCATTCATTCACTCACTCATTCATTCATTCACTTACTCATTCACTCATTTTTCACTCACTCATTCTTTTGTTCATTCACTTATTCATTCACTCATCCATTCACTTGCTCATTAATTTGTTGATTCATTCACTTATTCATTCATTCACTCATTCGTTCATTCACTTATTCATTCATTTATTCACTCACTCATTCTTTGTTCATTCATTTATTCCTTCACTCATTCATTCATTACTTACTCTGTGCAAAGCCCTGTGCCCAGGTCCTGAGAGGGGCACAGAGAGGACTAAACCATGCTTTCTGCCCTCATGGAACTTTCAGTCTGGCTATGGTGCCGAGTTCCCTCTCATCTAGGTCCAGGCTCTCATCAGTCCCCCTCCCCGCCAGGAATCCACAGCCACCATCCACATAGATGGCAGGACTCCCCAGGGAGGCCCTGGGCAGACACATTCCAAATTCCATTTACAACCTTGGAAACAGTTAATTCTTCAAGTTCCTCCATTGTCTGATCTCTGCCAACCAAATAATTTCACTGAATGAATTTGCTGAACTGAATTTGTTTAATTCTTCTCCCCTGCTGCCAATATGCCACTCCAATCTACTTTCCCCTATGCTGATTCTCCAGTCATTTCATTCTTTTTGTTTTATCATTTTAGAGGCAATGGGGAGTAGGGATGGGCCTTTAGCCGGGTCTCTGTGATTTCTTCCATGTGGGGGTCCGGCACAGACCCTCAACAGCTTGGTCTTCAGGTGTGGCTATGGCCCTGAATTTCCTGCCCCGGCTGCCAACCTGGCAGTGAACCTTTCTTTCCTTAGAGAGGCTGATCCTCAGATGACAGAAGTACAATCCATTCCTCGGCCTGTCCTAGAAACCTCTGCAGCTTGGTACAACTTGACAAAACTTGGGCCCAGCTGGTAGAACCTTCAAGAGCTCAGGTCATCTCCAAGCCATCAGGAAGCATTAGGTTATGGTTTCTGTGGAGGTGCTGCCTACTGCCTTCCAGGCTCTCAGCTAGGTCAGGTTGGCCAGGCCATTTGAGGGGCCAGAGGAAGGATTGAGCTGAAGAGAATGAATAAAGCTTCCTCTTCTGAGACTAGGACTCAGAGAAGGGTGGGATAAACAGGTTAAGCCCAGGCAGCCGAGAAATTCCCTTACTCCCCAGCTAGACTGTAAGCTACTTGAGGGCAGGGCCCAGTCTTAGATCTCTCCTGTAGCCAGGCAAACTGATGCACTATAAACATCAGCTATAGACTAAGCCAGGCCCTCTTTGATTCCAGACTATCAGGGACAAGAGTGAATTTTAAAAGAGATTAATAATTTTAAGGAGAGAACTCAACAAAGTGATAAATTCTTGGCTTGGGTAACCAGTGAGGAACTTCCCTTCTTTTCAGGGCTTCTAGCCCGATTCACTTTGAGCACATGAATGCCATTTTATCCAAGTCAAGTAAATTCGTATTTATTCATCAACGATCAGTAAGTATTTATTAAATGCTTACTTTGAGGCAGTTAAATGGCACCATAGTGCACAGAGTGCTGGGTCTGGAGTCAGAAAGACCTGAATTCAAATCTGGTCCCAGACACTTACTAGTTGTGTGGTCCTGGGTAAATCACTTAACTTTCGTTTGCCTCTGTTTTCTCATCTTTAAAACGGGCACGAAAATAGCACAAGAACCTCTCAGAGTTGTTGTGAGGATCAAATGAGATAATATTTGTGAAGCACTTAACACAGTGCCTGGCACACAGTAGGTGCTTAATAAATGCTTATTCTTTCCCCATGTTATTTATTAAGCATACCCTGTCTCATTTTCTACTATGGGCAGTGCCACCATTTCCAACAATTTAGACATGTATGAAATGTGAACCAGACAGCTCTGGGATTTTACTCCCCCACCCCACCTCACAAGTGACTTATCATTTAAAAGAAGTCCTAAATGATTCTTCCCTTAACAGTTCTTTTTCCCCTTGACTCTGAATAGGGATAAAACCAAACCCATAACCCAGTCCTGACTTCTGATCTAGTTCTGTTTCTATATCAGCAATGGCTGGGCTGTGGTGGGGGTCGGGAAAGGGAGTCTGTCCCATATTCATCGATACAGAGGTAGAAATGACAGCTAACATTTATATAGCACTTACTATGTGCCAGGCATTCACAACAGTCCTGGGAGGTAAGCGCTATTATTATGCCTATTTCATAGATGAGGAAACTGAAGCAAACAGGGTGAAGTGACTTGCCCAGGGTGACACTGCTAGTAAGCGCCTGAGTTGGGACTTGAACTTCTGAAGATGAGTCTTCCTGACTCCAGGGCTGGCGCTCTATGCACTATGGTGCCACCTAGCTGCCCCTATAGGTTCATGGGATTATTCATTGAGACCTGGAAGTCATCAAAATGACCTTCAGAGGTCATCTAGTCCAACCCCTTTATTTTATAGCTAAGGAAACTGAAAGTAAGAGAGACTAAGTGACTACTCGTGGTCAAACAAGGAGAAAATGGCCGAACCAGAATTTGAACCCAGGTCCTTTAGCTCTGTAGCCAGTGACATTACCGGGCTATCATATACATTGTACTTGTACTCACATTGTGTCCACCCAGGAGCGTGTCAGCCCCTTGAAGCATTCTGTGCACTTAACACATGCGTGCTGAATGGGATGGAATGGAGTTGAACCCCCTGAACAAGGGGTCACCTATCACCTCCTTAATTGCCTCACCCAAGGTCACTAGGCTGGTCAGTGGCAGAGCTGGTTCTAAGTCCCCATTTGAAGAGCTGTGAAAATTAATCAGATGGATTCAGTCCCTTATTCTCGGTCTGGCCAGTGCTCCTTCCTCTGCCTCCTTTTGGTCCCCACTTGGTCCTGGTTTCATCACTGCTGATATTTCAGGTCTTGAGAATCTCACCCTCAGCAGGTGTCCCAATTTCTGTCCCCCTCCCCACATCATGGAAGAACGTGGTACAACAAAATCAGAAACAAAATCAGATCTGCTCTCTGATACCTAGTACCTACCTGACCTTGGGCAAGTCACTGATTTCTCTGGGTCTCAGTTTCCTCATCTGTAAAGTGGACCAGATGGTATCTAAGGTCCCTTCCAGCTCTAAACTACAATTAATACTCAGACTGAGCGGAAGGTGTGGTGAACTGGAAGCCAATATTTGCCCCTTGGGCCTGGGCCACCTCCAGTGGGAGCTTCTGGGTTAAGAAAGGAAAGAGAGAAGACAGACCCTTCTGTGTTAAGATGGGAGAAAGGCAGATCCTTCTGGGTTAAGATGGAGAGAAGGCAGGCAGATCTTCTTGGGTTAAGAAAGGGGGGAGGGAAGGCAGACCCTTCTGTGTTAAGAAAGGGGAGGAGGCAGACAGACCCTTCTGGGTTAAGAAATAGGGGAAGGCAGACCCTCTGGGTTAAGAAAGGGGGGAAGGCAGGCAGATCCTCCTGGGTTAAGAAAGGAGGGAGGGAAGGCAGACCCTCCTGGGGTCTGGCAGGTTGTTCCTGCAGCTCAGCTCCTACCCACTCTCTCCACCTTCAGCAAACACCAAAAACTACACAGTGTCTCATAAATGATTCACAAAGGAGGTTCCTACACCATCATTAGTTTGGTTTTGAGTATCAGAAAAACCAACAACCAAAAAACAGTGTCTGATGAGTAAACAAGATTTCTGATGACAGAACAGACAATGGGGATGACCTAGCCATTGACCTATTTGGAGAGAATTTTTAAACCTTAAAAAAACCCATCCAAACCAAGAACAGATCAGTGAGCTCATAATATCACTTGTGTCCAATCACCCATCCTAAGTAGGCCTGCAGGGAGGGGCACTTTTGGGGGGGAGGGAGAGATGGCCAATTCAGCCCTTTCTAAGGCCTGCAAAAACCTTCCCGCCTGCAACTCATTGACTCTCCATATGTGAGTGGTCAAGGTGCTGACCTCTTATTTCACAGAGGTTTTACTCAAAAAGCTCATTTGTGTCTTGGGCCTCGGGGTCCCCCCTTCTCAAACCCCTCAGGAAAAGCAAGTGGTCCCAGAAGACCACAGAATCTGAGATAGAAGGGCCAACCTGTACCTGACCAAGAATCCACCCTCTAACCTCCCCACATGGGAACCAACCATCCTTTGCTCGAAGGCCTCCAGTGAGAGGGAGCTCGCTCCCTCCAAGGGCAGCCAATGCTTCCTTCACATGTCTCCAACTGTTAACAGGTTTTCCCCAACATAGAGTCTCTCAACAAGATTCCTCTGTTGCTCCTAACTCTTGTCTTTGGGGCCAAGCAGAGAAAGTTCCCCATGCTCCTCTAACTGGAATGGCCAGAGCATTGGGATTGGAACCGGACCTAGGATTTCCTTGTTAGAGAGAACTCCCACAGGAAGAGATGCCCTCCACTAATGCAGATCAGCATATTCTCTGCAATTTATAATCTCAGAGCACTGCCTGAAGGCATGGCAAGGTCACCAAGCTTATTTTACGGATGGGGAGTCCCAGAGAGGTGAAGTAACTTTCCCAGGGCCAGAACAGATTAGAAGCAGCACTTTCTGATTCAGAAGCCAACTATTCAATCTCCAGGGCTCAAATATTGGCTGAAGTTAATCAGGTGGCATTGGCAAGGCAGTACTGCCTAGTGGATAGGACCCTGAACTTAAAGTAGGGGGAGCAATATTTGTTTTTTCAGTGACATCCAGTTCTTGGTTAACCCCATTTGGAGTTTTCTTGGCAAAGACATTGGAGCCATTTCCTTCTCTAGCTCATTTTACAGGTGAGGAAACTGAGGCAAACTGGGTGAAGTGACTTGCCCAGGGTCATGTAGCTAGTATCTGAGGTTGGATTTGAACTCAGGAAAATCACTCCAGGGCTGGCATTCTGTCTATTTTGCCACCTAGCTGCCCGGAGGAGTAACAGAAGAGCTAGCATTTGCATAGCACTTTGCATCCCTCATCTCATTTGATGGTCACAATAGCCTCATAAACTAGGTAAGAGTAGTATCTTATTTTAAAACAGGCTGAGAGGAGAAAATGATCCGCCCAGGGTGATGCAGCTATTCAATGCCTGAGGCAGGGTTTAAGTTCTTCCAACATTCTGTCCATGGTGCCACCCAGCTGCCTGAGACATTTATTAGCTTGTGACCCCAGACAAGCCACTTCAGCTCTCTGGGCCACAGAGGGTAAAACAAGGGGCCTAGACCTGATGACCCCTAGGGCCCTTTCAGCTTGAAATCTCTGCACCCATGATCTCTGACTCCTGGTGTGGGCGGTGCCTTAGTCCTCTGTCCCCTTTTCTCTGGGACTGTTGCCATGGGGGTCTCAGAAAATGACCAGCCCTAATGTGGACTTCCTGGGGCAGGAACATGGGGGGAGGAGACAAGAGGGGAGGGAGCATGGCCCTTCATTCTCTAAGTCCTCCCAGGCACTGGGCTGGCTAGATGAAAGCCCACATGCTAACAGATGACAGGATGTCGATAGCCTCACTACTTGCATTATTTAAGCAGAACAAGGTGAGCCTTTGCTGTGCCCTTGGGCTTAGATCAAATTGATGGCCAGAGTAGAAGCTACAACCAATTAGGTTTTTTGAAAAAGCAGGGGGAATCTGGGTGCACTCCTGCCGGAGGAGAGGTAGTCTCAGCTCTGCCCTCTGCTCCAGGGGTCCAGATTTCTCTCTCCCCTGACCCCCATGGTCTTTTCACAAGTTGTCTCCTTCTCTTCTGGATCCTTCTCTAGCTCAGCCTACCTGCTGCTTTGGGGGCAGCTTGAACCGGCTTTCCAAACTATGGGGATTCTGCTCCTGGGGAGAAGGGAAGGCAGCATGCGGACCCATTTCCATACAAATGAGCTTGCATTTAGAAACATGCCAACCTCTGGTGCCTGGCACCCTATGGGGAGTTGGGCCTTGCTATGCCTGGAAGCCCTCACCTTAGCTCTTTTTGATTCTTACCAGGAATTGCTTGCCTGATCTAAGCCTTCCCTCGTCATCTTGTGTAGGATCTCTGAGCTGGAAGAAAGAACCAGAGGAGACGGAAGATCCTGGGTATGGAGCCAGAAAGAACTTGATCGAGCTGGCCTTCTCCTTTTACAGATGAAGAAACTGAGGTTCATCTACGAGCAAGCCCAAGGTCAGGGATTTGAACCCAGGGAGCCAATGATCTTTCCATTGTATCACGCCACCTGCCATCTGGTCCTGCTCTTATCTCAGTCACCAAGTATTTATTGATCACCTACTATGTGCTTAACAATAGGTACTGTGTTTAAGGCTGGGGTTACAAAGAAAGCTAAAAACAGAGTCCCTACCCTCAAGGAGCTTCCATCCTAATGGAAGATGCTTTCTTCCATACCTCTGAGGGGTCATCCAGATCAGGAATCACAGGATTACAGGGCTAGGGCTGGAAGGGACCTCCAAGGCCATATAGTCCAAAGCCCTCAGTTTACACATGAGAAAACTAAGGCCAAGAGGTACGCGGTAACTTACTCAAGGTCACATAGTTTACAAGTGCTAACGGAGGGACTTGAACCCAGATCTCCCAACCCCAGAGCCAGGGTTCTTTCAATTGTACCCTGCTGCCTCTTGTGGGAGAGCTCACCATCTCCTGAAGCAGTCTATTCCACTCTAATAATTCTATCCAGTGGAAGTCTCTCTGCTTTGCTTGTGCTTCCAGTGGTGACCTCTAAAGCCAAGATGAATAAATTTACCTGACAACCCTTCAAACTACAAGGTATCTGGGGTGGAAGGGACTTTGGGGATCCTTGAAGACAGCTCTTTCCATGGCCCTTTGGGTAGCAATCCTTCACTTCCAACCCATCTCCCTTCACAGTGTTCCTAGCCCCTCACAGCCAGCCCCTCCTCACCATCAATTCAATCCTTACCAAGCCTCCTGAGGCTCTGAGGCGAGCTGCCAAACACAGGGCATGTGTAAGATGCCCTCTCTCCCAGAGCTCTAGGTCCAGACGGACAACATGCGTGAACCTCAACCCTTTGCTTTCATTTATTTTTTAGTATTTTCTTGTTTTCATTACAGTTTCTTCTACTTTTTAAATGTGAATTTTGTTCGGTCAAGGAGAGAGGAAGCCACAGATGGAAGGACTGGGAATCTCAGGTTTCCATGACTTGGGTGGGGAAGGGAAATTGGAATCTTGTTATTTGGTTGATTTCATGGAAGCTTGATCCTTTTAAAAATACTAGCATTTATATATCATTTTAAGGTTTGCAAAACACACTTTAAGCCTTATCTCATCTGATCCTCACAACAACCCTAGGAGGTAGCTGCTATTATTATCACCCCAGTTTTACAGATAGGAAAACTGAGGCAGACATAGGCTAAGTGATTCGTAAGTGTCTGAGCTTGGATTTGAATTTGGATCTTCCCTGACTCCAGGTCGAATGTTCTAGCTACTAGGCCACCTAGCTGAATGTTTAATTGATGCCTTTTAAAATGTTTTCTTTTTCTTCCCAGCAGTCACTCCTTAATGATGCCCACCAGCTTATATTCTTTGAACTGTTTTATTTTTTTTCTTTGTCTCTTTGAGAGATAAAGATACACTTTATATATGTCTTCGCATCTACGCATTTAGCACATAGCAGGGGCTTAATAAATGCTTGTTTATTCATTGATTCTTTGTTAGCTGTTCAGCTATCTACATCATTTCTCCCTTAATTCTTTGTTCTTTAGTTTACATGTCTGTTCTTCAACTGAGTTGAAGATGAGTTGTTGTCCCCCCTTCCCCTGCTCTATTCAGCCTCCTCTGAATGGGATGCAATTTATCAGGTTCCCTTAAAATGTGTTGCCTAGAAGGGCAAATGACACTCCAGAAGTGATCTGGCCAGCACCAAATAAAGCAATATTGTATCTAAGCAGAGAATCTTTGACAAAAACACTATGGCAAATGACCTTCTTCCAGGGGCTGCCTAAAACCAGGAGCCTTCCAAGAAGGGAGTGACGGAAAGAATGGCCATTCCTCGGTAATCTTCCTTCCTGCAGAGATAGTGTTGTCAGCTCCATTGTGGAGTCACATTCCTCTGGCTTGCCCTAAGAGTGTCTAGTGCTCTGGGATGGAACAGAGGATCCTCCAAACCAGTGCCCCTCATGCTCAGCAGGCAGTTTCTTCCAGTCACTGAAGATCTCCAGTGCTGGATTTTCAGCACGCCAGCAGTAATTGTTGAAGAAAATCAGATGAAAGCAGATACAGCAAGTTTCTGGCTATTTATCAGCTATGTATATAGGGCACTTTTCATCATGCTGAGCCTCAACAAAAGAAAAAAAAGAGAATTGATCTGAGTCTCAATTGTTACGGACGCCATACATTGCTGGCCCGTGAGTTACATCTTAAAGGAATCATTCCCTCTGTACACGGTAGAATTTTTTTTTTGGGGGGGGGGTAGGAGTGGTGTGGTGTAGGTGGTGGAGGCTGAGCCCTAAACCTATCTCTCTAACAGTCCTCATGGTTAGGCTGAAGCTACCCAGGGTCTTTGATCTCTAGTGGCCTCATTCCCCATTTACCAACCCGGGGTCTTTGAGACAGGGTCCACTCTGATAGGACCCTCTCTGCCAGTCACTGTATTAGAGGTGAAGAAAGAAAAGTTAATTCATGATCATACTAGAAGTAGAAGGTACTTCAGAGCTGTATATGGGGCCCATCAATAGCCCCCTCTGGCTAAAATTTAAGAAAAGATTGTGTCCACTTTAAAATAGATTTTGTTCATAGACTTAGAGCTGGGAGGGACTTTTGTGGCCATCTAGTCAAAAGACCCTAATTTTTCATTTGAAGAAACTGAGGCCAGGGAGATTAAGTGACTTGCTGAAGTCACACTGGTTAGAATTTGAACTCAGGACTTCTCACTACAGAACTGGCACTATTTTACATTGCATGATGCTGCTCCCGATTTGTTCCATACAAATCTAAATCAGTTCAATACAATTCAGTCTAATCCAAAAAAGTACTTATCATGCATTTACTATGACCAATCTATCAATGAACAAGCATTTTTAAGGCACCCACTATGTGCCAGGCATTGTGCTGTGGGGTTGGGATACAAAGGCAAGCATTCAAGACAGTCCTTGTCCTCAAGGAGTTTACCAGCTACAAGGACATTCTTATGTGTATATATACATATATATGTTTGTGTGTGTGTGTTTGTGTGTGTGTGTGCATGTACACATATATAAGTATATACAAAATAAATAGAAGGGCATTAAATACATGGTAGTTAGGGAAGGTGGGCACCAGCAGTTGAGGGGACTGCAAAAAGGTTTTATATAGAAGGTGATGCTGGAGCTGAGTCTTGCTGCAAGGCAGATGTACCTCACCTACTATGAAAGGCAGTGTGGTGCAGTGGATGGAGGGATGGGTTCAGAGTCTGGAAGATCTGGGTTCAAATCTAGCCTCTGACATATAAGAAATACTGGCTCTGTGAGCCTGGGCTAGTCATTTCAACTTTAGCGTCCCTAGACAATTCTCAGACTATAAGCTGGAGAGCAATGACCTGTATGCATCAGCAGAGGGAGTTTGTCTCCCGAAGAGCTCTCCACATGAAAGAAATTCAGTCTGTAACACCTTCCCTCTCCTTCTTCCCAACCCCCCATGCGTTAGGCATTTGAGATGGAAAGCCAAAGCTCCCTCAAGGAGCTTACATTCTGGGGAAATGCAATATGTAAGCGAGCAATTAATCATCATTTATTAAGTGAGTACTGGGAGCAGATAGGTGGGGTAGTGGATAGAACACTGGGCTTGGAGTCAGGAAGACCTGAGTTCAAATCCAGCCTCAGATACCTATTAGGTAAGTCACTTAACCCTATTTTTTCAGTCTGTTAAATGAGCCAGAGAAGGAAACGGAGAAGGAGATGGCAAACCGCTCCGGGGTCTTTGCCAAGAAAACCTCAAATGGGTCAGACGTGATTTAACAACAACTACAAAGCAGCCGCTATGTTCCAGGCACCGTCCTAAGTGCTGGGGGTACAAACAGAAGCAAAAGATCATCTGCCCTAAAGGAGCTTACATTCTACTGGGGAAACACAACATGCAAACAGCTAAGTATAAGCATCCATCTGTCCATCTGTACAGACACCGATGCACACATACGATACCCGAAGAGGATGAAGAGAGAATGAACAACTAACTGGACGAGGAAAGGCTATCTGCAGGAGGCGACAGTGAGCTGAGGCTTGAAAGAAGCTGGCTGAGATGAAGCAGGCCAGCGTTCTGGGCAGGCAGAGGGAGGGATCAGGAAGAGGTGCCGAGCACAAGGAAGAGCAGGCAGGCCAGGTTAGCAGGAATCGAATGTATGAAAGTAGAAAAGAACCCTGAATTGGGAGTAGTGGAATAGGTCTGAATCTTGCAGGAATAACAGTGGCTACTATGATATCTCCATCATTTCCCTGTAGCTGAGCCCTCCAGAAGATACCCTGTCATGGAAAGGGTACGGTAACGATTGCTTAGAAGAAGGTGAGGGTCTGGCAAGCTCTGCATGTGTGTGTGTGTGTGTGTGTGTGTGTGTGTGTGTGTGTGTGTGTGTGAGAGAGAGAGAGAGAGAGAGAGAGAGAGAGAGAGAGAGAGAGAGAGAGGCAGAAAGAGGCAGAGAGAAAGTGACAGAGAGACAGAGACAAGCCGAGACAGAGAGACAGAGAGACAGAGAGGCAGAGACAGAGAGACAGGGAGAAAGTGGGAGAGAGATCAAGACAAAGAGACAGAGACAGGGAGAGAGAGAGAGAGAGACAGACAGACAGAGAGAGAGAGGGAGAGAGAGAGAGAGAGAGAGAGAGAGAGAGACAGACAGACATACAGACAGAGAGAGAGAGAATGAGTGAGAGAAGGAGTGAGAGAGAGAGAAAGAGAGAGTCAGAGAGTCTCTCCAACAGTGCCAACTTGTTCTCAGCTAGTTGTCCAGCTCCCTGCTAGGTGATGTCCAGGACTCCCTACAGCCAGATGCCCCCCAGAGTGCCTATATGCCTGAACAAATCCTGCTCCAATTCATGATTGGGAAGGGGTGAGCTTATACTTTCATTATTGTTCTGGCCTTGGTGCTGAAGTCCAGAATAAATGAGTAATTTAACCAATTCATCCTGAAGCCATTATATGGCAGGGGCTTGGGGCTTCCTGTTTCAGCTGCTGCCCTAGTTAGGAAACACTTCAGTGCAGAGGTATTCATGCAAATGGCAAGAATTGACTATGAGTTGGCTATCTTTATATTAAAGGGTGTGTGGCTCTGAAGTTGAAGACCTAGGTTCAAATCCTGCCTCTGACACTATTCTATGTGAGCTTTAACAGAGTCACCTTCTCTCCCCAAGACTCAGTTTCTTCATTTGTGAAATGAAGATGTTGGACTAGAGTTCCTTTCCAGATCTAAAGCTACAATCCCATTTTACAGCATTATAGAAATGCCAGCCATCTTCATTATTACAGGTGAGCCCCTGGTGAATACTGACTCTCCCTTCCTTTTCCTAAGCCTAAGAATTCTGCAGCCCCAGATGGATGAGGTCAATGGGAGTCCTTTCCAGACTCAGATTAGCAGTCATTTGGAACACTTGTTCCCTACCTCGTACTTGTCCCCTAAGTTGTTTGAAGTTTTTCTCTGCCATGGAAGAACAACAGTGGCTGGTATTTTTGCCAGCTGAGCTGTTTGAACATTCTGCTAAACAGTCTTCACAAGTGGGATTTTGTTGTTTTTTAGCTGTTTCAGTTGAATCCAACTCTTTGTGACCCCATTTGAGGTTTTCTTGGCAGACATTGGAGTGGTTTGCCATTTCCTTCTCCATCTCATTTTACAGATGAGAAAACTGAGGCAAACAGGTTTAAGTGACTTGCCCAGGATCACATAGCTAGTAAGTGTCTGAGGATGAATTTGAATTCAGGTCTTCCTGACTCCAGGTCCAGAGCACTATCCACTGTGCCACTAACGTGCAAGGAAGCTTAGTGCGGTGGGTAGGGTTAGATTTGGATTCAAGAAGATCTGAGTTTACAACCCATCAGAGACACCTACTAGTTGTGAGACCCAGGACAAGTCACTTGGTCTCTCTCAGCCTTGGTTTTCTCATCTGTAAAATGGAGATAATATCACCTACCTCATAGGGTTTTGTGTTGAATGAATTAACATGTGGAAAACACTCTGTTAACTTTAAAGTACTATGTAAATGTTAGCTATAAACCATTGTTATACCAAAAAAAAGGAAAACCAATCCCTGTCTGCAAAGAGCTTCTAGTCCATGCATAAGGGATAGCAAGCTTTTTGTACAGGTCTAGCCCCGCCATCCTCAGCTGTTCTACCTCCTTTTCCAGCTAGGTGGCGCAGTGATTAGAATACTGGGTCTGGAGTCAGGAAGACCTGAGGTCAGATCTGCCCCAGACACTTCCTAGCTTTGTGACCATGGGCAAGTGGCTTGACCTGTGCCTCAGTTTCCTCATCTATAAAATGTGGATAATAATAGCACCTGCTGCTCAGGGGTGCTGTGAGGATCAGATGAGATAATATTTGTAATGTGCTTGGTGTGGTGCCTGGTATCTAGTAGGTGCTATATAAATGCAATTATTATTATTATTGTAAGTATACCCCACTTAGAGCTATTAGCCCCTTTGATCCAGTGACGCTAGCTTCCTTGCCGCTTCTCACATAAGATGCTCCATCTCTCAGCTCAGGGCACTTTCTCTGGCTGTCCCTAATACTTGGGTTGCCCTCTCTGCCTCCCGGCTTCCCTGGCTTCTCTCAGGTCTCAGCCACAATTCCACTTTCCACAAGAAGGCTTTCCCAATCCCCTCTCGTGCTAGTGCCCCACTCCCCCCATTACCTCCAATTTAGCCTGACTATATCTTGTTTGTACATAGTTGTTTGCATGTTGTTTCCCCCTATCAGATTGTAAGCTCCTTGAGGGCAGGGACTGTCTTTTGCCTTTCTTTGTATCCTTAGTCCTTAGCACAATGCCTGGCACATAGTAGGTGCTTCATATTCATATATTGAATGATTGATTGCTCTCAGCAACTCTCTTTTGCTAAGCGATGTGTAAAAAGGCTACCTGGTCCTCGCTTGAAGTTCACGGTCTATCAACAAGTCTCAGAGAGTGCGATGGTCAGCACTCTCGAGGTCCAGAAGAGAGAGAGCCCTATGGACTGCAGGGCTTAGAAAAGTCTTTGTGGGAGAGATGGGACTTTCTGCGTCATGAGATCCAAGGCACCTCAGAGCTCCTCTTGTCTGAACCTCTCATTTCGAAGATGAGGAACCTGAAGCACAGGGAGAAGTTACTTTCTGGAAAGCATTCAGGCAGCAAATGGCAGATTCCAACTGAAGACCTCTTACTCCAAACCCATTGGTCTTTCTGACTTGAGCTTGACTTTGAAGGATGGACACTGGTTGGAGAAGTCGAGAGGAGAAAACAGGAGGGCATTCCAGATGGGGGAGAGTTCGAATTAAGGCACGGAGTTGGGAATGAGCTTTGCATGGGTCAGGGCTTATGGTGTGGTTGGTATGATTAAAGGAGGTTTCTGTTGAAGGGCAGAGGGGGAGAAAGTTGGATAGGTAAAAATGAGTATAAATTATAGAAGGCCTCAGTGCCTCACTGGGGAGTTTAGACATGATGGGGGCAGGCCAAAGGAAACTATGATATTCTTGTTTACAAGAGTGTAAAATACTTCTCACACCTTCAAGTGCCATAAGAATGCTAGCTACTATTATTAATAAATCCTATCATCCAAGGAAATGAGGAAGATGATGATGAGAGCAGCGAAGGCCAATGTTACCAAAACAAAACAATCACTTGCACAAAGTCACACTTGGACAGCTCCAAGGTCAAGGTCACTCAGAGCACAGATGGCTACCTGGGTCACCAGGGGAATCCAGCTCTGGAGTGAAGATAGAAGTTCTGACTGTTAGGAGGTACTCACCTGGTGGGCTGTGTCACTGCATCTCTGTCTGTCTGTCTGTCTGTCTGTCTGTCTGTCTGTCTGTCTGTCTCTGTCTATGTCTCATTCCCCCCTCTCCTCTTCTTCTCTCTATTTTTCTGTCTCTGTCTGTCTCTGTCTTTGTCTCTGTCTGTGTTTGTATATGTCTCTGTGTTTGTGTCTGTCTCTGTCTCCCTCTCTCTTTTTACATGTCCCTCCCCTCCCTATCTCTCTCTCTGTCTCTGTCTGTCTGTGTCTATGTCTGTCTTCTTCTCCCCTCCCCTCTTCCTCTTTTCTCTATTTGTCTCTCTGTCTCTCTCCCTCTCCCTCTCTCTCCCTTTTCATCTTTCCCTCCCCTTCTCAGTCTTTGTCTCTGTCTTGCTCTCTGTGTCTGTCTCCCTCTCTCTTTTCATCTCTCCCTCCTCTTCTCTCACTCTGTCTCTTTGTCTATCTCTCTGTGTCTGCATTTTCTTCTCCCCTCCCCTCCTCCTCTTTTCTCTATTTGTCTCTCTTTGTCTTGCTGTCTCTTTATCTGTCTCTATCTATCTGTCTCTGTTTCCTTCCCCTCTTCTCCTTCTCTTTTCTTTATTTGTCTCTCTCTGTGTTTGTGTCTGTCTCTGTCTCCCTCTGCCTTTTCGTCTTTCCCTCCCTCCCTTTCTCTCCCTTTGTCTCTGCCTCTCTCTGTGTCTTTGTGTCTGTGACTGTCTTCCACTCTCTTTTCATCTCTCCCTTCCCTTCCCTCCTCTTCTCTCTGTCTGTCTGTCTGTCTCCATCTCTCTCTTTCTCATAGATAGAGACATGGTAGGTGAGGAGGTCTGTGGGGGGAAATGACATCTAAAGATTAGAGATAACTTGACTGATTCTCTGGCAGCCCCCCTGCCCCTCAGTGTGCAAAGAAATGCAATAAAGCCAATAGAACCACTAAAAGGGAGCAGTGTGGGGCTTGATGGATTTGGCTGATCCTGGCAGGTGACAGCCAATTCAACCAGGGAGGGAAATTGAAGTTGGATGGGCCATGTCCAGAGAGTGAGTGACCCCGAGAAAAACCTAGCACCTGTTGTTAGTTTGAGATGTATGTACTTGTATGTGTGCATCAGCATGGTGTGGAGAAAGGATATGGAAGGCATATATGTGAAAACATGGCGTATGGGTGGGTTAGCATGTGGGTGTGGCCATATGATATGTCTGTGTTTGTTTTGGAGGCATATGGTTGGGACTAGGACAAAATCAAGCTGTCAAGGAAAATTGGCCAATTGTTATCCATGCAGAGATACTGTAATAAACATTTGGTAGGATTCCAAAGAACATGGTGCTTAAGGCGGTTAGCTACTGTGCCCAGGGTCATATATCTAGTAAGGGTCAGAACTCAGATGTGAATCCAGATCTGTCCTGACTCCCAATATAGTATTCTGTTTACAGCCCTACACTGTTCCTCTGCTTGGTAGTCAAGGCTCTTTTTGACTTAGTTCCAACCTGTCTTTCTAGACTTATTTCCTGGGGGCTAACAATAAATTGTAGCCTCTCACTAGTCAGACAGACCTCAACAGTGGTCATTTGGATTCTGCCTTGGTGATCAACTCAATCCTTGAGAGCTATCTTTGGGCAGTCTACCATCTTATGTTCTTCTTCCCTCAATCCTACTCATTGGTGTGCTGGTAAAATATTTAACAGCCAGATCTCTGAGGAGTGGGTGGGGAAAGCATGTGAGCAACATACTTTTTAAGTTTAATCTGCAGGAAATCTAGATTTCAAGCCTGGTTCCATGCTCTGTGACCAAGGGTGAATGACTCACTCTACCTAGAGAGAGACAACTTTAGAACAGCATGGAAGGTTGGTCTAACTGACCTTCAAAGTCCTTTCTGGTTCTAAATTGGGATGGGTTGTATCTTCTGGTTAAAGCTGGTAAAGCCCTTTTGATAATCCATATGCTTATTACCTTCCTTTTGAGTGCCTAGCAATGTTTACTGAATGACTCTCTAGAGTAGTGACTTTTAAATAATGGAACCTAATTCAATTCACTGAATGTTTATTAAATGCATACTGTGTTCTTGTGGATTCCCATTGGTTGGTTGGTTGCTTGTCCTTCATTCTCAAAGAGGACCAAAGTGACATCACTATGTTGGAGTTAAGTTACAATGCCTCTGACTGTGACTGGTCAGACCAGTACAAGCACGGAGTGCTCTGCCACAGGTCAGACACAAATAGTCCATGTGAACATTTGGGTGGATTCTCTAAATTTGTGCATTTTGTGTTTCTTTTGAGCTACTTCAATTCTGCTTCATTATAGAGCACAGCGCCTTCTCTGGTGAGGGCACACCATGTGGGGTGGTCCTAGGCCAGTGTCTCCCAAGTCTCACAATAAATTCCAAAGTTCTTCAGAGAGACCTTGAGAGTGTCTTTGTATCACTTCTTCTGCCCACCATGCGAGCACTTGCCCTGTGAGAGTTCTCCATAAAACAGTCTTTTAGGCAAGCTTGTAGAAAGACAAACAAATCCAGTCCCTGGCCTCAAGGAATTTATATTCTAATAGAGGAGACAATATGCACATAAACAAATATACTACACAGAGAGAGGGAGGGAGAGAGAGAGAGAGAGAGAGAGAGAGAGAGAGAGAGAGAGAGAGAGAGAGATGAATTCTATTATAGCATAAAGAGGCTTTCTTCTCTGAGGCTCCAGAAAATTTGGCAAAGTATCTCCAGGTTGTCTTGCTAAGGTATTTCTTTTCAGGAGTGATCACATCTGGACTCTGCCAAGGTGATCCAATAATTCTCAAGGGCCAGCCCTGGGCAGTCTACTATCCAATATATTCCTCTTCCTCCAAACCCACTCAGTCATTTGTTGGTAAAATATCAGCTCTGGGATGGGGGCGAATGTGTGTGGCCAACATGCTTTTAAGTTTTAAGTTCAATCTGAATTACTAATTAATATATTCATGTATAATTTATATATAATATAATAATAAATTAATTATTATTAATATTTTCTCCATTTCCCAGTCAATTTTCCATCTGTAGCTCTGCCTGCTTTCAACTCCACAAAACAAGATGCCAAGCTCTGCTGGGTTCTCTGACCCTCTTTCTTCTCCTCCCATTTCCAGCTTCCTTTTGTGTGTTGTCTTCCCCCTATTAGATTGTAAGTTCCTTGAGGACAGGGACTGCCTTTCTTTTTCTTATTTGTATCCCTAGCACAGTGCCTGGCACATAGTAGACACTTAAAAATGCTTTTTGAATTGAAGTCTCTGTTACCTTAAGTCTAGAAATCAACAAAACAATAAATAAAGCCCCTATTATTAGCATTTGCTGGTTTCTGAGGAGTAAAAGCCAACACTGAAAATATATCAGCTTTCCTGAGCCAGTACAAGCTGGCTCTAGCACCCACCCTTCATTTCCCCTAAGGCCATTGGATTTATACTAAGATTCATTACAGAAAGCCTGGGGAGCTGGGATTCTTTAGCTTGGGGAAGAGATGTCTAAGGGCCATGCTGGTGCTGAACAAGAAAAAGGTCAGAAAGAGGACAATAATCAATTCTCTGACTCTACTGATGATCACATGAGCAGAAATGTCTGGAATCGTCACTGGAGAGATTTAGGTCTCTCTCTCCATCTCTCTCTCTCTCTCTCTCTCTCTCTCTCTCTCTCTCTCTCACACACACACACACACACACACACACACACACACACACACACACAGACCGTACAAACAGGCTTAGCTACCTGACTGTCAGTGCTAGGGTGATAGGGGAAGCTGTGTAATGATGGTAAAGCCTTGGTTTTCTCCAGCGCCTTTCCCCTAAAAAGCTCATGTTGCTCTCAAGCTATCCCAACTACATTTCTCCTTCTTGTAGCCTCCTTGTTGTAATAGGCAGAGTTAGAATGAAAGCTCCATTTGGTCTTCTCTTCTGTATACTGGGCTGCCTTTTCTTGGTGAACTCCCTGCCTGGCATGGCTTGGGGGACATACTGCCTCAATGTAGGGGAAGGGACCATACGATCTTTGAGGGTTTATTCCACTCGGAGGGCATCTAGCCCAGAATGAGCCCATCTTCTGCCTCTGTGTACCATTTTGGGACAGGGCTGGAATGTACTACACCTCCCTACCACTTCTTAAAATCCATCTCCTGCCTCCAAAGCACAGGTCAGGGGCTGCTGCTTATACAGCCCCTTGCCTGATCGCCTTGTTCTTTTGAAATCACATCATATCACTTCAGGTATGCTTTATATTTACTTATTTGGCTATCTCCTGTATCCCTCTCTGCCCCTCCTCTACCCCCGTTTGCCCAAACTCCTTTGGTTTGGGATGCTTCTTTTTTGTCTGCATATCCCCAGCACCTAACATAGTGTGTGCTAATAAATATTTATGGAACTGAATGTGACCTCATAGAATCATAGCTCTAGACCTCCAAGCCTCCCTAAAGATCCTGTTAATGACTTATCCAAAGTCAAACAGGCAGTAAATAGCCAAGCTAGGATTTACATTCAGGTCATGGGACTTCACGTTCATCGCTTTTTTTCCATTGCAAAAAGAACAACAAAAAATAACTTATTTTTGTATTGCAATTTCAAGTTCACAAAGGGCTTTTGCCCCCATAACCAGGTGAGCTTGGTACTTCAATTTCCTTTTACAGATGAGGAAACCAAGGCTGAGAGAGGTTGATTGACATGATGATAGTTACACAGCTTGTAAGTATCTGAGTCAGGATTCCAACCTAGGTCTCTCTTGAATCCAAGTCTACCCACAAACCTGAGGGCCATCTCCAGTCATCCTGATCTATATCTGGCCATTGGACCCAGATGGCTCTGGAGGAGAAAGGGAGACTGGTGACTTTGCGCAGCCTTGCCTCACTTAAATCCAATTCACTCGCAGGTCAAGGCATCACCTCCCTGATGTTATAGTCTTCTTCAAGAACGAAGGACAAGCAACAACCCACAAATCCAGAGATTACAGGTGAAAATCCTTTGTAGCTAGGAAACCTCAACCTTTGTTGTATTTGGGACCTCCTTGGAATCTGCTGAAGCCCGTGGACTGACTCCTTTTCAGAATCATTTTTAAAGAATGCATAAAATACAATGTATGGCATTACAATGGACACCAATTATATTAAAATGCAGTTATCAAAACAACAACATATTCACAGGCCGAGGATTTAAAAAAAAAAACCCACAAAAACAAAACTCTGTGCTCTGATTAAAAAACCCTAAGTGGTTGATTTGTTTTTCTGTCCAGCCCCCAACTTCAACTACCTTGCTCATTATCGTTTTTCTTGCAAACCCAGAGCTCAGGGGTTTCTCTGCCCACTCAAAAGAACCAGAGCGATGCAGCTCCATGGAAGGAAGGCTTGGGTGTGGCAACCAGTAGTAGATGGATTCAGCCTTGGAAGGAGACGCACAGGGGAGACCAGCTTCCCCGCTCCTTCTTTGTAAGAGGAGCCACACAAAAGCCTAAGTTTATACATTCATTTTGTTGTAGAGGAGAGAATTTAAATAGCTTTCTAAAAGATATTTTTATCAACCACTTTTTGAGACTCCTTGAAAGGGCTCTCTCCTCCCCCGCTTGTGCGTGCTCCTTCTCTCTCTCCCTCTCTCTCTCTCTCTCTCTCTCTCTCTGTCTCTCTCTCTCTGTCTCTCTCTCTCTCTCTCTCTCTC
>CM053622.1:804667184-804688970 GCA_028646595.1 Phalanger gymnotis | reverse complement strand
TTCAGATCACTTTCAGTGGCAGCTGCATTCTGATAGAGAAGATTTAGTATGTGCTTTGCTCTGCTCGGGGTTCTACTACAACTGTCCAAAGAGAACCACAGAGAGCTGCCCCGCTCTTCTCTCAATCTCAGGGTCTTTGAGATCCGCCCACTCCATGATATTCCCACTTAGGGCTGCCAGGCCGTCTGGGATCTAAGCCTCAGTTAGGCTGCTCCCTCCAAAGGGAACAATAGATTCTGAGTCCCAATCCTGTGTTGCCTTGAAGAACTCACTCGACTCCTCTGATCCTTGGGTTTCCTCATCTGTGAATTGTAGAGGTGAGGCTAGGCCTTTGTGAAGGGTGGAAAGAATCCTGGACTTGGTACTGTGTAGACATGGGTACAGATACTGCCTCTGACACTTATTAGCTTTATAGCCAGGGGCAAGCCTATGTTTTTCTTTCTCATGGTTCCCATTTGTTCTGATTCTTCTATACAAAATGACTAATGTGAAACTATGTTTAATAGGAATGTATATGTAGAGCCTATATCAGACTGCATGTCATCTTGGGGAGGGCAGAGGGGAGGGAGGCAGAGAAAATTTTAAACTTACCTAAGTGAATGTTGAAAACTAAAAATAAATAAATTTATTAAAACATAAATAGGGGCAAGCCATTTTAGTTCTCTGAGACTCAATTTCCTTCTTTGTAAGGTGTAAGTAACAGCATCTGAAGTACTTGTCTCATGGGGTTGCTGCAAGGCTTAAATGAGATTCTGTGCTTTGCAAACTCTAATTCTACATGTGAGCATCAGCTATTATTATTTTGGAAGGGTTGGGCTCATCATTCCCTAATTCATCACACAATAATTCTATAACCCAGTAGCTTCCAACCAAGTCAGCCTGGGTTAGGACCCACTGGCTTAAATAATTACCAAAGTTGGAGGTGCTCCAAGGCTGGGAAGAAATCAAGGAGAACCACTCCAAAATCAAGGAGAACCACTCCAAAGTGAGAAGAGGGTGCATGCCTTTTCCATCTACTCCCCAGTGCTCATAGCTACACACAGACTCACACAATCCCAGTGATGGAAGGGGCCTCAGGAGCCATTTAGCCCAGCCTGTCCTTGAATAGGAATTTTCTCTACGATTCCAGCAAGAAGTCATGCAGATGACCCTTGGAGACCTCCAGCAGTGCAGAGCTCACCAGCTTTTGAAGCAACTCATTAAATTGACAATTCCAAAGAAAATATTCCTTATGGTGAACTACTTTCTACTTTAAAATATCTACCCATTGCTACTGATTTTATCTGGGCCAAGCAAAATGAATCTAATCCCTCCCCTATGAGGGCAACCCTTTAAAGAGAAGACAGATACCAGCAATAGCTAATACAGGCTAACATCTCTGTAGCACCTTCTATATGCCAGGCACCATGCTGAACACTCTATAGGCGTCATCTCACTTGATCCTCCCAAGAATCCTGGATGATGGGTACTATTGTGATCTCCATTTTACAGATGTAGAGACTGAGACAGACAGAGGTTAAGTGACTTGTTCAGGGTCACACAAAAAGTGTCTGAGCAGATTCAAGTCTTCCTGACTCCAGGCCCTATAGGGGCTCTATACCTGTGCCAATTAGCTGCTATTCAGAGGCCATTTAATCCAATTCCATCATTTTACAGTTGAGGAAATTGAGGCCCAGATAGGTTGTGACCTTCTTTAAGGTCACACAGGTTATTACCATCAGAGGCAGGATTTGAACCCAGGTCCTCCGACCACTAGACCATTGCTATTTTCACTGACCCAGACTGCCTCTTGAGTTACTTACACTCCTCTCTTTGGTAATTTCACTTGTGCTAACCAGACTGTCAAGTGCATGAGGGCTGGAAGCCTGTCTCACACTTCTATATTCCCTCTAGTGCCACCAGATACTTAGTGCATGCTGAAGAAATTCCTGTTGATTGAATCAAAGTCAGGAAAGTCAACCAACACTGTTCACTTGTTCTGGAATCCCACAGCCCAAGAGTCCAAAACCATGGGGAAAGCCAGGACCAGCTTAGTGAAACGGTTGCCTCTCTGGTATGACTTGTGTTGATTCCAAAGAATCGGGAATGGTGGAGCTGACAGATCTCACAGAATTGTTGTAAGGCTCAAATGAGAAAATACACATAAAGTGCTTTGTGAACTTCCAAATGCTAAGTAAATGTCCTTTGTTTTGTTGCTATCGTTATCATCACCCCAGTGTGGTTTCATAGATAAGAATCTGGTTGTTGTTGCTGGGTTTGTCTTCTCGAAGAGGACCATGACATCAGGGAAATGGTGCCACAACTTGCAGTTGACTTGGTTTAGAGTGAGGGAGGGAGGGCTGTGCAAGGTCACTAGCCTCAGTTTCTCCTCCAGAGCCATCTGGATCCAGTGCCCTGATATTCACCAGGACAATGGGGAGATGGCTCAGGATGCATTGGGAGACCCTGGACCTTTCAGGCTAAGGTCTTTTCAGGTTCTCACTTTGAGTGAGGCAATGCCCATTCAGTGAATAGGCCTCCTTAAGAAGTTAATCAAGGGATGGCCCCTTAGTCTCACAAGCACCTCGGGAATATGTTAGATTTCTTTTGTTTTCTTAATAGTATTTTATTTTTTCCCATTACATGTAAAGATAGTTTTCAACATTCATCTCTGCAAGATTTTGAGTTCCAAATTTTTCTCCTTCCCTCTCTTCTCTCTTCCCTCTTCCCTTAGGGAGCTGATATTAAACTCAGGAAGACCAGAGTTCAAGACTTCTGACCATCCTGGTGGTGTGACCCTGAACAATTACTGGAATCACAATCACAATGCTTCTAGAAAGCTCTCTAAGATGATAATTTGCAGACCAGGTACCTATTGGCATTGGTGGAGGGAGTTTCCTCACCTGGAAGTTCCCTAAGCTAATGAGATCACAGGTCCAGTCCTCCCTGCTCCAGTTATCACCACCAGCAGCAGCTGCATCATTAGCACTGCCATCCCTCGAGGTCCAGCTAAGACTAGAGTTTCCTAACCACTTTGCCCTTTCCTATCCAGCTCTATAACCATCCCTCCTTATTTGCATTCCTTTAAACAATGAAGAACTGATTAGAAGTTTTAATTGTTTCTGGAAACTTTGAAGCCTTAGAGCTGTGTGAAAGGCCTACTTTAAATGTTTCACAATAACGGGGCTGAGAACAAATTCCAGACTTAATTTATCCAAGAACTTGTTAAAATTCCCTCTGTGCAGTCACTGAAGGAATGCGCTTTTGAAGTCATTTACTTACCAATAAATTACAATGGTCTGAAATCATTAGCGGCAAAGTAAATTGTTTTAATTGACCTGAACTTCCTTACGACCCAAGAACTTTGTTTCTGGGCAACTGCACTTTCTAAAGGTCTAAAATAACAAATTAATCCTGCCTGAGCCTTGTCATCTTTGGAATGGTCCCTTCTCCCAGAAGCTCCAGTGGAAAGGGAATCGATTGGGAGAGATTTGGCCAAAAGGTACAAAGAACAGAGGAAGAATTCTCTAAGTTTGGGTATTTATCTGCTGAGTTTCTGTTCGTTAGTCCTGCCTGATGGGCTGAGACATGGAAAGAAGAGAATTTCAAGGAGGAACTTTGTGTTCACTCACCTTGGGCAAAGAGACCCTCAGAAGAGATTTTCAAAGTCAGTGTACTTTGGAAGAGAGTTGAGATGTTTTCTGAGCACAGACCATCCAGTCCAACAAGTATTTATTTAGCATCTACTGGGTGCCAGGGATGCTGCTAGGCAGCATGGACATAAACAGAAAATGGAAAATGATTCCTACTCTCCAGGAGTTTCCATTTTATAGGGCATTTCTTGATGAAGATCTACTTTACCCTCTCAGCTTCAGAGTACCAAGTCCTAGATGGAGAGTGGCCCCTGTACAGTCTCTTGTGAAACAGATTATATGGTAGAGCCATAAAAGCAGCAGATTGGACATGGGCCGAGAAACTTTTGCTTTCTAGCAGAACCAAGATGGCGCCCTGGATCTCATACCTCTAGGATGATAAGCCATCTCTGGAGGCTTTGTTTCTTCTCCCTTAGTTTTGGCACCAGGGGATCAAATGGGAATATACTTGGAGGGGAAGCAGAGCCAGGGCATAGTCCTTAGATTGGGTCTAACCTTACTCTGTTGCTTTGGGGAATCACGGTATCATGGGGTCCTAGATCTAAAGTTCAGCATTTAGCTCCAACTGTTTATTTTGCAGATGAGGAAAATCAAGGCCAATGGAAGTGAAGCGAGATTCCTCAGCCTGCACAGACAGGATGTGGCAGAGCCTGCATTTGAACTCAGCACTGACATCCCAGATGCAGCACTCTTTCTGGGCATGCATCTTGGGCATGCTTCCTCCCGTGTATGGGATTTGCCACTCTTTGGTATCTTTCATTCCTTCCTTCTTACTACATTGTTCTTGATTGACACACAAGAAGCTTAGGGCTGATACTACTTGGGGATTTGCAGACAGACAGTAGTGATGGCCATATCCAAGTTACAGTGTTCATTTCACTCAGTGTCTATATGACCACGACCTGTCAGGTCTTTTAAATTCTCTTGAACACGGTCTGGGCTTTCTGGGAGGGGCCACAGCTGGCTCATTGTAAAAGGCAGAACCCCTATTAGAGCAGGCAAGAATGCCAGGGGTGAGTGGGGGTTGCTCCAAGGCTGGGGGCCTGGGGCAAGATCCCAAACACAAAAAAAGATTGTGATTGATGTGAGCTAAGTCAAATAGAGAGGCGAGGGGATCCCACAAATCCCCTCTGCACACAGCCCTGCCTTCTCTTGCCAGCATAATGAGAGGCTGACCAAACAAGAGAATGGAAAGGCTCCCACCAAGCCGCCTTTAGAACAGGCTGGGCCACAAACTAACACAACAGTTTATCTTTCCAGCACTAACAGAGGGGAAACTGAGAGGTAAATGTTAACTGCCTAAGCAGAGAATCATTTACATCTTAGTAAAATCTCTGGTTTTATGAGTTTTGGCTCAAAGATGAAGAGCCAGGAAGGACCTTGGAAGACATTGAGTCTGACCCCTCCCCCTGATTTTACAGACAAGGAAACTGTGACCCAGAGAGGATCATAGTGTAGAGACAAAAGGGGCCATCTGGTTCAGTCCCTTACTTCCCACCCCCACCATTTTCCAATGAAAAACTGAGGCCCAGAGAAAGAGAAACTACTTGACCAAGAGTACAAGTGGCAGAGATGGAATTTGAATCCAGGTTCTCTACTACCAAATCTGGTTGCTTTTATACAGCACCATACTTCTCCCCATTGGAAGGAAAGAAGTCTTGGGGGTGGAGTTTCACCTGAAGCACAGTATTTATCTCTGCCACAAAATGCCTGAAGGATTTGGGATTTTTCTCAATTTAGGGAACTCCTGCCATCAAAGTGGATCAGAATCCATTAATAATGACTTTTGAGGCAAGTGACAGGGAGTCCCCCTGAAGTGGGTCACACACTAATAAGTGAATGATGTAGGATTTCAAGTCAGGCCAAGCATGCCTTGCTGGGACAAGGGAGGAGTTTGGTTCCCAAAGGCCTAAAATCAAGGGTGGTTTCTTCCTATCCCCAGTACCTCTACATCATTTCTCCCTTCCTTTGTCTTCTCTGACCCCCTCACATACTCTAGCCTGGTTCAGTCCCTCATCACCTCTCTCCTGAACTATTTCAATAGTCTCTGAATCAGTTGCCCTTCTGTTTCCAACCCAGCCTCCACCCGGCTGCCAAATTGAGATTCCTAAAACATAGCTCTGACCATATCACTCCCCACTGCACCTCAAAAATAGTAGGATCCCCATTGCCTCCAGGATAAAATACACACCTTTAGTCTGGCATTTAAAGCCTCCACAGTTTGTCTCCTGCCTTCCTACCTTTCCAGTCTTCTTTCTTAGAATTCCCTTTCACACCCTCTATGTTTCTCTCAACCTGGCCTCCTAGCTGCTTGCTCCCCAATTCCTTTATCACACCTTTACTCAAATGGTTTGCCCCCACTCCAATGTCCAACAGACATTTATTGAGTGCCTACTATGTGCCGGATGCTAGGGATACAAACACAAAAACAAGCTACAGAAGGAGTGAGTATCCGAGTCAGGATTTGCACCCAGCTCTTGCGACTTGAAATCTATTCCTCCATCCACTGTCCCAATGACTTGTGACTCGGGAAGAGCTAGAGGATAAAAAACTGTCCTGGGCGAGATAGCTGGGAGGAGAGGGAGGATTCTAAAAAGGAAATTTTCCAGTTCTCCTGTGAAACAAGAAATGGAGGAAACAGGTCCCCACAGCCAGATCCACTAATCTCTCAGAGGAAACAAATGTTAATGGGCACCACTTAAAATGGAAAGGGAGTCTATTTCTCCTTAACTGTCTCTGGCTGCACAAAATTCTGAGAAGCTATTGAAGGGAAATTGCTGGGTTTCCAATTTTAAAGCCGCACTTATCCAAGCACGATCAGTCTTCTCTGATAGTGGCAGAAAATAATAAGAGGCTGATTCTAACTTGCCGGAGTGCCCAATAATGCCGGGGCTATCACATCCCCATTTCATTATGGCAAGACAAAGTGCCCTTTAAACAAGTTTATTGATATGAGAAATTGCCCCAATCGCTTTCCTTTGTGTGAAGCCCCTCCTGGATCCGGCTCTGGCTGGTGAGGCGGCATCCTGAAGGGTGTTGCCTAGATGGATGGCAGGGTAACAAGGGCCATGGGATTTGGACTCCAATGACCCAATATTTCAGCAAGGGCTTGGCTATGTTTTAGCTTGGTGACCTTGGGCAAGCTGCTTGACTTCTCTAGACTTCAGTTTCCCCAACTAGCAAATGAGGGGTTGGGGGGAAGGTTTGAGTCAGATAATTCTCAAGGTCCCTTCCAGCTCCACCATATCAGAATCTGAGATTTGGAAGGGACCTCACTCCATGGCCATCCATTCTAACCTACATCCCCCAAAAGAATCCCCATTGTCACATACTGGAAAGTGGACAACAAGCCTTAGCTTGAATACCTCCAGGGAGGGGGAACTCATTACCTTCTAAGGCAGGCATTCCACTATGGAACAGTTAGAAATCAGAGTAAATTTTCTTTACCTTAAGCCTAAATGTGTCTCTTTTCAACTCTCACCCATTACTCCAGGTTTTGCTTATGAGTTTTGCCATGTTACAAGGGCATGGCTGTTCCCTAGAGATGACAGACTATTCTGAGATGCAGAGTTGTCTCTGGGACTTCACTGGTATCTAGACTCACTGACTGCCAACTTTTGTGAATGGAACCTCAGTTTCCACTGTTCCCCAGCCCCTCGGGATCTGGAGGGTGGGGACAGTGGAGGGCTTGTTGTGGTAGCCCATTGGATAGGAAGGATGGTAGGAAAGGCGTATGAGATGTGCCTGGTGTTCATGAGGGTTGGCTTGGCGCAGAGGTCAGGATGGGGAGCAATAGATGGAAACCATAGAAGGGCCTAATGAAAAATGTCCTGACCATCTGAGCTGTCCAAAAATGGAGCAAGGTGATCTGGGATTAAGTGGGGTTTTCCCTTCTCACCTCTGGGAGTTTCTTCAAGTGAGGGGCTGGATGTCTGCTTGCCAGAGATGTGGGTGAGAGGATTTCTGTTCAAATACAAGTTGGGTTCCATGGCCTCTGACCTGACCTCAAGACCTGAGACTAGTGATCCAGGGTCAGAATAACACCAAGTTAGGGAGAGGTGGCTGCCATTAGGGGGAGGCAGTATGGGATACAGGGGAAGGAACACTGCCTCTCGAGTTAGAAGATGTGGGTTTGAATTTACCTCCAACACTTACTATCACTGTGATAGCAAGCTAATTTACCTTGGGCTTTTAGTTTCTTCAACTATAAAATGGGGAGGTTGGAGTGGATGGCCCCTGAGGTCCCTCCTAGCATCAGATCTATGATCTTCTAAGTCACTCCAGGTCTCTTAGCCTCAGTTTCTCCATCTGTAGAATGAGGAGGATAGACTAGATTGCCTCTGAGGTGCTTTCCAACTTGAGACCTATGAGCTTATGACCCTGAGGCCTACACTAGGGCATCAACCTGATTCAGAGGAAGAAAAGCATTTTTCCATTTTGATTTGAAAGCTAGCTAGGAGGCTTTTGACTCTGGCTCTCCTACTCAGCTCCATATCCCAGCTCTGTTCCCTACAGAGGTTTCTTTGCTTCCTCAAGAGGCTCCTGCAGCCCTGAGTGAGGAGGACCATGAATTAAGCCTTAAGGAGCTGGGCCCAGGGCAGGAGCTAGGGAAAGGTTCTGGGGACAGTGTGTGTATATGTGCATGTGTGTGAGTGTGTATATGTGTATCTATGTGTGAGTGTGTATATGTGTGTATGTGTAGGTATGTGTGTATATGTGTGTACACATGTATGTACGTATTGTGGGTGTGTGTGTATGAGTATGTATGTGTGTATATATGTGTGTGTATGTGTGTATGTGTATGTGTTTGTATGAGTGTGTGTATGTGTATGTGTGTATGAGGCTGTGTATGTATGTGTATGTGTATGTGTATATGAGTGTGTATATGTGTGTATGTGTATGCATGTATGTGGGTATGTATATGTATGTGTATACGCATGTGGGTATGTGTTTGTATGTATTGTGGGTATGTATGTGTGTATGAGTGTGTGTATGTGTATGAGTGTATGTACATGTGTGTATGAGTGTGTATATGTGTGTACGAGGGTGTGTATGTGTGTATGAGGGTGTGTATGTGTGTGTGAGTGTGTATATATGTATCTGTGTGCATGTATGTGTGTATATGTGTGTATGTGCATGCATGTGAGTGTGTATATGTGTATGTATAGGTATGTATGTATATGTGTATGTATATGTATGTGTGTACACATGTGTGTATGTGTGTATTACGGGTATGTGTGTATGAGTGTGTATATGTGTGTATGACAGTATGTATGTATATTTACGTGTGTGCATGAGTATGTATTTGTGTGTATGTGTATGTGGGTATGTGTGTATGAGCGTGTATATGTGTGTATATGTATGTATGTGTGTATGTGTGTGTACGTATTGTGGGTATGTATGTGTATATGAGAGTGTATGTGTGTGTATGAGTATGTGTATGTATGTGTGTATGTATGTTTGTATGTGTATGTGTGTATGAGTGTGTGCATGCATATGTGTGTATGAGTGTGTATATGTATGTATGAGGGTGTGTATGTGTGTGTATGTGCGTATAAGTGTGTATATGTGTGTATCTGTGTGCATGTATGTGTGTATATGAGTGTGTGTATGTGTGTATATGTGTATGAGTGTGTATATGCATGTATGTGTGTGTGCGTGTGTGCGTGTGTGTATGTGAGTGTATAGTGGGGAGGGGAGGCCAGGTTTCTCTAAAACATTGGAGGTTTTCATTGCTCCACACTTAACGTAAAGATAAATGGAATGGAAAGGAGTGTTCCTCCCCCCTCAACCATGTAAACACAAAACTGCTGCAGACACGTAAGTAACATTAGGTCTGACACAGGGAAGGTGCAAGGCATTACTCACCCTGATAAGTTTAATCTATAATTTAGAAACGTATCATCAGAACGGAGGGGGTGAAAAAGAAAAGAGAGGAGAGCCTCTTAAATAACGCTGAAAGAGATTCTGCTCTGAAATCACGGATACTCACAGCTTAAGGTGAGCCGCTCATCCAAGGGCAGAAATTTATCCCACACTTTTAATAATTTGATTTAGACGGATCTCAGCGCCAGAGCACTTTAGGGAGAATAGACTCATCTTCTTATCAGCCAAGCAGGCTTTTGAGGGGCTGGGGGAGGGGGTGGGGGAGGGGAAAGGGGTCTGCTATTTAATCACATCTGGAGAGCCAATGAGGTGTGTGCCTGTGTGTGAGTGTGTGTGTGTGTGTGTGTGTGTGTGTGTGTTTAGAGGGGGTTTGTTGGTCTACCCCTACCCTGGCTGCTGCTGTGGACATGGTGGTGGTTGATGGAATGGGCACAATCATGGCACTCTAGAAGCTTGGACAAGAAGGAATCTTTTAAGGTCATAGCACCATAGACTGAGAGCTTGAAGACACCCTGACGGTCATCTAATTCTGGGCAACCAGGTGGCACAGTGGATAGAGCAGTGGCGCTGGGGTCAGGAGGACTTGAGTTCAAATCCAACCTCAGACACTTGACACTTACTAGCTGTGTGACCCTGGCCAAGTCACTTAACCCTGATTACCTTAAAAAGAAAGAAAGAAAGAAGGTCATTGGGTCCAACGGTCTTATTTTTACAGAGGCCTAGAGATATTAAAGGACTTCTCTGAGGAAACAGAGATAGAGAGAAAATGGCAGAACGATCAAAGATATGCTGAGGGTGTGAACTTGGGTAGCCAGGAGGATGGCAGGGACCTCAGCAGAAGCAGGGAAGTGTGGACAGGTTTGGAGCTGCAAGATGGTGCAGTGCATAGAGCACCAGACCCGGAGTCAGGAAGAACTGAGTTCAAATCCAGCCTCGGATACTCACTAGCTGTGTGACCCTGGGTAAGTCACCTCACCCTGTTTGCATCAGTTTCCTCATTCATAAAATAAGCCAGAGAAGGAAATGGCAAGCCACTCCAGTGTCTTTGCCAAGAAAACCCCAAATGGGGTCATGGAGAGTTGGACATGACGGAAACATATGAACAACAACATGGTGGGCTTTAGAGGGAAGACAATGAGGTCTGCTTTGGACATGGTAAACTTGGGGTGCTGAACAGAGATCCAGCTGGGGATGCTGGGGCCACACCAAGGATTGGGAGAGAAAAGAGGACTGGCTACGTAGATTTGAGAAAGTCTCTAAATATCCCTAGTCCTCAGTTTTCATATCTGTAAAAGGGATGGGTTGGACTATGGTCTCTGAGGTTCTTTCCTACGATCTTGCAATTTCCCTGGGTCTTGGTTTACCCGTCTATAAAATGGAAGGGTTGGACTAGATGGTCTAGATAGACTCTGAGGTCTTTTCCAGTTTGAGATCCCTATGGCCACTTGTACCTCTGTTTCCTTTACCTCTGTAAAATGGACTGGTTGGATTAGATCAGGGGTTCCTTAGCCTGTTTTATCTGGTGAAACCTATGGACTCTTTTTCCGAATAACGTTTTCAAATGGTCCAATTAAAATATATAGGATTACAATTAAACCGAAACACAGTAATCAACATATAATAAAACAAAAACAAGTTCCCAGTCCTTTGGTTAAGAAGGCCTGGACTAGAGGGTCTCTATGGTTCTTTCTAGATTTATTATTCTATATCTTGCATGAGCCTCATCTGGCGCACCAAAGTGGCACAGGGGACAGAGCATAGACTTGGAGGCAGGAAGGCCTGAATTAAAAATTCGGCTTTAGATATTCACTGTGTGACCCTGGGCAAGTCATTAAAAAAAACACCACTCTGTGACTCAGTTTCCCCATTCATAAAATGGGAATAGTGGTAGCACCCACCTCATAGGGTTGTTGTGAAGAAAGAATGAGTTAGCCTACATGAAGCACTGCTTAGACCTTCCAGTGCTTTGTGAGTTCTGCAATTATTATTATCTCTAAAATGAGAAGTCTGGGATGAGATGGTCTTAGAGGCTTCTTCCAGCTCTAGAGCCATTTTCTGCTGGATATCATGGTAGCATTGACGATAACAAAGAAAGGCTTGTTGAATAAAGACTAAGGTCTTTGTGTAAGTGGTGTCCAACCTAGGAGGGGTAAAACTTGAATCTGTTGACAGGCTTCTCCCTCAGAGAGAATAGAGCACTGGAGACTTGGGAGTTTTGATGGGAAGGCCAAGAGGAGAGATTTCTGAAGATGGAAGGGTAAGGTTTTCTGGTCTTGGACCACACCCTTCATCCTTATCCCTTGTCTTCTGTCCCTGACTAGGATCTAGAGAAGGAGTGATTTTCTTGGCTCTCTCTGGGAAGAGGCTTTATCACCACCTCACAGCCAAAAGCTTTTATCACATATATTTTGAGAAATTCAGATAAGGTCCCTCCTCTGATAAGGTGCCCAGGAGGGAGCTGACTGAGAGACCATTGGTCCAATTTTGGGCCTTTTATCTTCAGAGAATGTCAATAGCACCTGGCCTCTCTCTTGGAATGAATGTTGCTGACACTAACTGCTCACACCTGAGATGCTATCTATGGGAATAAGTTCCAATGATTCCTGCGCTTATCAGTTTGGAGACTTCACTGGGGCCCTGGATGCCAAAGCTTTCTTGGCAGGCCCCCGATGAAGAACAGGAGCCCGTGGGTGGCCAAGGGCAGCAGCTTTGGTTGCAGATGCTGATTCCTGAAGGGCATCAATCGATCCATTAATCCAGGAGCATTTGTAAATTCCCAGTATGTGCCAGGCACTGTCCTTGGTGCTGGGGATACAAACATGAAATTGTCTTTGCCCTCAAAGAGCTTACAGTCTTTTTTAGAGAAAACATGTATATAGAAAAAAAATTAATAGATATTAAATGTGAGACTCTTACAAAGTCACATAATCTCTGATCTAGAAAGGATATCAGAGGCCATCTAATCCAACCCACACCTGAGCTGCAATCTACAGGCCCAAAAAGGGGTCATCTAACTTTGGCCAGCAGACTTGGTATAGTGGAAAGACGGCCAATCTGGAAATTAGGGGACCCGGGTTCAAATCTCACCTTTGATGCTAAATCTATGACCTTATGATACTATGAACCTTCAATGATAGAGACCTCACTACTGCATTATTTCATCTAATCCTCTCAATGGCCCTGTCACATAGGTACTATTATTGACCCCATTATAAATAAGGAAACCAAGGCTCAGGTTTCTCAGGGTTACACAACAAACATCTGAGGCAGAATTTGAACCCAGGCTTTTCTGACTCCCAAGTCCAGCACTTTAGCTAATGCTAACTCTCCCTTACTAGCATTATTATTATGACTGCTCCTCTTAGGGACACATGACATGGTATCCTTGGGACATCACAGACTGAAGTAGACAGCCTGGTTGGTAAAGGCCAAGGTCACAGCCAATTGTCCTTACTCTGTTCCAAGGCCACAAATAATGTTGCCAACCCTAGTTGGCTGTCTTAGAAGTGCATTCCATTGGCTGTCAGGTTGAGGTCAGGGAGATGAAGAGAAAGATTGTGGAAGGCTCAGTGCAACCCATCCCACCCTTGGATAAACACACAAAGCTCATGGTCTGGTGAGGGCAGGGCACAAGGACTGGCCCATCTTAAGGTCATCCTGGACTGCTGGATCCAGGATCCTCTCTCTGTTTTGTATCATCATCATAATCATCACCACCACCATCATTATCATGACCTTCATCGTCATTAACAACAATAAGAAAAATTCATTCAGAAGGAGGAGTTGGAGAAGGGCTATGAAGAATGAAGGCATGGATGGCTAGGGCACTTTTCTTAAAATGAAAATTCTTGTAGGAACAGATCAATCAAAGGAAAAGGCCATGGGGAAGGAGTCTGCTGGGTCATGGAGGAACCTTCGTTGTTACTCAGTCAGGTCTGATTTTTCCTGACCCCATTTGGAATTTTCTTGGCAGAGATACGGGAGTGGTTTTCCATTTCCTTCTCTAGCTAGGAAGGGGTAAATTAGACTGATTATAGAGGGCCTGGGTTAGAGAATCCCAGCTTTTCTCCTTAATAGGTTATACGACCTTGGTAAATGACATGGAGCAGTGGGCAGAATGTTGAACTTGAGTTCAAATTTCACCTTTGGTACTTGCACAAGTCACTTCATTTCCCTCTGGCCTCAGTTTCGTCATCTGTAAAATGAGGGAGATTGGATTGAGGGTGTCTGAGGTCCCTGTTGGCTTAGATTGATGTTCCTAGGAATTACATCACTTCCCAGGTTGTCAGTTTTCTCCTCCGTAAAACAATGAGGATGAAGTGATGACCTATCCCCTCTCGTTTGAAATGCTATATTCTCATTGGCTCTTCTCTCATAACCACACAGGTGATTGCCTCTTTCCTCCCAGCAGAGACAGAGGGAGAATGAGTGGGGCTCTAGGAAACCCAATTCTTCTCCCCACCCCCCTCACCGCAGTAGTCCTGCATCTCTGGAAAAGAGGAAGGCTCAAAGTATCTAGAGGCCAATTAAAAGATCACTTAACAAAGAAAGACAGAGACCACATGGTATTTGCATCTTGAAGCTTTCACCAAATCAATACCAAAAAAAGCTTCCTCTCTCCCTAAGAGTTTTCTAATTCAACAAAAGGCTAGACTGGCCTTTCTCTGTGAAAATCTCCAATTGTTCTCAAAGGAGGGGGTCTGAGTCCTCCAGGGATGTGCCTCTAGAGCTGGGATTCCTGGACTTTGGGGAAGCTCTCCAGCCTCCATCACTAGTGGCCTGATTCTGCAACATTTCTCTCTGCTCCCCCTTCTCTATCCCTAAACAATGTCAGCTGATATGTGTTTGCCTCTTTAAATGAAAGTACATTGAATTTAATTTTGGTTGGAGGCTTTCAGCTGCCTCCCCCTCCACCCCCTGAAACTGCTGGAGATATAAACCGGGGAGTGAGTCACTGCTCTGGACTCAATCCTCCCCCTCATCCAATCCAATCCACTGTGTGTCCCACAGAGATGGGGCTGGAGCAGGTGCTCTGCCCGAAAGCAAAGAGCCAGAGTCCCCCAGCTAAGAGATTATTGACTTTGTGGGGGCAGTCTCCACTTTGGGTCTAGCCTGAGAAAGAAATGCATGGAAAAACTCACTCCCCCACATTCCTAGGGCGAGGCAGTTGCTTTCCAAAACACTTTCTCCTATTTGAATTTCACAGGAGGCTAAACAGGGATAATGTGATAGAAAAAGAAACTGAGAGCTGAAGAGGTTGCTCCCTGCTCAGTGTTGCTCATTATGGGGCTGCCAGAGAACTAGAGGCTGCTGGTTGGCCCTGCAGATAAAGTGCTGGCCTCGGGGTAGGAGTCTGGAAGACCGGGGCTCACAATCCTACCTCTGGCACTGGCTAATTGTGTGACCTTTGGCACGTTGCTAAGGCCGCCTCACTCTCACTTTTCTTAAGGGCCGTTCTATCTCTAGCTCTAGGACATTTTGATTTCCATACCACAATTTGGGGATAAGGCATGCCTTCTATACCTAGACTCTAGCTTTTCACACAGCCTGGCCCATCTCATTGCTTGTTTGGAGAAGCATATGAGAATGTGGCAGTTGGGGTCTAAAGGGTTGAATTTGAGTTCTTCCTCCTACACTTAGGAAAGTGTTTTTGTTGTTCAGCCTTCATTCTCATAGTGGACCAATGACATCATGAGGGTGACTGTGTGACCTTGGGTAAGTCACAGAACCCTCCTGGGTATCATTTTCTTTGTCTGTAAAAGGAAGATGATAATACCTGCACTCACTGCTTCATATAGGTATGAGAAAAGCGCTCTGCCAACCATAAGCCCTACACTGAGAGGATTAACCAGAAACATGAGTGGAGGACAGATGAAGGTCAAGTGGCTCCTGCTTCTGTATCTAAACTTTATGATTTTTTCCTTGCCTCAATATGCGCTCTGGATATAGTCAGTCCTTGATCGATCAACTCTGAATTAAAAAAAAAAAGTATTGATGTCTTTTGTTTTTATATCATTTTAATTTTGGAAGATAATTATCCTCCCCTCCCCCACAGCAACTGCACGGTTCAGTAAGTAGAACAAAGAGCTTAGAGTCAGGAAAATAGGACTTCAATTCCTTCCTGAGATGTTTACTAGCTGTGTGAACCTGAGCAAGTCACTTGACCTTAGGCTGCTTCAGTTTCACCATTCGTAAAATGGGAAAAAAAATAGCAACTATTCCCCAGGGTTATTGTAAGGATCAAATGAGTTAAGATGTGTAAGGTGCTTTACAAACCCTGAAGTGCGATATAAATGTTGCACAGCCCTTCCTCACTCAAATCAAAGTCAAGTGCAAGTCATGTCATCAGTTCTCTTCAAAAATGAAGGACAAGCGCAATGATCAAAAAAGAAAGAGAATACAGTAGTTTAAGAAAACCAACCAACACATCAACTGTGTCTGCCAGTGTATGCACTATTCCACATCGATGGTCTCCTGCCAGGGCAAAGAAGGGAGGTGGCTACACCTTTTTTTCCTCCTCACTCAAAAAACACTTTTAATGATACGTTTTGTTTTTCCTTTTACCCTCCAGACACTCAGACAAATCCCTGCCGAGCAGATTCTCCCCAAACAGGTAAGCAAAACCACTCATGATAGGTTTCTGGGACTGACGGCGCATATCACTTTCCTTTTATATAGTTAACCACGTGTTGCTTTAAATAAATTGTTATTGATATCTTTTATTTTCCTGTCGCATACATTTCTAATTTGCCCATCCACTGCTCCTCCTAGAAAGCCATCCCTCGTGACAAAGAATAAAAGAGGGAAAAAAAAAACAGTTCAGCAAAACTAACCAACATTTTGAAAATGTCTGACAATCTCTGTCATGTTCTGTACCCATAGTCCCCCACCTCTGCAAAGAAGCAGAGGGAGGAGCCTTTTCATATATAATAATAATAATAATAATAATAATAATAAGTGGCATTTATATAGAGCCTACTATGTGCCAGGCACTGTGCTAAGCATTTCTTCTCTGGGGCCAAGCTTGGCCATTGCAATTATACGACCTTCAATTTCAGCTTTTGTCATTCTTCCCGATTATATAAATTGTTTTCCTGGTTCTGCTCATGTCACTGAATTGTTCAATTTTTGAGGCTGTCTATGAAAAGCCCATACTTGGAGCTGAAAAGGACATCTAGCCTGAACTTCTCCTTTTACGGAAGAGGAAACTGAGTCCCAGACAAGTGCAGTGACCCAACAAAGGGGTCCCAGGGTCAATACCCTCTACCCAGTGTAGGGTCCCAGGACTATAGACTCAGAGCTGGATGGGACCTCAGAGGCATCTAGTCCATTTTACAGATAAGAAAGCTGAGGTCCATTGGGGCAAAGTAACCTTCCTCAAATCAAAGAAATTGTGATTATAAATTATAGTTCTAGAGATGGAAGGGGCCACCAGGTCCCAACCACTTGTTTTATAGAGAAACAGACATCTGGAGAAATGAAGGGACTTGCCCATGGTCACACAAGTAGTGATGGAGTGGAGGTTCGAGCCCATGTTTTGAACCTAAGCTGACTCCCGAACCAGAGCTCTCTCTGCCATATGACATTCTATGAGATCCCTTCTATACCACCCAACCTGGTCCAGACCCAGCATGGCTCCACATGTCTGGCTCTCTCCATCACATGGGCAACCCATCTAGAGAAAGGCCACCATTTCCTGCATTCTCTCTAAATTAAAAACAAATCCTTGCCCGTTTCTAGGTAAAAAGAGTTAATTTTCAATTCAAGCATGTGGGAGGGCATCCCTGGGGAACACAGTAATGAAGCTGCTAGTGCTAGTCGTGAAACAAATAGATAAATCAATGTTTCAATTTGCCTCATGTGAGAGAATGGGTTACTGTTGCTTAGCAATTCAAAGAACATTATTACGAGCTCTGGGAACGAGTGAACTGGGCCATGGGCTCCACCAAAGTGGCTGGATCTTGTGTCGTGGTAGAATGACAAGGGAACTTGATGTTCCGGTGACAACAGCAGGTCTAGGCTAGGGAATGATGCCTTTTCCACAATAAGCTGAGGCAATGGAACCAAAGTTTCACCTGTAGAATCAGGACAGTGACAACAGCTGGCATTTCTATGGTGCTTTAAGTCTTACAAAGCTCTTTCTTTTCACGTGAGATCTCGAGTGATCCTGGCTACAACACTGGAGAGTAGGTGCCATGGTGATGATCATTTTGCAGATAAGGAAAGTCAGGCTCATCTGTCTGAACTTATTGTTCAGGCACCTAGGTAGTTCAGTAGATGGAGTGCTAGGCTTGGGGTCAGGAAGACCTGAGTTCAAATGCGGCTTCAGACACTTATTAGCTGTTTGACCTTGGGGAAGTTACTTAACCTCTGTTTGCCTTAATCCTCTGGAGAAGGAAATAGAAACCCACTCCAGTATCTTTGCCAAGAAAACCTCATGGATAGTATTGGTGTGATATGGTCCATGGGATCGTGAAGAGTCAAACATGACTGAACAACAACACCACCTACCTTGAAAGATTGCTGTGAGGTTCAAATGAGCTAATGTACCCCCAAAGTGCTTTGCAAACCTTAATGCCACTGTTGAAATATCAGCTGTTACAATTAAATTCTTTGGTTTCCATTCCAGCTGCCTCATCCACTATCCACTGAGAAGAATAGATAAAGACCAACTGGCTGGGTCAGATATTTGACTGCTGGTGTGAGGTGGCTGAAGACTCAACAGTGGATGAACATGGTAGCTGAGACAGATGATGTGAGCTTAGGGCATGTTAAGAAAGACCAAGTACTCAGGAACAGGGAGGTAACACCTCCTCTATCCTCTGTCCTGGTGTAGTAGGAAAGCCGAATTTATAATCTCAAATATAATCATGTATATGTTTGAATGGTTCAAAATCGCAAGGTATGAGAGATTCTCTAAGTAGAAAGCAGCAAAACATTTATTTAGGCCCCACAGCAGCAGATCCACAAACCAGCCTCCCCATTCTGACATCTTGACAAAAAGACTCCAGGCCCAGAAAGCCCACCTCACAAGAGTAACCAGGAGGCCACAGAAAAACAAGATAGTATTTAGCCAAATCATATTTACTGGCCTCAAGTCCTTGCTTGCACTCCTGGGTCTACACACGGGTTGGGTCGACTCTGCTTCTGCAGCTTCCTGCTTTGGCTTCCGCTTCCGCTGTAGTTGTCCCTTAGCTCGCCTTTCCTCGAAGCCAAGCCTCTGGCATTCTCAAGCCCCGCCTCAACACCAGAGACCATTGGTTCCCAAGTTGGCCCCCCTTAAGTCATTAATCTACACCCACACAGGTTTCACACCTGATAGGGCTTTGGGCCTAGGGCTTAGCACTTAACAGCCGAAAGTACTTTCACTCAAAGTAAACAAAAGCCAAACTCCTGAAGTGCTAAGGAGCCCATTTTGCCTTACCCACACACCTGGTCTGACCACATCTGGAAAACTGGGTTAATTTCTGGGAATCATGTTAAGGAAGGGCATTGATAAGATGGGGCTTGTCTAGGGGAGGGCAGACAGGATGGTGAAGGGACTTGAATGCATGCCATGTGATGATTGGTTGCAGGAATTGGGGATGTTTAGCTTGGAGAAGAGGAGATCCATGGAGGGGGGGGGGTCACATGGAAGCTGTCTTCAAGTATCTGAAGGCCCATTACATGGAAGAGGGAATAGATGCCTTAGGGAAGAAGTAGGAGGAATGGGTGGAAGTTTCAGAGGGAAAGGTAGGTTTGAGGTAACTTTCGATAAAGCAGAGCTATCCTAACATGAACAGAAGGGAAATGGTTCGTTCTCATTTGCTAGAGGTCTTAAAGGAAAGGTTAGATGACTACTTCTGGGAGAATTCTTGTTCAGTTATGGGTTGGACTAGATGACCATTGAGGCCTCTTCTCGCTCTGAAATTGTATAAAATCCCCATTTTACAGATGAGTAAATTGAGGTTCAGAAATGATCAATGGCTTGTCAATGGGCACACAAGTAGCCAGTGCCAGAGGTGAGCTTTGAACTCAAGTGTTTCTGATGCCAGGTTTAGGAACCCATCCATTCTCTTGTACACCTTTCCTCATGCCCTCACTCCCTCATTCATCCATGCGTTCATTCACTCATTTCTTCATTCATAAGTATTTATTAAGTGCTTCCATGCACAAGGCATTCTGACAAATAGTGTGCGGGATCCAAAGATATGTAAGAAGGAGTTTCTATCTTCAAAGAGTTTGCAATGTGGTTGAAAAGATAAGACATGTGCGTGCGTAAATGTAATGAATAATATGGACCTGTCCAGACTTAGAGTCAAAGGAGTATCGAAGGCAGCACTCTAGGGGTCCAAAGGAGAGAGAAGTTAGGGAGGGCTGGGACAGAGAGGGAAGGCTTCATTGACGTGATGGGACTTGAGTTGGACCAATTGAAGAATTCAACTCAATTCAATATGCATTAATTACTGTTGGGCAGCTAGGTGGTGAAGTGGATAGAGCGGGCTGGAGTCAGGAAGACTCACCTTCCTGAATTCAAGTCTGGCCTCAGACACTTACTAGTCGTGTGACTGGGCAAAGTCACTTACCCCTGTTTTGCTTCAGTTTCCTCATCTGTAAAGTGAGCTGGAGAAGGAAATGACTAATTGCTCCAGCATCTTTGCCAAGAAACCCCAAATGTTAGCACAGAATCAGACACAACTGAAAATGACTGAAGAACAACTACTGTGTGTAGAGCCCTAAAGAATGGGTAGAATCCAGATGGATGGAAAGGGGAGGTTAATTCTCTTAACCCATCTGAACCTCAGATTTTTTTGTTTTAGTTGGACCAGGTGATTTCCAAATTCTATAGTACTATGAAGTAGAAGGGAACAGAAGGGAATAAAACAAAAAGGGGTCACAGTCTATACTTCTTATTCCAAATTCTAGTTTACCCAGGGACCAGGGAAGTTGGTAAGGTATTTTCAAGATTGGCTTAAGGTCACTAAGAAGAGAAGGGGCAGAGATTTGTCCTGAATGCTCTCCTGACATTCTGCCCTGTTTCCTAAATCCCTCCTATGGCTGACCTCCTTAGGTGGGGCAGGGTGGCACATCATATTCCAAGGATGCCAACCCACTGACCTGAGTCTCCAGTGATTCGAGCCCTTGATGCCTCCATATTTTTGGCAGAGTACAAGCATGGAAGAGTCCTCCCGTTACTGTTCAATTTCTTTCTAGGGAAATCCTCTCCTAGTTTTTGGTCTCTATGCCTTAGTCATGCCTTTCCCTTCCCAGGTACCATCTCCACCTGGGTCTCCCCCATGGGAGAAGATTCACCTGCCAATTTCTCAACTTACTCCTTTTCCCCCTTTAAACCAAGGATATACCAGTACCATATAGAAGATGGTCTTTAGGGCTGGACTTAAAATGTGCTGATTTCATTTGAGGGGAGATCAGGAGTAATTTGGGGGGTGAGTTGAGTCGAGGACTATCCATCATGAGAATGGGCTAGAAAGCCCTTTGCCCCATTTCCGGATGCTCTGACAGTTTCCATGGAAACAGGGACCGAGCCGGCAGCTGAGTTGTTAGCTTGCTTGTAAATTTCAATGGCCATGTCCTTGGAGCCTAGTGAGGGCATCTCTCTAGCGAAAGCATGAAGACACTCGCTCTGGCACCATATAAGGAGGAGAGGAATCATCCCAAGATTCAAGAAGTCACACATGCTTTAAGAGGAAACCTGGGTCTATATTTTCTGACACGATACTTAGGAATATCAGAGGGGTCATGAAGCTGGAGTTGGGAGGGGGCTTCAAAGGTCATCAAGTCCAACCCCCTCATTTTATGGATGGGGAAACTGAGACCAATGAAGAGTAAGTGGCTTGGCTAAGACTATACCGGTAGCGAGTAGGACATATTAGGGTATATGCTACACTGAAACAGGCTTCCAGAACCCAAAGACACCTCCAGGTCATGCTCTGCAATACTGAACTTGCCAAATTGGTATTAATATTACTAAAGCATAGATCTGATTGTACGGCTCCCTCACTAAAAAGTCTTTCGGGACTTCCTATTGTCTCTAGGACAGAATACAAACTTCTCAGCCTGGTCTTTAAAGTCTGCGCCTAATATGGCTTCCATCCACCTTTCAAGTCTTATTTCATATTTCTCCTTTTCATGTTCTCTCTCTCTCTCTCTCTCTCTCTCTCTCTCTCTCTCTCTCTCTGTCTCTCTGTCTCTCTGTGTCTCTCTCCCCCCCCGTCTCTCTCTGTCTCTCTCTCTCTCTCTGTCTCTCTCTGTCTCTCTCTCTCTCTCT
>CM053622.1:804600020-804667084 GCA_028646595.1 Phalanger gymnotis | reverse complement strand
TCTTTTGGCAGAGCCAGTGGCCCCTCCTATGTAACAGAGTCCTTGTTCCTTTTTGAAATGACTTGGTAATATTTCTTATACACCTTGAGTTGATTTCTTTGTGTATATAAGATGGCATCTCTGCCCAATATAGTGGACATAAACATAAGGGTAGGCAGAACCTTCTTGGTTTTTCTTTGTTTTCCTTTTACTTCACATGATGCCCTACCATACTGGGCACAGAAGAGATGTTTATGGAGCATGGAGGGATAGAACAAATACTTATTAATGATCTCCTCAAGCTTCTAGAGAGATGACTGTCCTGCTGCCCTGTTCAGACATCTCAGTTCTGGGCACCACCATGTAGGAAGGACATTGGAGGGCTGGAGATCACCCAGATGGAAGGTAAAGGTCCTGAAGACCATGCCCCATGAGGAGCTGTTGAAGGATGGGGGATGGTATGCACAGAGAAGAGAACATGGTGGGAGGGGAAATGAGAGCGAAGATGTGGTAGCTTTGTTTAAGCATTTGCAAGGCTGTTGTGTGAGGAAAGGGATTGGCCTTGTTTGGCTCAGCCCCAGACAACAGAACCAGGAGTAAAGGATGGAAGCTGCTAAAAGGAAAAAGCAGTCTTGATACAAAACAAGCTTCCTACCAATTAGCCCTGTTCCGGGTAGAATGGGCTATGATAGGAGGTGGGTTCCTCATCGCTGGAGATCTTAAAGCAAAGGCTGGATGTCCATTTTCAGGATATATTGCAGGGGTGGGTAGGGATTCTTTTTGGGACTACATGGCTCTGAGGTCCCTTCCAATCTCTGATCCCATGCAGATGCCAGTTACAAAAAAAAAAATAATCCTTGCCCACAAGGAACTTATAGACTGCTGGGAAGGGGCAGGAGGAGGTTACTGCAACATTTACACAGACAAGTAAGTACATGATAATGTGAGATGACAGACAATGGTAACACCTTGGGGGATTGGGAAAGGCTTCGTGGAGGAAGTGGCAGATGGGCTGAGCCTTGAAGGAAGCTAAGAATGTTGACCCCAAAAGTGGGTGGAGGAGTGCTGGAGATGCTGAAGTTGGGCTTCCTGGGGGAGAATCATCAAAGTGCAGAGGACTGAGTAAACAGCATTCCCTCACCAGAAAACTAACCTGCCTGATCATCCTGGAGTTAAAAATAGAGTGCCGCTATTGATTGTTGGGCTGCCCAGGGAGCCAAGTTATCAGAGCTCCATTGGCAAAATGACTAGGCTCCAGTCAATCCCTGAGGTAATTTATTTTTCCATTCAGCCAGCCAGTCTGATGAGCAGCCCCTGCTGAAGGGGTGAGATGGACTCCAAGCATCTTGCTGCTCTGGCCTGTGCCAGGCAAGGGAGCCAAGGCTGATGGGAGCCTGGTGTGTTCCATTTTGTCATCTCTCACCTGCCAATCAGGCCCTCACCCTACAATCAGCTGGCCAGTCCCACTTGGTTCTGGTAAAACACCACACTGTTCCAGAAATGCTTAATAATGTATGCAAATGAGCCTCCTTGGAGGGAGTGGGACTGGTTTGCCTGACAAGGTCTGAATCCTAACCCCTAGCCCAGCTCTGTCCTGCCCCTACCCACAGGCTGACGATTAGATCAAATCTAGTCCAATGCCTGGATTTTACAAATGAGGACACAGAGAGATGGAGGTCATGGGATCTAGGAGACCAGCTAGTCCAATACTCTGATTTTAAAGTTGAAGAAACCAAGGCCCGAGTAAGTTAAGTGACTTAACAAAAATCACACAGATATTAATGATCAGAGGCAGGATTCGAATCTAAGTCCTCTAAGTTCAGAGCCAGTAAATTTCCATTGGTAATTTCACTCAGTTAGTAAGAGTCTTCAAACTCAGATCATTCTGAATTGAGCCTCATGTGGCCCCCAGGGTCAAATGAGATGAAGAGAACCCGGTGTTGTCAGTTGAGTATAAGATGGCAATCCCTAAAGCTATTGAGATTTCAGGCTACATTGAGAGGCATAGTGTCCAGGACTGGGGAGGTTACGATCCTGCTCTATACTGCCAGGGTCAGACCAAGGCTTTCTGAGCACCATCGTTTAGGACGGACATCGATGAGTTGGAGAACATCTGGGTTGGGGGAACTAGGATGGTGGAAGATATTAGGACTGATTTGGGTGAGGATCAGCTGAAGGACTTGGGGAAAAGAGAAGATTAAAGAGACGTGGTGACATCATCATCGTCTTCAAGGGCCGTTGCGTGGAAAAGATTTGGGCTTGCTCCATTTGGTCACAAAAGGCAGAACCAAGAGTGTTGGATGGACCTTAGAGAGGGGCAGGTTTAGGTTTGATGGAAGAGAAAACTTAGCGATGATCGGAGCTGGCGAAAAGTGTAGCGGAGCTGCCTGGGGTGGGGAGAAGTGGGTGGCCCATGCCTAGAGGTCTGTGAGCAGAGGCTTCTCTGGAATGTTGTGGTGGAGAATTCTTGACTTCCCTGGCTTTCTTCTGTCATGGAACTCTTTGAGAATGAAGGACGAACTGTAACACACTCACACACACACTCTCACACACACTAAAACCCCCACCTTTTGCAAGAAGGCTTTCCAGATTCCTCTTACTCTCAGTGCTTTCCCTTGGAGATTACCCCCAGTTTAGCCTATCTTGTTTGTACATAGCCGTTTACAAATTATCTCCCCCATTCCATTATGAGTTCTCTGAGGGCTGGGACTGTAGACTGGCTTGTTTGTTTTGCCTTTCTTTGCCTTAGGATGGTGTCTGATGCCTGTTGTTTTGTTGTTCAATTCTTTCTGACTCTTGGTGATCTCCTTAGGGGTTTTCTTCCCAAAGATACTGTATTGGTTTGCCATCTCCTTCTCCAGCTCATTTTACAGATGAGGAAACTGAGGCAAACAGGGTTAAGTGACTTGCCTGAGGTCACAGCTAGCAAGTGTCTAAGGCTGGATTTGAATTTAGGTCCTCCTGATTCCAAGGCCAGCACCTAGCTGCTATTTGACACACAGTAAGTACTTAGTAAATGCTTAAAAACACCCTTAACTTAACTTATGTTTCAGTTAGACTAGATGCCCACTGAGGTCCCTTTTAATTCTGAGATTCTGTCATTCTGATGTCTAGTAAAGGCTTAGATAAAACACGGACGCTTTTCCCTTCTCTCTCTAATTGAAAATGCTTTTTTTCTGTCTTCTTTCTAGTTGTTTATCTGCAGAGGGCCAATACAATGTGGTAGATAGAAAACTATCCTCAGAGCCAGAAAGACCTGGGTTCCAATTCTACCTCTATCAATTCTCATTGTACGACCCTGAGTAAGTCACTTAACCTCTCAATGTTCTAGGCAATTATCTAAAAATTTAAGTTGCAGAGAAGGTGTTTACTTGCAGTGGCAGGGAGAGTTTCTTCACTTGGGAGTTCTTTATGCCGGCCAAGTTACAGATCTAGTCCTTATCCTTGTGTGTGAGACACTGTGCTGACTCAAACAAAGGAACCTATAACATGCATACAGAAACATCACTTAAAAATGGAAAGAGGCTTAAAAGGAATCAGTGCTTCTAGCCCAGTGCCTTTAGCTCTCCTCCTGGGCAGTGATCCCCATGGAGATGCAGCTTGGTCACTGCTGAGGGGGCGACAGTCAGAGCTGGTGAAGAAGATCTAGTTCTTAGCTCGGCACTTTCAAATGGTTCAACATGAGAAACGGACACGATTTTAGCAGTGGAAATGCCACTGAAGAAGGGGCATCAGTATCTGCTTTGCCTTCTACCCTGAGGACCATGGGACTTTTCTATCTGATTTGCAGCTGAAACCTTCCACATGAGTTGTCTCCCTCATTAGAATGTGAGCTCCTTGAGATCAGGGATTGTCTTGCCTTTTCTGTTTCTATCTCCAGAACTTTGCACACAATAAGTGCTTAATAAATGTTTCATTCACTCATTCATCAAGAGGTATCTTGTTTTGGAAGTGTCCCTTGAACTGAGCTTTGAAGAAGATTAGGTATTCTAATGAGTAGAAGTCAGAAAGGAGTACATTGAAGGCACAGGAGATAGATTGGACAAAGGCAAGGAGGTAGGAGATTAATGCAGTTTATTAGCATAATAGCAGGCTAGCTTAGCTGGAAGACAAAGTGTACAAAGGAAGTAATGGAATATAAACCTGGTAAGCTGGGTTCCAGAGGGCTCTGAGGGCCAGGCTAAAGAGTTTGTATTCTATCTTAGAGGTGAGGGGGAGCCATTGAGGATTTTCGAGTAGGAGAGTAATGTGGTCACACCTCTGCTTTAGGATTATCAATTGTGCAGCTATGTGGAGCACGGATTGGAGAGGGGAGAGATTGGAAGCAGGAAGACCAATTAGAAAGCTTTTGCAGTAGGCCAGGGGAGAGGTGATGAAGGCTTGAATTGGGGTCATTATTGTGCAAGGGGAAAGAAAGGGACAGATGGCAGCCATTAGATTGTCTGTATCATATTTATCTTCATATCTCCAGTGTCTAGCTCAGCATCTTGCTTGGAGCATATATAATAAGAAATATCTATTTCTTGAATCAAATATGAAGTGTGGGTGACAGCTCCATAAGAGGTTATTACTGGAGCCAAAAAAAAGTTTAATTCAATTCAGCCCCTACTATGCGCAAGGCAAGATTAGAACTTGACTTAGCACCATATACCATGTTATTAAGCTTGGGATACCTGCAGTAAGAGGGCATGGGACAGAGAACAAACTCATTTATTTGGAACTGGGAGAAGGGTTGGTATCCTCCCAGCTCTCTGAGCCAATCTTATTCTTCCAAACCATAACATCTAACAGACTTTAATCACCCTGGGCCTCAATTTCCTCACCTGTAAAATGAGAGCTCTGAATTTATGATTCTATATTTGTCTGGCTAGATCTCCTGGCTTGGACAGGATTTTATTCAGGATGGAGACCTCGCCCTTCCATCGAAGAGACAAGGGCTTCTCAGGATATGGGCAGGAGAGTGCATAGGGGGAGGCTGGGTTCTCTGGGAAGCCATTTTCAGGATGGACCACTCTTACCTGGTGCATTAGGGATGATAGGATCATAACCAGGGCTGAAAGTAATCTGAAAGGTTGTCTAGGCCAATTTGCTTCTTTTATAGGCAAAGAAACTGAGTCCCAGAGACAGGAAGCGATTTGCCTCAGCACACTCAGGCCATGGGGACCAGAAGTTGGATTTGAACCCAGCTTTCTCTGACTCCAGAGGCAGTGCTCTTTCCAATGTAACATCTTCTGCACTTTAATATATTTAGGATAGTACAATATAGCCATCATGACCCCGATCATGGTAACCAAGGATCCACCATATTGGAATACAATGAAGCTTGTGCCATGGCCTAGGAAACTCTGATTGATGGTTCTCTAACTGGCATTCTCATTTAGTTGAATTTCTATCTTGCATTACATTTTCTGGACCAAGAGGTAAATCTCTTGAAGTTAGGAAGGCTTAAGCTCAAATCTTGCTCTTGATAATGACTGGAGATCTAAGTCTCTTGATATTATTAGAACATTCTACTTGTGTGACCTTGGGTAAGCCACTTAACTTCTATGTGCCTCATGTTCCTCAGCTGTAAAATGGGGGAACTGGACTGGATGGCTTCTGAGGGCCCTTCTAGCTCCAGACCTCTGTCCCTAAGTTAATGTTTGTTGTAGTAATTGTTTAGTCATTATCCAGTTGTACCCCACTCTTTGTGACTGCATTGGGGGTTTTCTTGGCAGAGATCCCGGAGTGGTTTGCCATTTCCTTCTCCAGCTGATTTTACAGATGAGGAAAATGAAGCAAACAGGGTGAAGTGACTTGCCCAGGGTCACACAGCTAGCAAGTGTCTGAGGCTGGATTTGAACTCAGGAAGAGGAGTGTGTCTGACTCCAGGCCCGGTGCTCTATCCACTATGGTGCCGCCTAGCTGCCCTTTATATTAAAGATTACAAAAATAGAATAAGAGATGATTCTGATTTGCTAAGTATTGTTTAGACATGATCTCATTCATGCCTCACAACAACCGTGTGATAGACACTATAGGTATTTCTAATCCTATTTACAGATGAGGAAAAGGAGGCCTAGCCAGTAAGTATTTGAGACAAGATTTAAACTCAAGTCTCCTGACTCCAAGTCTGGACCTCTTACCACTATGCTGGTTAACATGCCTGCCTACATCATCTACATTGAGAGATCTCACCAATATTCTTCAGTTTGGTTTTAGCATCCCAAAGTATCTTGCATGTGGCAGGTGCCTAATAAATGTTTGTTGAATGAAGTTGGTGCTTTGTCTTCAACACAGATACTCTGGGCCCCATCCACATCTCAGTATTCCCCTTAAGGACTGTAAATTTAGAACTGGAAGGGGTTGTAGAGGCCATCTAATGCAATGCCTCAATTTACAAAAGAGGAAAACGAAGCCCATTGAGGATAAGTGATTGACCTACAGTCACAGCAGTAGTGACAGATAGAGTATTTGAACCCTTGACTTTCAAACAGAGATCCACTGTTCTCTGTCTTTTAAACATCCTGGCCTTGTGTATACACACACGCATATACATACACATATGTATATGCGTGTGTATATGTACAAACACACATATGTATAGGTATATCTATCTGTCTATCTATCTATCTATCTATCTATCTATCTATCTATCTATCTATCTATCTATCTATCTATATCTATATAAAACAGGTCCCTATTCTCTGATCCTTTTTTTACCCTGAGATGTAAATAGGGGATAATGGGGTCACTTGAAGGAGATATTAGCTTAAATTGTGATATCTTGGGGAAGGGCTGCAAAGCCTCAAACTAAAGAAAGTTAGAGTGGTGGGATTTTTTGATTTCAAACCCAAATCTGCCTTATTGCAATCTAGTCTACCAATGGCTCCTAGTCCTGCCCTCTGGGGCTAAGGAGAGCAAGATTAGACCTTTCAGATGATACACCATCGAATACTTGAAGATATCCATCATGTACCTCTTTAGTCTTCTTTTCTCAAGGCTAAATATGCCCTGTTTCTTCCATCTGATCCTCATCCATCATGAATGGGAGGCCCTCCACCATCCTTCCTGGTTGCCTTCCTCTGGACACTCTCCTGCTGGTCAACATCTTTCCTAAACTGTGATCCCCAAATGAACATAGTATTCAAGGTACAGTCTGATGAAGCCAGAGTACATTAGAGCTATCACCTCCTTAATCCCGGAAGCTGTTCCTCTTTTAATGTGGCAGACTGAATTAGCTTTCTTGGCTTCCATGTCACTTGATGCTCTGAATTCCCTGAATTCTTGGATTAATTGAGGTCTGATGGGCTACAGGGATTGGAACGTTCATTGTTCTGGAACTCAAACAGTTCATGTAACACTGGGTGACATTCCCTGTATGCTGGCTGGTAGTGGGATAAGGTAAAACTCAAGAGAATAAGAGCTGATCCAGGAGTTAAGTAAACTCCTTCATACAATCCACAGTAGGGTCGGTCAATCTGTACACAGGCAATTTGGAGTTAACCACATACACTGATTCAAGATTAGTCCATTGACATATACATCTTCCCCACCTCCTCCCACCTCATCTCAGACTCCTCTCTCATCAAAGAACCACAGAATGGCAGAATTTCAGGGGTAATTCTCAGGGATCATCTAATCTCACTCCCTCATTTGACAGATGGGGATACTGAGGTGCAGAGAAGGGAAGTAATTAGTTCAAGGTCAGACAGCTACTTCAGGAGAGAGAGATCTTGAACTCAAGTCTCCTGACTTCCCCTTCCAGTGCTCTGTATATTAGTCCAGCTTTCCTGAAGGCACATTTGTTTTCTTTAGTGATAACTGTGACATCATTGATGGATGGCTTTAGGGAGAACTCCAGTGACTGAATATTTGGCTGCTAAGGTGACATGCCTGCATTTTGGCAGTCTCTAATCAGGGGAGGAGGAGACAGATGTGAAAGGGGTTTCTCTTTAGTAGCTTAAGGAGAGGGCCCCTTTGTCTGTTCTGAATGTCGCCTGGAACTCTGTGGGTGCTTAATAAATGTTTATTGTTAATAATAAAAATAACCAGTATTTACTCTAGTCCTGTCTCTGAAGAGCACTTTACATATTTAAAAGAAACCTGAATTATCCCTCCCAATATCCTTCTGAGGTAGGGGGACTGTGCTTTCTGGTTATAAATGAGCAGGCCTAGAGAGGAGGGCTGACTTTCTGAAGGTCACACAGTAAGTTATCAGCACTGCTGTGATTAGAACCCAGGACACCTGCCTCTATTGTGCTTCAAAAAATGGGGTGGGGGGAGAAATATGGCTTCCAACCCTATATCTTGCAGTACAGGAGAATAAAATACTAGCAAGAACATACATACAACCTGTCTGCCTGAGATACTTCCCAACAGAGAACTCAGTGAGATTGGCCTGTTGGACTGAGCAACTGGCAAGGCCCTCGCTGCTGGGAGGCATGGATTAACAGCATTCCTCTGCAGGCCAAAGGAAAAGGAAAAGCTGGAAGAGACCGGCTTTTTATCTGGTGCCATGTGTAGGGAGGAGAGTACCTTGAGAACTGCCCGTTCCCTTTTCCATCGGCGTTAGGGTTTTAGTCCCCATCCCTTGGCTGTCAGTCAGCTGGAAGGCAGAGACCATAGACAGCTGCCTGGCCTATAGCCTCAGCTTTTCAGACATGCAATCTGCAATGGTCAGGCTATAACCTGCTCCCCTTCTGCTCCCTTCCCCTTACAACACACTGGTTTGTTCCAAACTGGGAAGAGGGGATAACTCCTCAGGAACAACCCCAGGCTTAGCTGTTGTTCTTTTAAAAGGAGACTTCAGCTCCTAATTTTCTCTCCTTTTGGATTTATATGAAGAAGGGGGGCAATAGTAGAAGGGCCTTGGGCTTAGCCTGTTTGAAGTATTGATGGAGCTGTGGTCAGCCTAGCTAAGAGCCTTTCTCCTGTTTCCTGCCTTATTAGGGCAGAGTCATTGAGGAAAGAAGCTAAAAGCAGCACACTGCACTCTCCATCTCTATCTCCATTCACATGCTTCATTCCCCATTCCTCCGATCTGAGAATGAATGGGATTCCCTTTTTTCTCATGTGGTTCTGCCAGAAAATACCACCAGGGGGCACTGTACCTTCTGTTACAGCTCAGAGAAAGCTAAAAGAACCACCAAAAAGGATGGTCCGTTTTTAATTTTATTTTTGGGACCCATCAAAGCATCCTTTACCTCCATTCCCCAGCCTCCTAGAGTTAGGACATTCAGAAAGAGCTCCCTTCCAGCGGCCCTCAAACCTGTAAATGGGAGTGGGCTGTTACTGGCATCTGGCAGGGAGAGGGTCACCTTGAAGGGGAGATAGGGATATAGATGCTCACATCTGTTTTTCTAGGCTTCTAACTTCCTCCAGAGAAACCTGGGTCTTTTCCTCCCTCCTCCATCTCTTTTCTGTTTCTTTTTCTCTTCCCTCCCTCCCTCCCTTTTCTTTCTCCCTCCCTCTATCTCTCCCTTCCTTTTTTCCTCCCTCCTTTTTCTCCCTCCCTTCCTTCCTTCCTTCCTTCCTTCCTTCCTTCCTTCCTTCCTTCCTTCCTTCCTTCCTTCCTTCCTTCCTTCCTTTCTTCCTTCTTTCCTTCCTTCTTTCTCTCCTCCTGACTTTACCCTCCCTAACTCCCTCCTTTGGCTTATCTCTCTCCTTGTATCTGTTTCCATCACTCTTCCTCTCTCTTTTTATTTTCCTCCCTTTCCATATCTCTCCATTACAGCCTGTATTCTTCCTCATGTCTCTTTTCTGTCTTTTAATCTCCCTATTCCCTCTCCTTATTTTTCTTGGCCCCTTCCCTCCCTCACCTCTTAGTGATTCCCTCACCAAAGAAACAGAGGTCAAAAAATGAAAGGAGGCTTCTAGACCAATGAAGAGCCTTGGAACCTATATATTTCTTGTATTTGCTCAGACCACTAGGTGCATTTGATTGTACTGAAAATTAGAAAGGGATGAGGCGTGATTACTTAAAATATTTTAAAAAGACTACCACCTATGAATAAATGAACACCTAGTTGTTGGCCAGGGAAAGACCCTGTTCCTGACTAATTAATTTGAGCAGTTTGCTATAAGGCACAGGGAAGGGAACCCTAATGAAAAGTCATCTCCCTCCCTAGCCTCTGGGTCCCCCTGCAAAATTATATTAGCAGCAATAATCCCAGCAACGTGCCATCTTCAGGAATGAGAAGATTACCATTAATTTAGCACTCACTGCTAGATGAGAATGCTTGTGCCATGCATTTGCAGAGAAGCAATGGCAAGTGGCTTTGTGGGGAATTAGGAGGCTGGTCTGCTCAGACACCACACTGCTGCCCCTCCCCCCACGATCCCAAAGGTTTGACTTTTCTTTGGAATCCTCACATCTTCCTATTCTAATGAATCATGGAGACCAAGAGAGAGGGGCTGCTGAAGAGGGACCTGGGTTGGAGGGAATGAAGTCTCTCCTAGATCTGGCTGTATATGGCCTGATACAATGGATGGAACATAGGATTTGAAGCCAGAAGACCTATGACTGGGTTCTGGTTTCACCAATTTCTAATTGCATGAATTCAGATAAGTTGTGGCCTCTTTTGTGCCTCACTTTTCTTATCTTTAAAATGAGGATAGTAACAATTTCATAAGGTTGTTGTGCAGATCAAAGTAGATAATGCCTATGAAAGCCCTTTGTAAATTGTAAAGTATTACTGCTCAGTGTTGGACTCCGAATGAGGAAGACCTAAATTTGAATCCCTTTTCAGACACTAGAGGAGTGACTCCTGGCAAGTCACCCAACATTTCCCAGACTCACCTTCTTCATCTGCAAAGTGGGAACCCTAATACCATCTACCTCGCAGTTTTGTTGTGAGGAGCAAATAAAAATGTAGGTAAAGTGTCTTGCTAATCTTAAAGCACCATATAACTGCTATCTCCTCTGCCGGATGGATGGAGTAATAGCCACTCTAATTTATAGATATCCCGCTATGGTATGCTGACTTTGTGTCAGTCTCAAGAGTTGAGGATCAAGAGAAAACTAGCCCCCAATAGCCCAAACTATCCTGCTGCTGAAGGCTTAGTACGGGTCAAAGGACTCTCAAGGGTAGTGAACATCAGTCAGTCAGGATGGACTTGCTCCTCACCTCTCTGGTGTTTAGACTGTAGATACATGTCGGAACCCCAAAGCCAGAGGAATGCCTGGAGATGATCAAGCCCTCAAAACCACAAAAGCTAGGGTCAGACTCAGTTCCTGGGTTCAGCCTGGAGCTGAAAGCTCTTCGTTGCACATGCCTTTAATAAATGACTATTGTGTGCAAGACATTGTGCTAGGCATTGGGGATACAAAGACGAAATGAAAAAGAATGTTCCAGTCTACAAGGAACTTACATTCTACTGGGGGATGTGGCATGTACACAAAGGAGCTAATATAAGATTAATGGAGGAGGGTGAGTGTATACCTAATTTTAGGAGGAACAGGAAAGGCTTCCTGAGGAGGAGGCAGCAGCAACTTAGCTGAACCTTCAAGGAAGCTAAAAGTTCGAGAAGACAGAGATGAGGACAAAGTGCATTCCAGGCTTAGGGAGGCAGGAGATGGAATGGTGAGTTCTAGAAAAAGTAAGGAGGCCGGGTTAGCTGGAATTTTATGTAGCCGCTCCGGGAAAGGAGAGAAGGAGTGAGGTCATGTGTTATAAGGGAGAGAACTCAGCATTGTGAGTCAGAAAAAATGTCGTCTAGTTCTGGTTACATTAACCAACCAACTATGTGAACTCAGGCTACAAAACTCTTGGTGCCTCAGTTTTCCCATCTTTAAAAAGAAAACTAGATTTCGAGTAAGAGGATTCAGAATTGGAGGAACTTTATGCAAATCCCGACCAATTCTGCAACTTCCTGCCCGTGTGACCTTGGGCAATTGAAGAAGCATCTCCGGAGTTAGAAAGCCCGGTTTCAAATGTTGCCGCTAAGGCTTGCTATCTGTGTAAGTCACTTGGGCAAGTTACTTCCGCTTCCTTGGCTTCACTTTCCTCCTCTGTAGGATGAGGGGATTATGAACTAGACGGCCTCCAGGCTTCCTTCCAACTCTAAAGCTACGGTCCTACTATTTTAGGGGCCGATGATTATAGTCCCAAGGTCGCTAATCTCCTGGCTCACTGGAGAAACTAAAGCGGGAAGATCCTTTCGGGCAGGGGGCCGGCACCTTGGGGGTTAATGGCAAAGAAAGCACCCAAGTCAAATGCTGCCTCCACATGCATGGAGTCTCTCTGCCAACACGAGTTAGATAAGACGGGGATGTAACCGAGTCCAACAACTCGGGTATCTCTCCGAATGGCTGCGGGTGACATCCGAGCGAGGGAGTAGATAACATTTCGGGGAAGAGCAGGTAACATGACAGAGAAATTACAGCCACTTGTCAGGCAGCATCCAGGTAGCTGTCAGGCAGGAGCAAGGCTGCTGCCTGGGAGAGGTAGGCAGAGCAGGCAGCAGGCAGGCTGGGCCCCAGCCAGCCACGAGGAGGCTCACTTGTTAGCCCAGCATTGGCGGGAAGCACAGCTTCAATTTTCCAACCTGCCACCGAGTCCCTGCTCGGGCGATAGGCGGGCTCAAATCAAACTGAGTTATGCCTCAGAACTATGCTAAAAAATGCTGAATGCAACAGCTTAGTGACTTTACATATTCAAACCAGGGCAAGATACCATAAAATATGCTGAGTAACAGTTGTCTAATGTACATTCTTTAAAAAAATAACCCACCCTACAATAGCAACAAAAATGGGATTTTTTCTTCTTCTAAAAGAACGAATTTAAGAGGTGCAATGGAAAGAATGCTGTTTTGGGAGTTGGAAGACCTGGGTTTGAATCTCATCTCTACTACTTACTTCCTGTATGACCTTGGGCAGTCTGATCATCTATAAAGTTACAGGTGTGAACCAGATGGTCTTTGAAGCTCTTTCTATTTCTACATCCATAATCCTATATCTAGGTTTGAATCCCTGCTCTATAATTTGTTATCTATGTGACCTTGGGAAAGTCACTTCATTTCTCTGGGCCTTGGTTTCCCCATCTGCCAAATGAGGGGGCTGGACCAGACAGTTCCTAAGATCCCTTTTTGGCTGAATGAGTAAATTCAATTTGCAGGGCTCTAGTCAGCTCTTTACGACTGTAAATTTCATTGAGGGGATGTCCGTCAATTGGCGAATGGCTGAAAAAGTTGTAGTATACGAATGTAATGGAATACCATTGTTCCACAGAAATGGTGAGCAGGCAGACTTCAGAAAGACTGGCATGAACTGATGCTGAGTGAAGTGAGCAGAACCAGAACACTGTACACAGTAACAGCAACATTGTGCAATGACCGACTTTGTTAGACTTAGCTCCTTTGAGCAATGAAATAATCTAAGACAATTCTATAAGACTCATATTGGAAAATGCTATCCACCTCCAGAGAAAGAAATATGGAATCTGAATGCAGACAAAAGCATGCTATTTCTCTTTCTTTTGTTGTTTTTTGTTTTTTAGGGTTTGTCTCTTTTGTTCTGATTCTTCTTTCACAACATGACTAATGTGGAAATCTTTAATATGACTGTACATGTATAGTCTCTAGCAGATTAGATGCTGTCTTGGGGAGGGGGACGTGGAGGGAGGGGGGAAAATTTAGAACTCAAAATCTCATAAAAGTGAATGTTGAAAACTAAAAACAAATAAATAATTTTCAAAAAAGACCATAAATTTCAGAGGTGTTGGCTGGCATTGGTAGAGGGAAGTTCTTTACCTGGTAGTTCCCAATACCAGTGAAATCACAGGTTCAGTCCTTATCCCTATTGTGAGAGATGGCTTTCTTTAAAGGGTTGGGGGAGGGCGCAGGGATGCAGTGGGAAATGTAGGTGATATAAAAACAAAATGTAGCAATACAATTTATTTTTAAAATATTGCAGGATTATAGTCCTGGGGCCAGTGTTCCAACAGGAGGTCTGGGCTGAGTTCCTCCAATCCTGTTGCCGGTTTTCTCCCCGCATGCTTCAGAAAGAGTCTGCTCCCATTGCAGAGAGATGCCTTCTTTTCTGGGGCAGCACCCCCTGCCAACACTGCTTGGAGCCTTTCTCTGCCAGGGAGATCAGTCTTCACAAGTCAGCTCCCTCTCTGCCTTTCCTTCTCCCAATAAATCATGCCTTTCCCAGGGCCCAACAGATGAGTTATCATGCAAGGGATGTTTTTCTTTCTTTTTTTTTCCTCTCTTCCTTTCCCTGCTGCTTGGCTATTATCCTGAAAGACTCAGAATGTATTAATACTGTTTTTATACTCCCTGCAGGTGCAGGGAGCCTCCCCCCCTCCAAGCATCTGATGGCTCCAATGGCTCCCAGGAGAGGTTCCTCTCTGTTGCTGGAAGGTCCTGCTTCCAAGCATCCCCACTTGGCCATTCCTTGCCTTTCCTTTCCCAGAGAAAAGGGTCTTTGGGAGTCCTTCAGCTTCGGGGATCCTTGGGGGAAATCTTCCAAGTTGCCTGACCCAACAGCCTCAGGGCTAAGCAGATGGTGGAATTAGCCAAGGCAATCAATTACAATATAATAGCTAATAATTAGTGGATATATGTATCTGTGTGTGTGTGTGTGTATCTCACCTACTATATGCTAGGCACTGGGCTAAATGCTTTATAAATATTATCTCATCTGATCCTCTCAATAACCCTGGGAAGTAGGTGCTAAACGTGGAGCTGCTTAGGATGCTCAAAGTTGGTCTTCCCTGGCTGGGATTGATGAGTGGGTGATAGATCAGAGAGGTTGGAAAACTGCAGGGAGAGCCAGTTCTTTCTCTAAAACCTTATCCTTCAAACAAAGAGGCCTCTTTTTTCTCCTCCTCTCCCCTCTTGCTTGGCTCCCCTAACATTCTCACTCCATCAAGGGTTAGTTTTCATTCTAGTCAACGTACCACATAGAATATCTGGGCTGGGGCTATTATAGACAATAAGCTTCATCCTGGGTAGGGGCTAGGCCATAGATATACTCTCTGTTGCACTGGCCCAGTACAATGGGATGGGGTAGGGGTCCTCAGCTGTCCCTGTTCAATAAATATTAAATGCTAATACACTAATCAGAGACTCACAAACATATACACATGCTTACCCACTTGGGTGGAGGGATACACATAACCCATCTTTGCAGTTTCATGGGTGCACACATTTATTATGGGAGATGCTGGGGTACATTGCAGAGAGCCTTTGGTGTCAGAGGCCGAAATTTTGCCTGTGCCACTTACTACCTGTGTGACCCTGATTCACTCACTTAACATATCTGGGACTTGGGTTCCTCATCTGTAAAATAAAGGAGTAGGACAAGATGACCCCTAAATTTTTTTCTAGCTCTAAGTCTGTGATTGTATTATCCTAACACAGACCTCAGAACATACTAAGCATTTACTAAATGCATGCTGAATTGAATTGCACTCATTGGCCTCCAAGACTAATTCCACCTCTCCATCTAAGTAGACCCATTTTCACACTTAGACACAAATTCTCCTGTAGCTACCCTAGTCTTGGCTCCCTCCAAAGCTTGAAGCACAACGTTTTGCTTTCTAAAAAGTGAGTTCCCTAGCTGGTGGTAAGAGATGTGAGCCTAGTAATCTTAGACCTGGGGTGCCTGGTGGGAATGTGGAAGGGGGGGGCAGGGGAGAGGAGGAGCCTGAATGTACAGCTACTGTCGGCACCAATCTCTGTGGCTTTCATTTAGTTGTTTTAATTATTTTCTGTAACAGTGAAACAAATAGCCAGTGGGATGGATTCCCTGGCTGTCCCAAGGAAAGGCATCTCAGGTTAAAGGAACCTTCCTTCAAACTTTACCCCTAAGACAGAGCACGATAACCATAGCTCTTCCCTGTGATAAGGATAACTTCTATAACCTGTGATAAGATCTTCCGATGAAAAGGTTGATAGAGGCCCAACCTAGTCTCCCCACATAGTTCAACGACCTTGCTTGTCACCCCAAATCCAGGCAAGCAGGGGGGCCCAGACAGCCTGTAGCATCCAGCAGGGAGCCCCCTAGCTCCTCTGCCAGCTTGCTGCTCAGAGAGCTCTTCCTACAGCAGGGGGTAGGGAACTGCCAGCCTGGATGGGTCCCCTGTGAACTGTATCTAAATGAATTTGTGGATTACAGATGTGATATTTAAATTGTCTTGTGGGATGCCTAGGGCTGGGCATGCTGAGGCTGCCTGGGAAGTGGGTGACTTGGGAAGCTAACAGGGTGATCAGCTGTAGAGGGAGGCTGAGGGGCTGCTGAGGGCTAGACTTTGCTGCTCCACTGAGGGAACTGGGGGGGGAGGGATAGATCTCTGACCTGGGGCTGGCTCTCTGGTCCATGGGGCATGGGGAAGGCTGAAGGGGAAGACAAATGTTCAACCTCCCCTGAAACCTAAATTGTTATGCCCCATTGATAACTAATCTTCTCCATACCCTGAACTTTCATAAAGGCATCACAAGTTAAATCCTCATATAATTATTCCTGTTGTTTGTAGTCCCCTGGGCAAGGTGAAGTGTGGTGTGTGAGTGGGTATGTGGGTATGAGTGAGAGAGAGAGAGGAGAAAGAGAGGGAGAGAGAGAGAGAGAGAGAGAGAGAGAGAGAGAGAGAGAGAGAGAGAGAGAGAAACTATTTTCTCATTAGCTTTTCTTCTTTTCAACCACTCTGCCCACCCAGCCCCACCTTCCCTGCCAGCATCCCAGTACCTCCTGTCTAATAACCCCTAAACTCTTTCACTGATCACCTCTTCCCCGTAAGTGTCTTCTGCTCCCAACATTTCCCTATTTTTTTCTCCCATATGACCTTAGGACTCAGATCTCAGTTAGTCCTGATGAATTAATAAGCTCAGAGAATCAAAGAGTTCTGAACTCTAAGGGGCCTTGGAGATCATAGCATAAATTTAGAACTGTAAGAGACCTCAGAGGCCATCTAGGCTAACTCCCTCATTTTACAGGTAAGGAAACTGGGGCCCAGGGAGATGAAATGACTTATCCAAAGTCACACGGGTCTGAAGTAGCATCTAAAGCTAGGTCTTTTGGCTCCAAATCTGCTGCTCTTCCCACTGCACCATTGTTTGGACTGCACAAAGGATTAAGATTTAGAGCCAGTAGGGACTTTAGAAGTCTCTGGTCCAACCCATTCGTCTTTCCAAAGAAGAAAAGTGAGGCCCAAGTACTTGAACGACTGCCCAAGCACACAGAGCAGAACCAGAACACCAAGCCAGGTTCTCTGTTCTTTGCATTGTGCCACACTACCTGCTTAGATAAGCTAATCTTTACCAACTCCCTCATTCAGGTAACAGACTACTCCTCCAAGATGCTTTTACTATTTTTTTAAATGTACAGGGCACATGCTTCACAGTATACTAAAACTGGATGGGATCTTAGAGATTGCTTACTTCAGATCCCTTAATTTACAGGAGAGGACACTGAGAACCAGAGAGGTTCATAAAGCTTAAAGATTCTGAAAGAGATGTGAATCCCAAAAACACCCCAAACCAAACCAAACCAAACCAAAAAACCTCCTGATCTTAATGGCAACCTTAGTAAAATCTTCTAGATGCTTTGTTTGGAACCTGAAAGACATACTCTCCCATTCAAAAGAAATATTTCCTTTACAATACATTCCCTCATCTTGAGACTGACTGACACAGGGGAAGTTATTTATCCAACCTCCATGGCTAGGGAGGCCCCAATAACCCAAGATTGAAGACTCCTAATGAAGGATTCTGATGGTGGGCTTTTTCAGGGATTATGAGAGGCTGGTGAGGGAGTCATTTGGGAGCCCAAAGACCCTTGAAGTACCCTCAGATCACATACATTCTTAGCCTTCTACTTCTTTTTCCTAGAGTGTGGGACTTAACCTATGATTCCATGGGCTGTAGGGAATTCTTATTGAGAAAACGCTACCAAGGAAGATACCAGTACCTTGGAGAGCTGCTACAGCTTGATGAGTCACCCGGGGAAAGAAGGGAAGGGGAGCCTTAGAAAGTGTCTAATGCATGCTAGGCACTGTGCTAACTGCTTTCCAACTATTTCATTTGATGATGTGGATACAGTATAGTTAAGTGACTTACTAAAGCCAGTATGTGGCAATCAAGATTTGAACCCTAATCTTCCTGACTCAGAGAACAGCTTTCTACCCTTTAGGCCAGGCTGCTAATTTCAAGTTAGGGTAAAATAAATACTTTCTAAACATATAAAGTGTTTTAATATTAGGACAGGGTTATAATCATGCATTCCAAGGGATATAGGGACATTGGGGAAAATTACCAATGGAAAGTATTTTGAACAAATCAATCAGCAAGTATTTATTTGACAATAGGTGATAAACATTAACTGGATGAGAATGAATGTTTATCTCAATACTGTCCAGAAGAGTCTATCCTGGATGAGAAGTATGCTCTAATTGGCTGACACCCTGTTAATTTTCTAAAGGGAAATTTGAATCTAAGACCCCAGTATAAAGAATTGGTTCTGGTCAGGACAAACTGAGACAAACAGGGGTGAGGGAAGAGGAAAGGATAGGAGAGTGGTCCCTGGGTTTGTTTGTTTGTGTGGTATTCAATACCAAGTAGCCTTTTGCAAGGTCTTCAGTCCACTCCTTCCTTTGGGGGGTAAGGGTGGGGATATACAAGTTATGCATGAAACTATGTCAGATATTAACATCATAAAGCATATATTTACTTTGTACCTTGGGCCACCTCTGAAGAAGAGAGGGAAGCCAGAGCTAACTGTCTGCCCACATATAAGGTTAGCCCCACTTATATCCTCTCTAGGTCTGAGAGGAAATAGTAATAGACTGAATGGTAGAGTTCAAGATTCAAAAGAATCTTGATGGGCTAGAGCATTGGGACAAATCTCATAAAATAAAAGTTAATAACAATAAATGTAAAGTTTTACACTTATGGTCAAAAAAATCAATGCTTCAAAGAACTCATGAGGAAGGCAAGGCTAGATGGCAGTTCATGTGAGAAAGATCTGATGTTTTTATGGGACTGAATGCTCAATGTGATTCAGTAGCGTATTATGGCAGACAAGAAAGACGATGCTTTCTTAGGTTCCATAAAGAGAGTTAGAGTGTCTAGGCCTAGAAAACCAATGGACCGGCTGCATTCTGCCTTGATCAGATCACAAGTGGAATTTGGTGCTCATTCCTAAGTGCTATGTGTTAGGAAGGGCATTATAATAGGCAGAACAGCTCTCCAAAGATGGGCAACCAACCAGGATGTGGAAGAGCCTGGAATTTGTATCATATGAGGACCGGTTGAATGAAATGAGACATTTAGCTTGGAGAAGAAAAGACTTAGGGGGGTCTCATAGTTATATTTAAGGACTAGAAGGGATATCACAGGAAAGAGGACTTAATTTATTCTGCTTGGCACAAGAGGAAAGAAATTGGAAGAAAGGGAGAAATTGCTAGAGGCAGATTTGGTTTCTATGTCAGGACAAAAAAACAAAAACAAAAAACCCAACTCTAACAATCAGAGCTATTCCAAAATGGAATGGCTGCCTCTGGGGGTAATGAGATCCTCTCTTAGAAAAGGCTAGAGGACCACTTGGCTATGCTGGAGAGGGTGTTCTTGTTCAGATGCAGGTTGGACTCAATGACTGCTGAGGGTCCTTCCCACTTTGAGGGTCTACAAGTCCTGCTCTCCACAATGCCTGGGTTTAGAGCCCTTTGGAAGCTTACTGAACATTTGATGATTCCCTCAAAGTTCAAATCAATGTTCCTCACAGTGATTGGGTCTCTTTCCCCATGTGTATTCAAGTAGAGAGTCAGCATGTAGTTCTGGCCCTTGGCACTTAGATTGAACCCAAGTCCCTCCTTCAACCCTTGCTAGCTGTTTGACCTTGAAAAAGTCACTTTATTTCTCGTTTGCTCATCAGAAAATGGAAATATTTTCTGTAGCTCCTACCTTACAGGGTCATCAAATGAGAAGGTATGTAAAGTGCCTTGCAGTGCTTAAAGAGCTAGAGAAATTTTAGTTATTACTCAGTATACTGTTGAACTTAATCCATACTGTATTGGCATCTAGAACTTCCCTCTTCCCAAAGGGGACTAAACCATAGTTGCATGTGAAAGACTAGTCATAAGACCATCCGTTTGGAGATGGAAGGAACTTTAGAGGCAACGCAACTCGACCCCTTCATTTTACCTTTGAGATGACTTGCCCAGGGTCAGAGAGCTAGAAGTATCTCTCCCCAACCCCTCCACACACACACACACACCAAGGCTCCAGGGATGATGTCTCAGGCTGCATTGGACAACAGGGCAGCTCAGTGGCTAGGAGTCAGAGAGACTTGCGAGGTTCCTGGGTTCAGTTAGTGGCAACCCAGAGATATGAACATGGGGAGCTGCCACATGCAAAACCTTAAATTAACAGTGGAACGAGTCTTTTCCTGCCTTGGCTTTGGCCCATAATATGGACCCTCACAGAACTCCAAGAAGGGTTAGCCGCTAGCTGTTGTGGCCCAGCTGCTAGATCTCATGAGTTCCATTTAAATCCAAACTCTGGGTAGGCTTTCTGTTCTCAGGGTCATAGTCTATTTTGGTGGGAGTGAGTGGGGTAGGGTGAAACATTTATTTTTAAAAATCTCCCAAATGACAGCAAAATCACGTCTTCCAAAGAACAGTGGAGAATTAATCTCTCCACCAAGATCTCAGGCATGCTTCCTTACAATGTGGCCAGATCATTATTTAGTTGACACAAATCTATGTTCTAAGTTATTATTTCTCCTGTAACACCTTTAAGGTAGGGCTCAAAGCCCTTGATCCCTTTCTTCAGCCAAAAGTGAGAGGAGCAATGATCTGAGTAATTGGATGGGTCGGTCCAGAAGCTTGCTCTTCTCGGGTTTGGGCCTCATTTGCACATGCATCTGCCATTTGATATGCCTTACAAGGTTATGAGATCACAAACTTAGAGCTCAAAGGGAAATTGGAAACCACCAAGTTCAACCCTCTCTTTTTACAGATGAGGAAACTGAGGCACAGGGAAGGGGAAGGACTTGCCTAGGATCACACAGCTAGCAAGTAGATGAGGTAGGATTTAAACCCAGGTTTCAGTGGTTACGCCAAGTATTCACTATGCCATGTTGCCTCCATTGTCTTTTTCCAGCCATAATACTAAACTCACAAGTCCCTTTTCTCTGGAATCATGGAATCACGGGATCATAACCATGTTACAGATGAGGAAACTGAGGTCCATAGATGTCACCACAATCCCTCCAGTCACCCAGGTTTGCAGTCCTGGAGACATCTTTGACTGTTCTTTTTCCTTTGACCTCCATATTCAGTTGGTTGCCGTGTCTTGCCTAATTCCACAACATCTCTCCCATCCACCCCCTTCCCTTCAGTCACAAAGCCCCTCCCCTGGTTCAGGCCCTCATCTTATTCCTTGGATTGCTGCAATGGCCTTGTAAATGACATCCCTGCCTTTGGCTTCTTTCCTTGAACCATTCTCCACACAGCTGCCAAACCGATATTGCTAAAACACAGATTTGACAGTGTCTCCCCTCTGCTCAAAAATCTTTGGGGGCTCCCTATTGCCTCTAGGATAAAGCACAAAATCCTCAGCCTGGCATTTAAAGCCATCTTCAGTCTGGTTCCCACCTAACTTTGCAGTTTTATTTCACATTATGCCCTTTTATGCACTCCCTGATTCACCCAAATTGGACTACTAGCTATTTCCATAGATGGTAGCTATTGCCTGTACATGATATCCCATTTCTGGTCTTTGCATCTTTTCACAGGCTGTATCCCATGACAGGAATGTCCTGCCTCCTCATCTTCCTTTGTAGAACCCCCAGCTTCATTTAAAGTACAGATCAGAGGCTGCATCCTCCAGGAAGCCTTTCCTGATTCCCCTAGAGGGTAGTCCCCTCTCCCTCTTGAAATGTTTTTGTATTTATTTATTTTTGCACATATAGTGTATCCCCCCAGTAGAAGGCAAGCTCCTTAAGGGCAGGGGCTATTTTTTTTGTTCTGTCAGTCTATTAGTTCATAAGCATTTATTAAGTACCTACTATGTGCCAGGCTAAGGATACGAAGGCAAAAGACAGTCCCTGCTCTCAAGGAGCTCACAGACAAAATGCAAACAACTGTACATGGGAGAAATTGGAGATAATTAAGAGAGGGGGGATAGTAACATTAAGGAGGATGGGAAAAAGCTTCTTGTAGAAGGTAGAATTTTGGCTGGGACCTGGAGGAAGACAGGGAATCCACAGTGCCTTGAGCATACACAAAGGAAGTCCTAAATAAAGCTTGTTGAATTGACTTGAAGGTCACACAGGTAGTAATTGGCAGAACTGGGATTTGAACACAAGTCCCCTGGCTCCAGATTCATCACTCTTTTTGCCATCCTGTGCTACCTGATCCCACAACTCTTGATAAATTGTAATGCTTGAAGGAATGGGAAATCATTCTTATCTTCTTTTTTATAGATGAAGCTAGAGCTGGGACCAGGGGCTGCCATTTAAATGGCTGTCCAATGCCAAGGGGCCTGACACAGACCCCCTGATGCTGCTGCTGGTTTTAATGGGCTTGGGTCTTACATATTGTTATACATCCCCAGTCTTCACTATGCGCAAAAATCTGAATGCCAGAGGACAGGCTTCTTGCTCCTCTTAGCTCTCTGATCCTTTAATCTGAGCCTATTAAAACTTCATTCCACTCCTATTGGTAAACCATCAATCACCTTCACCAAGAAGCCCTCCTGTTGAAAAGGCACTGTCAGAAATGGACAGGAGGGGGAAGGGAAGAGGAGAGGCTGATGAAAGTGGATCTGAGGGAGGTGGAGGCTGATTTAACCCAATCTTTCCTCCCCTGGGATAGAGTTGTGGGGAATGGCGTCAGGCCATGGGGGCAAAGCTGGATTGACTTCTTAGGGCTGTCCTGCCCAGCTGGGTGGGAGTCATAGAATGTGGCTGGGGGTAAGTCTGCCGGGACCCTCTCTAGGAGACAAGCATCCTCATTGAGTTCAGAAGCCTAGGATCAAGCCTGTCAATGACAGGGCTGACACATGGAGCAGGAAGGGTGAGCAGCTTACTAAGGGTGAGTCTTATGAACAGGAGATGAGCTGGCTTACATGATGGCTTGCCTTGCTCCCCCTAGTTGCCAGTGCCCTCTTCTCCCCACCCTCCCCTATATATTTACTCTTCTATATTTTTGTATTTACTTATTGAGCAGAACATAAGCTCCTTGAGAGTTGGACTGTTTCATTTTCGTTTTTGTATTACCAGGGTCTATTGCAGAACCTGGCACATAGTAGATGCTTAATACATGCTCCTTGAATAAATGAATGAATGAATGAATAGTCTCTCAGACAAGGGATACCAGATGCTTGGTGTGGAGGGTCAGGTCATAATGAGCCAGTGATGAGCAAAGTTTCCAATAGCAGGATCAGAGGAAATTACTCTTTCCCAATTTCACAAACACAAGAGCCTGGTCTTATAGCCTAGTCCCTTCCTATCTTTTCATTCTTTTACTCTACTCCCCTCCACTCACTCTGGGATTCAACTAATCCAATTAGTTGGATTGGTCCAATGGGTCCAAGATTCAAATGGCCACCTTACTGCTCTTCACACAAGACCCTCCGTCTCCCGCCTCCTTGCCTTGGAATGCCTTTCCTCCTCATTCCCAAATTTGAGTTCAGGACTCAGCTCAAATGTCTTTAGATTAGGGTTAGAGTTATGTTGCCTTTTGCAGAAGGCTCTTCTTGGTCTCTTCGGCTGCTACTGCCTTCCTCTCTGAGATTACCTTCTTTATATATATCTTGTAAATACTTAGTTATTTACATGTGCTCTCTCCCATTAGAGTACAAGCTCCTTGAAGGCAGGGATTGGTCTTGACTTTCCTTGTATCCCAGATCATAGTACAGTGCCTGGCATACAACAGGTACTTAATGCATGCTTGTTAATTGATATTCATTTTGTATATGTAGTTTTTATATACTTCCCTATAGACACCTTGTATTCTCTCAGTAGAATTTCACTAGAATGCTCCTTGAGGGCAGGGGCTGTTTCAATTTTGTCTTTGTATCCTTAGAGCCTAGTATGGCACCTAACACATAGTAGGTGCTTAACACATGTTTATTGAGTTAAACTGAAATGTCATTTTACTGTTCTTTCCAGTTGAGTCTTTATGGATTCACAGATTTATAGCTAGAAAAGTCCTAAGAGGTAATCTAATCAAACACCTTAATTTCTTTATTTTACAGATATTAAAACTGAAGCCTAGCAAGGTTAAGTGGCTTTCCCAAGGTCATTTCACCTAGGGATGAAGTGCCAGTGACAAGATTCATTAAATGTCCATTGTTTCTCCTGTAGGATTATACTCAGTTTTGCTGGGTAGGTTATTCTTGGTTATAATCCTAGCTTCTTTGCCTTCCATAATATCCAATTCCAAGCCCTCTGTTCCTTTAAAACAATGGCTGCTAAATTTTGTGTGATCCTGACTGTGGTTCCATGTTATTTGAATTATTTCTTTCTGGTTGTGTTCAATATATTCTGCTTGACCGAGAACTCTGGCGACCAGCAGATTCTTTCAATTTCTACTTTGCCCTCTGGTTCTACAGTGACAAAATTCAAACCCAGACCCATCAAACTTCCAAATCCAAATCTCTCCACTTCCATGTCAAGGAGGGTCCTCTCTCCAGTTCTCAGCACAAGCCTCTTTAAGGTTAGCATAAGAAAAACCAGAGCTGAGCTGTTGTTTGTAGGATTATGGCTCTTTTTCTTAATTAAAAAAATCCAATTAAATTAAGATATCAGAATGAAATAACACTCCAGTCATTAGTGTGACTTTTATCTTAATGACTACAGCTGCTAAAATTCTTGCTTAATTCTGATGGCACTGTTTCTGTTGCATCTCCCTTCACTGAAGGATGGTTCATTTTGGCTGGTGATGAAGAGGACCCCCTCCTTCCTGGTCTGCGTTATCACAGAATTGGAGATCCAAAACCAGAAGGAAGCTTAGAAACTATTTGTAAAACTCATTTTACAAATGAGGAAACTGAGGCTAGAACTGTGAAAGGCTCCTAGGTCATAAACACCCTTTGGCTGAGGATTGATTCTGGACCCCCCTCATGGCAGGGATCACCCAATGGATCAACAGTTCTCTCTAAGGCTGTTTCATAATCTGTAAAATGGGAATGATAATATTCACACCGCTCACTTCACAGGGAATTGTGAGGAGTGCGCTTTGTATCTAAGTGCTATGAACATATGAATTGTTATCAAAGACTGTCAGATGGAAGAGGAAGGAGCAGGTAGGTGGCACCATAGTGCACAGAGTGCTAGAAGTGGAGTCAGGAAGACCTGGGTTCAAATTTGATGTCAGACATTTATTAGCTGTGTGACCCTGGGCAGGTCATTTCATCTTTGCCTGCTTCAGTTTCCCCATCTGTAAAAATGGGGATGATAACGGCACCTACCTTCAAGGGTTATTGTGAGGATATAATATTTATAAAGTGCTTTGCAGACCTTAACGTGCTAGATAAATTCTAACTATTATCATGGTCAGAGGACAGTACTAGGGAGTCGTTACTACAAGCTGTAGAGCTGCAGATTGGGATTCCAGGTAAGCACAAACTGCCTAACCATGTGAGCCACTCAAAAATGGGAGAGGTTCCTTGGGGAGGAGGGAAGTAGGGAATTGGTTTCCCCTCACTGGAAGCTTTCAGGCAAGGTGTGGATAAATACTTTTTAGGAGATTTTGTGCTTCCCAGAGCCTACGAAACTAGAGGAGGGAACTGTACCTTGGGTAGAGTAATTCCTGGGTCTTCCTCCCTTCCCACCAGTTTCTTCTAGGGGGACAAGGATGTTACACGTTATGTCTGTCCCTCCGCTCTGATGGAGACAATCAATGCATTGGGCAAATTTCAGTTCTACAACAAACACTGGTTAACTCCTACAGGCAAGGCCTTGCTGCCCCCACTGCCTAAAGAACCCCCCAAATTGGAATCCTGCATCTGCCACTTAAGTACTCCCTGTATAACCCTGGGCAGATGACTTTACCTTTCTAGGCCTCTGTTTCCTTCTGTCTAAAATGAAGGGAATTGAAAAGAATTATTAATCTGGTTCCCTTGTTTGAGACATTACCACATGGGCCCTGAGCAGGGTAACCTCTGACCTCTAAAATTCCTTCCAGTTTTATTTCTATGATCAGTGATCATAGAAAGACTGAAAGAGTCTATAGACACTGAAAGAGTCTATACCCTTAGTCACAGACACTGAAAGAGTCTATACCCTTAGTAAAAGATTGAATACACAAAGAAATTTCAGCGGGGAGAGAGGGCTAATCACTGGGATGGGGGGAAGGGGAGCTGTAGGGTGTTGTATCAGGAAGAGTAGCTGAGGTATACTCTGAAGGACCAGCATTTAAGGAGGCCTCAAGGGACCAAGATGTGTCAATGGAGGAAGTGTATAAGGCAAAGAAAATAGAGGTAGTACGATGAATGTTTATTTCAAAGGAAAGTCATGTCTGCTTGGCTCCTTCCCTACTGCCTACAAACATGACTGTTTTCCTTACCCTCTGACTTGATCTTTCCAGTCCCCCTAGCTACTGTTCTATTTCTTTTGCCATCTCTGGCTAAATTCCCCGAAAAAGCCATTGACAACAGGTGCCTTCACTTTCTCTCCTCTCATTCTCTTCTTTGTTGTTGTTCTGTCATTTTCCATTGTATCTGACTCTTTATAACCCCAGTTGGGGTTTTCTTGGCAAAGACATTGAAACAGTTTGCCATTTCTTTCTTATTTTATGGATGAGGAAACTGAGGCAGACAGGGTTAAGTGTCTTGCCCAAGGTCATACAGATAGTGTCTGAGGTCAAATTTGAATTTATGAAAATCAGTCTTCCTGATTCTAGGCCTGGTGCTCTATTCACTGTACCCTCACTCCTTACAATCTAACTTCCAGCCTCATCATTACTCCAAAACCTTTTTCTCTGAAGTTGCAAATGTTCTCCTAATTGTCAAATCCAAAGGCCTTTTCTCAATCATTCTTCTTGCCCTCTTTGCTGCTTTTGACACTGGTGATCCTCTCTTCTCTCCAGGCTTTTGGAACACCAGTCTCTCCTGGATCTTCTGCTCTGCATCTGTCTGCTCCTTCGCTTGTCTCCTTTGCTGGATCCTCAACCAGATTATGCCCTCTACCCATAGGGTTCTGTCCTGTTCTCTCTTCTCTTGTCCCTCTATACCACTTCATTTGGTGACCTCATCACTCCCACGGATTTAATTATGTCTGTGCTAATGACTCTTAAGGGCATCCTGCCCTAATCTCTCTGCTGACCTCTAACTTTACATCTCCAACTGAGGGTCCTTCAAATGCTGGTCCTTCAGAGTATAACTCAATTGCCCTTCTTCTAGACATCTTGAACAGGAAGTCTAGGACACTTAGACTCAACAGGTCCAAACTGGAACTCATTATCTTTCCCCCTAAATCTTTCCCCCTCCCAACTTCCCTATTACTGTTGAGGGCAACCCCATCATCTCAGTCCCTCAGGCTCACAACCCAAATGTCATCTTTGACTCAGACGCCACCACCCAGCCCTGCCTCCATGTTCATTCTGTTGCCAAATCCTGTTGATTTTACCATTCCAAAATCTCTCAAACACGGCTCCTTCTCTTCTCTGACACTACCATCACTCTGGTATAGACCCTCATCACCTCCCAATTAGACTATTACAGTATCTCATCGGCGGATCTGCTACCTCCTGTTTCTCCTCACTCCGCTTGTTCCTCTGTTCAGCTACTGACGTGATTTTCCTAAAGTCCAGGTCGGACTCTCCACCTTCCACCCCCTAAATAAATGCTGTGGCTCCCTATCCAAGGATCAAAAACGAAATCCTCTGTTTGGCCTTCAAAGCCTTTCATAACCTTGTCCCTTCCTACCTTTCCAGTCTTCTTACACTTTACTCCCCCCTTGCCTCCTGGAGGTTTCATGAACGAGACCCGCCATCTCTCAAGTCTGGACGTTTTCTCCGGCTGTCCTCCAAACCTGGGGGACACTGGATAGATATTAGATATGGTGAAAAGCACTGGATACTGGAAGCTCCCTCCATCTCTCTACCAACTGGCTTCCCTCAAGTCCCAACTAAAATTCCATTTCACTGGAAACCTTTCCCAAACCCTCTTAATTCCAGCAGCTTCCCTCTTTGAATAACTTCGTATTTATCCTGTATATGGCTTGTCTATACACATATGTTTGTTGTTAGGCCATGAGCTTCTTGAAGGGACGGTCTTTTGCCTCTTTTTTGCATCTTCAATGCTTTGCACAGTGTCTGGCACATACTAAGGGCTTAATAAATGTTTATTGAGGGACAGCCAGGTGGCACAGTGGATAGACCGCCAGCACTGGACTCAGGAGAATCCGAGTTCAAATCCAGCCTCAGACACTTACTAGCTGTGTGACCCTGGGCAAATCGCTTAATCTCAAATGCCTCCAAACAATGTTTATTGACTAAATGACTGACTGGTAATTATTTGTATTTAAAGTACATTTTTACTGAAAGGAGAAATAGTAATAAAATTATGGAACAAATTGTGCCAGTTGGCCAGCCTGGCCCTTTCAGTGTTAAAGGACGCTGGGATTCTCTGAGGAATGAACGTCTCTAACTGCGCTTTAAAAGGGTTTCTTAGAGGAAGAGTTTTTCAATCCTTGATCGCTCAAATGGTACTAGGGAAAACTTTCTGTGCCTTGCTCTGGCCGGGGTCTTCTCTCTCTCTCCTGGAGAGAGGAAGGAAAGGGTTAAGTGCTAGTAGCCACTCCAAAGTTAAGCTTCCTTGCTTCCCTCATTGTAGACCGATTCCAGTCTGAACCTTCCCTGGTGGTAAAAGTGGGGTGACTTCTGCTCCTCAGTCCCATAGTGAACAGTTAGGAAGAGAGTCAAAGCAAGGCAAGGGGACTGAAATAATCACTGAGCTGGCTCCCTGGCTTGTCTGAAACATGCCCATCTGGGCCTGGAGGCAGAGCTGCCCAGGGTAAGAGAGAGTGGGGATCTGGGAAGCAGGTGATAAGGAGCTGCCTCGGCCTAAAGGGCCTGGTGGGGATTTGGGGCGCATGAGGCTGGCAGGGTTAGAAACAGAGAGAGCTGAGCAGGGAGGCAGGGGCCCCCCCCTTCCTGCCTCTCCTCACCCTGGTTATCACTTCATTGCAGGATTAATCACATGGAGAGAGAAACAGAAAGATACCAAAAACCAGAGGCATTGTCAACAGACATGAAGGTACTTCGTGAGAGAAATCATAATTAGGAGGGAGAGGAGGAAGCACTGTAATTGGCTTTGGCCTCAACTTCATCCTTGTCTTTCTTACCTCTTCTTTATATCTAGAGATTTTTTTCTTCAGTTGGACATGGGAAGATTTGAGTTCAAATCCTACTTTAGATACAGGGTGTGTAACCAAGGACAAGTCACTGAATTTCTCAATCTTCCATCTTTTTTTAATCTGCAAAGTGGCAATAATACTTTCAATAACAGTAGCTCCAATTTACATGAGCTTTCAAATGTGAAAAGCACCTAATGTACATCGTCTCATTTGAGTTTCATAGACATCCTGGAAGGTAGGTGTTATTTATTCTCATTTTATAGGTGGGGATGCTGAGGCTCAGAAAGGTTAAGTGATTTGTCCATGATCACATAGCAGGCAAAGTGTCAGTGGTGAGATTTGAACCCAGGTCTTTCTGACTTCAGGCCCAGAATGCTTGCCATTTCCTCAAGCCTGCTTTGCCAGTGCCTGGGTTATGAGGAAAATACTCTGCACTCCTCGATGGATGAGTGTTAGTGCTATAAAAAAGTGAAATATTCTTTCTATTACTATTTGTGGAACTGGGTGTCAATCAAAGCTCTCAGTGCCCCCATTCCCACCTCCCCCCAAAATTCTAAATAAAAAAGAGCCCTGTTGATTACTCTAGAAGTAGAAAGCAAAATTAAAGAGCTAGCCTGCATCCCAGAACAGATGCTCTGCCCCATGGCAGGTCTAGCAGGGGCTTCTGAATCACAATTCTATTATTTGTTGAAAGGGAGACACAAGCTGGCTTGCGGCTGGGAGCCTTCCCAAAGGTTCACAGTTTATCGTGGGGTGTGATTTTCCCCACATCATTACCCAATGTTGACAGAGGCAGTTGATAATTCTGCAGTCCTTATTCTCACCTCCTGTTAGCAGATTATTTGAGCATCCAAAAAAATAAAATAAAAATAAATCTGAAAACCCAGCTTGGCAGTTCTGGTGGAGAAAGTCTGGCTTTCTCTCTGGCTTGGTGTTCTCCCTAGAGGAGGAAGCCAGAGGACCCTGGGGTAATGACAAAATCAATGTGCCCATGTGTAGCATGGAAGTGTGTGTGTGTGTGTGTGTGTGTGTGTGTGTGTGTGTGTGTGCGTGTGGGTGTGTGAGAGAGACAGAGAGACAGAGAGAGATAGAGACAGACAGAGACACAGACACACACAGATAGAGAGAAACTGAGACAGAGACAAAGAGAGAAACAGAGGGAGGGAGGGAGAGAGAGACAGAGAGAGAGAGAGAAATGGAGAGATGTGGGGCAGTTCCCACTGGGAGATTGTGAAAAATCACACCTTTATAGCTGAAGGAGACTCTGCAGGTCATTGAGTCCAGTGCCTAGATGCAGCCCAAATACCATTTTCTACAGATGCACAACCCTGCCCCACCCCCAAAGTCACTAGTGCCTTCCCTCCCTGTCCATCTTGTATTCATTTTGTATTTCTTCTATATATGCTTATATGTGTCCATGCTACCTCCTTGGTTAGATGGATCAAATAAGATATGTGAACCACTTTGAAAATCTCAAAATGCTTCATAAATGTTAGCTAGGATTAGAACATGAGACTCCTGAGAGTAAGAATTGTTTTATTCTTTAGGTATTGCCAGCACAGTGTCTGGCACACAATAGGTGATTAATAAATGCTTGTTTGAACATTCTCATTTTTCAGAGGAAGAAACCAAGAGACCGCATGGTGCTGGGAATGGAGTATTGAGCTTAGACTCAGAAAATCCCCCCTCAGATGCCTGCTAGCTCTGTGACTGCTGACAAATCATCTAACCTCTCTCTACCTCAGTTTCCTTATCTGTAAAACATAAGTTGGACTTGATGGTCTCTAAAGTCCCTTCCAGAACTGATTCTATGATAGATACTGTCATGGTCTGAGATGGGAATTGCCTTGCCCAAGGACACACAAGTACAAAGAGGAAGAACCAGGATTTTGAACCCTGTTCTTCTGACTTCAAATCTGGCTCTTTCTACCGAATTATGTTGCTTCCTCATATTCCTGGGAAGCACCATCCCAATAGAAGGCTCCCTGGCTGACTCTTCTTTGTCGTTGGGGTAACTTTCTCCAGCCACTACCTGTGGAAAGGAAGAGCAGAGAAATCCTTCAGCAGCCATATGTACCCTAGGCTCATAGTTCACTTCTCTTGTAGGAAGTCACCCAGAGTTCTTTGCCCTATGGTCTGTGTCCAGTCGGCTCTTCAGAGCACACAGACTACTTATCCTAGAGGATATGCTGAGAACTCATTCCCAGGTGAGTTCCCTTGCCTGTATCAGCTTGGCACCTTCCCTTCAGACATCAATCAAGTCTTTGGTTACTATTGTTCTCACTCTCAGACTTCTCCTTCACACCGACCAAGCCTAGGGCTTTAGGTGCATTCCTCTATTCCCAGTGGAAATAGAAATAGTCCTTCCTGAGTTCCTAAGTCCATATTCTGCAGCTTTCTAGATTCTGCTCCCAGAAGAGTCCCAAAGAAATATTTCCCTTCAAGGGAATATAAGCTTTTTGAATGCAGGGCATTTTTTTGTCCTTGTATTTGCAGTACCTAGTATCATGGGTAACTTGTGTTTTTGTCTGGAGCCAGGATTTAATTGATGAAGGAAGCTCCCTGGTGAGGAAGATGTGTCTACCAATGCTGACTGACACTTTTCTCTGCAGTTTATAGCCTTAGAAAAGTGCCCGGGACACTGAGAGGTTAAAAGACAAGGTAGTAAGTGTTTGAGGCTGTCTTCCTGACTCTGGCCAGCAGTCTATCCATTACGCTGCCTAAACCGCCCCTTCCAGTCCAATTTGTATCTGAGGGCACAGATTGTTTTATTTTTTTCAATGCCTGGCACATAGTAGGTATTTAATTATGCTTACTAAATGAATAAACAAGAACCCCCTGCCCCTCTCCATCAATGTCAATCCAGTTGGTCCTCTAACTTTGCTTGAAGACAGTTTCTCTGAGGGGGAAGCCATAATCTCCCACGGCAGCCCATACTCTCAAATTTGCTGTCCTCGACTTCTCTAAAAGCTTCCAATTCTTCCTATTTCTGTTCTACTCAGCACTGCCAGTCCCCACCTCAGTGGCACAGAGCTCATGGGCACATCTCCATGTCACAATGTCTCAGCTGAGACAGAATTTGATCTCGGGTCCTCAGAAATCCAATACGGTTTTTACTGTATGGTACTATGGTGAAGTGTATCTGGAATGCATCTGTCCCTCATACAGCTCCATCTCCTAGCTCTCTTCCAAAGTCAGCTCAAGCTCTGTCTCCTCCATGAAGCCTCTTGGGGTCTCCCCAGGTGCTGGATCATGCCCCCCCAATGACCTTGCATTTATTTGGCATCGATTTTGCACATGTTGAAATGTTGTCTCCTATAACAGAAAATAAACTCCCTGAGGGCAAGGATGACTGTGCTTTTGTCTTCTAATTCCCAGTCTCCAACAGAGTGCCTGGAATCTAGCAGATGCTTTAATAAATGTCGATCGATTGATCTGAAGAATGGAGAATTACATTCTGTTACTTAAGAGCTGTCTGGGCAGCTATATGGTGTCGTGAATCGAAAGCCAGGGTCTGGAGTTAGGAAGACTTATCCTCCTGAGTTCAACCCAGCCTCAGACACTTACTTACTGTGTGACCCTGGGAAAGTCACTTAATCCTGTTTGCCTCAATTTCCTTATCTGTGAAATGAGCTGGAGAAGGAAAAGGTAAAACACTTTAGCATCTTTGCCAAGAAAACCCCCAATGAGATAACGAAGAGTCAGACATGATTGAAATGACTGAAAAACAACAAAAATCTGGAGCTGCCTGTATCCCTGGCCTAGGTCTTGGGGGAGGGGTGGGGGAATGGAGAGACTTGGCTTTCTCTCTCCTAAGAGGAGTCTCTCTTTTCCTTGCTCCACATTTATGATCAATAGGCCACTGGCTAAATGACAATATGGTGAAGAGATGCAGTGGAGGATCTGGTCAGGAAGAGCCAGCTTGGTATCCTGTCTCATCTGCTTAACAACCGTATGATCCTGGGCAAGTCGCTCCACTGATCTGTAAAATGGAGATCAATTGATCTAACATCTATTAAGTGCCTACTGTGTGCCAGATATTATGTTAGGCTCTGTCCTCAGGGAGTTTACATTCCAAGGAGGAGATGCCATGCACCCATATAGACATAGAGAAAATCAGATAGAAAGAAACCTTGGAGGGAAAGGTTCTAGGAGCTGCAGAGGACCAGGAGAGGTCTCATGGAGCAGGTGGAGGTTTAGCTGAGGCTTGGAGGAAACCAGGGATTCTGAGAGGCAGAATGAGGGAAGGAAAGCATTCCAGGTTGGGGGTACAGCCAACGCAAAGATATAGAGGTGAAAGGAGGACCGTAATGTCAAAGGCAGCAGGGTGGTAGTGGATAGAGTACTTCTCCTAAAGTCAAGTTCAAATTTGGCCTCAGAAGCTTACTAGTTGTGTGGCTAGGGGCAAACCCCTTAACCTTTGTCTGCCTCAGTTTTCTCTTCTGTACAATGGGGATTAATAAGAACACCTCCTTCCCAGGGTAGTTGTGAGGCTTGAAAGAGATAACGTATGCAGAGTGCTTGGCAAGCCTTAAAACTATATAGAAATGTCAGCTTTTATGACTAGTTCAGGGGGTGTTAATCTTGCAGCAGGCAAGTCCTGAGCCAACTGCACTGCACCAGAGAACATTAATGGTCTTCCCTAATCTGGTCCCAGTCCTCAACCTGACAGAGACAAGGCTGGTGGGGGTGGGGGCCAGCACCACTCCTACTTCCCCTTTCCTTAAAGGACCAGCCTCCTGAGAGAGCACAGAGGCCATGGTGAGTGGACCAGAAAAGGTCGTTTGGGGGAAGTGGCATCGGAGGGGATGGTCTCCCTCATTCCCAGTATGACTGTGTGGGCAAGGCCCCAGAGGGGCTGTGGCTCCGACCTGATGGTCGGTTTCCAGGGCTCATTTTTCCTTTTCTCACCTTGCTGCCTGTGGCCCAGTTAGCCCTGTGTGTCTCTCTCCTCCAGAGGTGTCAGACTGCCCCGCATGGGCCACTCCATCAAAAGCGGTATTTCTGTCCCCTGGCCTGACTAGAACAACCACACTCCATAGAAATTATTGACTGTTTTAAGTGACAAATACTGGAAGCTTCTCTCTGGAGGATTGGGGAAATTGGGCCATTATTTGCCCGACTCTCTTTGATGGACACTCTGTGTGATTTATTTCACCTTTCAGAGGATTCTGAGGTGGGGCTGAGTGGGGCCGGCGAAGGCTAGTCATTACCTTTTATCCTATCCCAGGCCCAGGGAATTGTCTATCAGGAGCCCTGGGAAGGTGAGGGTCCGACTGCAGTCATTTGTCTCAAGGAATCAAAAACAAGCCCTTCTGAACTCATTCCTATTGCTGGGGCTAGTTATTGAGGGGGGTCTCCACATCTGTGCGCTTCAGCAGTGCCTAGTGCATTTTGGTCATTCAGTGTTTATTTCCTCAAACAATCACTCACTTATTCAATCAATGGAGGTTTTTTTTGGGCACCCAGTAGTCAGTGGGCACTGTGCTTAATTTGGCACCTTGGGAGATGGGGTGGGAGGGGAAGATACAGAACAGGATGGAGTCCCTGCCCTCAAGGAATTGACAATTGAGGATAATAGAAACACAGATTTAGGGCCAGAGGAGACCTCAGTAGCCATGTAATCCAATCCCCTCATTTCACAGATGGGGAAACTGAGTCCTGGAGAAATTTAATGACTTGGCCAAAGTCACAGAGGTACTAAGTTCAGAGGCAGGATTTGAACCTAGGTCCTTAGATTCTAGATGCTATGCTCTTTGGGAGACCACACTTCTGCATGAAACAGTAGAACTCTGCATAATTAATAGTGATGGCTGACATCTACAGAGCATGGCGGGGTTTACAAAACGCTTGATTGATCATTTCAATGGTGCTGCCTTACAGTGCTGGGAGGACCCTACTTCAGGTTTTTGTGATTTCTTTGGCAAAGGGGAATTCTCAGTGAGGACAGGCTCTAGGCAAGTTCAGGTCAGCGTCTGCTCAGGGACCGAGAATTGCAGAGGTCTGGGGACACTGAGAGAGACACTAAGTGAACTGTCCAGGGTCACATTTTTAGTATATGTCTAACATTGCTAGCATATGTTAACATATGTTAGCTAAGAAGAGTGTAAGGTCACATTTCAACTCAGGTCTTCGTGACTCCAGGTCCAGCACTCTATCCACCCCAATCCCTAGCTGGCTTCATTATTGTACAAGACAGACCAGGAAAACACTATGGGAATTCAGAGTCCAAGGCTTCCTTGCTCAGGCTTCTCTCCCTCTTTCGGGGTCAGTCTACCAAGGAAGGCCACATGGTGTTCTGGGGACCTCGGTGGCCTTCCAGTACAGCCCCCTCATTTTACAGAAGAAGAAATTGAGACCCAGAGAGCTTTGACTTGGGTAGGGTCGTCCAGCTAGGAAATAGCTGAGGCAGGATTCAAACCCAAGTCATCTTGATTCCATTTCCAGCGGTCTATTCATTATTCTGCACTGCGTCTTCCTTGCGTGGGGTTGTGATTACGGGAAGGCGCACAAGCTGAAGATGAAAGATCAAGGTCAGAGAAGAGTGCGTAATCCAGTGTACCGCTGGACTGAGTCAAAGTTCAAGGAGAAGAACATGTTTAGGGCAATTAATACCTGGCAATAACTGATTTAACCTACGTGTTTGGGGCAGAGGGATGGATGCCAACTGATGTAGAAGGCATCCAAACCAAATCTTGTGGAATGTTAATGAAACCCAAGGCCCATCATTCCAAGAAAGGGACAGAAAGATGAATGCTTCCTTGTCCAAAAAAGTGAAAATGATTGAAAGCTATCTGTAGGGCGCACGATAAATGAAGTCAAAACTTAAGGAAACGCTTTTGAAACAGACATCCTTGTCCGGCTTCCTTTGGGTCCCAGCTCAAATCCTACCTTCTCCGGGAAGGCTTTCCCAATCTCTTTTAATTCCAGTGCCTTTCTTCTGTCCGTTATCTCCAGTTTAGCCTGCCTCTAGCTTGTACATGATTGTTTTCATGTTCTTTCTCCTATGAGACTGTGAGCATCTTGAGGGCAGGGACTTGTCTTTCTTTGTATCACCAATGCTTACCTTCATGCCTGGCGCATAGTAGGTGCTTAATAAATGTTTATTGGCTGACTAACTGATCAAAATAGGAATGGCTAACGATAGCGATATGCTTTGGAGTCATCAAAAGGAGCAAAAAATGAACAAAGCATAGGATCCGAGATCCAAGAGAAAAATCAAACGGCCTCCATGACTAGAGACACAGGATGAAACTTATAATTCTGGACATGGCCAACGAAAGGAATTGCTTTGCTTGACAATGCTTATTTGCTACAAAGGGAAGTTTCTTTAATAACAATTTGTTTTAGAAGGAAGAGAGGACCTTCTGATAGTGATGTCAGGAAAACAAAGAAGAAAAAAAACCATTAATGAAGCATTTTAAAATGCACAGAAGAGAACAGAAGAAAGTTAAAGAGGGAGGTACACAAAAGCAGGTCTAATTTGGAACTAATGTGTTGAATTTATTCCATACTTTTAACAGAATGAACTGTAGTAATTAAGATCCAAAGTTTCATGCACATTCGTCTTTCTGTTCTTCTTTGTATATGTGGAAATATCTGTGTTTGTAGGTGTCTGTCAATTTGGGAATAGCAAAACAAAAGAGACTCTCCCCCATGGGCAACATCCCCGTGAACTTGGCCAATGCTCTGTTGACAAAGATGTCTTGAACAAATGGCTGAGTCAATCAGTCAAAGAGCATTTATTAAGTACCTGCCACAGTGCCAGGCACTGAGCTGAATGCTAGAGCAGAGAGAGTTGATGAAAGCGGCATGAGGTTGGGTCATTGCCACAAGAAATTGCAAAAGGGATCTCCGGGAGCCCGGACTTACTGATTGATACAGATGCTGAACAGAGATGGCAGAAACCATGCCACACTTCACTTTGGGTTGCCAAAATTGAGCTCTTACTGGATACCCAGAAAGACGTAATCCAGGGGTCAGAATTATACACCAGAATCTGTCTGTCTTTTGCTAACACCTCACAAATCCCTGTATCATGAATACAGATCTCAAACTAGCCTTGAGAATTCAACTGCACCAGAATGGGGAACCTGATAACAAACAAAACTGTTACCCACAAGTGTCTGGACACAATGTGTCCTGCGCCGCTCCTTCCACATTTAAGAACTATATTTTACATAGGTGCAGCTATAGCAAATAAAGGTAGCTAGGTGGTATAGCGGACGGAGTGTTAGGCCTGGAGTCAGGAAGATTTATCTATCTGAATTCAAATCCAGCCTCAGACACTTCCTAGCTGGGTGACCTTAGGCAAGTCACTTCACCCTGTTTGTCTCTGTTTCCTCCTCTGAAAAAATGAACTAGAGAAGGAAATGGCAAAGTACTCTAGTATCTTTGCCAAGAAAACCTTAAATGTGGTCATGGAGAATCTGACACAAAACGACTGAAAACCAAAGCTATACCAAATACTCACAGTCTCTTAGCTAAATGTCATGGAAAGCTTCCAAAATACAGATCCAATAGAAGAAATCAAAACCACGTGGGAAAAGCACGAGGGACATATCCTTCCCATCATGCCATCTGTTACTGGAGTTGCTCTAAAGATGTTTTCAGAAACAGTGAAGCGTATTCTAGTAATCAATTTTTAAAAAGTATTTGTTTTTATCTACCTGTGCTAGAATCCAGAGAGTGCTAAATGTAAAAGGATGATATCAGGTTACTGACTTTCCCAAGGCTTCTTTTTATCTGAACTTCATTGAAATGGGTGAGAAGAAGGAAAAAGAAAATTGATGACAAGAGGAGATAGTGTGGCTACATCTGTGATTTCAGTTACAGGGAACTCCCAGATGAGGACAGTCCTGCACCTAATGTAAGTTAACATCTCTTCTGCACTTGTAGTCTAAATTCTTATCTAGGGATATGGGGTAAGTGACTTGCTTAGGGTCACACAGCCAGGATGATAGCTGAAGTGGGATTTGAACCCAGGTCTTCTTGGCTTCAGAGCCAGCCTCTTGAAAATGACAACGATGATAACACAGCAACTGAAATTTCTACCTATCTCTAAGGTTTCCAAAGCTTTTTACATATATTGTTTCATCTGATTACAAGATAGGTACTAGGAATGTTATTATCTTCATTTTATAAAGGAAGAGACAGAAGGAAGCTCAGAGGGGTCAGGGGACTTGCCTAGGGCCACACAGCAACAGGAGGGGTTGGGAGATTCGAGCCCAGGGCTCTCTGAACAGCACCTTAAGCTCTCATTCCCTCGGCCCCAATCCCTTTTATATTGAATACCTCTGGATTGCAGAGTGTTTTAAGGAGGAGTAATGGGAAATCAGGTTGGAAACATGGATAGAAGCTAGATTGTGGAAGGCTTTGAAAAGTGGAGAGGACCCAGTGGGGCTGATAAAAAAAAATGAGTCTATTAAGGAAGGGCCCCTTACAAATAATATCTCTGTGTTTTTCAGGATTCCAGGATTTGAGTCACCACTGGCATTTCCAAATTAATCCCGTTCATTATGGGAGACCTTTAAATGAAATATTCCAGCTCTGACAAGGCTTTCATTTATTCTGATTAGTAATTTTGACAAGAATCCATTAAAATGAACTGGAGGTTGCTCTACCCCATAGAGATTTTGCTAGTCCGAGGAATATTGTTTTTCTCTTTCTTAGGTGGCTACATTCTGCAGGAAGCTGAAGGGAAACCCACTTAGGAGGGTGGAGTATATTAGGGATTAGTCTTCTTCATTCTGCCTCCTCCTCCTTCCATGAATGCTAATCACAGGTAGTGAGAATGGGCCTGGACTTCATTAGGCACTACCCGCTGGGCTCTCTGAAGGGAGCCAGCCTTGCAATAACAATAGCCGGGCTCTGGCATTCGGGGCTCTTGGCTGGAGCTGGCTCTCTGGAGGGTGACGGAGGAAGTGGTGACAAGTAGATCAACATGAGAGGGTGTGGGGATTAGGAAGCAGGACAACCTGGACTCCAGGTACAGGGGTCATGCGGGCTCGCCTCCATCTCTGAATCTAGGGACTGCATCCTATTCCGCCCCACTCCCTAGAGTCCTGATTCTTCAGATCATGCATTAGCTTTAACAAATGCAGGCAGCTAGGTGATGCCTTGGACTTGGAGACAGGGAATCCTGAGTTCAAATTCAGCCTTAGACACTTAGAAGCTGCGTGATCCTGGGCTTATTTTGCTCATCTACAACACAGGAATAACAATCACATACCTCCCTCCTCCCTTTCTGTTATGGTAATTAGGGTGGAACTTTTTTTTTTTTACCGTTTTCTCTTTTAGAATGCCAAAGTAATCAAGTGCCTTTGATTATGTCTTGCTAGGTGTGAAGCCCCAGGCCTATATCCTTTTGCTAACTAGGTATGAAGGTCCAGGCCCACACCCTTTTGCTGATTAGGTATGAAGCCTTCAGGCCCTAAGAAGGGTATATATACTCAGAGGTTAGCATTTTTCTTTTGGGCTCTCACTCACTGGAGGAGTGTCTTATGATTTGACTAGATGAGGCTCTGGGTACCTGCTGGAGCCCCAGGGCTTTGAAAACCTGGATGTTGGTGCCTCTCTCTCTGGTAACTATATAATTCTTTGGTCAGACAGATAGAGGCCTGTCTGTTGATAACTATGTGTGTTTGCTCTGTTTCTATTGTCTCTGTTTCTAATTTCTGTCTGTACTTGCTCTGAAGTTCAGGGTGCTCGCTTTTCCCCCTGAACTAAGTGAATGATACATGTATGTTTGATTAAAGTGAGATTGTAAACCCCTTAAAGTTGCTTTCCTTAGAAAAGCAAATCAAAGAACCTGTGCTGGCAGCCCTCCTGTGTGCTGGTGTTATTGGCCTTACACAGACACAGTAGCAGCAAGCAGCATTGTTGTTACACCCTCAGGGTGTTACACTCCAGGGTTGTTATGAAGATAATATGAGATAATATTGGTAAAGTGTTGTGCAAACTTTATATAAATGCCTTTTGTTGTTGTTGTTGTTCAGTTGTTTCATCATGATCCTGTTTAGGGCTTTCTTAGCAAAGACAGAGCTAGTAAGTATTTGAGATTGAATTTGAACTCAGGTCTTCCTGACTCCGGGCCTGGTGCACTCAATGCACTCCATGCACTATGGCGCGCATAGAAATGCTAGCTGTTGTTACCATTACCACCACCTGGGATTCCAAGGCTGTTTCAGCACAATTCTACTCTAAGCTGGCTTTTTTTTTTGGTCTTGAATTCAGTTATGTTGGCTGGATGAAAGCTTCTTTAGAGTCAAAGAAAGAGATCTCTTGGGGGTAGGGGCAGTAAATTATAATAATCCGCACCCCCCACCCCCAGCCAGAGATCTGACCTGTTCAATCCAGCCAAGAAGGAAGCCAACAAAAGTCACAAGAGCCTGAAACCACTGCCTTGCAGCCCATGAGCCAAATTTATGCCCTTTACGTATTGTTATTTAACGAGCAATTCTTTTTAAAAAATTTAATATTTTTATTTTCAGTTCCAAATCCTTTCCCTTCTCCCATTGAAAAGACAAGAAATACGATCCTCATTAGAGTAACACACAATTCTTAACAAACTTGCTTACCTCCTCACCCCCGCCCACCCATCCCATCCTTGTGACACACGTGTGGGGAGGGTAGGGCAGGGCAGAGTGAGGGGACATAAAAGGCTGGCAAGACAAAAATGACAGCCAACAATCTTATATTGACACGATTGGAAAACTCAAAAGCAGGCAGAGAACGCCATTACCAAATAGTGTCACCAACCATCAACATGCATTTATTAAGTGCTTACTGGTTGCCTCAAGATACATTATGAAGTACAAGTCAAGAAGCTGCCAGAAGCAATGGGAAATCACCCTGTGTTCTGGGTATATTAAAAAAAAGAAGAGAATAAAAATCTCTGCCCTCAAGGAGCTGACGTTCTAATCAGGGAGACAATCTGGACAAAAATAGGCATGTACAGAAAAGAGTCAGAATATACTTGGCAGTATGTGTGTGTGTGTGTGTGTGTGTGTGTGTGTGTGTGTGTTACAAAACTGCATGTTCACCATGCTAACCCTAAAATAGTTAGAACAGGTTAAATTAACCTGGGCATCCTCTGCTCAGGAAGGCAGAGAACTATCTAATACACTTTAGAAAGGCTTCCATCTGAAATGTTAAAATCGAGTCCAAAGCCATGGTGCATGAAGAAGTAAGCTTCTGTAATTTGGGGGATTTGCTTATGTGGAACAGCTTTTTCCTGTGATGCCAGATAAATGAGGTGTCCCTAGATTAGATGTGGTCTTCTTTTCTGCTCCAAAGGAAGGGCATCTATTGTACAAAAGGCCCATTTCTGGCCTTGTAGAGCATGGGGAGGGGGCAGCTGCTCTCCTAAGTCTATTACTCAGTTAATACTGCTCTGGAAGACTGGGGTGGTACCAGCAAAGCATCTGGTTTACAATCCTGGCACAACCTCCTACCTGTGTGACCTTAGGTAAATCACTTCCCCCTCTGGGCTTCAGTGTCCTCATGTGTCAAGTGAGACTGGACAGGATGGCACTCAGAGGTCCCTTCCAGCTTTCCAGGTTCCCGTGACCACTTGGTAGTGTTTATCATAGGCTCTCCTCGAACTCAGCCCTTCCTAGACTTCTTGAGAAGCTGGATTAATTTCCTTACCCAGCTGTGATCTTATGCCTGAGCCTTGTGCACTCGGCCTTAGGAGGGAGATGGCTTGGGTCCATGAAAAGACTGCAGTGGTAATGTGTCTATGTAGCTTCTCTCTTGTTTTGATGGTGTGGAAAGCGGAAAATATTTGTTAAACGGATACCCCATTAATAACCTATAACTTAAAAAGCAATGACAGGTTCCGAGTAATCAATAACACATTGTAATAATTTCAAGCAAGCGGGGATTTATATTCTGTACACCTCGAACTGCAATTACTTTACTCTTCCAACACACTTGTGAACGCTGCTTTATTTTCACTTAAACCAATTTGCTTTATTGACCAAATCAAGTCCTGTGGCCATAATATCAACCCTTCTCCCATCCTCCAACTCAGCAACTCCCAGCCCACGTCAATAATTATGACAAGCCGGGCCATTCCTTCCCTAGAGCAGCAATGGCTATTGATAAGGTCTGGCTGGAGGATTGCCTCTTTGTTCTTAGGGATATCATTCAGGGGGCCATGGGATTACAAACAGGGGACTCTTCCCCGATTAATGATGGTCCTCAGTGGTCCAGAGGGCCAGATGGGGAATGTTGCAATCATAATTGCTATCATTTGTTTGCTATCAAAGTGACTTTCCTGAAGTATAGATCTGGCCAGGTCACTCCTCTGCTCAATAAATGCCTTTGGTTCACTATGGCCTCTAGGGTTACATAGAAACTCCTCTTATTGAACAGCAAAGGAACAGGTATTTGGCTTGGAAATAGAGACATTTTCCACAGAGCCACTGAATGTTTACCTCAAATGTTTGCCTTTTGAAGTCCTTTACAACCTGGCTCTGTCTTACCTTTCCAGCGTCATTATATACTGTTCCCTTTCCTACACTGTACCAGATGGCCAAAATGGCCTGGCACATAGTAGGTGCTTAGTAAATGCTAGCTGATTGACTGATTCCCACCTCCTTTCTAATTCTAGCTATATACAGTCTCTCCCAATTAGAACGTAGGCTCCTTGAAGGCAGAGATCATCTTGTTTGCTTATTAGCACTTAGCATGATGTCTAGTACACAGTAAGCACTTAACAAAAGTTTTTTTTAAATTCATTGGAATAAAATATTAATTAAAAAGATCACAGATTCCTAGATGTACAGTTAGAAGGAAACTTGTTAAATTTCAGCACCTGGAACTGGACACTTGTTTAAGTTGAGTTCTAACAAAGGCAGTGTAGAGTGGGTCTATCACCTCCAGGATTCCTGAATACCATGCCCATCCAAATGTATCCCAAGATCTCATTTACTTCTCTGGTCACCACGTTCCACTGCTGGCTCAGATGGAGTGTCCGTAGTGCTAAATCCCAATGATATTTTTTTCAGAACAATGATTGTCTAACCATGCCTCCCCTCCCCTATCCTTTACTGGTGAAATTGAATTTTTGGGCCCAGGTATCAGGAGAGAGAGTTGTCAGAGAGGAACAGGGCAGCCATATGAGTTGTTGAGGGTCCCACAGGTCATGATGTCAGATAGAAATGAGATCAGAAGTCAGGCCTTTTTCATCCTAAGACCAGCCCTCTTCACTACTCCAGGCTGTCTGGATAACACAATCTACGTTACATTATACTCTGTGACTTCCTGCTAAAGAATCGATACTTAACAATGAATCAGATTTTCATCTCTATAACTTATTTAACATTTATTAAACACCTACAATATGTTTTAAGATTGAACCATGTGCTATATGTAGATGGTCTCATTTACACCTTATAACCCTGAAAGGAGTATACTACAGGTACCACTGTCCCCATTATAATGAAGAGGAAACCGATGCCCAGAGAGAAGTGGCTTGCCATGGGTGGCCACTCATCAGTGTGAAAGGGGGGATACAAACTTAGTTTTCTCCTGATTCTGAAACCCACTTGCTTTTTCCTACCTCTCCTTCCTGACTTGAGTCAGGAAGACCTGAATTCCAATCACACACACAGATACCATCCGTGTAACACTGAGCAAATAACTTTGTGTCAGGGCAGCTAGGTGGTGCCATAGTGGATAGAGTGCTGGGCCTGGAGTCAGGAAGACTCATTTCCATTAGTTCAAATCTGACCTCAGACACTTACTAGCTGTGTGACCCTGGACAAGTCACTTAACCCTTTTTGCCTCAGTCTCCTTACCAGTCAAATGAGCTGGAGAAGGAAATGGCAAACCACTCCAGTGCCTTAGCCATGAAAACCCCAAATGAGGTCACAAAGAGTTGGACACAACTGAAAAATGACTCAACAATAACAAATCTCTCATTCAAACCACTTCATGCCTCTGGGCTATGGTTTCCTTGTGGTTGGGACAGAGGACCTAAGAAGGAAGGTGGGATGCTGGAACTCTCTACTGGGCTTTAGAAGGTAATGTTGGATGGACTCGATGCCTTCCAAGGTGCCTTCCTGGCTGTAGGGAGCAGCAGGCAAGAGAGAAATCTTGGCTGAAGAGAGCTTGTGCAGAGAAGGCCAAGGTCAAATGGCTCTGATGACAGTTGCACTCACATCCTTCTCTTTGGCCTGACCTGGCCTGAGGAGGGGAGCGGGGGAAGCTCCTTGGTTTCCTCCCCCAACTCATTCTAGGCCATAATGAGTTTGCAGGCTGTGCCTTCTAAAGCAGCCCAACAGTTTGCTGGGGCATGCTGTTTTCTCCAGACCAATGACCTTCTCCCTACTTTAGGAGAGAAGCAACTTGATGCAACTAATCAACTAATTCATTAAACTTCCAAGAGGTAGGTCAGAGCCTCGATGATTTCGTTGATTAATCATGGCTCTCCAGCTCCACTTGGTGCTCGGGTTCCAGCAATAGTTTTCTTGACCTTTTTGGACTTTCTAACTATCCCTCTGCAGCCTTTAACCTGCTTGCATTATTCATTTGCAACTGGCCCACTGGTTCCCACCTGCACAGTGGGAAAGGGCTGGCAATTAGATGGAGACATTCAAGTCGGTGCCAGGGAGGAGGCATCACTCCAGCTGGGACTCAGAGGGGAAGAGGCACAATTTCCCCGCATCATTTCCACTTGCCCCCAAGAAATGGAAAGCTATAGGACCCACGGGTCAGTGGTTGGCTTAGTGGTTGGGATAGAAGACCTAGGAAGGCAGGTGGGACTGTCTGCTGAGCCCCAGAAGGCAATGTTGCCAGTATATTGGAATGTTGGCTCCCAAGGCCCCGGGAGAGGAGACCTCCAATTGCAGCAGAGGATGGCCTTGTGGCTCACCCCATTATGCATCTGCTGCTTTGTCTGGTGTCAGCTCTATGGAACAAGATGCCCCCCATGTTGGGCACTCCCTGGCTTCCCTCTCTCCTTTTCTGTGCTGTCTGTTCTCCTCGTCTGTGTTTTCTTGTAAGTTCCTTGAAGGAGCTCAAGTAAGGCTATCTTTCATTTCAATTATTATATTCCCAGTACCTTGCACAGAGCCTGGCACTTAGTAGGTGCTTAATAAATGTTGATCAGATCGGAGAACCTCAGTTACTAGTTAGTCAGAAAAGATAGTGGATTTCAGATTGAGAACTTTGGAGGTCATTTAGCCCAAACCCCTCATTCTACTCAATCAAGCAAGGAACAAGTTTTTATTATGTGCCTGTCTGGTGACAAACACTGAGCTAGACTGCTGTTCATCCTTCGACCATGACATTAGGGAGGTGATGCCGTGACATGCAAATGATTTGGATTTAAGTGAGGGAGGGCTGTGCAAAGTCACCAACCTTACTTTCTCCTCCAGAGCCATCTGGGTCCAGTGGCCAGATATGGATCAGGATGATTTGAGATGACTTTGGGGTCATCTTTGAGGAATCTTGGCCTTTTCAAGCTAAGGTCTCAGTTTTACTGAGGCAGTGCCCATTCAGTGATTAAGGCTTATTAAGAAATAAAGAATGGCCTCTTAAAAAAGATCTAGGAGGGCGAGGCCCTCAGGATTTCTGGGCAAAACAGGAACAACTGTTATTTACATTTATTCTGAGCCAGTCAGGGCCCCAAAATGAGCAAATGGGGCTTGGCCTGGGCCTATTGTTGGCCAATCAATGAAAGCCAGAGCGATTTGGGGTTAAGGCTGATAAATTTTCTGGTGACAAACGATAAACTGGGTCCTGAAGATACTAAGACCCAAACCCAAATAGTCCCAGTCCTCATAGAGCTTAAATTCTTCTGATGAAGAATCCAAGGTTCCCAGAGGTAAGGAATCTTGTGCAAGGTCACGTAGGTCATAAACAAAAGAACCAGGGTTTGGGAAACTCCAAATTTACTTTTCTTTCCCTTTTTTCTTTTAGAGGATTTCACTGTAAGACTTGATTTAACTGCTTCTGGACTCCCACCATAAGAGGTGGAGGGAATAAGACTTTATAGAACCAAATTTCATCAATTTTAAGCTGGAATGGACCTTTAGAGGCCATTGGGTTCAACCTTCTAATTTTATTTTTTTTTACAGATGAGAAAACTGAGGTTCACTGTCTTGCCCAAGGTCACCCAGCAGATCCAGGATTCAAACCTGACCCCAAGATCATTGATGCATGGCATGGTATGGCATGGTAACTTTCTTATAATTATAAAACCAGTGGGCTTGAGAAGGGAGTGTGGAGGTCACTTTAGTCTATATGTCCCCCTCCCTTCATTTTATAGAGGACAGTCAGACCCAGAGAGGGGAAGCAGCAGATCCTTGGTCTCAAAGTCATTGTCAGAGGGGTGCTCAAAGCCCAGCTCTACGGATCACATGAGCTTCCTCTGCATCCTGCTTCTGATACTCATGAGCTGTGTGGTCTCTCGGGGTCTCAGTAAAATAGAAATAAGGGTTTGGAATTTGAATTTCACTGATATAGGGAACTCCTTCTCTGCAGTTTAAGGAGTTAGTCAAAATATTGTTAAGAGGTTAAGTGTTTCTCCTTCTATGACATTTCTTGCTAGGGTACGGCACACAGAGTACTGGGCCTGGAGTCAGGAAGACCTGAGTTCAAATCCAGTCTCAGATGCTTGCTAGTTGGGTGGCCCTGGGCAAGTCACTTAATCTTAGTCTACCTCAGTTTCCTCATACGTCAAACAGAGATAATACAAGCACCTACCTGGCATGTCTAAGATGAGATAACATTTGTAAAAATACTTAGCACAATGCCTTTAACATAGTAGCTGCTATATAAATGCTTATTCCCTTCCCTCTATCCTTTTCTCTTGGCTCACTCAGTCACGTCCCTCTCACCCCAGTAAATAGCCTTTTAAATAGTGTCCCTCCCTCAAATCTCTTCACTTCAGTTGATCCTCCGTTCAACAGCCAAAGTGATTTTTCTTAAGCATAGATCTGATCATGCCCCGCCTCCCACCAAAATAAAAGCTCAAGGAGCTCCAGTATTTCCCTATTATTTTCAGGATCAATTAAGTCCTTTAGTTTGCATTTAGAGCTCCTCATAAACTGGCCTAGTCTAGCCTTTCAACACTTTATTTTCCTTCAGTGCTTGGCACAGTGCCAGGTACATAGTAGGTGCTTAATAAATGCATATTGACTTAACTCTATGAACACTGAGATCCAGCCTGGCCTGCTTTCAGTCCCTCAAAGCTTATGCCTTATCTCCTGTCTCTGTGCTTTTCCCCAGTACCTGGAATACTCAGTACCTTCACCCCACTTCCTGGCTTCTCGTCTTCCTTCAAGACTCAGCTCAAATGCTACTTTCTTCAGGAGGCCTTTCTTGGTGCCCCTAGCTGCTAGTGCCTGTCCCTCTGAGATTACCTCCAGCCACTCTGCATATCTCTTGTACATATCTAGCTATTTGCCTCTGGTCTCCTCCATTGGAATGTGAGCTTTTTGAGGACAGGGACTATTTTTTGCTTTCTCTGTATTTCTAGAGCTTAGCACAATGCTTGGCAACAGTAGGTACTTAATAAATGCTTTATTGACTGACTGACATCTTTGTCAATAGGGAGGCTGATGAAGTTCTACTTTGTGGCAAAGCCCCAAGTGCTCTGACCTTGCACTTCCACAAGTGTTACCATTGATGCATATTTTGTTGTTCACATCAAATGTGGCATTGTAATTGGCAGCAAAGTCTTAGGTTTCTGAGTTACTCCTTGTCAAGAAGGATGAGGACTGGGAAAAGACTGTCAGAGCTGGCAATTAAGAGATCACTGGTAACTTTGGAGAGGGACCTTAGGGTCCCTAATAAGTAAATGCTTGTTGATTGAATTAGATTGAATTCTCTTCCCTCTTCCTTTCTTCTAATGTCAACTTTGTTGAATGATGAGGTCCAAAGTCAGATGACAAAGAGTTAATGAGTGACCCCAGCAGAGGAAGTTGAGGCAGCAAGTGTAGACAGCTTTTTCTAGGAGACTGGCTGAGAAAAGGAGGAGAGATATAGGACAATATCTTGAAAGAATTGTAAGGTCTAGAGAAGAGTTGTTTTTTTTAAAGGATGGGAGGGACTTGGGCATGAGTATGGTGCATTGGGCAGGGGTTTCAGAAGAGCTATTGAGAAGACTGGTGTGATAGGAATGGAAAGTGAGCACTGGGAAGCAATAGGGGAAGCAATCTAGGATAGGAAGACCAGGTAATGGATTGTGGCGAATGACTGGAAGACTAGAATAATGGTGAGTGAAACCCTAGGATTAACACTGGCTCTGATATCCTACCTCTCTCCCCTGCTGGACCCAACACTCTGAGTATCCTGGATTTGCAACTAGAAACAATCTTAGAGACCACTGAATCCAAACCCCCATTGTACACATTGTACAGATGAGTAAACTGAGAGCTGAAGCCATGCTCAACATCTCACAGCTAGCAAGCATTCATCTGAGGTGGTAAGTTAGTTGAGGGCAGGTACTACCTTTTACTTTTCTTTTTATCCCCGGCACTTGGCACAGTGCCTGGCACACAGTAAGTGCTTAAACAATGCATGTTGATAAGTTAATATGGAAATGCTTTCCATGACTTCATATGTATAATTGATATCATACTGCTTGCCTTCCTAAAGAGGGTGGGAGAAAGAGAATTTGGAACTCAAAATAAAAAAAATGAATGTTAAAAATTTTAACATGTAATTGGGAAATATTTAATAAAATAAATAAAAATCTATTTAAAGTAAAACAATGCGTGTTGATAGACTGACAGTCTTGAATTAGGCTGGTGCCTGCAGCTATTTCAAAGGACTACTGTCAGGAGGTCCTATGCTGCAACTCAGGTTGGCATTGTAAAGTGGGTACACCCCAACTCTGACAGATATGTAAGCTGGCTCAGCCATATCCAGGTATGAGAATCCATCCCCCTCTCTGGGGGGAAATGCAGCATCCTAGCTATTGGCATCATAAATAAACTACTACAGTGGCATGATGCTAAATTAATCAGGCAGGACTCCACTGTAGGGCAGAGGGGGAAAAATGGAACTGGTATATCAAAGCAGGAGAAAATGATCCCCACCCCCAACCCTCGATATGGAAAACAGGAGAAGTGTTCTGAGATTTCTACTCTGTTTTTTTTTTGTTGTTGTTGTTCTTGTTCTCAATTTGAGATAGGAGGGCGAGGTGGAGAGAAAAAAGGTTTTTCTACATTCCCCAAAGGTTAGAGCAAATCTGCAGTTTCCTTAGGAAAAGTACAATGTTCTGGGGCATTTACTAGAGAAAAATAACCCAAATTCCTAAGATCACAGGTACAGAGCTAGAGGGAAATTTAGAGACCTCCTCACTTTAGAGAAATGTAAACTGGGGCACAGAAAGGGTAAGTGACTTGCCCAGGGTAACAGGGCTGGTGAGAGTTTGAGGTGGAATTTGAAATCAGATTTTTCTGCCTCCAAACCTAGAACTCTATCTATACTGCCACCTTGCTGCTTCCAGAGGGCTGAAAGAGCATTTCTTTCATGGGACCAGAGAATATATTTACTTGTCTGTGACAAAAGCATTTAAATTCATTCAAAGCGATGAAATTTACTGGTGAGGATAGGATGAAAAGCTTCAGCACAGAAAAAGGGGCTTCTCGGTGCTGGGCAGAGGCTGAGCTGGTGAGGCCAGACCCACGTGTCTCTGTGGCAGCATCAGGGCCAGACAGTCTGCACAGGAGAGAGACTAGCTCCACCCTAAGGGTTTGTTGATGCTCAGAACTTGGACGCTTCCTCCCCAGAGATGGCTGGCTTTTCCAGTCCAGCTTTGTGCCAAAAGGACTGGGAGGCCCTTCCCACATGGCTGCTACCAGACCAAGGCTGGCCTTGGCAGCATCGGAGGGTTGGGGTTGGAAAAATAGAAATAATTACCCTGGAGTTTATAGATTCAATCTGGGAAAATGTCTCTCCAAACTTCTCTTGTGTTGATGTCTATATTAGTGCCCAAAGGCATAAAAAAGGAAGAAGGGCACAGGGAGGAGGTCAGCCTTGCCAAATTACAGGGTGACTTGGCCAACTGGGAGACTGAAAATTGGATAGGCAGAGCTGAGGATTCTGGGAAATGTTCCACTCCACCTGTCAGCTGGGTAGGGGGAGGAGGAGAAGAGAAGAGAGGGCTCCCCACTTAGCCTAAATAAGAGGTAGAATGGGACGGGCAGGTTTAGAAGAGACTGAGAGGAGAGGAAGAGAAGGCACTGAACACAGATGTCTTCCTTAGAGAGTTTAGTTGAGAAAGCAGAGAGAAATCTAAGATGATAGCTACATCAGTTATGATTGCTATTTCCCTGACAGCAGAGGGTCACGTCAGGTGATCTCCGAGGTGCCTTCTAGCTCTAGGATTCCATCCATTTACAACAAAGAAAGAGGCAACATCTTTTTTTTTTTTTTGCCTGTGCACATATACCAGTTACTTTATGTACAATAAAGGAACGGGGGAAGGGAATCAAAGAAGAGAGAAAACTATACTGCAGTAGTCAGGATGTGGACGAACCAAATCTTGGTTTCTAATTGTGAATGTATTGTTTTCCTTGGGAGCACAGTTCTGGAGAAGAATTGTAGATTCTTTTTAGAAAGCGCCTCCTGTCTGCTGCTGGAATACATCAATTGTATCTTTATCCTCCATTTCCAACTGTGCAGGTGTGTCTGTTTCATCGATTGGTTGCCCATCAAATCGGAATCTGATCTGCCTCATTGACAAACCCTGTCGTTCACAATAGGCTTTCATTAGTTTACTAAGTGGTGTGTGCGAAAGAGGCAACATCTTTCCATCCTGTTTCTACTTATAAGAGGTCAGATCTGGGATTGGGTTCTGCCATAAATACTACTTGAGTGACTGGAAAAGTTCATTAACCTTGCTAAGTCTTAATTAGCTCACCAGTGAAACTGGATAATAAAAGGATTTCCCTCACAGGGTTTTTGTGAAAACGCATTGAGATCAGTCTTATCAAGGAAAAAAGAGAACAAGCATTTATTAAGTGCCTACTGTGTGCCAGGTACTGTGTGCTAATTGCTTTAAAACAACCCTGGGGGGTAGAAGCTATAACTATTCTCATTTTACAGTTGAGGAAACTGAGCCAGAGAGCAGTTAAGTGACTTGGCGGGGGTCACACAGCTGGTGTTTGGGGCTGGATTTGAATTCAGGTTTTTCTGACTCCACTATGGTGCCCCCTACCTGTCAGTGCTGAGTGCATTGAAAACCTTAAAATGCCATAGAAATGGGAATTGTCAACACTTCTGAGGCCCCACTTACAGGCACACTGTCCATTTTTTAAAAAAGTTCTTTTGATGCCTTTTTAAAAATATCACAATAAGGGCAGCTAGGTGGTGCAGTGAGTAGAGCACCGGCCCTGGATTCAGGAGGACCTGAGTTCAAATTCGACTTCAGACACTTGACACACTTACTAGCTGTGTGACCTTGGGCAAGTCACTTAACCCCAATTTCCTGCCTTCCTCCCTGCAAAAACAAACAAAAAAAATCACGATAACTTCTGTCGAGGAACGGGCATTTAATAAACACCTACTGTATACTTGAACAATTAAGTGTTGCAATGCATAGAGCACCGGGCCTGGAGTCAGGCCTCAGACATACACTTAACCCTGCTTGCCTCAGTTTTCTCATTTGTAAGATGAGCTGGAGAAGGAAATGGCAAACCACTCCAGTATCTTTGCCAAGAAAACCCCAAATGGGGTCATGAGGAGTCGGACATGACGGAGATGGCTGAATGACAGTACTTTATACTTGCATGTCACAGAGCCAAGAAGACCTTGAGCCCCACCCCTGAAACATACTGCCTGTGTGACTCTGGAAAAGTCATTGAACTTACTGCTCTAGAGGCAGCTAGGTGACATGGTGGGTAGAGTAGAGAGTGGGCCTGGAGTGGGGAAGACCTGAGTTCAAATCCTGCCTCAGACACTTCCTAGCTGTGTGACCCTGGGAAGGTCATTTAACCCTGTATGCCTCGGTTTCCTCAACTGTTAAGTGGAGATAATAAAAGCATCTACCTTGAAGGACTGTTGTGAAGATCAAATTAGATGATATTGGTAAAGTGCTTGGCATAGCACCTGGCACATTTTTGTTGTGGCTCAGTCGTGTCCAGCTCTTTGCGATCCCACTTGGGGTTTTCTTGGCAAAGATACTAGAATAGTTTGCCATCTCCTCCACCTCATTTTACAGATGAGGAAACCGAGGCACACAGGGTGATGTGACTTGCCCAGGATCACACAGCCAGTAAATAACTGAGGCCAGATTTGGACTCAGGAAGAGGAGTCTTACTGACTCCAGGTCCAGCACTATATCTGCTGCACCATCTACCTACCCCGAGTAGGAGCTATAGAAATGCTTAGCACTGTGCCCGGGACACAGTAAGCACTATATAAATGCTTATTCTCTTCCCTGCCCCCTTCCTGAGTGCACATAGTAGGCTCTCTATAAATACTTATCCCTTTCCCCTACCCACCCCCTCAGCAAGTCTAAGTTGCAAAGGAGGTCCTGATCTGTGTTGGTAGAGGGAGTTCCTTTACTGAGATTTCCCTCTATTCAACAAATCATAGGTCTAATCTTGATCCTCTATCCCTTGGATACAAGGTCCTGAGCCAGGCACTGGCTAAAATAAAAGATAAAAAGAAAAAAATTCCTGCCCTCAAGGAGCTTACAGTCTATCAGGAAAAACAGCGCATGTTCATAAAAAGCGAATACAAAGAAACACAAAGTAATTTCAGCATAGAAAGTGCTTAATACATTTTGACCATTGAATTTCCCAGCTTCCCTACCTTCCCCTGCCTCAGTGGTTTATTTAAAACCACACAGAGTCTGTGACAGCCAAGGTCTATAAATAAAGGATTTACAATTAAAGTTAGTACCATCAGAGGGAGCCTTAAATAGGGGCTGGCTTTCCATATCCCATACTCTCAGAGAGGATTTGCTGATTGAGGGCTTTCTCTTTCTTACTCCCTTTGAAAGAAAGAAAAAAAAACCCGTTGATTTGATGGGTAAAATTAAAACCTCACCACAGAGGTAAGTAATGAGTCCCTATCAACCTGGAGGGGCCTTTAAAAAAATAGCTGTCAGTGGGTCTCCCATAATTAATTACTTATTGTGGCATCTTTGGCCCCATGCTTGGGCACGTTAAGTCTGGAGAGATCGGAAGCCACAGGATAATTAAGGGATGAAACTGGCATCAATCTTTGCGCCCTGAAACTTGGCATCTTCAGCAGGAGCAGCCTCTGTCGACTCAGGTTCATTAGGCATTGTCTAGAGCCCCAACCCTCATTTGTTGGCATCAATAATGCATTCAGAGGACTTATCTCACTTGCAAATATAAAGGAATTCATTTACTGGTTCCCCTCCCCAAGAAAGCTCTGTGACCAGAGAAGCGTTTCAAGGTCCAGGTTGGCTGGTGAACTGGGGATGGGCTGACTCAGATCTGGACAATTAAACACCCTCACATGCACTTACATTGGTAGGATTTCATTAAGCATGCCATGTTTTCCATAAATTTAGTTGTAGAAATCATCCCGTGCCCTCAAAACAACACATTTTCTTGTACAAATGATGGGTGTACGAATGCATGGAGAATTCCTGCTCTCCAGAATCCAAATTTCAGAGGCCTTCCTTTGGCGCTGTTCTTTGTTCCTGGGGTGCTGAACCAGTTGGACTGCCTATCTTAAATACACAGGCTAGGGTAGTCCAAAGGGTAGCATCCCAGCGTCTCTGGAGTCCGGAACCTAGATCTAGTCCACCCCATTCCTCAATCAATAAGCATCTTTTTGGCCTCAGATATGAGAAGACCTGAGTTCAAACCTTGCTTTTAAAGCATACTGGCCGCGTGGCCCCGGGCGATTTACTTAACCTTTCTTTGGCCTAGGAAACTCTCAAAGATGCAAAATTTCAGAAAAGCTGCTGACCTGCATTGAAAGAGGGAGCTTCCTCAGAGTTTCGCATGCTAATGAAATCCCAGGTCTATCTCATCTCTATCCCTACTATGAACCAGTTACTTTGTCGGTGTGCTTTAACAACAGTACTCGCTATGGCATACCTGACAAGTAAAATTAACCAGCTTTTAACTGAAGATTTCAAGCAATGGCTGGTTGACCACTTCTTGGGTATGTTATCATAGAAGCATTGACATAACAACACTACCACCACGACCAACAATAATAATAATACACTTTAAGGTTTGCACCATACTTCACAAATGTCATCTCGTTTGCCTGAGAAGTAGGTTCAGTTATTATGCCCATTTTACAGATGAGGAAACAGAGGCAGATAACAGAGGAATAGAGGCAGGAAACACAGGCAGAATCACTTAGGGTCACCCAGCTAGTGTCTGTAGGAATCAGATCTTCCTGATTCCAAGTCCATTCCCTACACCACTCAGCTGCCCAAGTTGGAGGGACCTCAGAGGCCATGTAGTCTAACTCCCTAATTTTACAGATGAAATAACTGAAGATCATAGGTCAACCACCCTTGATCTCTAGAGTTTTTAAATGGACATGTAATGAGTTAGGCTCAGTTTCCTTAAGAGACTTGGTGCATCCAATCGATGACCGTAACCTGTATGGGAGATGAGGCCTGCTTTTTAGGCTGATGAGAACCTAGCTAGATCTGGGGCCCAGTGACCTTTCTCAGAGTCGACAAGAGGAGGAAGAGGACCATAACATCAGAAAAATGATGACATGACTTGCAATTGACTTGGATTTGAGTGAGGGAGGGCTGTGCAAAGTCACCAGCCTCACTTTCTCCTCCAGAGCCCCTCAGAGTTGACAACAAAATTGCATTGGGAAAGCCTGGAGGATGTGTGATCGGAGCCTGTGGAAAGCATGTCCACCTGGACAAAGGCACAGAGCCAGTCAGATATCCACGGGAAGTTCCATTCCCTACGCTGCTGGGGCCTGTGTGTCCAACGGGCCTGTGGGAGAGTTACCAGCCTTCTCTCTTAGACCCTCTCCTGTCACTGGGGAAGGAGAACCAGGGAGAGCAGCTTCCATTGAGCTAAGGAGCCTCTAGATTTATTCCATTCACTCAGCAAGCACAGGGGTGAGGGGCTCTAATGGAACAGCTGCCCTCGACCCTGGCCTTAGGGCAACAGGCCTCATCCCTGGTTAACTGAAAGCACGATGGGAGCCTTAGAAAGAAATGGAGACGAGTAACAACTGTCCTTGTAATTGAAGGAGATGCTCTAAACTGTAAACCCAGGCTCCTTCATTCTTAGCATCTAGCACATTATTGTGCACAGAGTAGGTGCGTAATGGGCAGCTCAATGATACAGTGGATAGAGTGCCAGGCCTGGAATCAGGAAGACTCTGGCCTCTGGCACTTAGTAACTGTGTGACCCTAGACAAGTCACTTCACCCTGTTTGCCTCAGTTTCCTCATCTGTAAAGTGAGCTGGAGAAGGAAATGGCAAACCACTCCAGTCTCTGTCAAGGAAAACCCAAACAGGGTCACAAAGAATTTACTCAACAACAACAAAGGTGCTTAATACTCACCTGTTGAATTAAATTGAATTGACCAAGGGACTAGGGAGCAAATTTTCTTTGGCTGCATTTTATAAAGGACATTCAAAAACTACCCAGGACACAGCTGGTCGGCTCTAAGCACATTTACTTTACCTTTCTCAGCCTCAGTTGCTTCACCTGTGAAATGGGATAGTAAACTACTTTACTGGGTTGTTGTGAGGAACTGATGAGATAATGTATGTCATGTACCATGGAAATCTTTAAAGTGCTTTCTAAATATATGTATTTTGGGGGGGGGTTGATTATCCACTACTCTCCCTCATGTATTCTTCATGACAGCCAGACTAGCCTATTTGATATTCCTGGTATTCCACATTCCATTTCCCACCTCCAGGCCTTCGTACAGGCTATCCCTCTCCCCACCTCCCACTCTTGGAATGCTCTCTCTCCTTAGCTCTGCCGCTAGGAGACTGTCATTCCCTTCTAGGCTCAGCTCCTGATGTCTCCAGTTGGTAGTGTTCTCTACTGCTCCAGAAAAAATTTCTTCACTATATTTAGGTAGATAGATAAACAGACGGACGCATGGATGGATAGAAAGATAGATGATAGATAGATGGATGGATAGTTAGGTAGATGATAGATAATAGACAGGATAGATGGATAGACAGATAATAGATGATGGATGGATAGATAGATAGATAGATAGATAGATAGATAGATAGATAGATGACAGATGGATAGATAGACAGGATAGATAGACAGATAGATGGATAGGTAGACAGATACATAGATGGATGGATGGATAGATAATAGATAGATAGGTAGATAGATAGATGATAGATAGATGGATAGATAGATAGGATAGATAGATGGATAGGTAGATAGATGCATGGGTGGATGGATAGATGATAGATAGATAGGCAGATAGATAGATAGATGACAGATGGATAGATAGATAGGATAGATAGACAGATAGAGAGATAGATGGATGGATGGATGGATAGATAATAGATAGATAGATAGATGATAGATATATGGATAGATAGATAGGCAGGATAGATACATAGATACATAGATAGATACATAGATGGGTGGATGGATAGATAATAGATAGATGGATAGATAGACAGATAAATGGATAGGTAGATAGATACATAGATGGATGGATGGATAGATAATAGATAATTAATAGCTAGCTAGCTAGATAGATAGATAGATTGGATGGATAGATAAAGATGTAGATGTAGATATATAAATATGTGTGTGTGAATGTAAGCTCCTCGAGGGCAGAGACTGTTTGGTTTTTGTCTTCATATGCCTGACATCTAGCACATCATGGGATGGATCATAGATATAGACCTGGAAAGGATGCCAGATGCCATCTAGTCCAACATCCTCATTTTACAGATGGGGAAACAGAGGCCCAGAATGATGTATTGAGTTGCCCAAAGGAGTTGAATACTGCACCCAGGTCATCACCAGATCACTTAGCTAGGGCTAAAAGGAACTTTAAAGACCATACCCTTTTTCTCCCTCCCTTCCCTCCCTTTGTCCTCCCATACCCATTTTACATATGAGGAAATTAAGGCCATAGGGCTAGCAGGTTTCGAAGTGAGCTTTGAACCCAGGTCCCTGGAATTCAGAATTAGTGATACTTCTAATGCCCCTTAGGGTCTCTAATAAGTAAATGCTTGTGGATTGAATTGGCTGGAATTCTCTTTTCTCTAGCTTTCTTCCAACTTCACCCTGAGCATACCCTGGGGGCTGGAATGTGGGTGGTGTTCAGATGTTTAGCCAGGCCCTTCTTCTCAGCCCCAGATTTAAAGCTGACTCCAACAGACTATGATGCATCCTCTGCAGAGAAGCTCAGCTCCCCTCCCCATGTCTGCTCCCCGCAGAGCTGCTGTTTACCTCTGAAGAAAAAGCAGCAGGCAACTGCTAATTCCCTTCTCCAGGACTCAGACTCTTCCCCAAGTTTCTGACTAATCAGAGAAGCTGAAGGGTTTTAAAAGTCCTCACTGGAGACCTGCCAAAGAGGAGCCAGTGCTCAGTCAGGAAGAACAGACCAGGGGCTTCCAGGCTCTGCTGTCTCTGGCAGGGGGAAGATCAGGGCAGTAGTGAAAAATGGCCCTCACAAGTTTGGTGCCCAGCATCAAAATTAATCGTAGAACAGAGACAACAGTGTCTGTGAGGTATTTGGCTTAGGGAACTTCCAGGTGAGGAAATTTCTCCCAGTGTGGGCTGACACCTCTGCAACCTATATGCTTAGATCATTAAAAGGTTAAGTGACTTGTCCAGGGTCACACAACTACAGTCAAATTCAAACCCAGATCTTCCTGCCTGCAAGGCCAGTGGTCTATCCATTATTCGAGGCTGCCTCTAAAGGGACCTGAGTGATTACACAGCCTTCCTTATTTTACAGAGGAGACAGGCTTAGAGAAGGGATGAGACTTAGCCAAGGACACGGCAGAATGGGAACTAGAACCCTGCTCCTGACTCCTAGCCCAGCTGTCTTTAGCCTATATCACCTATGATGGGAGATTGTGTATGTGTATGTATGAATGTATGTGTATATATGTGTGTATATGTATATATGTATATATTTGCATGCATATATGCAGGAATATAGATACATACATATCAGTATCTATATATCTATATGGGAAACTCTTGAAAATCAAGACTTAACTATTTATGATGGTTTGATGCAAACCTACTTAGCGCCGCCCCCCTCCATCCACTTCACATCAGGGAATTTCCACAGTTTTAATGTCATTATCTGCTGGCCTTTTGTAGCAATCACTTTAGCCCATCTCTTTAATGACAAAGCTCCCCAATGATGATGTCACAGTGCTGGGAAATGCATTGCAACAGAATCAAAATGACAAGAAACCCATAGGGCAGGGTGATGCCAGTAGGCCAGAGTGTGGCACCAGCTTTCTGGAGAGACGTGGCATAAAAGATCCAGAAGATGCCCATGACGGGGAAAGAAGTCAGGCTGGCTGTATAGCGAGCATGGGAGACAACAGATGGACAGTGAGTAGTGTGCTGGTTCTACCAAAGTGTGAGCAGAATGAGAGGAAGCCCTCTGACACATTGGGGAGACCTGTATGAAGAGAGAGTTCATGGGCTTCCTGATTCAATATTCTTCTGGCGATGCCCTATGGGATTCCACCATCTTGGAAGAATTAAAGTCATGCACACCAGGAAGCACAATACTAGGAAGCAGTAAGGTTTCCAACAAAGAATTATTCAAGAGAAGTGTTGTAGAACATTCTATTCGAGAGATGTATAAGTAGAAGAGAAGCTGTGTCAGTCATGTGGTGAGAGCAAGAGGTAAAAGACCACTTATCTCTTTTATACCCCTTCCCTCCAATGGGAGGACATGGACCAGCATCTTGTAAGACTGGAAGGCATGTTCTCTCTGTATCAGAGGAAGAAACATCCATATGGAGGAATTAATGGGTGCATCAACCTTTGTAAATTATTTGCTATACTTTCTATAGGGTTTCTCTCAAAGATGCCAGATTCATGGAAGGACACAGACAAAAAGTGCACTGGATGAGAAAGCATGGGGTGGGCTGTGATTGGCATGGGTGGGGCAATACCTCCATCTATAGAATCCTGAATCTACTGAAGCAACAGAATCTTTCTTCAGATGGCTCATGAGCACTGATAGACACACATGGAAGTGATACCAAAGCTCTCTCCAACAAAAGCCCTCCAGGCTCACCAATTTTGCCAGTCCTGGCATTTCTTAGGTCCAGAATACAGACTGCCACAGACACACTCTATCTTTGCTGGCAGTAACTATCAAGTGACGTTTGGGCAGATGCTGACATTCAGTGAGGACCTCGAGAGCCCTTTGCCTTGGACGTGATGTTTAAATGAAGATGGAGGACCATAAATTAACAGAGGGAAGGGCTCAGAGGTTTCTTCCTGGAATGGTGGGGAGGGGAGGAGAGTGGGCCAGTGCTTTTCTCCCCCACTCCCCGCCCCAATCCCCAAAGACAGCCAAGCCACGACTCTGCTTAGCTGGTTAGGAGGGTGATGACTGGAACCTGGCTAAGAGAAAATGGATTTTGCTTGAAACGTGACACAAATTCATTCTGACAATTAATATACCATTTTCAGACTCTTTTCCCCCAGTCCGTGGCACTTGGTCTTTTTCTGACTCTGTGGAGAAGGCACTTGGGGGGCATCGGAGACGATTCAATTTCTCCCTCTCTCAAATGAATGCTCCGAGCAGGATGGGGATGAGTGCTAAAAATAGCCTGGAGCCCACAGCCTCTCGGCCCCTATCCAGCTCCTGTTTTGCAGAATATTATAATTATTCTCACGTAAAGGAAAGACTAATGGATTTCTTCCTTGAGGCAATTAAAAAGTGATTTGTCACACACCAAGATATACGGCTTTGTATTGGCAGATATTACTCTGTTGGGAGGAGGGTGCTGGGGAGTGCAGGATGGAAGTTGGTGGCAGGGGTGGGTAGGGGGAGGCGAGGTCTGGTACGAAAAGGGGGTGGGAGCCTTAGGGGCTGTGTGGGGCAGAGGGAACTCAGATTATAGCAGGCTCTGCATGCAACCCTCCAGTATCTCCTTCTATCTGAGGCTGGGGAGTCTGGGTTTCACAGCTTTTCTGTGCTCTGCTGAGAGACCCAGGAGAAGGAGAAGGTGAATGGGGGTAGGGGTGGGGGAGCAGTGAAGAAGCTTTTGGGCAGAGAGTGGGGAGACCTGACTTCTAGTCCCATCTCTGCTTGACGTTGGACAAATCTTTTCCCCAACTCAGTTTCCTCTTTATAAACTAGGGGTTTGTTTGGCTCCAGAAGTAGGAACCAGGAAGTAGCAAAGTCAAATTTAGGTTTGCTTTCAAGAAAAAAAAAAACCTTCCGAATTATTAGAGTCATCTATAAGTGTCTCCAGAAATAATGGATTCCCCCTCACTGGATGCCTTTAAAGGGAGGCATTGTGGGGTAGTGGATATAGATCTGGCCTTGGAGTCAAGAAAATTCATGTTTGAGTCCTCTGTGCACCATTAATTCGTTGTATGACCCTGGGCGAATCACTTAACCTTAGCTTCAGTTTCCTCATCTACAAAATGGGAATAATAGCAGCACCCGCCTCCCAGAGTGATTATGAGCATCAGTGAGGTAAAGTCAGGCTTAAAGTCCTATAGAGATGTCAACTGTTATTATTAGTGGTTTCCCTTCATTGGCAGCCTTCCAGCACGTCAGGGATGTTGGAAGGGGGACACCAGTTGGGAGGCAAAATAATGAAATAGCAATCACGTTAGCCTCAGAGTCAGAGGATTTGGGTCCGAATCATTGTCTGCTCGATAGTCTCTGTAATCTCTCTGGAACTCAGCTTTCTCATCTGCAAAATTAGATTGGATGGCCTCTCGTGTCCCTGCCAGCTCTACACTTATGATTCCATGACTGGGAAACTGCTAAGGTCTCTTCCATTTGTGAGATTCTGCAATTTGGTGATGAAGTAATCAATCATATTCCTTCCTGATTTGAAACTCCAGTATTCTGATTTCCTCTTGTTCCTACACAAATACTCTGGGATCCAGCCTGATGGATCTACTTCCTCACTGTCTTCACCCAATTTGTCCTATGCTTATCTTTTCCTTCCTTCCTTCCTTCCTTCCTTCCTTCCTTCCTTCCTTCCTTCCTTCCTTCCTTCCTTCCTTCCTTCCTTCCTTCCTTCCTTCCCTCCCTCCCTTCCTTCCTTCCTTCCTTCCTTCCTTCCTTCCTTCCTTCCTTCCTTCCTTCCTTCCTTCCTTCCTTGGCAATTGGGGTTAAGTGACTTGCCCAAGGTCCCACAGCTAGTGTCTAAGCTGGATTAGAACTCAAGGCCTCCTGACTCCAGGGCCAGTGGTGTATCCACCATCCTATGCTTTGCCACCCTCCATAATGCCTCATGTTATTCCATGGCCTAAAATGCTCTCCCACGGTCCTATCCTCCTTACTTATTTGCCTTCCACCTCCTCCATGAAGCCAGATAGCCTTAAGGAGCACAGTGGTCCTTCTCTTTTTTTCACCACCTAAACTGTACCACTCTCTACAACTGGTGGTATCAACATTTTTCTGGTCTATACCATGACTTCTCTCTCTGATGGGCAGGAATTTGGCTCCAGGCTTCTTTGAATAGGCATGCTCCCTGGTGGAACAATATGGCATAGTATTGGACCTGAAAATCCCATTTCTGACCCTTAGCAGCTATGTTACCACACTGAACTAATTTAATCTCTCTGAGTTGTCTTCCAGACATTGTCTATTGTGTGATCTTGGACAAATCTTTTCCTCTCTTTGGGTCTCAGTTTCCTATTTGAAAAATGAGTTTGGTCTCATTGACCTCAAAGTCCCTTCTAGCTCCCTCTCCCTCACTGGACCTCAGTCTCTTCCTATATAGAAGAAAGGAATTGGTCACGATGACCTTGGAGGCACCTTCTTAAGAATCCTGTGGGTCTAGGTCATATTCTTTCTTTGGGCATCAGCTTCCTGCTCAGTAAAACGAAGTAATTGGACTAGATGACCTCCTAAGTCTTTTCCAGCTTAAGAGCTAGCATCCCATGATCCCTACCTAGGAGGAGAGAGAAAGATTGCCAAGTTTCCTTGAGTTATAGAGTGAAGATGAAAGGATAGAAAAACAAATGACCTCGAGAATCACAGGATCATAGATTTGAAGCTGGAAGGGGTCTTAGGGGTCATTTGGTCCAATCCCCTCATTTCACAGATGAGGAAACTAGAACTCACTTCGATTTACGTCCAAAAGACATTTCTTCATTGCCTTCTATGTGCCAGGCACTGTGCTAAGTACTGGGGATACAAAGAAAGACAAAAGACAACCTCTACCCTGACTGCCTGAAGTCATTCAAGCAGGATGCCTCCAGGGCACAAAGGGCCTCTTCCTTATGGTCTTTGAGGGAGCTTGGTGAAGGAACAAGGAAGCTGCCACAAGTCTCCTACTACTTATTCCCAGGAACAAATAACATCACAATGAGAAACTTAAAGCTTCGCCTAGTTTTCAGGAGAGTCTAGGGAATGGGCACTTCTCTTTGAATAACCCAAAGCTCCCTCACATATGCCTAGAGTCTCCCTTCCGTTCTCTTACTTTTTCTCCAGCCTTTGATTACAGCCAAGCTCTCAACACATCAAACATTCACAAGGCCAGAGTTTTTGGAGCTCATGAAAGTAGGAGTAGTTCAAGATATTTCACAGACAGAAAAGTCCAAACAACCAACGAGAGCCCATAAAAGTTTTCATCTGTCCTGCAGCCCAAGTCCATCCCTAACCATTTCATGGGCTGGCCCAGTTAGCCACTCATGCAGACATAACAAAGACTTTTCTAGCGGCTGTCTTCTGACGATGACCTTGCTGGTTCCCCTCCCCTACTCCTCTTCAGATGCAGCCGGAATGCGATGAAAGGGTTTTGTTTATTCCATGGGGCTGTTTCATGAAAGGTTCTCCTTTCACAGGCAGCTCAACTTCAAAAAATGCTTTCAGAAACAAAGCTAGGTAGGCACGGCTCTACCTGACCTTGCTAAGGGGCCATGGTGGAGTGGGAAGAGGGCCAGATTGGAAGTCAGGAGGCATGAGTTCAAATTTTTGATTCCGCTGCTTGCCACTTGGGTGACCTTGGGTGAATAACTCCTCCTCTCTAGGCTTTACTTTCCTCATCTGTAAAGTGAGGGAGGTAGACCAGATGGCCTCTGAGGTTCTTTCTGCATCTCAAGCTTATCATAGAATGTAATCTTCTTGAAGGCAAGCACTGTTTTCATTTTTTATCTTCAGAGCTTGGCACAGGGCTAGCACATAGTAGGTGCTTAATAAGTACTTTTTGAATGAGTGAATGAGTCTATGATCTTATGATAATGTGATTTCTGAGTTACTTTCCAATTCAGAGATACCGTGATCCTATAATAATAGTAAGAGCTAGCATTTATGGAAAACTCTAAAGTTCATGAGGTACTATACAATTATGACCTCATTTGCTCTTCACAACAACTCTGGGAGGTAGGTGCCCATTATTATCTATATTCTGCAGAAGAGTAAACTGAAGCAGGCAGAACTAAAATGACTTGTCCAGGGTCTCACAGTTAATAAGCACCTGAGGCTGTATTTGAACTCAAGTCTAACTTCAGACCCAATGAGTAACAGCTCCTTAACCACCCTTTATTCCAAGGCCATCATGAGAGCCCTGGGGCAGCTAGGTGGCACAGTGAATAGAACACTGGCCCTGGAGTCAGGAAGACTCACTTTCCTGAGTGTAAATGTGGCTTCAGACACTTACTAGCTGTGTGACCCTGGGCAAGTCACTTAACCCTATTTGCCTCAGTTTCCTCATCTATCAAATGTGCTGGAGAAGGAAACGGCAAACTATTCCAATATCTTTGCCAAGGAAACACCAGATATGGGGTCACAAAGAGTCAGACATAACTGATATGACTGAACACTACCACCATCACCACCACTACCACCACCAACAACTGAATAGCTATGTGATGCATGACTCATGAACTCCATTGCTATTCTTACACCACACCTAACTCTGCCTTTCTGCAACTTCTCTGCATAGTCAGTGTTTATGGATTTTCTTCCTGAAATGTCTTACCTAGAACTGATTACAAAGTTCCAAGCTATACAATTTGGGTGGGGGAAGGACACTGGAGGAGGCTATTTCCTTATCTGACAAAGTCTAAAAATCCCTGAGGCACTCTACTAGAGACCTCTTTCCAAGCTAACATTGAAACCTTCACGATTTCCCTTTGGGTCTGACTCATCTGGCTCAATCATTTCCTGAATCTGTCTAGCTATACTAGACAGCTATACTGTCTTCCATCTCACATCTCTCCATTTTGCCTACGAGAAGAGCATGAGGGCTTTTGTCCCAGAATCACAGAAAGGATCTCAAAAATGATGTAGAGCCATTTATATCTTTACAAGAATCCCTTCTGTAAGGTACCTGACAAGTGATCCTCCAGGCTCTGCTTGAAGACCATACGTGAAGAGAAATCTTTGAAAGCAGCCCTGCTCCATTTCTGAAGAGCTCTACTTGTTAAGAAGTTTTCCATAATTTGAGGGGATGCCCATCAATTGGGGAATGGCTGAACAAGTTGTGGCATACGATTATAATGGAATATTACTGTGTTATATGAAAAGACGGGCAGGTGGATTTCAGAAAAATCTAGAAAGACTTATATGCAAAGTGAAATGAGCAGAACCAGGAGAACATTGTACATAGCAATAACAGCATTGTACAATGATCAGGTATGATAGACTTAGCTCTTCTCAGCAATACAATGATCCAAGACAATTTCTAAGGACTCATGATGAAAAATTCTATTCACTTCCAGAGAAAGAACTAAAGGAATCTGAATGCAGGTCGAAGCATACTATTTTTCACTTTCTGCATTTTTTCATGTTTTTTTTTCCCCTTTGGGTCTGTATCTTCTTTCACAACATGACTAATATGGTAATACGTTTTGCATGATTGAACATGTATAACCTATATCAAATTGCTTACCATCTTGACTGGAGGGAGGGAGAGATGAAATTTTGAACTCAAAAATTTTTTAAAATCAATGTTAAAAATTGTCTTTACATGTAAAGGGGGAAAATAAAATATTATTTTTAAAAAAGAAGTTTTCCATTACATTTCACCTAAATTTATCCCTTGACAAGTCATTGTTCCTAGGTCTGCCCTCTGAAGCCAAGCAGAATGAGTCATTAGAATCTCTCTTCTACAGCTCATTAAGGGCAGTTAGGTGCTCTCTTACTTAGCTTGGGCATTAGCTTTCTATTAGTCATTTTTATTCTGTCTTTTCCAAATCAAAGAGCATTCACCTTATCAGAGAAAACAGAAGTTAACTAGGTTAAGTTGCTTTGCTCCCTCTGCATAGTTGACAGCCAACAATGTCTTCCATTGATAGCCAGGAAGATGAATCCTGCTTCTGACACTGACTATGTGACCCTGGGCAAGTCACTCAGCCTCTCAATGCTCTAGCCAATTTTCTAAGACTACAAGGTGCAGACAAGGTATACACCTGTATTTGTAGAGGAAATTCTCTCACCTGAGATTTCTCTACTTGTTGTTTAGTCATTTCAGTCATCTCTAGTGACCCCATTCGGGGATTTCTTGGCAGAGATACTGGAGTGATTTGCCATTTCCTTCTCCAGCTCATTTTACAGATAAGGAAATTGAGGCAAATAGGGTTAAATGACTTGCCCAGGGTCACACAGCTAGTAAGTGTCTGAGGCCAGATTTGAAATCAGGAAGGTAAGTCTTTCTGGGTCAAGCACACTATCCACTATGGCGCCATCTAGCAGTGAAATGAAATTAAGTAAAAAGTCCAGTCCCTTCTATATCTCTATTGTCCCCTAAGCAGTGGTTCAACCCCTTCTTTGATTCCTATCTTTCCCCCAATATAACCACTTGTATTTTATTTTATTGTTCTTAACATTCATCACCAGCCTCAGGTGATGAATGTTACACTTTGATGCCATTAGTATAGAACATGCTTTTATGTTCATCCTCTACTGCTTAAATCAAAGTTGGTGGGTGAATTCCTTGGACATTTGCACTGGTCTCTATGGAAAACTCCTCTTTTTCCTCCTCATGTTTTCAGAATTTCATTCTTGAGAGCTTCCCATCCCTCCTGGGTGAACTTTGGTAGATGTTTCAGCCACAGGTTCCTACTCATCTTTTCTCTAAAGTCCCTAAAATGAGCTCTCTAAAATCTAGGGTGCATACCAGATTATTCTCAGTTCCTTTCCCCTTCTCTATTACAACCCCCAAGGTTCTCATCATTTCCACTTCAGCAACCAGTTCCTTCTTGTTGGTGAGAATTAGATGCAAACAAAATTCCCAGAGTTGGCTCCTCTACTTTTTGAAGGCTCAAATAATCCTTATGACAAGTCCTGCTCTTCGGGGGAAGGGTCAAGGAAAAGAGAAACAGAGGGTCTGAGAGAAGAAGTGAAGAGAAGGGAAGGGAAGAGATGGAAAAGAAGGGATGGAAAGGAAGGGAAGGGCAAGAAAGGGAAGCGATGGAATGGGAAAGGAAAGGAAAGGGAGGTAAGGTAAGGAATGGGATGGGAAATAAAGGTAAGGTAAAGGATGCGATAGGCTAGGGTGGGAAGAGAAGGGAAGAAAAGAGAAGGGAAGGGATAGGAAAGAAAGAAATGGGGAAGGAAGGAATGGGAAAGGGAGGGAAGGGAGGGGAGGGAAAGAAAGGGAAGGAAAAAGAGAAGGGAAGTAACAGGAAGGAGAAGGGAAGAGAAGAGAAGGAAAAGGAAGGGAAGGAAAGGGAAGGGAAGGGACAGGAAAGGA
>CM053622.1:804516659-804599520 GCA_028646595.1 Phalanger gymnotis | reverse complement strand
GGGAGGGAAGGGGAGGGGAGGGGAGGGAAGGGGAGGGGAGGGGAGGGAAGGGGAGGGAAGGGGAGGGAAGGGGAGGGGAGGGGAGGGGAGACAAGACAAAACAAGAAAAATCTAATAGATGTCTGTATTATTTAAGTCCCCTCTCACTACTATATCACTACTATACAGTACCTCCATGACTAGCTTGTGATCTGTTTTCTGAACCCCTCGTTTATAGTAAATTTTGATAACAATTTTGCTTTGGCTCCTGTCACCATTGATTTTTATCCAAAAGTTCTGTCTGCTAGTTCCCAGATCCCCTCACATAAGTAATAACTGTCTTGTTAGTTTTGAACAAGCTTATGTCTCTCGAAGGCCATGTTTCAGCAGTGCGGGTCTGATTATATTACCCTTTCCTCCTAAACTTCTGTAGCTCCCTTACCTCCGGGATTAAGCATGAAGTCCTCAGTTTAGCATTTAAGGCTCTTCGCTTGCTGCCTCCCTCCTTCCTTTCCAACCTTGCTCTTTAATCTCCTCCACTAATCCTATGATTCCAAGCCACTGGTCTCCTAATTGCTGGTTTTTGCACATGGAACACCATGTCTTCTCTCCTTGAGTCTACACTGGCTTCCCCCCAGGCCTAGAATGCTCTCCTTCCTTATCTGTTTCTTGTCTCTCCAGCTTCCTTCAAGATTCCACTCAAACCTCACCTTGGGCAGGAGGCCTACCCCCGTTCCCTCAGCTGCTAGTGCCTTCTGTCTGAGTTTATTTCCCATCTACCCTCTATAATTTGTAATGGGCCCAGTCATTTCCATGTTGTCTCCTTCATTAGAATGTGAGATTCTTGAGGGCTGTTTTTTTAACCTCTCTTTGTATCCCTAGCCCATAGGACACTGCCTGGCTCACAGTAGGCACTTAGTAACTGCTTTATTGACTTACTTATGAGGTCAAATTTGCCTTTTTTGCTTTCTAACTCATCTTGCTGGTTGTCCATTCTTTGTGCATTTGTGTGTAGACATCAGGGGCCAGGTTTTGCTAAAAATTTGAATAAGCAATATCAGAAGCACTTCTCTGATCTATCAATCTAATAATCTTGTCAAAAACAAACAGAGGGGAGCCACTGGCCTCTCATTTTCCTGGGATGCCAGAAGAGACAGGCTTGCCTTGAAATGGACAGAGTGACTTGGCAAAGCCTTCCTTTCCATATATCACTGCAACAAACAGGCCTCCTCTGCTGTCAGGGATCAGAACACCTCCTCTCATCAAATCAATATCGTTAATATAGAATAATAATCTGCCAAGAGGCACTTTGGTCCATCCAACGCATCAGTGCAACACTAATAACAAATTACTTCTTAAATTATTAGGCGCTGGGCCTTTCAAAATATCCTGGTTAAGCTTATAATGAGGAAAAGCCTCAGGTCATGGCATCAAGGGTGGGTTCTGGAGGGCCCTGGGAAGCCATTTGGAAGCTATCGTATGACTGGCCAGCCCCTTGCCCAACAAGGGCACCTTCCTTTGGACTTGCTCGAGAGCCAGGCCATGATCCAGAGACTTGAAGAGAAGTGACTGTTCTAAGAGACTGGAGGAAAGAAGGGTATTCGAACCTGAGCTGCTGACTTTAATCTACCTGGGGAATAGATGCCATCCTTCTGCCCCCCAGCTAAGTGAAGGTCTTGTGCTCTGAGGAGAAGCCTTGGCTGCTTCTTTTGATGGCAAGAAGAGAAGTTTGGGGAAGGGGCAGAAGTAGGGACCAGACATAACTGGTATATAGAGCTTGGAAAAGCTCTCCTTATTTGTCACCCAGCTTAGTGAACTCAGGGAGTTAGGAAGACCTAGCTAGGTTCAAATCTTTCCTCTGACACTTGAGCCAGAGCTGAGGATTTGATTAAATGACCTCCAAGGTCCCTTCTCAGTGTAAATCCATGATCCTATGAACCCATTGGCTTTGTCGCCTTGAGCAAGTCATTTCATATTCTGGGCCTCAGTTTCCCCATTTGTAAAATGAAATGAGATTAGACAGCTTCTGAGGTGACTTCCAGCTCCAAATCTACATCTTCATGTCCTCTATAAGTATTTGAAGGGCAAAAAGGGATTTGCTTTGTTCTCCTTTTCCCCAGAGGGCAAAACCAGTTGTAAATTGCAAAGAGGAATTTCTGGGCTGGATGTCAGGAACCATACTCTGATAATTAGAGCTAGGTAAGGAAGGGAATGGGTTGCCTTAGGAAGTGGGGAATTCCCCTTTATTTGAGGTCTTCAAGCCAATGATGACCAAGTACTTGTCTGTATGATGTTGTGAGGATGCTTAGTCAGGCACCAGTGGGACCGGATGATCCCTGTCTGACGCATGATGGTCTCAGACATGAGAAGGAAACAGAGTCACAGAAAGTTGGGGTCAGCTATCCACAGTAAGGGAGGAACAGAGCTTAGAGTAGACTTCTGTGTCAGAGTCTGGCTTGAAGAAAAGACTGCAGGTAAATAAAAATCCCATATACCAGGGAGTCAGGAATCTGACCTCTATTTCACAGTCACTCTGTGATCTCAGTCAGATCCTAAGTGTGGCTTTTCTGGGCCTCAGTTTACCCATTGCCTAGACAGTGGTACCCACATTTTTCTACCATGTTGAATAATGGGGGAGGCACATGTATAGCTGACATCCTCTGGGACTTTAATCATAAAACAATCCCTTGCCCCGAATGATGTTTTTAACCTGTTTAAACTGCTTTACATTCTATTCAATTCAACAAATATTGATTAAATGCCTATTAGGTGCAACCTACCCATCTAGAGGCTTGAAGGTACAGAAATGGGGAATGACCTATTCAAGGTCACATAGTAAGAGAGTAATGAAACTCTAAGTAGCCTTCTGGAGGCAGCCTCCCCCTCCATAATCTGGACTGCTTATCTCATCCTTCCCACAGCCCTATGAAACAGGTAGGTGATGATTTCCACCCTCTCCCTAAGTAGTGATAATTTATTTTTGTCCAGACTTATGATTTAATTGGTATACAGAACTGCAGTGAGGAAACTCCCACTACAAACAGAGAATCTAGACCAACAATTGTATTGTTATTTACAGCTTAGAGAGTTGCCCGGGGAACTGAGAGGTTACATAAATTGCCCATGCATTATTATTAATATTCCTTGATACTTCTCAATCAACCAATTTGGTGCTTGCCATAGAAGACTCTTGCCATCTTTGGGTCCAACCCCACCACTGTTTGGCTTGGGAGTTTTGACCTATTCTGTTTCAAATTCATCAAGTTTGCTCTTCCTAAGTCAACACGATAGCCCCCTTTCTAATTCCTGGAGGTTTACCATATTAACGACAAACTTAGTGTTAAGACCCTTACGGCTCAGAAATACCATTTTCAAGTTTTTGCCAGTCTCAGTCTTTCTGGTAGCTGGGATTACAGACATGCACTGCCATACGTGGTGGTGGTTGTTGTTCAGTCATGTTCAAATCTCCATGACCCCGTATGAGGTTTTCTTGGCAAAGATACTGGAGTGGTTTGCCATTTCCTTCTCTAGCTCATTTTACAAATGAGGAAACTGAGGCAAATAGGGTTGAATGACTTGCCCAGGGTCACACAGCTAGTAAGTGTCTGAGGCTGGATTTGAACTCAGGACTCTAGGGATGGCACTTTATCCACTTACTTGGTGGTACATTGTGCTTAATAAATGCTTTTTCATTCATTCATTCACTCATTCGTTTCTGAGTGCCTACTATGTGGCAGTCACTATTTGCAGAGCATCTTAAAATTGGCAAAAGCACTTTACACACTTTATCCTTAGTATTACTTTTTTTTTCATTCAGACCTGTGGTTTCTTCACTGGTATAAGGAATTCCCAGCGAGGAAACTCCTTTAACCAGATGCAAATGGCAGACTGTTCTTCTACTGATAGAATAGAGAGCTTTCTAGGGCATTAAATGGCTTGCATAGGATCACACAGCTAGTATGAATCAGAGGTGGGGAATGACCCCAGGCCCTCGATCCATGGCGCGGACACTATGGCTCCCACAACACAGATGCAGGGCAAATACAAAGTAATCCTTGGTCTGGGATAGACTCCACCCTCACCTCAGCCTCAGAGTATCCCTAGCTTCATTCAGAGCATAACTCAGATGCCAACTGGTGAACAAGATCTTCCCCCATTCCACTGGGTATTGGTGCTTCTCTTTCTTGAAATTTCTTTACATAGTTGTGTGATTACTTTACAATTTTCTTATCATGTGTTTACACGGGATAAGTTTACATGTCACATCTCTTCACAGCCCAGTAGAACACGAGGTCCTAGAGGGCAAAGATTGTTTCCTTTTGTATCCCTAGTCCTACAGCAATGCTTTGCGTATAGTAAATTGGGAACTCCCCAAGGTCAGAGACTGCCTTTTGCCTTTCTTTGTATCCCCAGAGGTTGGCACAGTGCCTGGTGTGCAGTAGGTGCTTAACAAATGTTCATTGATTAAGTAGGCATTTAATAAATGTATGTTGGGCTGAATCAAACTGAATTATTGGCCAAGACCAGGCAAGACCATAGATATTGGATATAATGAGTGATCTCCTCGGTGGCATTGTTCTGGCATTAGGATATGGTCCTGAAAATGCATCTAGTGTGAAACTACCATGTTCTGTTATACTCCAGAAGCTACTACAGTAGTAGCTTAGTGAAGGATGATAAGGGCCTGGGTCATTCCCCTGTGAAAGGAAGGTGTATAAATAGGTCTTGGTCATAAGGTTGGATCCTCTGGAGAATATGCCAAGGTTGTCCTCTGTCACATGGTTGAGTCCTGAGGCAAGAGCACCAGGGGGGATATTTCTAAGGAAACACAGCAGGGAAATGAATGGGGATGATCAGTCATTGCTTCAGGTGCTTTTGGCAAGTTCATACAGCAGTAGAGTCTGGTGAACTTGACTGGAGAGAAGACACTCTTTGCTGTTGCCATGGGGGTGGATGCTAGTGCCTCCAATACTGTGTTGTATCAATGGTCCTTCAGAGGTATATTCGCCAGTCTTATGTCTCCTTTCTACCTTTCCTCCTTGGTCAAAGCCCCTTCTCTTTTCACAAAATCATGTATGCAATAGCACTGCCCAAAGCCCTTGACAAATATCCAAAAGATATAATGCACAGACACTCACACATTGTTAGTAGAGCTGTGAATTGATCTAATTACTCCAGAGAATTATTTGCAATTATGTAAGGAAATGATCCTCTGTAAAAATGGGTATAATAACACAAGGGCAATCTATTTCTCAGGGTTGCTGTGAGATTCAAATCATATAAACTCTTCATATTCCCCTTTATCTGGCAAATCCACTAATAATAAACAGAATTTACATAGTGCTTTGATGTTGCAAAGGGTTTTACAAATGTTATCTCATTTTTTCTTCACAACAACTCTGAGAGGTAAGTAACATTGTTTTCTCTATTTTGTAGATGAGAAATTGATGCTGAGAACCCCAGGAAAAGGCAAGATTTGAACTCGGGTCTTCCTAACTCTAAGCCCAACACTCTACCAAGTACCAGACTTAGATTCTAGGTATACACTGTATAATATGAAGCATATACTTCATGGAAACCAAAGGCAAAATATCTAAAGGAACACTTTTTGTGGGAGCAAAAATACTGGTGTAGAGAAGGAGGAGTTAGATCTGGAGTCAGGAAGTGTTCAAATTCTGTTTTCAAATCCTGTCTCGGATACTGGCCTTATGACCCACGTATGACACTTCACCTCTCTGAGCCTCTCTCTCCTCCTCTATTAAATGAAAAAGTTAGTCTTGATGGCCCGCCATGTTCTTTCCACTCTAAATCTATAATCCTATGATTGGGGAATGGCTGAACAAATTGTGACCAATGAATGAGAAGAAATATTAGTGGACTGCAAGAAAAGACGCATATGAGGATGTCGAAGGGATGTGGGATGACTCCTTCCGAGGGACACTGGCTTCCTGGCTGTTTCTTAGAAAGGATGCTCCGTCTACCAACTCCCTGCATTTTCATGGCTGTCTCCAATGCGTAGAATGCTCTCCTTCCTCACCCTTGCCTCTTTGCTTCCCCAGTTTTCTTCAAATCTTAGCTAAAATCCCCAGTTAATGCTAGAGCTTTCCCTCTGGGATTATCTCCAATTTATCTGTTATGTGTCTTACATGTGGGCAGTTAGGTGGCGAAGTGAATAAAGTACCAGACATGGACTCAGAAGACCTGAGTTCAAATCCAGCCTCAGAAACATACTAGCTGTGTGACCCTGGGCAAGTCACTTCACCCTGTTTGCCTCAGTTTCCCTATGTGTAAAATGAGCTGGAGAAGGAAATGATAAATCACTCCAGTATCTTTGCCAAGAAAACCCAAATGGGGTCATGAAGAGTCAGACACGACCAAGCAACAACAAATGTCTCATATCTTATATACTCAGTTGTTTGCATGTTGTCTCCTCCATTAGACTCCTTGAGGGTAAGGACTGTCTTTTGCCTCTCTTTGTATCCCCAGCACTTAGCACAGTGCCTGGCACATAGCAGGCATTTAATAAATGCTTTTTGAAAAAAAATAGCCATACGATACTTCAGTGAGAACATAAAAAGGAAATCAAGTCTCTGAATAACTCAAATGATCCACTTTGGTCCTGGAGTCAGGGACCCCTGCTTCCTTTTGACAGAGAAACAGAAAGGAGTTAAAACCCATATGCTGAATGAAAATAGGGCTGAGTGCCTTTATGATTTTAGGCTCCCCATTAAAGTACACAAATCCCCATAAGAGCTCCACGGTGTGCAGCATATGGTTCAGGGAGTAAACCTCCTTAAAGCCCAGGACAGATGCTGAGTGTCTTGCCAGACCACTTTTTTTAATGGCTCCAATGAGAAGGGGGTGGGGGGACAGTGGCCCTGGGCATGGCAAGGAACATCACACTCGAGAGCTCAATCAGAAGCCACCAGATAATGCGACAGGAATTCACCGATGCAGGAAAACCTGGCTGGGGCTGAGCTCTCTGCTCCCAGCCAAAGGCGGCCAGCTGCCTTAATGGATGGCCACCTCCAAGAGATCTTTGGGGATTTCCAATTGTATCTGATTGATTTGGAATGCTGATCCTTGAGTCATGATGTAAGAAAATAGCCAAAGGAGGGAGATCCTGCTTCCTCCACTGATAATTTAGCTCTAGGACCACGGATTTGTCACTTAACTCCACTGTGCCTCAGATGTTTCATCTATAAAATGGGTACTTTTTTATCTGCCTGAAGACACAGGAATAGATCAGATTATAAGAAAGAGAAGGTACAACAGAAAGAGGGCTTCATTTGGAGTCAGGGGCCCTGAGTTAAAACTCCCACCTCTCTCAGTTGCTACCTGTGTGACCCTGGGTCAGGAAGGGACATCCCTCTCTGTGCCTCAGTTTCCTTACCTGGAAAATGAGGGAGTTAGACTAGATTGAATTTGAAATCCCCTACAGCTCCCAATCTATTATCCTACAAGTTCTTATAGTCCCTTTCTGCTCTAAATTCTATGATCCTTTGAATAATAATAATTTTTTGTGTTGTGATAGAACTTCACAGTTTTTAAGCCACGTTCACATCCCTCACCTCATTTGATTATTCTATTTGACAAATGAGGAGAAGGTATATGACTTACCCAAGGTCATCTAGGCAGAAAGTGACAGAAGCCGGAGCTAGGATCCAGGTCTCTGGACTCCAAGCTCATAATTAGTTAATCAGATGAATTAATCTGTGCTAAGACAATAATGATTGATAATGGCCCAATGTATTACTGCTCCCAGGAATATTGACATTATTAAAGCAGAGCCTTCTGGGGACATAATGCCTTAACCTAAAGAAATGATTCCATAAACGTTGAAATAGTGGAGCTAATAGGGGGCATTTGGGGGCATCATTCTCCCTTACCATGCCAGACCAGGAGCTAATTTCCTTCCTCAATTCGATTCAACAAACATTCATTAAGCCGCAACTATGTGGCAGGCACTGGATTGGAGGTGAGGAAGCAAAGCCAGAAATGAAACAACCCCTGCCCTTAGTGAGCTTACATCCTCCCCCCATTAGAATTTCCCATTTACAGGGATTCACTAAGAGGGAACAAAAGTAAGAATGCTAGATTCAGGTCTGTCATCTGAGTGCCACCCTGGATTCCTTTCTCCCTCTTCTTTTCCCCAGATCCAGTTTGTCCCCTTCTCTCTACTCCCACAGGCACTGACCTAGTTCGGGTCCTCAAAACCTTTTGTCCGGGCCCTCAGTTGGTCTCCCTGCCTCAAGGCTGTCTCTTCCACACAAGCTGCCAAATTCATATCCCTCAGCTCCAGTGGTTTTGCTTCCCCTGTGTTTCGCTTTAAAAAGCCCTTCACAGTATGGCCTCAGCCTGTCCTCCTAACCACTTTCTTCCTCTTCTTACACTCTAGCCTGGCTGGCTCTCTTGGGGTTAGTCTCACAGAAGAGTCCATTTCTCACTTCTGTGACTTTGGACAGCTTGTTCCCTATTGCTGGAGCACCCCTTCCTTAACACCGCCTCTAAAAGCCTTTACTTATTTCCTTCAAAATCTTGCTCATGTGTTACTATCTATACAAAGTCTTTTTAGAACCCCTCATGTATTAGGATCCACTCCTTCACATCAGTTACTTTGACTCTATTTTACAAAAACTCATACGGGCATGTTGTTTTCCCCAAGAGAATATAAGCTCATTGAAGGCAGGGACTTTAATCTAAAACAAACGAACTCCAGCAATTTGTATGATGCCTGGCACACAATAGGCACTTAATAAGTGTTTACTGAATTGAAAGTGAACTAATATTATACCTGGCTAAATAGATGCTTAATAAACATTTAACCTGATTGAATCATAGAGCTGGAGGAGACATCAGAACGCATCTGGTCACTTTACAGAGGAGTAAATGGAATTCTGGAGTGGGGAAAGTCACCCCAGCCAGTACCTGAAGTAGACTGGAGCTGAGAGCACTGAACCAATGCTCCCATTGTAGGTTCGCTCAGCAGAGCAGCAAAGCTGACATTTGAACCCTATCTTTTGCCTCCCAGCCTCTTTCCACTGGAGAAGGAAATGGCAAAATAGTCCAGTATTTTTGCCAAGAAAACCCCAAGTGGGGTCACGAAGAGTCGGACACAACTGAAATGACTGAACAACACCGGCAACGACAACAACAAACTCTTTCCATCATTCCATGCTGCCCCTTGGGTGGAACGCTGACTATCAGGAGTGCAGAGAGGCATGGGGGTAGCAGGGAAGTGGGGGGTAGGGGGAGGCAGACTTTCCTGGCACTTGACTCTCATGTTTAAGAGGCTTGATTTCTGGGAAACCCAGGCCCAGGTGGCCAAGAAGGAAGGGAAGTGGCTTGGTGCTCTGTGTTATAAATTAAGCATATTATTCAGAAATGGTTCCTGGTGGAAAACAGCCAGGACCCAGGGGACCTCTGCCAAAACCCTGCTCATGTCAGATGCTTGGTCTTACAGAAGGATGAGCTCGGATTGTGCATGAGGGTCTCTTCTCCCAGACACTTCCTCTCTCATCCCTGGTGCCTCTTTGTACCCACCTCTTGGTGTGTCTGGCTCTAAGCCCCGGACTCCTGGGGCCCCAGAGAATAACCCTCTGCCCACACATTACCACTCCCAGAATCCCCAGGCAGATAACCCTCTTTGCACACATTTTCAGGGATATCTTTTGTTTTTATATCTTTTTTCACTAATATATCGCTCCTCCTTCTCCTACCCAGAGAATACTCCCAAAAGATAAAAAGAAAAGAGAAAAATGGAGCGGGTCAGCAAAACTAAGACACCAACTGAGTCTACAAGTGAATGTGATGTTCCACACCCACAGCCCCCCACGAACGCAGTGAAGAGAGGGAGGCTGAAAGTCTTCTTTTAAAGAGTGACCTCTCTGACCCTTCTCAGTGAAACCAACTAGCCTGTGTTGCAAAGGCTTAGCTTCAGATTTCTTGGGCTGAGTGGGTCTTCCAGAGGTCATCTAACCCATAACCCTCCCTATGCAGCCCAGTTCAGTCCTGGCATGTGGACTTTTACATATCCTTTACATAGTACCTACTATGTGCCAAGCATTGTGCTTTACAATGCTAGGTGCTTTACAGACATCATCTCATTTGATCTCCGCCCATTATTGCCCCTCTTTTACAGATGGGAGACTGAGGAGGAGGTTAAGTGACTTGCCTAGAGTCATACAGCTGGTTAGTGTCTGAGGCTGGATTTGAACTCAGGTCTTCCTGACATCAAATCTAGCACTCCACCCACTTTGCCACCTAGCTGCCCCACTCTGAAAAACCTTCAAGGAAGGTTCAAATATGAATCCCAGAACTTCAGGGTCATCTAGTAAGCCAATCCTAATTAGCAAGCATCTGTTAACTGCCTACTATGTGCTGGGCTCCATATTAGGCACCAGGTATACAAATAATAAAAATGAAAAATCCTTGCTTTCCAGGAACCTACATTCCACGAATGTGACTCATACCTGAAATAAATGTCTTCTACAACATGCCTGACAAATGGTCATCCAGCTTTGATCAAAGACCTCCAGTTTGGAGGTAAGGAGGCCCTACTGGAGGTGATAATACTGCACATCGCTGAATACTGAGGTTTTGACATCATTCCATCATACAATGGCCATTCATTTCTTCATTTGTTCATTCATTCATTCACTCACTCATTCAGTCATTCATTCACTCACTCACTCACTCACTCACTCACTCATTCATTCATTCATTCATAGACTCTTTGAGCTCTACAGGCCTTCTGAGATAATTTCAGTTAATCCATTTTATGGTAAAAGAAAATGAGGAGCACAGAGGATAAATGACTTCTCCAAGGTTACCCAGAAGACAGTGTTCTAGATACACCATATTGCACCTACCACCTCCATGCCTTTTCATGTCCTATGCCTGGAATGTGCTCTCTCTCCTCATCTTCTATAGCAAACTTTTCATGATCCCTCTCAGGGTTAGGTCTCTCCCTGAAAAATTACTTTGTATTTACTTTCTATGTACAAGACAGTTTTGTGGTGCAGTGAACAGAGGGCGGGATCTGGGGTCAAGAAGACACTAGGGTTTCAGATACTTCCTAGCTGTGTGACTTTGGGCAAGTCACTTAACCTTTATCTGCCTCAGTTTCTTCAACAGTAAAATGGGGATATTAATAGGACCTACCTCCCAAAGTTATCGCGAGGATCAAGTGAAATAAGATTTGTAAAGTGATTAACAGTGCCTGAAATGTAGGTGTTTAATAAACGCTTGGTATATGCCCACCTCCCTTCCCTATATACTTTACACTTACTTCTTGGTGTGGGCCATTGTCTTTTTCTGGGGATGGTCAGCTCCTAAAGGGAAGAGTCTGTTTCAGTTTGGTGTTTGTCACCTAGCACAGAGTTGGTGCTTAATTAATGCTCGTTGAATGAATGAATAAATAAAAGAGGTGTGGTCAGTGTCTTGCGGTGGGAGCAGGTGAGCCCACATACAGTGAGAGAGAGAGAGAAAAGAGGGGGAGAGAGGGAGAGGGAGGGAGAGAGAGAGAGAGAGACAGAGAGAGAGAGAGAGAGAGAGAGGTAGACAGAGAGAGACAAGGCAAACACGTCCCCAAGCACAAAGCAGTTGCTGGGAGCTCTCTGCTCCCAGGTGAATTGTGCCCAGAACATCTCATGGTGAAATGCCTCCCAGCCAGCCCTGTGTCTGACAGGGGCCCCTTTACCTCAGCAGCTAGGGGGCCTCGCCTCCCACAGGGGCTCAGGGTCTGTTAGGACAATGTTTCCATGTTTCCTTCCACCCCTCCATTTCCCTGATATGGAAGGCAGGGGGACATTCCTGGGATGGATGGAGAGCTCTGCATCCCAGAGGTACAATCGCCTCTGTGGCCTTCGAGGTCTGATTTCCCCCTTGGTCAAATTATGGGGCAGCTAGGTGGTGTCATAGTGCACAGAGCACTGGATCTGGAGTCAGGGAGACCTGAGTTCAAATGTGAGCTCAGATACTTACTAGCAGTGTGACCTTGGACGAGTCATTTAACCTCTATCTGCCTCAGTTTTCTTGTGTATAAAAATGAGGATGATGACGGCACCCACCTCACCTGCTGTTATGGGAATCAAATGAGATAATAACCGTAAAGCACTTAGCACGGTGCTTGGCACATAGTAGGTGCTGACTATATAAATATTTATTATTATTATTAATATTATTAGAGGGCTCTGTGTGTGGCAGGGGACTGATTAAGGCCCCAACAAAATACAGGCAGGTGATACAAGATAAGTGTAAAGGTTTTCAAATATTAGTGGGTAGCAGATCTATAATAAACAATTTCTAAGACTTAAGGTTTGTGAATTGCTTTTCACACGTTAACTCAGTTGAATTCTCATGATAAGCCTGGGAGGTAACTGCAGTTTTTATACCTATTCTTACAGAGGAAGAAACTGAGGCTCTGATAGGTTAACAACAACACCTAACATTTATAAAGCACCTACTATGTGCCAGGTGCTGTACTAAACCCTTTAATATTATCCCGTTTGATCCTCCCAACAATCCTGAGAGGTAGATGCTATTTTATGCCCATTTTTAGATGAAGAAATTGAAGCAAACAGGGTGAAGTGACTTGCCTGAGGTCATACAGTAAGTGTCTGAGGCCAGATTTGAACTCAGGTCCACCTGACTCCAGGTCCAGCTGCCCCAAAGCTAAATGAGTTTGAGATCCTCTAGCCAACACCCTCATTTGACAGGTGAGGAAACTGAGGGAGAAGGGAAGTGACTCCCCGCAAGGTCATACTGTTATTAAATGGTAGAACTTGGATTTGAACCCAGATCCTTGGGCTCCATATTCAACTCTTTTTTATGCTGCCCGCAGTTTCTAGAATGGGGCAGCTAGGTGGTTCAGTGAAAGCCCTGAGCCTGGAGTCAGGAAGACCTGAGTTCAAATCCAACCTCAGATACTTACTAGCTATGTGACTCTGGGCAAGTCACTTAACCCTGTTTGCCTCAGTTTCTTCATCTGCAAAAGAAAAATGCCAAGAAAACCCCAAATGGGATCACAAAGAGTCAAATATGACTGAACAACAAGAATTATTTCTAGAAAGCCCATCCATTGTCTATTCATTCCCACCTGGCCTGTAGGAGTCATTACCCAAGGCAGAGCAGTATAGACAAAGAAGCCTGGAGAGCTGGGCTGTATAGAATCAGAGTATTTAGAACTGGAAGGAACCTCAGAGGCCAACTGGTGCAGCAACTTCATTTTACAGATAAAGACACTGAGGTCCAGAGAGGGGAAATTACTTGCTCAGGATCATGTGCGTAGGGAGAAGCAAAGGTAGCACTTGAACCCAGGCCTTTTGACTCCAAATCTGCTGCTAGTTACTAAGGAAGGGAGGGGAAGAATGAATGCATGACAGATGGCAAACCTGTCAAAGGAGGGCTGCTCAAAGGCTGAGGCTGCACATCTTCTTCTGGTAACAGATCAAAAGGCCTCTCATCCCTAAGAAGTAAAGTCAGGAGACACAGCTTGGGCGAGGGCCCTTGGCCGTAGTGAGAGAGATGGATGGTCCCCTGCCAGGGGACACCTGTCTGTGTATGGGAGTGTGAGTAGGAATGCGAGCTTGCACCCACACACCCACACACCCACACATACACACACACACACACACACACACACACACACACAAGCATACACACACTTCTTGGAGGCCGAAAAGGAGCTAAGCTTGCACTCTCACTGCCCAGCCATCAATACATCCCCATGCAGAGCTCCTAAGCTGAGAGAGATGAGAAGTCTTCAGTGAGTTTTTTGCAGAAGCACTTAAATAAATAAAAATCCATTTTAATTTAATTTGAAAGTCACCACAGGCAAATAACCCCAAGCCACACCCAGTCGGGGACAAAGGAGGCCCTCGAGGACACCAGCGAACACAAGCTAGCACACTGACCTCTTTAGCAAAGCCCAGGTTTGCCTGCATCTTCCACACAGTGTCCGAAGGGGTCCATACTGAGCACTTGGGCTTCAGAAGCTTATTTTGTGGTATTGTTCAGAGCCATTGAATTAGATTCAACAAACATTTATTAAATGCCTTCTATATTCTAGGCACTGTGGTAGGCTCTGGGGGCATGAAGACAAAGTTGAAACACTCTCTGCTCTCAAGAAGCTTATAGTCTAAAAGGGAGATGAGAGGCCTACACTATGACTAGGATAAACAAGATTACCAAAGCAGTGTGGCTGATACATAGAGGGCCCCAGAGTCAGGGGAGACAGGAAGTAAGGAAGGGAGGGAGAGAGGAAGGGAGGAAAGAAGGAAAGGAGGAAGGGAGGGAGGGAGAAAGGTAGGGAGAAAGGAAGGAAGGGAAGAAGGAAGGGAAGAAGGAAGGAAGGAAGGAAGGAAGGAAGGAAGGAAGGAAGGAAGGAAGGAAGGAAGGAAGGAAGGAAGGAAGGAAGGAAAGAAGGAAGGAAAGAAGGAAGGAAAGAAGAAAGGGAGGGAGAGACAAAGGGAGGGAAGAAGGAAGGAAAGAAGGAAGAAAGGAAGGAAGGAAGCAAGGAGGGAGGAAGGAAGAGAGGAAGGAAAAAGAGAAGGAAGGAAGGGATGAAGGAAGGAAGGGAAGAAGGAAAGGAGAAAGGGAGGAAGAGAGGAAAGGAGGCAGGAAGGAAGGAAAGAAGAAAGGAAGGGAGAGAGGGAGGAAAAAAGGAAAGAAAGAAGGGAAGAAGTAAGGAAAGAAAAAAGGAGGAAGGAAGGGAAGAAGGAAGGAAATAAGCATTTATTAAGTGGTTATTATGTGCCAGGCATTATGAAGTACTGGAGATGTGAACACTAGCAAAAAGAAAGATCGATCCCGCATTCCAGAAGCTCATATTCTAATGGAGGAAAACACTGGAGGGAACTGAATGGGGGGAGGGGCATAGCTCTGAAGTCTTACAGAGTGATATTCCATGTGGAGAAAGCAGCAGGAGTGGTTGGATGTTCCAGGGTGAGATTCGAGTTCTACCACTGACTAGTTTTGTGACCTTGGGCAAGTCACTTGTTACCCCAGGCTGCGTTCTAATACTCCAATCAGAATGCACTGGTAGAGGGAGTTTCCTTGTTTGAGTGTTGCTAATACCAATGAAATGATTTGTTCAGTTTCTAACACAGGACCATAACTAATAGAGCTGGCATTGACCTTAGAATCCATTGAGTACAACCCTCTCATTTTTTGAGTGTTTTTTTTGTTTGTTTTGGAGGGGGGAAGGCAGGGCAATTGGGGTTAAGTGACTTGCCCAAGGTCACACTGCTAGTAAGTGTCAAGAGTCTAAGGCCGGATTTGAACTCAGGTCCTCTTGACTCCAGGGCCAGTGCTCTACTCACTGTACCACCTACCTGCCCCACCATGCTCTCATTTTTCAGAAGAGAAACTGAGGCTGTGTGAACCTGGACAGACTTGCACCCTGTCATATAGATCGCAAACAGCAGAGATGAAAATGGAACCCTGGTCCTTGGTCTCCAAATCCCACACATTGTCTTGCCTCTCCAATGGGAGAGTGGGACAAAGGCTCAGAGAGATCCAGGCCAAATGCTGCTGGGAGGAGAGTCAATGGCTAGGAAGGATGCTTCCAGGAAGGCCCCATGGAAGATGAATTTCACTAAGATAGGGTGTGGGGAGGAATCCATTCTGGGTATGGGGAGCGGTGAAGTGACAATGTCTTAGGGACGAAAAGCGATCCAGTTGGGTCAGCATGTTGAATGTGTGATGGGGAGTACCATGATGTAAGGTTGGACAAGCAGGCTGGAGCCAGATGATGAGGGCTTTGCAGGCCAAGATGGGCTTCACATTTATCAGGAGTCCCTGAAAGTCTTTGAGGAAATGAGGGACCAGAGTGGTGAATTAGAGGGCGATACAGAGGATGGAACAGAGAGAAGACAGTGTAACAGCAGTAATAATACAAACATGCACAATTTTAGAACAACCTTTTAAATAAATCCCCTAATCCTCCTGGTTCTGCTATGGATGACATCTTCCAACCAAACCCGATGCCGACAGAGGCTCAAGTCAAAAGACGTCTTGGATGGATCGTGATAGCTGTCTTCAAGGGATAGCGGCGGCCATGTGGGAGAGGGATGAGCTTAGTTCTTCTTGATTCCAGAACAATAGGTGGAAGTTTTGAAGACAGAATTTGAGGCTTGAAGTCAAGGAAAACTCCTGAACAATGAACCCTTCCCAATGCAAAATGTCCTGCCTGGGGAGGAGGTGGGTTGCCCTTCTCGGAGGTCAAGCAGAGGATGGATGGTGGTTTGTCAAGGAGTTTCTAGGAGGGATTCCTCTTCTACATGGGTTGGACTAGCTGGCCTTTCTACTCTTAAATGATGTGATTCGGTGATAACAGAAAGTAAATTTGAGAGAGTGCTAATTAGGTGAGTCAAGCATGGCCTCACATGGTGGCACCTGAGCTGAGCATTAGCAGTGAGGGCCTAACATGCTTTATAAAAAGCTCAAGGATGGAATCACCCAAAGTCTTGCCTCATCTGACTCTCTAACATGGGTTTGGCCCTGCCTAGAACCATCTCAGGCCTGCCCGTACCAAGCCAGCCAGCACAAAGGGGCAGAAGGCTAAGTGGCATTAGCAGAGAGAGACCGATAAACACAGGGAAGAGAAAGGCCAGGTTGAAGGGGGTCAGCACATTTATGTGGAGGGCACAGCACTTGATATGGCCAGCTTGAGATGAAAATAGAGAAAAACTCAATGAGTTTCCTGGGCTCAGCTGAGGGCTATGAACAGAGAACAGAACCTGACAGATTTAACGAGCTGAATTCAGGTTTCCCTTCAAAGAGACTTAATAATGTAAGACAGGCAGAGTCCTGGGAGGTGGCCTCCTAATTGAGAAATAAGTGACTGGGCTCCTCCATGACTCAATGATACCTTAAATTCATTTACACTAGAAACTCTCGCCAGCTCTTCTTACTTCACTGGCAGAGATAGCCTAGCGGGGCCCAAAGGGAGGCAGATACAGAAGTATCCTTGCTAACATTTGGAGATTTCTAAAAATAGAATAGGTTGCTGTGGGAGGTGGGAGGTGGGATGTCTCCAAAAATACAGACCTTAAGTAGAAGCTGGATGACCACTTGGCAGAGGAGAAGGATTTAAATAGCCCCTACTTTGTGCCAGACACTGTGCTAAGTTACAAGTGTCTTATTGGATCCTCACCACAATCCTGTAAGATAAATGCTATCCTTATCCTTATTTTACAGTTGAGGAAACTGAGGCAAACAGAGGTTACATGACTTGCTCAGCGTCACACAGCTAGTAAGTGTCTGAGGCTGGATTTGAACTCAGGTCTTCTGGTGCTTTATCCACTGTGGCGCCACCTAATAGTAGGGATGATGTGAACTCACTTTGGCGGTAGGTGTTGGGACTAATTCCTTTCAGAATTCTTTTAGATTCTGCAGCAGTTCATTCCCAGAGATATTTATTAGGAACTTTTAGAGCTGGATACCCCAGGAAGGACCTGAGAGACTGGTTCTGGGTGGGCCTGGGAAAGATTTTGGAAGGAATCCTGGAAGTGGGTTCTAGTTCAAGCTAATGATCTACACGACTTTGGATCAACCAGGGAAATTAAGGTCCCTTAATCTTTCTGGAGTTCCTCGTCAATAAACTGAGAGTGTCAGACTAGTGAATGAATCACTTCCTCTCCCCCCAGCCCATTTTCTCATCTCTAAAATGTGGGAGGGGGATGGGTTAGATGATTCTAAGATCCCTTTTCATGCCTCAATCCTAAAAAAGAAAAAAAAAAAGCAACAAAATGAAACTGGAATGTTAGTCTCTAAGGTCTCACTCAGATAGCTCAAGGCTTGGCACAAAGTAGGAGTTTAATAAATGCTTGTTTTCCTTCCTCTCATTTGGCAGTTCTTATTTCATAATGACAAAAAAAATCTATCTATCTATCTATCTACATATATATACACACATATATTAATCCAGATGATTCCTACTTTAACCTGACCAAGGTTCCGTAAATGTAAATTTCCTATCTAACACTAAAATCACTTGTATTAATGGGATTGTCAAAGATGGAGAAATCCTTTGGATTTCATTGTTCTCCAATTCATTATGTGGTTTAAATAAGTTCTGTAGGAAAGAGAAGGGGGGGAGAGAGAGAAGAGGGGGGAGGGGGGAGAGAGAGAGAAGAAGAAGGAGGGAGACAAAGACAGAGAAGAAAGGAGAGGGAAGAAAAGGGCGAGAGAGAGAGAGAGAGAGAGAGAGAGAGAGAGAGAGAGAGAGAGAGAGAGAGAGAGAGAGAGAGAGAGAGAGAGAGAGAGAGAGAGAGAGAGAGAGAGAGAATCTTGTCTCGGTGAATCTCTGTTATCCAGCTTTGTGTCGTGTTTTATACTCATTATAAACTAATCTAGACATGCCACTATTATTTCACATTACTCTTTACATTCCTCTTTCCTAGTACAAGTTTAATTAGAATGTAACTTAGACTAATGCATCCTCAGGAGGGATGGGGTCAGTGTGCGCGCGTATGGAATTTACGATGGTCTGACAACGGATGAAAGAATTCTCTGCTGGGTTGGGAGAAAGAAGCGTGTCTTGTTCCTGATCATCTCGAAAGAGAAGGGAAGCTAGAAGATGCTTTAGAGAGGCTGGGGTCTGGAGTCCTCACTAGTCCATATCTCTGGCTAAAAATCAGAAAGAAAATTGGGCCACTGGACTTGGAGTCAAGAAGATGTGGGTTAAGATTTCATCCCCATTGACTAGGTGACCAAGCTGAAATGGAACTCATAGTCCACAGAGATCAATGTCTTCAATCTTTTACAAATGAGGAAGCTGAAGCCAAGGGAGGTAAAGGGATTTGCACAGAGTCAGACTCTTCAACAGACTCTTCAGTATTCATAGGACTATGGGCTTAGAGCTAGAGAGGACTGGAGAGTCCAACCATTCTCACATTACTGAGACCCAGACAGAAGGTCTTCTTCTACCTCAGATGGAGCTCGGTTTTCCAGATAGTCAACTTGGTGATTTGCTCTGCCTTGTTAGTAGCACGAAGCACTGCATGGAGGTCTCTCTGATGTTCCCAAGTCAGAGAACCTCACGCTGAGCCCAACTTGTCCCCTCCCAAGAGTCCTCTGTGTACTTCATACCCACCGATTGGTCATCTGCTCTCTGTCTCAAGACCTCCAGTAAAGAGAGAAGCTACTGCCTCCTGGGGCAGTCTCTTCCACTTCCAGCTGGGTCTCACGCTTAGGAAGTCTTTCTTTATGACATTAAGCTCAAGCATCAGGCTTTCTAGCGCCCTCTTTGGAAGGTCTAGCCCTTGCTTGGAACACAGCCCTCTGAGGCCAAGTAGAAGAAATGGAATCCTTCCTGGTGCAATCCTTCAGATACTTGGAGAGAACTAATGTGTCCCAGGTTCAGATTTAGAGCTGGAAGGTCCCTTCCAGGTGGCCAATGTCATCGTTTTATAGATGTCTTCATTCCAAGGGCAAGTAAATGAGCTGGGATTGGAAGAGAGGGCTTCTGTCCCCAAATCAAGTGTGTAGGCATGGCCCATTCCTCTCCAGGAATTTTGGTAGGCACAGATCAGAGCTTGGGTGTAGAGACCTCAGGTTCCTAAAACGGCTGTAGAGACATTTCCTTAATCTGGGATGTGGGGTGTGTGTGCATATGTGTGTGTGTGTTTAGGGAGGGACTGGCCCAATTTTTGCTGTTGGTACTTTTTTCTAGGACAGAAAGAAAAGGACTGTTCTGAATCTCTGTAGGAATGTGGGCTCAATTAGGGCTACTGGGTAAGAGGGGACCATCCTTGACCACGGCCTCTGGGCCTCTGCAGTAGAGCCCAGGCCTGGGCTCAGCCAGGCCCACTTGGATGGGAGCTGACCAACCTTGACCATGACCTTTGCCTAGTGGAGGAGGCAGGAGGAGGAAAGAGGGAGGGAGCTTATTCTTCTAGGCATTCAGATTAGTGCAAACTATTCAGTAGCCTGTTGTAACATTTCTGGGTTTGGATTGTTCAAGGGAAAATGAGTCTACCTTTCCCTCCTCAGAGCTGGTACTGATGAAGCTTAAAATCATTAGGCTGGAGACCATAAACTCAGCTTTCTCCAATTCAATGAGACTGTGCCTGAGGCCACACTGATAATCTCATTATTATTATTGAAGGCATTTGCATATGGAGGAATTGTTCCTTTGATTAAAAAAAAAAAAGAAAAGAAAAGGACTTTCAATCTTTTGTCCTCTCCAGGAAGTGCAGGCTAGTCCAGGATTCTGCAGATGCCCCAGCATCCAAGACTGATGCCCAAACACTGGTGGGGAGAGGGGAGAGGTGGTGAGATAGGAGACTCCATTAACAGATCCTGGGTGCTGTTGTTTCAAAGAGCCCAGGAAAGGAATCGGAGGCCACAGACTAGCTGTTAATGCTTGCCAGGGGCCTCAGGACACCCAGCAACAGCAGTGATTCCTGAAGGCTACCTGAGAGCTGACAAGGTGGGAAGTCATCAAGACATATTGTCCAGTTAGTCCTGAGGTCTGGTTTACCTTCTGTCTTGTGGTCTTGTTTGCCCGAGGACACCCTATGTTCCATTTCTTCTGGTCAGAAGACCACGGGATCGTGGACTCAGAGTGAAAGGGATTATAGAGGCCATCTAGTCCAATTCCTCATTTTACATGACGAGGAAACTGAGTCCTAAAGAGAAGAAATGGTTTGCTCAAGGAAGTAAGAACCAGAGATGGAATTTGAATCCAGAGCCTTTCCCATTTTACAGATGGGGAAACTGAGACCCAGAGACTTGCCCCAAACCAACGCCTTTGGGTGGTTAAATACCACAGGTATTATTAATACAGGTGAGCAAATGGAGACTCAAAGACTATCGGTCTTGTAGTAGCCTTCCAAGTAGTTTTTCTGCCTCAAGTCTCTCCTTCCTCCAATCCATTCTCCATCTGCTTCCAAAGGGATTCTTCTTAAGCACAGATCCAACCACATAACCCAACAAATTTCAATGGCTCCCTATTGACTTAAAGGTCAAGTATCATTTCATTTTCATCCCTCCCTTTTTAATTTCTATTTTTCATCTAAGTTTTATTATAGTACAGTAGCATAAATGCATGCTTGATAAATAAATCAATATACACAAATTGAGGGTACATGCACAAAACAATTTTATTGATGGGGATTTGTTGTTATTCAGTCACGTCTGACTCTTTGTGACCTCGTTTGGGGTTTTCTTGGCAGAGATACTGGAGTGGTTTTGCCATATCCTTCTCCAGCTGATTTTACAGATGAGGAAACTGAGGCAAAGAGGATTAAGTGACTTGCCCAGGGTCACCCAGCCAGTAAGTATTTGAGGTTGGATATGAACTCTCAAAGATCAGCCTTTCTGAATCTAGACCTAAGTGGGGCTCTACCCACTGCACCACCTGGCTGCTCTATTGATAGGGGTTCATGATCAAAAGCATTTGTACACCCCTGCTTGAAATGATCCATACGGTCCCTTATGCAAAGCCCTGTGATCTTGTGTGGGTTGTCCTTACCCTGAATGAGAGCTGCTGTCCTTTCTATTGTGCTCTAAGATATTCAACGTGTTTCCCTTACATTATCTCATTTGATCCTGACAGCAACCCGGTGAAGGAAATGACTCTCCTCCCCATTTTATAGATGAGAAGGCTGAGTCTGAGAGAGGTGAAGTGAATCACCCAGAGACATGTAGCCAGTAAATATTATCAGGTGTTATTCAAACCTAGGTCTTCTTGACTTCAAGTCTAACATTCTATCTGGTATGCCTTGAAGTTTCTCACTTAAATGCATGTATATTACACATACATACTTCTATACATACATGTTGTTTTCCCTGCTGGAATGGAGGCTCCTTGAGGGCAGGAAGTATTTCATTTCTAGTCTTTGTATCTCCAGCACCTAGCGTAGGACTTGGGATTATAGCAGGTATTCAACAAATATTTGTTGATTGATTTAAAAAGAATTCAATAAAACAACCAGCTTTTCCCCAAACCTAAACCCTAGTAGAAGATGGTACAGGTCATCTGGGCGGGCCACTCCTCATCTGTGTAGACTGAACTTCTGGAGGACATCCCCTTGGGGGACTATTGTCCTTGCCCCACCCTGCCACTTCCATCCCTTGGCCCCAGCTGGCTTTGGGTAGACCCCAGGGGTAGGGGCCAGTCGTGTGGTTTGAGATTTTTCTTCACTGTGCCCTTTTGTTGTCCTCTGTGCCTTCTTGAAGATCTCCTTTTGAGCCTGTCTGGAAGGTGACAGCAACCCCCCTCCTGCTCTTCTGGTGATTAATGGCTTTATTTGATTGAAAACATGGTGCCGTGCCCTGTCCTCTCCAACCTCCCTGTCAAGAAGTCCTCATTTGGCTCTTTTGAGAGGGGCTTCACCTTGGTGCCCGGGCCTTTAATTGAATAACTCTCAGCTCCAATTTATTCCATTTGGCTAGGAATTAGATTTTGCCTGGCTATTTCTAGGCTCCATTTCAACAGAACCTCATCAAGGAGGGTCCCTTGGCTAGCGACACTTGTCAACCTGCATCTGCTGCTGGTGTGCCCAAGGACAACAGCACCAGAAAGCCGATGGCCGCCATGTTGAATAGAGCACACCTTAGCTATTCTTGGCTCTTTTCGAGGTGATGGCTTTTTCCTGAAGGAGAGGCCAGGCTGGTTGTTGAGTTGGCTAGAGTAGGTGGCCTTTCTAATCCTTGCCGGTCACACAGATACAGATGGGGAGTAGGGAAGGGCACTTCCGACCACCAGCAAAGGGGCCCTGGCTCCCCTGGAATAATGTGACATGGAAGCTGGCAACGTCAAGAAGAGCGTTTTTACTCTTCCTTTTTCTCATTAACGATAAATGTGCTTGAACAGGCCTTGAACCCAAATGGTGGAACCCAACAGACTTCTTGGTTCTAACGAGAATTCTGACAGAATGTAAGTTCCTTAAGAACAAGGACCAGTTCACTTTGTCTATACACATGCATATATATATATAGAACATGCACACACACATATATACACACATATAGGGTATGTACATATATATATATATACACATATAGGATATGTACACAGTATATGTGTGTGTATATACATAGTATGTATACACATATGTATATACACACATATAGGATATGCATGTGTACATGTATATGTACAATGCACACAATATATACATATACATACAGGATATGTACACAATATATGTATATACATATATATACATAGGATATACACTTATATATGTGCATATACACATATATGCACATACACATATATATATATACAAATTTAGGATATGTACATAATATATGTATATGTACAGGATAGGTATATAATGTATGTATATATTACATATCTAATGCATACATATATACACATATAGGATATATCTACGCATGTATGTATATTATACACACACGTGTGCATACATACATGTATATGTATATACGCACATATATGAGTGTATTTTATATATATGCACACATACATACTACAATGCAGGGTATGGTGGGACTGAGATAAGAATCAGGTAAGGTACTCTAGGAAATTTTACAGAGAGAAAACCCCCTTTGAGTTGAAAGGACCAGAAGAGGCTTCAGAGAAGGGCAGACAAGCTGAGGAATGACCAGACCGAGGCACCAGTTGGGCCTGACGGACCCTCGGCGCCTCACAGAGGAGCTGGTGACTTTTCAGGGAAGGTCCCCAGAAGGCAGTTGGCCTCTCCCACCTCCATCTCTTTTCTTGACTAAGTGCTCTGAAATGCCTTGGTTGTCTAAGATTAAGGAGGGATGAATGGAAGAAGCAGACCCAGCCACAAGTGCAGCCAGCAGCCAGCTCCCTACAGTCCGTGTACCATTCGTCTGCTTCAGAAATGGCCAGGCCACCTTTCCCTGCAGGATGTTGGATGGATCTGGGATAGTCCTGCCTTTGCTGGTTTCTAACTCTCAAAGAGCAGAGCATAGCTCTGCCGTCAGAGCACCCCTGGCATATCACCTTTTAAATGAGCTTTTGATGACATGGGGAAGACTTTTAATTAAAGCATCTGTTTATTATCTCAGCTTTAATTACATATTAACATTTTTTCTTCATTTTCTTTTTTTCATTTTAAGCAAAGCCAAGCTGGGGCCATGGATTGAGCAAGGAAAAGCAAAGCCTAATTTCGTTAGAGAGAACTACCCTGCCTCTTATCTCTGCCTGCCCTCCACCCCTCTCCCAACCCCTGACTGCTAAAGTGGAGTGTAAGGTGGACAAACAAGGTCACAGGAGAAGCAATACTGGATTTCGAATCAGAGTATGTGGGTTCAAACTCTGGCTCTGCCACTTTCTACCTTTGTGACTCAGTTTCCATATCTGTAAAATGAGGGGATTGGAGTAGATTGCCTCTAGGGTTCCTTCTACCTCCAAGTATATGATTCTATGACTTCGCTTAACCTTTCTGGGCCTTGGTTTCCTCATCTGTAAAATGAGAGTGTTGGGTTAGATGGTCCTCTCTAAGATTCCTGCCAGCTCTAAGGGCTACGGGACCTGTGATTCTAAGTGGGTCCAGGCTGGCCCAAAGGAGGTCTGTCTCAATGCACAGGGCAAGGTAGAGATGGCCCTCAACTTGGGTGCCAGCTACAGGGACATCACCTGAGAGATTTCCATCTCCTGCTGCTGAGGCTTTTGTGGCTCACGACAGCAGAAAGCAAACTGGCATCCCCTGGCTCTCCCGACCCTGTGGAATGCTCTGTTTCTCATGCATTTTTTTTTAACAAAATGACATTTGGCTGACAAAGAGTTCCAGACAAAGAGTAATAGTGGCTGTAGCTTTCCATTTGAAGGAGGCTGGGCTGTTTGCAGCTAGGCTGTTTGCAGAGGTGCTGGGCAAGTCTGGTTAGCCACCTTCCTTCCCTCATTTTCAGAGGAAGAAACTGAGGCTCAGAGACATGATTGTTCAAAGTCATAAGAACTGGCAGTGTCAGGATTTGAACCCAGGTCCTCAGACTCTGAATCTATGGCAGCAAAGCTTGTCAAGCTTCAGATGCAAGTCTCCCTCAGAGGGGAAGCACATTGACATACATGTTCAATAAAAGTACATAGAGCTTGTCTTCTCCTAACCCTAAGCCCAAACCTAACCCTATAGCCTCTTTCTTCTCTACCTTCCAGAACACATGGCTTTGCTGCTTTCTCTCCCACAACACTCTTACCCTTTGCACAAACTGTCCCAGCTCTGACATCTTGTGTTCTAAGGGCCCTCCCAGCTCTGACATCCTGTGTTCTAAGGGCCCTCCCGGCTCTGACATTTTGTGTTCTAAGGGCCCTCCCAGCTCTGACATCCTGTTTTCTAAGGGCCTTCCCAGCTCTGACATTTTGTGTTCTAAGGGCCCTCCCAGCTCTGTCATTCTGTGTTCTAAGGCTCTCCCAGTTCTGACATTCCTTCCGTGTTCTAGGGCCTCTCCTATCTCTTCTATTCCTTGATTCTATGATTTTTTTTCTCCCCATTTCTAGCTGCCTGCATTGCTGGCACCGCCACCTGACAGGCTCCTTCCTTGGCATCCATTAAGACTCGAAGGCTCCATTTCACAAATAGAGGACAGGAGCGAAGCCGGTTGAGGAAACAGGCCCGGACAGCTCTGGCCACTGGCCAGAGAGCCCAGGCCCAGGCCCAAGGGCCAGCTGCTGGGGCTCCTGCCGCCCCCCAGCTTCGGCTTCCACTGCTGGGCTCCACCAGGAGCCTCTGTGACAGCAGAACAATTTAATTCCGATTACAGTATAAAAATTAATAACATTAAAATGTCATGATCATCCCACACTAATTAAGCATCTAATGAATAATTAGCTGTGGACACATCTGACATTTTTGGTCATTAATTTGAGCAAGTGTTTTAAGCTCCAAACAAAACTCCTCTGTGGCGGTGCCTACAACTTTGTGTTAAATAGCAGAGACTTACACAATTGCCACGTGTCCCTTCTCCAGACCTGTCAGGATACTGTTGCTGAATGTATGAGTGTACAAGGTGGGCGTGCAGGCTGGGCCCAGGGGGAGAAATCAACCAGAAGGATTCAGCTTTCTGACCATCTAAAAGTCACCCAGAAGCTCCACATCCACCCTCCCTTCTCCCAAGCCTAGTGGGAATGGCCAAAGACAATGCAAATGTTATTGTTTAATAGTGAGGGAGCCTGGGGTCTCCCAAGCTGCTCCATTCATCCCCGGATCAACTGCTTCCTTTAAGTTGTCATAACAACTAGAAACATCTCTGTTCCAGGCAGAGCCTGCCACCCTTCTTGCTTACATCTGGGGGTGGTGTTTGATGGGGAGAGAAAACCTTTAGTTTGAGAGTTAGTGATGGGGGAGCTTCCCTGCTGCTCAAAGCAAGAGTTAATTCTAAGGCTGGCCTCCATCTCCTCACCCCCCTTTCATCTAGATCAATTAGTCAGTCAATCAATAAACAGTTATTAAGCCCTTACGATGGATCAGGCACTGTGCTAAGTGTTGGCGACACAAAGGAAAAGAAAAAACAACCCAGACACTGACATAGCAATTAAAACCATTGTACCATTGCTTCTAGAAAGGGCCAGCTCACCATCCCTGGGGGTCCTCTAAGCAAAATCTCTTTCCCTGATCAGTAGCACCCCCATGTATTATCTTCCCTCATTAGCACGTAAGCCCTTTCCAATGTTTAGCATAGTGCCTTGCACATAGTCAGGGCTTAATAAATGCTTTGCATTAATTAATTGATTCATTCATTCACTGACTCATCCACTCACCCCTCCATCCCCTACTGTTGCAGAAGAATAAAAGCTGAACATGGGCAGCTAGGTGGTCCAGTGGATAGGGTACTGGGCTTGGAATCAGGAAGACTCATCTTCATGACTTCAAATCCAGCCTCAGTCGCTTACTAGCTTTGTCACCCTGGACAAGTCACTCAACCCTGTTTGCTTCAGGTTCCTCATCTGTAAAATGAGCTGGAGAAGGAAATGGCAAACCACTTCAGCGTCTTTGCCAAGAAAACCCTGCAAAGAGTCAGACACGACTGAACAACAACAACATATCTACATAAAATGTAATTAGGACAGTAAATCTGCCACCAGAAAAAAGGGAAAACCAAGGTATGTAACACAGTTTAAAGCCAATGGGAGACTATTTTTGTCTGGCCCATTGCTTTGAATTATCTGGATGGTGACTTTCATGACTGTGGATGACCATGAGCTGACTTCTATTAACTATTGCATTGAAAAGCATGCATAAGATCCCCACTTCCTGGCTTTCTCATGTACTGGGAGCTGGGGGTTGGGGGAATACTCAGAAGCAGGGGGTATGCAACCCACTGCTTCAGGATGCTCGGCATTTCTTCGTCTCTAGAAGAAGCTGCTTCTTTGGAAAGCAATGACTGCTCAAGCCAATCAGAATGCAGGGAACAAACTCATCCTTCTTGGATGACAAAGGTGATCTCGGAGCCAACCCAGCCAGAAGGTTGCAACATATTAGCAGTTAATGAACAAAACCCGCCTAATATTTAGGATGAAGGGACACAGAGAGAGGTCGGATGGGCCACAATTAGCTCCAGATTGAGCACTCAAACCAAGACAGAAAGCAACAGATGTTCTGATCTTCGTTTACTCCTTTAGGATTATCTCCAGATAAGAGACAAAACGGGCGCACTAATGAAGCATTTCCATCTTCTTGCTCTACAGTTGGTAAATAAGCAACCTTTCCCCCACCATCCCCCCCTCCACTGCCACCCCAAGGTTGAAGCACAGGCTGGCTGGCTGGGTGCGCCTGCTCTGCTACTTGGAGTTGCCCCCACAGAATGTCAGCAAGAGCCGCCGATCCAACCCCACATAGCCCTGACCCATACCACCCTACTCAGCCCCTGCTTTCCATCCAGATTCTATACCCAGAATCCTGATGTTTACAGGGAGAGCAACCTCCCTTCCCTACCTGGCATTCCAAGTCCCCATTCTCGGTTTCTTCTCATGTTGGGGAATCTCATGTAGGTTCCCCAATATTTATTCCCCATTTCTCCCCAACACTTTACTGGCTGAACCCAGAGGTGTGCCAGAGCCAACTTGAACCAGCTTGCAAGAGCCAATTGTTAAATTTTCAGTGTGAGCATTCACACTTTGGGAATTGGCAAATACTAAAAATTAGGGCTTGATTTTTGTTGTCGAGTCTGGTCCTCTTCTTGTTGTTCGGTTGTTTCAGCTGTGTCTGCCTCGTTGTCGGACCCCCATTTGAAGTTTCCTTGGCAAAGATACTGGGGTGGTTTACCATTTCTTTCTCCAGCTCATTTTACAGATTAGGAAACTAAGACAGAATTAAGTGACTTACCCAAGGTCACCCAGCTAGTAAGTGTCTGAGGCTGGGTTTGATCTCAGGGAGATGAGTCTTCCTGACTCCAAGCCCTGCCTTCTATCCATTCCACCACTTAACTGCCCTGTGTGTCTAGTCTTAAGAAAGTGTTAATAATGCAGACTAATCTTAAAAGTATGTTGTGGTTTTCTCCAATGAGCCATTTGTGAAACATATACCAGCGGCACACTCCTAGCTGAAACTAACCTCTCCTATCTCATCTGGACTTGGTAGGAGGTCTAAGGAGAGATGATTATCCTTAAATATTTAAAGGATTATTACATCAAAGAGTGGTTAAACTAGTTCTTCCTGACCTCAAAGGGCAGAAGTGGCATTTTCAGTGAGCCCAGCTTCCATATCGCCCCCATATTGCCTTGTCCATTTCTGACCTTAAGCCTGGACTCGGACCATTTTATAAACAGGGAGTCTCTTTCTCCTTCCTTCTTCTGTGACCCATCCGACATCCTCCAAGGACCGCCTCTTCCATGAAGTCTTTCTAGCCTGCCCTGCCTGGGCTGCAGTGATTTGCCTCTTTGTTGAACCTCAATGAAGTACTTGCATTATTTAAATCTGATCCAGTCTAGTCCGGTCTAAGGCAAGGCAATGCCACGCCATACAATTCCATAAATATTCACTGAATACTACACGTGAGACACCATGTCAAGTGTTGGAGATATCAGGGCAAAAACAAAAAAAAACTGGCAAAAATAAACCAAATAAGCAAACAGCTGCTCCCTTGTAGAAGCTCCTACTCTACCCATTGACAAGCAAGCAAACGCTGCCTTCTATGTTTGCATTGTTCTCAGGTAAGTCTCATCTCTCCAGCTAAATTTAGAAGCTCTTTGAGGTCAGGGCAGGTGTTTTCTATGTCTTCTCTATTCCTCACACTGCCTAGCATAGTCCTTCCACACATAATGGGCACCCAGTCATGACTGGATGAATAAATGAGCCCAGGGACCATGCTGATTTGATAGCCTCCTTGGTTCCTTTCCTCCAACCCACCAAAAAGTTGTGGAATTGAGGGCTCAGAAGAGAACTCTGAGATGATCTAGTCCAACGTGCAGGGGACCGCGAACCCCCTCGACGACTTTGCATAGCCCTCCCTCACTCAAATCCACTTCACTAGGGAGTCATGACTTGACCTTCCTCATGCCGTGGTCCTCTTGGAGAACAAGGACCAACAGCGACAGGAACGTAGGCTGCCTATCCTCTGCCTGAAGAGTTCCAGCGATGGGAAGGCCTTTACCTCCTGCTCCATGTTGGGTAGCTCTCCTTGGTAAGAAGTTTTCCTTGTACTAAAAACAAAATATGCTCCTTTATAGCTCCCAGACCCCGCTTCTACTTTCATCCTCTGGGAATCTCCTCTTTCTTCAACTACTTGGAAACAATGGCATCTATGGAGACATTTTCATGAACTCTTTGCTGATTCCCCCCCAATGACTGCTCCCCCAAACTCCCTTATATTGCACTCTATTGAACATATTTGCATGCATTCATTTTATACATGCTTGTTAGACATCTCAAACTGGATGTCCAGTAGGCATCTTAAATTCAGCAATCTCAAATTCAACTCAATATCTTCCCCTTTAAAACCCCCTGTCTCCTGCACTTCTCAATTACTGCGGAAGGTACCACCATCCTTCTAGTCCCCCAGGTTCACAGTCTAGGTGTCATCCTGGTCCCCTCGCCCTCTCTCATCTGAGATATCTAACGGGTCACTAAATTCTATTGTTTCTACTTGGTAACATTCTTCCTTTTACACCCCCTTCTCTCTCCTGACAGGGCCACCACTTTATCACCTCTCACCTAGCCTACTGCAGCAGCCTACTGGTTGGCATCCTTGCCTCAAGTCTCTCCCTACTATGCTTCATCTTCCACTTAGCTGTGAAATTGATCTTCCTAAAGCACGGGTCTGACCGTGGCACCCCACTATTCAAGAAGGATCCCGTTATCTCTGAGACCAAAGCTTCTGTTTGCTTGGCATCCCCAGGCCGGCGCCAGCCATCATGACTTTCGTCTTGCCGCTGGACTTCAATGACTGGAGGGGAGAGCGAAGCTGACACCTTCGCACGGATCTGCCTCACTGAAATCCAGTTCATGCACAAGTCATCCAACCTGTGATGTCATTGAGCCTTTCCAAGAGCAAAAGACAATAAACAACAACAACAATGCCCTATATAACCCGGAGGGGAGCTAGGTGGTGCAGTGGATAGAGCACTGGGTCTGGAGTCAGGAAGACCTGAGTTCAAATCTGACCTCAGATACTTACTAGCTGTGTGATCCAAGTCACTTAACTCTGTTTGCCTCAGTTTCCTCATCTGTAAAATGAGCTGGAGAAGGAAATAAAATCTTTGCCAAGAAAACTCCAAATGGGTTCATGAAGAGTTAGACATAATTGAAACAACCCAACACCAACAGTAATAATAGCTAGGAAGAAGACACTGTGTTTGATATTGGGAGAGATCCAAAGATAAATGAGACACAGTCCCCAACCTCAAAGTGCTCATAATCGAATAGACCAACAGCTCAGATTCTGGGAAGGGGAGCTCAGGGGCAGAGGCAGCCTAGCATAGTAGAGAGAACTCTCTGGGAGTCTGAGGAGCTAAGTTCAAATGTTGGCTTTGCTACTGGCAACCTGGATGACTTCTTTGCCTAGAGAATGAGTGGGTCCCTTCAAGATGTAAATTTCTGATTTTATGAGGTGATAGGAATAGAACAGACTTCTCATGAAAATCAAGGAAAAATGGTGCATGTTGAGAAATAAGATGGGATGGGAAGGAGAAAACTAAGGAATGAATGAAAAGAGTACTAGATTCCTAGTCAGAGAACCTGGATTCTGATTCCTTCTCTGCTATTTACTACTTGTGTGACCTTGGGGAAGTCACTGAACACCTCTGGGCCTCGGTTTCCTCATTCGTGAGATGTCTGGATTGGATGACCTCTAAGGTCCCTCTTCCAAGTCTGTGTCTGTGGTCCTGTGATCCTGATGCCTCAGAGAAAAGTGTACTCTATGGAGGACAGGCAGGGGGCTTTAGGGCTGGGGCCACATTTAGGCAGCAAATAAAGTGGTATGGCCAGACTTATAATGTATTTCGGAAACCAAAATAAATCTCAGTGTCAGACATGATTCCTTCTTAAAAATAACAACCAGACCAAACTGAAACAACAGCCCAAACAGCAAATGTGTCTTTTACAGACAACTTCAAGGTCACAGCCTCTTTAGTGAGGACTTGTACACTGAACACTCCTCCTTCTTAGGTATCTGGTGACACTGAGCTAAACCCTGTCTTCCTGGACTCCAGCTTCCTCCTTGGGTTAAATGACTAGAGGGTCTTGAATATTCCTTCTAGTTCTAAACTTCAACTCAGGTACAACAAGCATTTATGAAGTGCCTACTATGCACCAGACACTGTGACAGGGGGTTCAAAGACAGTCCCTATCCTCAAGTGCCTTACATTCTACTGGAGGAAACAGTATGTACACAGATAAATAATAATTAATATAAACAAAATTACTTTGAAAGAGAGAGCACAAGAGAAGGAAAGAGTGAGGAGAAAAAAGGGGAAAAGGAGAAAAGAGAAGAAAAGAGGAGACAGTGAGAGAGAAGGGAGAAAGAGGAAGGGAGGAGAGAGTGATGGGGGAGGGAGAAAGAGAGGGAGAGAAGGAGAGACAGAAAGAGAAAGAGAAAAGAGGAAGAAGAAGAAGAGAGGGAGAGAGGGATGAGGGAAAGGAGAGAGAGAGAGGAGAGGGAGGAAAGAAGGGAAGAAGAGAAAGAGAGAGAGAGAGAGAGAAGGAGAGAGAGAAGGAGGGAGGAGGAGAGAGAAAAAGAGGAAGGGAGGAAGGAAAGGACAGAGAAAGAGAGAAGGGAAGGAGAGAGAGACAGAGGGAGGAGGGAGGTGGAGAGAAAGAGAAACAGAGAGAGAGAGAGAGAGACAGAGGAAGACAGAGAAACAGAGAGACAGAGAAACAGGGACAGACAGAGACAGACAGAGAGAGACACAGAGTCAACAACTGGGAGCAGGAAAGTCCTAGTACAGAGGGTCCTGGCTCCAGATACCCCCTCCACAAGGGTGCTGGCTCCCTCAGGAGGGACTCTGGCATCAGGAGTGCCATTAGTGTGGAGCCCCAGAGGAGAGGCACATCGGGGAAGCATAAAGCAGTCAGAGCAGGCTGTCACCCAGGGATGCCAAGCAATGAGAAATGCCAGGTAGGAGTGGAGACAGGGAATGCGGGAAGCCTTCTGTTCCCCAAAGGCCACAATTCACCTTAGCTTGTAAAACAAAGCCTATTGCTTATGCATTCCAGTCACTGCAGCACCTGAGAAGAAGTTTTATCGGGTACTTCCTTTGATGACAGAGAGCAGGTGGGGAACAGCAGAGATGGGGGGGTGCCAGGAGCTGGTCCTGATGAAGTTACCGCCTGTCTCCCCTATGGGCTGCACATCTGGGGCTTAGAATATGGCCCTGGGCAGGCCATGGAGGACACAGTCATGGGACAAGAGGGCTTTAGTCAAGAATTCCAGATGTTTAGGCCAGCCCTCCATCAGACATCTGGCTGTAGGCACGGACTTACTTCTCTTTACCCTGGCATCCTCTATAGTTAACCGTGAGCATGCAGGCAGCCCGCTGATGAGCACTAATTAAGCACCATTTAATAGTAGTAGGCAATGTGCTAAGTGCTGGGGATACAAAGTAAGGCAAAGAAAAATAGTCCCTTCTCTCAAGGAGCTAAAGAATCTCATATTCCTTGGACATTTTTCACCGGACAGAAGCTTGTCTATGTGTGGATTTGCTCTGGCGTACAAAGACCTGAGTTCAAATCTTGCCTCTAATACTTAATCTCCATTTGACTTTGGACAAGTCACTTAACTACTGCTCCTTCCCTCTGGCTCTCTTTCCCTCCCGCCCCGCCCCCCCCCCCCATTTCCCAGCAAGCTTCAGGTTTCCCTGATTTTTTTTTTTATGGGCACTGGTAATACTCACAGTCCTACATATTTCATGTCATCTCATAAGACTATAAATTTAAAACTTAAAGGCACCTTAAAGGTCATCTCATTTGTTCCATTTCTACACATTTTCCATTTGCTAAGGCCCAGAGAATCATGTAAGTAACAAACAGTAAAGTCAGGATTTGAACCCAGCTCTTTGCTTCTAATCCATCACATCTAAGCTACTGTTCTAGCTGATGATAAGTCCTTTGAGGGCAGCAAGTGTGTCTCATTTCTCTTTGTATCTCTAGTAAAAATGGCCTCTAGGTCCCCTTCCAGCTCTAAACCTATTCTCCTGTTATAACATTACCCTTCTTCCAGCTCTAAACTTATGGTGCCATCAGTAAATACACTTCAGATTCCCAGGGGAAGATCATGGAAAGATTTGTCTTTTTGGGGGGGGGGAGGCGAGGCAATCGAGGTTAAGTAACTTGACCAAGGTCACAGAGCTAGTAAGTGTCAGGTGTCTGAGGTCAGACTTGAACTCAGGTAGGTCCTCCTGACTCCGGGGCTTGTGTTCTATTCACTTCGCCTCCTAGCTGCCCCAGGATTTGTCTTCATAAAGTGAAATACCCCCTGGAAATGTAGGCCCTCCTCCCCAATCTCCTATGCGGTACTTTCAGATTTGTGTCTAGTGAGCTTGCTCAAATGGAGCCCTCCGAACTTGGAAGTATTTTCTGATTACTGCAATGACCGTCCCTAGGATTTAGAGTCAGAATTTGTAGGCAAGAGAGGCTTATTTGAGGCAAGACCAGAGTGGCTCCCGAATGAGCATCTTTGGTTACATGCACACCACAGGGTATCTTGGCTATGTTAACTTTTAAGAATCCATTACAGAAAGTCATCTGGACCCAGCAAACTAACCGTCTATGGAAAGATTTCTCTCCCACAAGATATCTTCACTCTGGGATGGGCAGGGGGAATCATGTTCTTTTTCTCTCCCCCAAACAAGAGGGCATGTGCATTTGGACACCCCTGTCCCAGGTCTGGGAGCCCTGATCATCTCCCCTTCCAGCAGCTGCTTATGGTATAGTCCAAATCTCAGCCCCTAGTACATTTTTTACAGCAGAATCATAAACCTCTGAGAAATGGGGTTTATAATAGAAACTCTGACACCAGCTAAAATGCAGTCACACTGTGGGGTGCTCTTGTAACATAGCCCTAATTTATAAACCACTCAGGAATCCAGGGCTGTTTTTGAAACTTATAGACAATAATCCAGATATAGAGTAAACCAGGAGGGGTAAAAGAATAGAATGAGTGTCCACAGGCTATAAAGTCGGGTCTGTCTGAGAGTTCAGAAATCACTTGGGATGGCACAACATTCCATCTTCTCCCTGAATCCCAGGACCCCTGTGACACACACTCCCTAGCACCAGGCAGGACGTGCCAATTTTTCAGAGGACTGGGTGTCATGCGATCCTCCTCCTAGCTGTATTTTTAGAGGGAAGGTTTGATATAGGAACACAGTAGAAAGGAAGAAGAAAAAAAACCCTCTTATTTCATTTGCCATAATAGATGCTTTTGTAAGAAAGAGCCGATGTACTCTAGTTTAAATTGGGGAAAAAAAAGAGGGGCTCCGAAAGGAAATTGTTTACTCACCAGAGACAAAAGTTTATCACTAAATGTCGGTGAAAGGCTTTCAGTGAATGCAGCCTCCAGCTCTGTTAAGATGTATTGAAAAGACAATAACTCATGGGAGCAGCCCTCCATCGCTGCCCGGAATCATATTACTGCTGGGAGCCATGCAATCCATTTTTTTTTTCTCCCCCAATCCTGACTGAGAAATGAGTTGCAAATGGAAAATAAGATGTGAGCTGTGTGTGTGTGTGTGCGTGTGCGCGTGTGCGTGTGTGCGTGTGTGTGTATGTGTGCGTGTGTATATGATCCATGTGTGCACAGGTGTGTATACACTTATAGGCATGTGTGCAGACAAACTATAGATTCTGTGTCTTGTGTTCTCATCTCTCTCTGATCATCAGCTTCTTTTCTAAAAAAAAAAAAGGACCACCTGGCCCTGAGCATGCCAATCCCTTGACCCCTCTTAGCAACATATTTTTGCTCCATTATATAGCCAATTTTCAAATTTCTGAAACCATGAATCAGGACTGGCTAAGAGGACCTGGATCTGAATCCTGCTTCTGACACCTAATGACCTTGGGTAAGTCATTGAAACCTCTCTAGACAAAGTGAGTGGGTTGGACCAGATGGCCCTTGGGGTCCCCTTTCAGATCTATGAACTCATGATCCTACAGGCTGGAACTAGTTTCCTTGCTTCTTGTTTTGAGTGGTTATATTTCCTTCTTTGGATTTATATCCCTATTGCCCAGCCCAATGCCAGGCACACAGTAAGTGTTTAATCCAGAGGTGGGGAACGGGCGGCCTTGAGGTCGTATGTGGCCTTCTAGATACTTGGGTATGGCCTTTTGACTGAGTCCAAGTTTTATAGAACAAATTCTTTTATTAAGGGGATTTGTTCTTCGAAGTTTGGATTCAGTCAGAGGGCTGCACGTACATGTGGCCTCAAGGCTGCAGATTCTTCCTCCCTGGTTTAATCAATGCTTGTTGATTGATGGGAATGGAATTATTACACTAGGCAGGAAAAATAGAACCCTGTGTCTTGTCTTACTAGGGTAAGTAGACCCATGTACTCTTCATCAATTGTTAATAACAAGCATTATTAATTGCTAATTAGCTGCTAGGTGGCTCAATGGGTAGAGTACCAGGGGAAGTAGGAAGTTAGGAAGACTCATCTTCCTGAGTTCAAATCCAGCCTCAGACACTTCCTAGCTGTGTGAACCTGGGCAAGTCACTTCACCCTGTTTGCCTCAGTTTCCCCCTCTGTAAATGAGCTGGAGAAGAAAATGGCAAACCACTCCAGCGTCTCTGCCAAGAAAACCTCAAATGGGGTCATTGAGAGTTGGACATGACGACAACAAGTCAACAACAATAGAAGAACTTAATTCATTAATAACAAGCATTATTAAGCAGCTTGTGTGTGCCAGGCACTGCATCAGGCGCCAGGGATAGAAAGATGAGAATAAAGCAGTTCCTACCCTCGAGGAGTTTACACTCTACCGGGTTCAAGGCCCTGCTCTGGTCGAGGAGAGCCCTGGATCAGCCTCTCATGTAGGTAATGACAGTTTTACGGAATGTGGCTGGCATCATCAAAGAGACCAGTCTTCCTGCTGGTGTGCGTGCTTTTTGTGTCCTGAGCACGTAGGATTTTATACACACACATACACATACATAGATATGACTTGCCTGCCTTTCCTTCCCGCTCTTGTCTTTCTCTCTGTGAAAAATTCCATTTTCAAATGGAATTTGCTGCTTTCAGTCAATGTGTTCAGAGACATAACTAGGAATCGCTGTGGCCAGGGCAAGTACCCACAAACTACATCCCAGGACGTGTGGCACAAAGAACATTTCTTCCTATGAGGGTGGAAGGCAGCAGGCCAGGACAGGGGAGAAGCTCATTCGGGATTCCCATCTGATATTTTCTCATTTATTCTCACTTACTAGGTGCTAGGGGCAGTGAGGTATAGCAGAGAGAGGCAGGGTGCCTAGGATCCACGAGTATCTGGGTTCAAGTCCCACTTCTGACACACGTCGGCTATTTGATCCTAGGTAAGTCACAGTCTCTTGGTGTCCTTGACAATTCTTCAAGACTATAAATTACAGAGGAGTCCCTGATCTATATTGATTAAGGAAGCTTTTCACACAGATCTGGTTAAAAGACAGATGAACGACAACACAATTCCCAAACGAGGTGTTAAGCTCCGTAGCTTCAATGATGCTAAAGAGCTCCAAGTGCTATCAGTGGCCTCAAAATTTGGTACCTAGGGACAAAGCTCAGGTCACCCTGCCCTAGTTAGAACTCCGAGGGCCATGCAGCACTCCAGATGTGGTATGTGTGTGTATGTGTGTGTGTGTGTGTGCGTGTGTGTGTGCGCGTGTGTGTGCGCGTGTGTGTGTATATGCGTGTGTGTGTGTATGCGTGTGTGTGTGGTGGGGAAATTTTCACTTATAGGATGATTTTCCTGAAGGAAAAGGAAAAGGGGAAAATGAAATTTGCTTAATGTCCCTGCTCCCATTTTGGGAGAGTGCTCTGTCTGGGGTCTGTCCCTCTATCCTGAAAGAGGAATGAAGGAAGGAATAAATTTAAGGCATGAAGCTTTGAGGGAAAAACAAAAATGCAGAGGAGGGTACCATGCTCCAAAGGCGAGCTGGTGGGGAAAGGTGGCCAGGTTGAGGGGGGGGGAAAGGGGATCAAACTGTGGCTCCTGATTGGTCAGAAGGAGCAGTGGAAGGTGGGTCTATACTGGTCATCTGGGCCCAAAGCTGGGCTTCTGAGCATGATCTGAGCTTCCTGGCAATTCTTCAGCTGGCAGGAGGTACTGGGGCCTGAGCCCCCTTGGGGCCAGGGAGCCTGGACTGGCTGGTGAATGAGAAAGTATCCCCATCCCTGGACCTCTGCCCTTGGCAAGAAGGGAAATCTCTTTTCAGATCCACCATCCTTATTCTCAATGGCCTGGGTGGGGGGAGATTTGAAATTTGCCCATGGGGCAAAAGGCCAATGCCAGGTGCTACCTGAGGCAAGCACCTTCACCCCACTCATTCTCTCTCTTTTCATTCACTTCTTTTCTTCTTTTCTCCTGCCTTATCCTTTTGTTTCCCTATTCCACTTTCCCCTACCTGTGACAGTGACGACCATGCCTACTGTTCAGGATAATTGATGGATTTCTGATCTAGAGAAGATAGTATATGAATCACAGGATCGAAACAAGCAAGGACCTTGGAGACAAAATTTAATACCTTCATTCTGATCAGAGGAGGAAATGGAGGACAAGAAAGTACCCATGACTTACCCAAGGTCACGCAGTAGAGTGAGAATTCAAGCTGGGGTACTGAGACTTTTAGTGTGGCCCAATGGAAAGAGACCTGGTACTGGCTTCAAATCCCACCTTAGCCAATTCTGGGCCTCAGTTTCCCCACCTGTAAAATGGGGATGTTGGTCTAGATGGCTTCAAAGGCATCTTCTATCACTAGATCTATGATCTCATTTATGAGTCTATGACTCCAAGCTTGGATCAAACCTCCTTCTCCCTTCAAAATTTTCTATTAAAATGTCATTCCTGCTCAGCAGGTTTAGGATACCCTGACAGCTTATGCTGTTACCAAGAGCAGCCCAAGGTCACCTGGCAAAACATCATCCTGTACAACCGGCTTATGACCTTGACCTTGGGCAGCCTGGACCTGGACCTGGACCTTCCACTTGGGCTTAGATTCTGAGCCCTTTCTTTGTTCTATTCCGCAGCGAGTCAGGAAGTCAGAGAAAGGCTGCTGCTGGTCCCCAGCTGGGCTATCCTTGTCAGCCTGGAGATTACAGATGAACTAGGGGAGAAAGCCCTGCAGGAGCTGGAGGTGGGAGGGCTGCCTGAGCCTGGTCCTGTGGCCAGACGCCAAGAAGAAAGCCCAGCACTCTCGGGACCAAGGAGCTCTCAAATAATAAATGTAGAGCTGGGAGGGCGCTCAGAGATGATCAAGCCAGGACACTACAGATCTAGAGCTGGGAGGGCCCTTGGGGGGGCCTCGTTTTAGAGATGAAGACACGGAGGTGGAGGGAGCAGGCCAGGATAGGGGAGAAGTTCCCTCTAGACTTCCATCTGATATTTTCTGATTTTCACAAATTTAACAGAGGCCCAGAGAAATCAGGTGAGTTGGCTAAGGTCACACAGCCTTAGTGATAGAGCAGGAACACAACCTCAGGTCCTCTAGCTTAAAATTTAGCCTTCTTCACACTCAGTTCATCCATATACTGATGGCAAATCAGATACATCCAACATGGGGTATTGTTGTTGTTCAGCTGTGTCCAACTCTTGGTGACCTCATTGTGGTTTCCTTGGCAAAGATACTGGAGCAGTTTGCCATTTCCTTCTCATCTTACAAATGAGGAAACTGAGGCAAACAGAGTTAAGTGACTTGTCCAGGGTCACACAGCTAGACAGTGTCTGAGGCCAGATTTGAACTCAGGAAGATGAGTCTTCCTGACTCCAGGCTCAACCCTCTACCTATTGTGCTACTTGGGATCCTGAGGGAATTTCAGAGTTATAGGAGCTCAGCTTTGCAAAGGGGCCTCAGAGGTCTCCATCCAGAATCCACCCCACAACATCCTATGCTCAAGAAACATAAGGGAGGGGCCACTGCTGCCTCAAGGGGCAGCCCATTACACTTTTGGCCAGTTCCAACTGTTAGAAAGTTTTTCCTTATTTATAACTAACCTAAATATGCCCTTTTTATAAATTCCACCCATTAGTCCTTGTTCAGCCCTCAGGGGGCCAAGCAGAGCAAGGCTAATCATTCTTCCCCAACGCAATCCTTCAAATACCTGAACAACCCCCGCCTCTATTTCTCTTCTGCAGGCTAAACAGCCTTGGCTTCTCCAATGAATCCTCATAAGGCGTGGACTCAAGGCCTTTCTCAGTCCTCGTAGACTTCTCTATGGAAAATTTCGAGCTTATCTTTCCACTAAAACGAGTTGGGGTCCAGGAATGGGGAGGGTGGGGAGAGAGAGAAGTATGAGTGTGTGTGCATGTGTGTGTCTGTGTGTGTGCGCGCGCATGCGCGCATGTGTGTGTGTGTAAGAGAGAGACAAAGAGAAAAGGACAGAGAAAGACTGAGAGATAGAGAGAGGGAGACAGAGACAGACAGTCATAGGATTAGGATTCACAGCTCCTGGAGCATGAAGGGACTGCAGAGAACAGCTGGCACAATCCCCTTGTATTGCAGTACAATTCCTGGCATGTGGCACTTTATGTGTTTTCATTCATTCATTCTAGATTACACATAGATGAAGAAATTGAAGTGACTCATCTAAGGTCATACAACTCATCAGTAGCAGAGTCAAGGTTCAAACTCAAGCCTTCTGAAATACATTTGAGAAGACTTGGGTTCAAATTTCACCTCTGTCCTCGTCTCTACATAACCCTGGGCAAAGGTAAAATGGTCTGGAGAAGGAAATCACAAACCTCTCCACTATCTTTGCAAAGAAAACCCCAACTGGGGTCACCCAGAAGAGTTGGACAGGACTGAAACAACTCAAAGGGAAAATGTTAATGATGCATTTTAAAGTTTGTCATGCACTTTACATATGGTAAATCATGTGAGCCTCATAACCACCCTGGGAGGTGGGTGCTATCATTATCCCCATTTTACAGATGTAGAAACTGAGTCATTGAGGGGGGTGGGGCAGTATCAGCCAGCTCAGGAGTGTCAGAGGCAGGCTTCAGACAGGACTTCCTAACTCCTCTCTATCTGCTGTGACGCTTAGCTCACTATACAATAGGCATTTAATCAATTTTTGTTATTGGCTTGACGATTGACTGATGCCCCAACCTCATAGAATCTATTTTTGGGTCATAGATTCAGAGCTGGAAAGGATTTTAGAGACCATCTAGACCAAGGTTCTTATTTTACAGGTGAGGAAACTGAGGCCCAGAGTGGTGAGACAACTGGCCTAGGATCACGCAAGTAGAAAGCAGCAGAACCAGACTCTGAAACCAGTTTCTCAGACTTCCAATGCAGGGCTCTAACCCCCGCGCCACTCTGAAGAAAGCGCTTCAGGAATCCTATAAATTGCCACATACATAAGAGCTATGGTCATTGTGACTGGGCACCAATATAGGGGAAACCAAAGATCCTAGGAGAGAATGAGAAAAAAAAAAAACCTTTGGAAAGCTTGCTGCCATGAGACTAAGGAAGCTGGGAGACATCCATCATCTCCCGGCCTTCCTTTGAATACATCATAGTTTTACTGGTCCATGTGGTTTTGGAACAATATGGCCAAATCCAACCTCCTTTGGACAGGATAATGAGGGAGCCTGATCACTGGAAGCAGTAACCCTCTTGGAGGTCTTTGGTTATCTGGTAGGCATACCTGGTGGTTTCCCAGGGTTAAAGGGACTGGAAAGGAAACCCATGCTCAGAGCAGATCGATACTCTAATTTATTTCCCAGATCTCCACAGAGCTGCTAAACCAAAGCAGCCAGGCCCCACTGCAACCCAGTAAGCTAATTAAGGGCCAGGGCAGCAGGAGCTCATGGCCTAGGGCTCCCCCAGCCCGGTGGGATCTGCCTCCCTCCAGCTGAAGCTAAGTAGGAGCGGAACCCTGTCTCATTACTGTTATCCACAACTTTGTTTCCCCTCTAACTCACACCCACCTTGCTGACTTTTTTTCTGGAGGGGTGGTGGAGGAGAGGAGAGAAGAGGAGAGGAGAGGGGAAAACATTTCATTTGGCATCAGAAGAGGCCAGTAAAAGACAAAGGAAAAACCCTTGAGGTTAGAGCCAATGTGGATCCACTGTGCCCTGACCCATAGCAGAAACATGTTACTGTTTCCGGTAAGTACCCAGAAACCCCCAGCCCCTAAAGCACTGGGAAATAGGCTGGCCACAGGCTTTGGGAAAAGCCCTCTGGGACCTCCTATCATCACTCCAGATTTCTCCTTCAAAAGCTCATAAGCCCAGACCCCTTCCCACTCCTCAACAGGACTCTTTCTCAACCCAAACAAAACGGCAAGTGTTAATACCGTGGTGGACGTGTAAAGGAGAAGGGTGTGGTGCTCTTCCTAAAGGGATAAGGGTGTCCATGAAATGCCAGGAATGCTAAGAGCCAAACACAGTGAACTCTCCATTATCCATATGTGCATTATTCACCTAGAGGGTTATCTAGGGCCAGCCTGGACCAGCTTCACTCTCTCTGCCAGCCAGCACATTCCTGGCTGTCTCCTCAAATGCCTGGTGGGTTCAGTAGTCAGAGAAAGCAAACTCATTTTAATATTAGCCCAAATAGAGCACAATTAGGAAGGTAAGCCTGTAGAGGAGAAGGGGGTGAGGGATACTATTTTAGAGCCCCCAAAGAAATGCCTTCTGCATCATTGGCTGCTTGGTATAATTATCAGGCTGGTTAGTGGAGAGTCAGTCAGACCTGCATAGAACAATCTGGAGAGGCAGTTGTGATATTTGTTGCTCCTGTTCTGAAGGGGCAGGGCCCCTGGAATTTAGAAGTGGGAGCTCAGGGAACGCTTGGATGTCTCATTTTGCCATCAGCCTGAGGTGGGATGGGGGAGATCCAGGAAAATACAATTTGCCTCTGCATCTGTTGAATGATTTCTCCAGGATGAAAGGTTTGCCAGTGCGAGGAAATCACTCTGTGCATTGGGACCTGAAAAGCCATTTTGTAAGCACACCCTTTGGTTTAATATTTTCTCCCCCTGCCCTCTATATCTACATTGTTCTTCAAACAAGGGCTCAGGCAGGCACAGCTGCTCATACTGAAGAGATTCACTGGGCTTCCTTCCTCCCTGTCCCCTTCCTGATGGGGCTGGGGCTAGGGTGGAGCTCTGCAGTCTTCCAGAGCATTTCCCAAGGCAATCGATGTCATTACACCATGATAAATGTTGAGACCACTGGGCAGACATCAGACTGGGGCCCTGCTGGCTACAGATGGCTCTGTGATTCAGGAACAGAGATGGGAGGACAAGCTAGACCATCACAACCATCGGCACTGCACTGTGTCTGCTGGGGAAGACTGTTTCTGGGGCTTTGAGACAGGAGGCAGTAGCCAAGCTCCTTATGACTACCTGCACATAGGAAAGGTTTAAATAAATGTGTGTTAATCCACTGATTGATGGCAATAGGGTAGAGGTGTGTTGAAGGGGATTCTGAGAAGAAGTAGGGAGAAGCAAGGGGAAAGAGAAGGCCAGGAAGAGCCTTCCCAAGAGAGAAGAAAGCCCACTTAATGAAGGGCAAGGGAGAGCTGGGAAGGTCTTTTGCATTCTAGGGCAGGCTAAATGGTCACTGCTTCCTCTGCTCTGCGAGTCTCAGACCACAAGCCTTCAACCATGTACAAACTTCCTTTAATCATCTGCCTACAAACCTTCAGGATGATAGGATCTGTAGATCATTCACCTAAACTCTTCATTTCACAAAGAAGGAAACAGGCCTTGAGAGGAAGAGTCATCTGCCCAAGCAAGGCTTGAATTTGAACCCAGGTCCATTGACTTGAAAACCAATATGCCCAGACTCAGAAGCAACACACTACCAGACAACAGGGTCCTGGCAGGGAGCTTATAACCTTCTTGGGAGAAATGCATCATCGATACACACAAAATGCTCCCACTTTGGCTAAGCTGTTGGAACACTTCAGTAGAAATAAGCTCCTCGAGGGCAGGAACACCTTATTTTGTTTTTGTTTCTGTATTTCCTTCTCTTGGCACAGTGCATGGCACTTAGTAGGGCTTAATTTATATTTGCTGAATTGCATGGATAGGGACTGACGTATATGGAATTAAGGGTGATCAGAGTTCTAAGCAGAGGCAGATCTACGTGTGCTGAAATGATTAGGAAAGGCTCCAGAGGAGATAGTGAAATATGAGCTGGGCCCAGAAAAGATGGAAGAGGTTGGGTCTAAGGGACATTAAAAGTCACTTGGTCTAACACTCTCGTGATTATAGCTAGCATGATACAAGTCTTTAAGATCTGAAGAGTACTTTACATGGGTTATCTCATTTGAGCCTCTGTGTTCTAGGTGCTATTATCATCATCATTCTACAGTTGAGGGAACCAAGGCTGACAGAGGGTAAGTGATTCCCAGGGTCATAAGCTAGTTAGTATCTGAGGTAGGATTTGAACTCAGGTCTTCTGACTCCAAGTCCAAGGCTCTACATATTGTACCCCCTAGCTTCTTGTTAAGAGGTAAGTGCTATCACTATCCCCATTTTACAGATAAGGAAACTGAAGCCCAGAGAAATGAACTGACTTTTCCAAGATCACACCTCTGCGATCTGTGCAGGGGAGGAATCTGAGCAAAGCCAGTGCCTTGGTGTGCTGAGCCTGCTTCTACGGAATCTCATCATCTTTAGCTGAGGCAATGAGAGAGATCTAACATCCTCTTCTGCCCAAGATGAGTCACAGAATCTCCTTCTGCTAAGAGAGTCTAAGCTCCTTGAGGACAGAGTGTGTCTTGGCTTTTGTGTGTGTATCTACAATGCCATCAGAGGCCGTGCCTGATCACGAATCCCATCTACCACCGGCCGAGAAGCAGCCATCCAGGTGCTGCTTGAAGCCCTCCCACGCGAAAGGGTAAGACATCACCTCCTGAGACAGCTCATTCTAACTGTAGATGGCTGGAATTGTTTAAAAGTTTGCCCTGACATTAAGCTTAATTTGGCTTTTGCAATTTCGCAGTTTCTGCCTACCTCTACACTTTTGCCCACTGAGACAAAGAAAAACAAATCTCATCTTCCTTCTAACACTTAAAGAGAGTTATCAGGGACCCTCTAAGTCTTCTTTGGGCTTGAGCTGATCATGTCATCAGAACTGGACAGAAAGACATAAACAATAAAGCTAGAAGAGTGAATTGCTCTCCTTTCTCACCTCTGTGTCTTTAAATCTTTCCTTCGGTACTTAGCTTAAGCGCCACCTTATGAATGAACCTCTCCTAGACCACTATTTCAGGAAAGTCCCAGTCGCCATGTTTTTTTTTTTTAATTTGCTGCCCATTTTCCAACCATTTTATCCACAGTCTCTCTCCAACCCCCTCACCACCAGGATAATGATCAAATCAAATCTGCCATTGTTCCTGGATGGGATGTGTCAGTCTCATCCCTAGTGGCCCCACTGTCCATAACTTTCGGAACATAACTTTCTGAACCAAGGTGTCCCTCCATGCCCACTGTTTCCCTTTGTGTGCTGTCTCCCCACTACTAGAATATAAATTCCTTGAGGGTAGGGAATCTCTTTGTTTTTGTCTTTGGATCTCCAACAATTAGCACATTGTGGGCACAGAGTAGCAAATGCTTTTTCATTCATCTCCCAGCCTACTAGTGTTTTCCCTCCCTAAGTAATCCTGTATCTATTTCACATAAAGCTATAAATGTGCACGACAGAGGCGGCATTTTGCCCTTCTTCTAGAAGGCAAGAACTGTTTCATTTCTACCTTCTTTATCCCCAGTCTCAATCACTTTGTGTGCACTTAAATTGTTAATCACTGACTTTCCCACCTCCAGCCACCAGAGGGCCAGAAACCCAAGGAAAACTGTGAATCCCGGGCTTTGGCCTTGGGGAGATTCCAGAGGTGGCAGAATGGAGAAAGCCCAGAAAAGCTCTTTTCTGGGAGGATTCCCAAAGCCCTATGACACTCAATAAAGCTAGGATTGCGCCTTCTGGCTGGAGAGAATGTCTCCCATCTCCTTTCCAACATTCACAGAGCTGCTCAGTATGGCCAGCAGCAGTCATGCTGGGCTCCCCCCTTCCTGTCCCTTAGCATGTCCTAAGGCTCTGAATCCCACTGTTTTGGGCCCCCTGGAAAGTTTGGCCTCTGCATGCTGAATAAGGACAAAGCATCGAAGACTAGTAAATCAAAATTTATTACACTAACCTCATGGAAACTCAGTAAATTTATTCCTTTTCTTCAATAGACTTTACAACCTCATATAAATCATGTCCCACCAGGTTGGAAGCCCTTAGTACTATTCTCCACCCCCCTTCCCATGTGGCATGCAGTTTATTCTCATCCTAATCTATCTGGCCCAATGAGCTTTGAGATCTCTGGATAACAGAATTGGGCGCCCTCTCTGAGTTGAGTTCCCTCCTCCCTGCCCCAAAGAAGAGCATGTTAGCGGCTCGGTGAAGGAGGTGGGGGGACTGAGTGTGATTTACGGGGGTGTGCTATCTAGTCCTTCCTCGGCGGGATCCCGGGCTAAAAGAGGCAGTTTGCACAGTGCAGGCATGATGCTGCCAAAGCCAGGAACCGAATAAACACTTGGAATTCTTAAGGAGGTTCTGCTGAGCTGACAGAGCCCATCAAATTTTTATTGAATACATTTCCTCCGGAGAACTTGTGTACTAAATCTAGCCCAGGATGAATTAGAGGAATAAAAATTCTGGGCACAGACTTGACTGCAAATGTACCTTCTAGAGAAAAAGGACAAGCTTGCTCAAAAGTCATTCTCTTTCTCTCTTTGCACCAACTCCAGGTCTGTTTTTGGTCAGGAAACCCAAGGGAGGGCACCTAATCAAGAGAGCGCAGGGCCCAGGAGCTACCAGCTAACCCTCATCGTTGGTTGGGGAACAGTCCTTTGTGGGAATACTAACCACCAGGGCAGAAGGGTGGAAAGAGAAGTTAGCATCACAGCACATTACCTTCCCCGGAGAAAAGAAGGAAGATTAGCAAGCTCTTTTGGGCTGATCAGATAATGACACCAGAGAGGGGCCACCCTTGGGTAGGCCCTGATCACCTCTGACCAGGACTGTTGCAATAAGCTCCTAATTGGTTTCTCTGCCTCAGCTCTCTTCCTACTCCAATCTGGTTGTTGTCCTTCATACTCAAAGAGGACCAAAGTGACATCACTATGTCGGGGACAAGGTACAGAGTGTCTGACTGTGGCTGATCAGACCAGCATGAGCTCAGAAGGCTCTACCACAGATCGGGCACAATCCATCCTTTATAAAATTCTTAAAGCACAAACCTACATCATTCCTCTGCTCTATATCTTCCAATGGCTCCCTGTCACCTTCCTCTTTTTGGCACAAAAGCCCTTTACGACCTGGCCCCAACCTATCCCTATTACCTATCATTCCCCACCACATACTCCATGGTCCAGCCAAACCAGTCTTCTTCCTTTTCCTCATTCATATCACTCCATCATCTTCCATACATTGGCACTGACTGGCCTCCATTTCTCCAATGCTCAAACTTCTCCCCTTGGTCTCTCAGATTCTCTAGTTTCCTTCACTGCTCCATCAGATAACACCACCTATAACCAAAATGTCAAATTTTGGCTACAAAACTCCAGAGTACAGCCTGACCCAGATCACCATGTAATTAGAAAGTGATTAACAAAATAAATACAGGTATAATACAACATAAATAATGTTAATTTGTGGTTTTCTAAGTCAATATGCTTAAGTTGTATACCACTGGTCCATAAGAAGCTGTTTATAAATGCTCAGCTGCTAGAGTCCTGCCCTGTCCCCCATACTGGCCCATATCTGTACATAATATCTATGTATATGTTGCCACCCCAGGCTAGACTACATTTCTCAAGGGTAGAGACTGCCTTCCTTCTATGCCCGCCACCTAATATAATGCCTGACCCAAGTAAGCACTTCCAAAGACGTACGGATGGACCGATTGTACCAGGCGCAGGTCAGGAAATCCAACACGTCCATAGAATTCTATAGGTCCATCTTCCTCATTGCTTAGTGTCATTGATAAAACAGAGGAACCTTCTTCATCTAACTGTGTAGGGCACTGAGCAACATATGCTTTTCCCTCTGCTTCTAGAGGTATAGGCCATAAGGACCCAGGGGCCAAAGGTATCCTATTGAAGGCCCTAGGCTGGACAGACCCAGTCCAATCCGACAAGCATATATTAAGTAACTGCTCTATAGAAGAAGGGCAGCTCAGTGGCACAGTGTATAGAGTAAGGCCTGGAGTAAGGAAAATCTGAGTTCAAATCCGCCCTCAGGCACTTACTACGTGTGTGACCCCGGGTAAGTCACTTGACCCTGTTTGCCTCCAGTTCCTCATCTATAAAATGATCTGGAGAAGGAAATGGCAAACCACTCCAGGATCTTTGCCAAGAAAACCGCAAATGGGCTCATGAAGAGTTGGATACAATTAAAAATGAAAGATTTTGTGGCATTGTGGCAGCTTTATGGGAGGACATGGGATGAAAGAGAGTTGCCCAGGATGGGCAGGCAGAGATGGGTTCTGATACTGCATCTTGGAGGAGGGATGTGCATGGGGGACACCAATGCCAATGACTCTGCTGGAATATTTGGGAATGTACAAGACACTGTGCTGGGGACTGGGGACTGAGATGAAGTCCAACAGGGTCATTACCCTCAGAGTTAACATTTTCACTTTTTAGGACTGAAATATCCTCCTAATTCTGGTTGATCAATCAACTAAATCAACAAGCATTTATTAGGTACCTACTATATGCCAGGAATTGGTGATACAAAGATAAAATTGAAATATGTCTCCCCTCAAGGGGCTTATTACCAGGAGACATAACAAGCATACATGTAAGATAGAAATATATATGTATATGTGTGTGTGTGTATGTGTGTGTGTATATATATGTGTGTGTGTATATATATATATACATATATATATATAGTAATATTTTTTGGGGAAAGGTGCTTGCATATGAAGAATCAGGAAAGATTTCATGTAGAAGATGGTACTTGAACTAGGGATTCTAAGAGATGGAGGTGGAAGGGGAGTAACATTCCAGGCAGGGGGATCAGCCAATGCAAAAGCCTAGATGTGGAAAATGGGCAAACCTCTCAGCCTCAGTCCTCTAATTGGTAGAATTAGAGAAGGTGGGATTGGAGTAGATGATCTATCTAGAAGCAGGAGCAAATGTTTAACAACTGGATCTCTGAAAAAAATGTATGCATGTCACATTTTTTGGTTTAGCCTGAATTCTTAGCATTGCCGCCACCACTGTCTTAAGTCCAGACAATCAACAAAACAATAAATCAATTTTATATTTTGTGGCATTTTTTTTGTAGCCTGATTTGTAGCATTTGCCAGTTTCTAGAGTGTTCAAACACCAGCTCTGCCACTCACAATGCTTCCTACCCTTCTGACCTGCGGCAAATCGCTTCTCTCTGGGTTTCATTTTCCTCTGCTATAAAGTGTGAGTGTTGAATTAGATGGATGACCTGTAAGAATCCTTCCAGCTCTAAATCTGCGACCCCCACAAGGAGGGACAAAGGGAAAGTTAGATGGCCCAGTGGGTAGAGCCCAGGGTTGGAGTCAGGGGGACCCAAATTCAAATTGGGCCTCAACCACTGAATAGCTCGGTGACCCTGGCCAAGTCATTTAACCTCTGCTATCTCAGATTCCTCAATCATAAAATGGAGAAAGTAATAGCAGCCACCTCTCATGGTTGTTGTAAGGATCAAATGAGGTAATATTTGAAAAGTGCTTAGCACAGTGCGGGTGGTGGGAGGGCGGTGCATATTAGATAATAAGTGCTTCCTTCCCTCCCTTTCTTTCTTCTTTCCTTCCTCTCTCCTTTCCTCCCTTCCTTCCTTTTTTCCTCCCTTCCCTCCTTCATTCCTCCCTCCTTCCTTTTTCCTTGCCTCTCTCCTTTCCTCCCTCTCTTCCATTTTTCCTTCCTTCTTTCCTTCCTTCCTTCCTTCCTTCCTCCCTCCCTTCCTTCCTTCCTTCCTTCCTTCCTTCCTTCCTTCCTTCCTTCCTTCCTTCCTTCCTTCCTTCCTTCCTTCCTTCCTTCCTTCCTTCCTTCCTCCTTCCCTCCCTCCCTCCCTCTCACCTCCCTTACAGTCTTAGTGTTTTGAGGGGCAGAAACCAAAGTGACAGAACAACCCTCCCCAAACATCTGGAAAGGCACATCTGGTCAGGCGATATTGGCAACAAATCCCAAAGCCAAGGCCTTTCCCTTCATCTTGTGTTTCAGACTCAGGGGCTCAGGCTTCTCATTACTTCCCCAAACAAATTTGCTTGTTTTCCCCCCTCTGCTAACCTTTTATCTGATTGATGCCTGGCTCTGGAATATTGCTGACTGGGAGGCTTGCGTCCCAGGGAGAGCCCCCACGCCCAACCCAATCTCCCGAAAAGGGTCTCGGAAGAACACCCCGGATTCTGTTTATTCAGCTCCTTCCTTCTTGGCTAACAGCTCGGGCAGATAAACACGCCGACAGCAAGGACAAACAAAGACACATGTAAACAGGTGGGGAATCAATGGCTGTGCGCGAGGCAGCTTTCCTTATTCCCTCAGCGGCCGCTCGGGGGGAATGTCTAACTCAACAGCCGCTCCCGCTGAGGGCTCGTCTCGGCTCCCAGGAAGGCGGCTCGGGGAATGGCTCGAGACTTTGGCCAGAGAATGGCTATCTCTGGCCGTGAGAAGGTGGAAGGAAGGCGTGCTCATCAGAAGGTCAAAGACTAGGATTAGAAAATCCGAGCCTGGGGGTCATCAGAGTCCACCTAGTCCAGTCCCCTTCATTTTCCAGATTGGCCGTTGGCAGTCAACTGAGGCCCAGAAGGTGATAGCTGCTTCTCCAGCACCGCACAGGTGGAAAATGGCAAAGGTGTGCATTGGAAGCCAGAGGACTCCATTCCAGTCCTCTTACCGCTGCTCTATCTTGCTCTACTGTCCTGAATTCAAATTCTGCTTATGTGACCGTGGGCAAATTGCTTTCCTGCTCAAGGAATCATAGGATCATAGATGAACTGATAATGATGACGATGACGCCAAAGGCTGACATTTATATAGTGCTTTAAGTTTTATAAAACTTTTCATAAATATTAGACCATTTGATCCTCACAAAAACCCCGTCAAGAATTATTATTCAGAATCCCAGTGAGTTGTTGTTTAGTCTTTCAGTTGCCTGACTCTCCATGACCATATCTGGGGTTTTCTTAGCAAAGATACTGGAGCGGTTTACCACATCTTTTTCAGCTCATTTTACAGATGAGGAAACTGAGGCAAACAGGGTGAAGTGAATTACCCAGGGTCACACAGCTAGTAAGTGTCTGAGGATGGATTTGAACTCAGGAAAATGAATCTTCCTGACTCCAGGCCTGGCACTGTATCCACTGTGCCAACTAGCTCAGTGAGGCTTGAGTTCAAATGTAGCCTCAGGCACATAGAGGCTGGGTAACCCTGGGCAAGTCACTTAACCTGTCTGCTTCAGTTTCCTCATCTGCACAATGGGGATTATAACAGCACCTGCCTCCCAGGGTTGTGAGGATTAAATGAGATAATATATGTGAAATGCTTTACAAGCTTTAAACTGCTATATAACACCTCCTCCTCCTTCTTCATCATCACATACAAATGAGGAAATGAATTCCTTGAGGTCACACAGCTGGTAAATATCAGATATAGGATTTCAAACTCAAATCTTCCTGACTCCAGATTCACCATTCTATCAACTGTGCCACTCACTGCCCTAAAATTGAGATGGTTCAAAAAGATAGAGAAGAATAAAAGATTTGGCAGACACATCTGGCCAGATGACATCTGTAAATGAATCAGTGACTCTAGACCTCTCTCTTCATCTCTCCCTTTAGACACAATAGACCCGGTTTTAGTGGCTATCTAGTCCCATCTCTCCATTTTACAGAGGAGAAAACCGAGACCAGGGAAGTAAAGCATCTAGTTCAAGGTCACACAGGTAGTAACTGACAGAGGCAAGCTTTGAATCCAGGTCCTCTGAGGCCAAATCTTAAGCTTTCCGCACCATGTCAAGTTCAGTCTCTATTAAACCAGGGTATTGGCTGTGATGATCTCAACTGTCCTTTCCCTCTCCATTATTATTATTAGTTAAAATGTATCTAGTGCTTTAAGACTTACAGAACTTCCATTCGATCACCTCCGTTGGCTCCTTATTAACTCAGGACCAAATACAAAATCCTGCCTGGCCTTCCAAGCTTTTCAAAATCTGCCCCCTTCCTACCTTTCCAGTCTTCTTCCAAGTTCTATGATCCAGTGACACTGACCTCCTGGCTGCTCCTTGGACAAGACGCTCCACGTCGAGCCGCCAGGCATTTTACCCGGTTCGTCTCCATGCCTGGAAAGCTCTCCCTCCTCCTCCCCAACTTCTGGCTTTCCCAGCTTCCTTCACTTCTCAGCTAAGCCTCAGCTTCCCTAAGATGACTTTCCCAGTCCTTCTTACTTTCAGCGCCTGCCCTCTGAGATTACTTCCAATTCCTCCTGTCCGTATCTTATTTGCACATGGTTGCTTTTGTGCTTTCTTCCCCGTCAGACTGTCAGCCTCCTGAGAGCAGATTCTTTTTCTTCCTTTCTTTGTATCTCTAAGGCTTAGCACAGTACTTAATATCAGACTTGTTGGCTTGACTTGACTTTATGGGCAATACCTCATTTGAGCTTACCAACAAACCTGTGAGGTGGGTCCTATAGGTATCACCATCCCCATTTTGCAGATAAGTCAACTGAGGATCAGAGGGTAAATGACATCATCACATAGCTACTAAGTGACAAAAGCAGAATTTGAACTCAAGACTCTGTTGACTTCAGATCCAGTACTCTAGTTGGTAGAAAAGATGCCTCTCAAATCCTGCGATCCTAGAACTCCCTGAGGTTTGACTCTGCAGCCTCAGCCAGGGCTGTAGGTCAGAGTTTTTGGCCACTGTCTTTTCCCAAGTGACTCAGGCCTAGAAGCAAATCTCGGAGGGAATAACTAAGTTGTGACGACCCAGCCCAATCTTCCAGATGACTTGCCCAACCTGCTTTTTTCTGTCAGTCTGGACTATGGGCCTGGGACAAAGTGTCTGGCTCTGGCCTTAGATCACTCAAGCCACTGGTCTGGTTGCGAGTCTGACCCATAGTCCTGCCTCACGCATGGGATGCATGTCACTGGATGGGACCCAGGTCTCCTGCATCACGTCTGCGCTTCTCAAGGAGAATAGAAATCATGTCGAGTGCTTCCTGGTTGACGTTTGAGCTTCTGTGAGGACTTGGGTCACCGCTCTAGCTTAGCAAATCCAATGAGTCCCAGCCCCTTCGAGGGAAACGTTTGAGCAAGTGACCTGGAGAGATGTCACAGTCATTGTTCTTTCTGCATATGGCGGGTGATGGATTTACCACTCACTCAAAGAGACTGAAAGATGGCGGTGCAGGGAAGGTAGATGGGCGGGGTGGCTACCTGCGGCTTAATGCATCAGTCCAGGTCTGAGTGCTCCTCCGTCCACCCATTACAATGCTGGACTCTGTCTACCCCCTGTGCTGAGCAGTTCCCTCTTGTTGGACCCGGCTTTGGCGGGCTAGATGGGCTCATGGGCTGCACAATGATTACATTACAATAGCTCGCACCGTAACGTGTTATATCATTGATCCTCACAACAACCCTGAGAGGAAGTGCTATTATTATCTCCATTTTATAGATGAGGAAACTGAAGCCTAGAGGTTAAATGACTGTCCCAGGGTCACACAGCTAGTAAGTGCCCTAATGGAGTGGGGAACCTTTGGCCTTAATGCCACATGTGACCCTCTAGGTCCTCAAGTATGGCCCTTTGATGGAATCCAAACTTCATGGAACAAATCTTACATGACCCTCTAGGTTCTCGAGTGCAGCCCCTTGGCCGAATCCAAACTTCATGTAACAAATCTTACATGACCCTCTAGGTCCTTGAGTGCAGCCCTTTAGCCCAATCCAGGGCCACACTTGAGGACCTAGAGGGCCACGTATGGCCTCAAGGTCACAGGTTCCCCAACCCTGGCCCAAGACAAGATTTGAACTCAGGTCTTCCTGACTCCAATGAGTGCTCTATCCACTGGATCACCTTACATTTAACACTTGGTGTTGCTTCTCAAATATACGATTCTCCTTCTCTAGACTGTAAGCTTTCTGAGAGCCACAATTACTTCATTCTTTGTCTGTGCATCCCCAGCACCAAGCAGAGTCCCTGGTACATCGGAGGTACCTTAATAAATACTTGTTAATTCATTGATTACTTTGTGTGTTCTTGGCATATACTTTTTCATGTACATGTCATCTCATCATTTAAAATGTAACTATTTAGGGCAGAGGTTGTTCTTTTTTTATTCTTTTCTTTGTTTTTCTGGTGCCTAACACAGTGCTTGGCAAATTGTGCACGTTTAATGTGTTTTTGATTGTATGATATTCCAATAGGTTTCTTGCTCAACATCTCAGACTATGAGGTCAAGAGCTCCTAAGGTAGCTAATCTACAGGCAGTGCTGTCCACGATAGGCACCCTGCTGGCCCATAGGAGTGCCAGAATGGCAGCCTCTTCACCCACTGTGCCCACGCAGATTGGACACTAGTGGAATTTATATTTAACCAAGCTGCACCCTGGCAGCCAACAGCCAATAGCACGAATAAATAGGAAACTGGTGCCAGAGATAAAATGAGCACGGGAAGGGTTTCCATTTAATCAGGACTTCCTGCACCCCGCTCTGCCAGCAACTTCTGCAACACGATCAGCCCACTGAACAACAGACCCGATTGGAGCGTCAGGCAAGTCATAATTACAATTATCAGTGAATGACAGAGCCAAATGGGAAAAATGCTCAATAACACATTTGCCATTCTTCTCTATGCAAGGCATTCCCCACCCCACCCCAACCCCATCCTCTGCCACTCACGAGGATGCGGATTTGCCATCTGGGTGGAAACAATTATTAGATTTTTCAATTATTTATGAGCTTGTATCTCTCGCTTCCCTGTAGCAGCCTAATAAATGTCCAACAAGTTTTTCTCTGTCTTGCTCTCTGGGTGGGGGCAGTCATTGGGCTATAATACTGGGCTTGTTGGAGGTGAAGGGTTTCTCTCTCTCCTTTGCAAATATATACAGGGTTCTCTGGGCCGCAGGGTCTGCCTGAAGTCATAGGACCATGGGGTTCAGAGTTGGAAGGGCTTTCAGGGACCATCTAGCCCAACTGCATCATTTTACCAATAAGAAGACAGGTTTTGCTAAGAAATTAAACTGCCAAGGGTCACGCTTAATTTAATTCGACAGGCATTTATTAAGCAATAACTCTGTGCCAGGGACTGTGCCACAAGATGAAGAGACAAAGATGAAAATAAAAGAGTTCCTTCCCTCATGGAGCTTACATTCTGTTGGGGGAGATTCTGAGAAGTTAAATGTGTTGTCCATGGTCACAGAGCTAGTGTAGTACTGGACAAAGGGCTAAAGGTCATATTATCTCTATTTTACAGATAAAGAAACTGAGACCAATTAAATGACTTGCTCCTAGATGCAATCCTCCATCTACTTTACTTCAATGCATCTCTCTCTCTCTCTCTCTCTCTCTCTCTCTCTCTCTCTCTCTCTCTCTCTCTCTCTCTCTCTCTCTCTCTCTCTCTCTCTCTCTCTCTCTGTCTCTCTCTCTGTATATATGTGTGTGTGTGTGTGTGTGTTTCTGTCTCTATGTCTTTGTATCTGTCTCTGTATCTCTCTATTCTGTCTTTCTGTGTTGTGTGTCTCTCTGTGTTTCTCTGTGTGTATCTTTATATGTCTTTCTGTGTTTCTGTTTGTATGTCTCCCTGTGTTGTGGGTGTCTCTATGTGTGTCTCTCTGTGTTTCTGTCTAGGTGTCTCTGTGTTGTGTGTTTCTCTCTGTGTTTCTCTGTGTGTCTCTGTGTCTCTGTCTGTTTGTGTCTGTTTCTCTGTCTCTGTCTGGTCTGTCTCTTTGTCTCTTTCTGTCTCTCCCTCCCTCCAGGAGTGAGGTTGGCTTATTTATGGAAGCATATAGAGATTTATAGCCTGTTGGCATGAACTCCATAGGCCCCCAGGAGTTCTCAGCCCATGGGCTGGGAACCAGTCACTTATGTATTTTCCTAGCCCTTCTGGTCTTAGTTGGAGCCTCAGGAACATGACCTCATTCCTCCCTGATTTCTGGTCATCTGATCCATCCAAGCCCTGTCTGTTTTCCTGGAGACTTTATCTCTTGCAGCATGACCTATAGTATCTGCTAGATTCCAGTGGCTTAGCTGGCCTCCCACTTCTGGCTGCTTCTGGTTCTTGTTGGCCAGACCTGTCCCATTGTGTCTCAGCAGGGCACAGCATCACTTGCATAGGCTGTTGACTGGGAGGATTGAGTTAATTCATACTTTCAGGTAGTGGACATTCAGATGAGGCTTTTCAATGGACCTCCTGCCTAGTAAGGAATAAACATCTCTGATCCGGAGCAAACATGTTCCCCCTCAGCTAACATCTTGGTAGGCAGGAAAGCCAATCTCCTAGGAAAGGTTTTACCCTGAGCAAATATAAATTTGGAGCTGTTTTTCTGAAGCTTAAAAAAGAAAGGAAAAGCACATCAGAAAAAAATCACAGTCCATTAAATCTGCATTTCTTGAAAGAAAAAGTCAGAAAGCTATCTTCTCATCAAAAGTAGATATTTGCACAGAGTGGAAATTTTTAAAAAATATTCCAAGGGAACAGAAAACATCCTGGGGTTTATTATTGCTGGACACCTGCATAGACAAACCACAGAACAGAGTAGATGAAGCCTTGAATTTGGTGTTGGGAGGGACCTGAGTTTGCAGTCCAGTTCTGATGTGCATGAGCTGTGTGACCCTGGGCAAGTCCCCTAACCTCCTTAAGACTCACCTTCTTCATTTGTACAGTAGCATAATAATACTCACATTACCCCCCTCAAACCATAGAAATAGGATTTATGAAGCAGGGGGGGCAGTGACAAAATATTCTGGGATCCCTTATCCCAGAGGGGTAAGATTTATAATAAAGATAAAGGCAGTGCTTAATTAGTAAGCATTTATTAATCAACCAATCAAAACTCAAACTGTGCTAGGCAACAATCAATAAACTAGCCTCTGTTAAGCACCCATGTGCCAGCTATAAAGGTAAATGTACATATATACTGTATTCATATATACATATATCATTATACATGTATATCACAATACAATATATACAACAAATATGCAATGTTGCTTATATGCATATGCACATTATATAGATGTATATAGGGCAGCTATTTGGCACAGTGGGTAGAGTGTTGGGCCTGGAATCAGGAAGATTTGGGTTTAAATCCAGCCTCAGATACTTACTGGCTGGGCACATGACCTTGGTGAAGTCACTTAACCCTTTTTGCTCAGTTTCCTCATCTATAAAATGAGCTGGAGAAGGAAATGGCAAATCACTTCAGTATCTTTGCCAATAAAACTCCAAATAGGTTTACAAATAGGTTTACTGCTGAAAATGATTAAACAACAATAAAGATATATGCAATATGTGTTTACATATGTTATATGTATATATATGCATACAGAAATAGAAAGTGATTTTTGAGAGGGAGGGCATTTGCAGCTAGGAGGATTGAGAGAAGTTTTTATGCAGAAGATGTTGCCTGAATTGCCTCTTAAAGGAAGAGGAACTCTAGGAGGCAGAGGTGAGGTGCGAAGCCATTCCAGGAATGGGATAAAGGCCAGTAGGAAGGCATAGAGATGCCAGGCCCTGTGTTAGATGCTGGGGCTACAAAGACAAAAACCAAATGGTCCCACCTTCTATGGAAAGGGCCCCCTAGTCCATGGGTTCTTAAACAGGGGTCCCTCATGATTTACAAATCTATGTTTGGATAACTATATTTCAACAGAATAGTTTCCTTTGTAATCCCCTGCATTTTATTTTATACATTTAAAAATGTGCTTCTAAGAAGGGCTCCTGAGGCTTTTCCAGACTGACTGCCTAAGGGGTTCAGGACACACACAAAAAGACTCAAGACAAAACACCAACAATAGTGCTGTATCACCCTACCTGTCTGTCTCCAGACAGAAATAGCCTCAGCCTCTGAGCCAATCAGACTTTGGGGCTTCAGAAAGCCCCAAGAAAGGCAGAACTTTGAGGCAGGTTCACTTGTCCTCCCTTATCAGCTTTCAGGACCCTGGAGAGCTGCCACATACAGACTGGCGTGTGGGGGACTGGTGGTGGGAATGTTTGAGCGCAGACTTCAGACATTATCTTGCTGACTAAGGCTCAGGTCATACACAGAAAAACTCCTTTCTAGGTCCTCAAACATAAAATCAACAGAAACATTATCTGGTTTGAATTAGGACAGATCAAATACCCACAGGCCTTTGCACCCAATACTGCTTTCATCCCAGTTCTTGAAGTACAGTTGTATTCTCTCCCTCTTTTTTTCAGAGGGGTAAAATTCTCCTTCCCCAAATCCCTACATCAGCTTCCTTGCTCTCTTCCCAAAGGGATTATAGGTTTAGCGCTGGAAGGGAGCCAAGAGGTCATCTAGTCCAACCCTGTCATGTTGCATATGAGAAGCTCCTGATGTCAAGACCAGCACTCATTCTAATACCGAGGGAAGGGAAAAGCCAACCTGATTTACCACTAAAGGACTTGCTAAGCTTCACATTAAAATCAATGGCCTAAAGGATTTCCAGAAGGAAAACACAACTTTACAAGTACAAGATGGGGGAGGTGCATCTAGGCAGAAGTTCATATGGAAAAAGATTGGGGGGGGGGTGAGTTATTGGTTCAAAATGAGTAAACATCCAAGAAACTTAATTTGTTTTTAGACTACATTAAAAGGGGCAGATGCAGTGATCAGAACCAGATGTCTCCACTCATCCCAGGTCCTGATTCCTCATATCTATCACCTCAGCACCATCCTTGGCTCCTCACTCTCTCTCACTCCCATGTGTCCAGCCAGTTGGCAAATCTTAGCATCTCTGGATCCACAACCTCTCTCAAATAAGACCCTTCTCCTTTCTCACTCTGGTTCAAGGTCTTCTCATTTCTCTCCTAGATTATTGCAATAGCCTCCTAACTGGTCTCCCTGCCTCCAGTCTCCTCCAGTTCATCCTCCACGCAGCTGTCAATATGATTTTACTTAGGCATTGATATGATCATATCACTTTCTGTTTTCCCTCTTACCTCTAGGATCAAATACAGATTCCTCCTTTAGGTTTTTAAAGCCCTTCATAACCTGGCCCCAATTTACCTTTTCTAGCCTCACTGGACATTACTCCCCCTCCTGGACAATTTGATCCAGCCACTCTGTTCCTCATACATGACAAATCTCCCACCTGTGCACCTTTGCATCAGCTCTCCTCCATCCCTCGAATGTTCAACTTCCTTACCTCTACCTTGTGGAATCCCACCCTTTCTGCAACAGCCCAAGAGTCACCTTCCACATGAAACCTTTCCTGATTCCTCTAAATGCTGGCTCCCTCACTCCTAAACTACCTTGTTCATTTATTTATTTGTATTTATTCTCTTTATATTTATTCTGTGCCTATCTGGTCACTAGTCAAAGATATGGTAGAGGGGATCCTTGTTCAGAAACAAATTGTACTAGAGGGTAACTAGGCGGCACAGTGGGTTGAGCTCAGGCCCCAGAGTCAGCAAGGCCCGAATTTGAATCCAGCTCAGATATAGTTATGTGACTTAAGTCACTTAATTTCTCTCAGCCTCAGTTTTCTCAACTGCAAAATGGGGAGAATTATAGCACTTACTTCACAGGGTCGTTAGCAAGATCAAATAAAATAACATATGCAAAGTGCTTTGAAAACCTTAATGCATAAAGGCTAATGCATTATTAGACGGCCTCTGAAGTCCTTTCAGATTTTGTGGAAATGTGAGAGCATTTCCTCCTCAGAACTAAGTGCTTCCGCCCTGCTCCAGAATCAAGCATGACTCACGGTGAAAACCAAATGAAGAACTGGATGTCCTTTCAAGAGAAACGACATGGCGCCCGTGTTCCCTGGAAGGACTGCTGGAGAGGTGAAGGCACGGCAGGATCTCAAGGCAAGGTGGCTTTACCTGAATGTCAATGGGCTCTTCTGGTAGGTTTGCATTGCCAATGTCAGAGCAAGCAAACAAAGCCAATGGAAAGGCTGCCCATCACTGTGTTGGCTTCCTGACAGGAAATGTTAGGAGTGACTTCTTTTTTAAACATGATTATCCTCTCCAGAGTGAAGATAAAAGACAGCTTGAGCAGCCAAATTGTTTTGGCTCAGAGATCATTTTAAATATCATTTCCTTGAACGAGCTGACCAAACTGGCCGATGGCTCTGCAACTGTGCAGCTTAAGGAAAAAATGAAAACCACCACCTATCCAAACTGCGGAAATATTTGTCGTCTTGTTTCTAGAGTTCTCCACCACTGAGCTTCCACCCCTGCTACACCTTAACTAATAACGAAAAGCAACACAACACCCAAGTAACATTTTAAATAATTGAAAATTCAATACCATTCACTGAAAATGTAATGAACCATTTTTTCCCTTATGGGTTTATCATAAAATCTAGGCTTGGGATTCATTCAGTACACTTCTCGGCACTACCAAAGGTGGGTGGGGTGCTACTATATTTGCTTCAATGCAAAGAAAAAATTCCCAACCATTGGAACTATTCCAAAAAAGAATGCGATGCCTTAGGAGAACATGGGCACCTTTTTTCTCAACTGGGGTCTTAAAACCCAGGCTGGATGCCCACTTATTGGGTATGTTGTAGTAGGGATGCATTTTCAGGGACAGTGGGAGTGAATGTCTCTAAGGTTCCTTCTGATTCTGAGATTCTGATGAGAATTGTTGAAAAGGGAAACGTGCTACCTTAATAGGTAGTTGACTGCCCATCACTACAAGTATTCAAGGGAGGCAGCTAGGTAGGTGGCATAGCAGATTGAATGCTGGGCTTGAAGTCAGGAAGACTGATCCCTCTGAATTCAAATCTGGCCTCAGACGCTTACTATCCGTGTGACCCTGGGCAAGTCACTTCGCTCTATTTGCCTCAGTTTCCTCATCTGTCAAATGAGCTGGAGGAGGAAATGGCAAACCATTCCAGCGTCTTTGCCAAGAAATCTCAAAATGGCATCATGAAGAGTCAGACACAATTGAAAAGACTGCACAATAACAACAAAACAAGTACTCAAATGTCAGATAGATGCCTACTTGTTGGAGATTTTGTAGAAGGGATTGTTGTTCTGGGAGTTGTTAGATTGGGTCACTTCTGAGGTCATACCAATTGTGAAGTTTGGACATCCAATGGTTTGGACACCATTGGATTCTATGGCCTTGTGGGTACGAGGGACCTTCAGATAATCATGTCCTTCAAGGCGAATAAGCACCAAGAATATCACATTTTCGGGTGGTCTTCGTGGACAGAAAACATACTGGGACTCCTACATAGTGTTTGCTTGGGTTGGATTAAATGAGGTCTGCCCAAAGGGCAGGGGGATGGACAAAGTAATCCCCTAGGCTTGCAGACTGAACTCCTTCTCTGACAGAGTTCTGAGTTATCTTTGCCTAGAAGGCCAGACACAAGAGCTCTGCTGCAAGGTAGTCAGCTGGTTAGCCTTTGATGGGTGCCATCCCACTGTAAGAGGTGGGGAAGAAGAACTTCTTACATTGGATGGATATCTCTTAAAAATATCTAGCCAGGTAAAATCATTCTTGAAGAAAATCAAAAAAGAATGGTTCGGCCAAAGCACAGAACCAAGCACACCACTCTTCTACTCAAGAACCTCCCATAGATCCCTCTCTGCTGCTTTGCATTTTTCTGCTGCCTTTCACTTTCATCCGGCACCAGTATCCTTTTCAGGCTCAGTTTACTCTTCTTCATCCTCCTCCCTCCTCCTAGCAATGAACTTTCTGAACAAATTGGCCTACTTGTCATGCCATCCCTTGCATGGGCCATTGCAATGGCTTCCTAATTGGTCTCTCTGCTTCAAGTTCCCATCCTTGCCAAACCATCCTCTACACAGCTGCCAAAGGGATCTTCCTCCAACCCAAGGTCGGATGATGTCACTATCTCACTTAGAATGTTTCAGGGACCTCCCTCTTGCCTCTAGGATAAGACACAGATTCCTCTGTTGGCACCTCAAGTCCTTACTAATATGGATCCAACTTTTCTTTCCAGGCTGATTTCATATTCCTTCCCCTCCCATACTCCACATTCCAGCCAAATTGGCTGATTTGATGCTCCCTTTATAGGACACTGTAGCTCCTGTCTCTGTGCTTTTATAGACTGTCTCCCATGCCATTAAGGAAGGAAACATTGATTAAGCCCCTACTATGTGCCATAGGTTGTTCTAAATGCCTTTCAAGCCATTTCATTTAATCCCCACAACAACCCTGGGAAATAGGTGCTATTACTATCCCCATTTTACAGCTGAGGAAATTGAGACAGGGATTAATATCTGAGGCTGGATTTGAACTCTGGTCTTCCTCACCCCAGGTCAAACACTGCATCCACTGTATCCTTTTGTCTCTGAAGGGTCTCTTTCCTTACCTCTCTTGGAATTCCCTAATTCCTTTTGAGGCTCAGTTCAAGCAATGCCTCCTACAGGAAGCCTTTCCTGATCACCAGTTACTAGTGGTCTTCTCTTGCCAAATTACTTTTTATATACTTTGTATTTGCTGATGTCGTTTCTCTTCAGTAGGCTGTAAGCTCGTCGAGGGCAGGGACTATTCATTTTGATTTTGCATCTCCAGTGTATAAGCAGTACCTGGCTTAACAAACGCTGGCTAAACAGAACTGAATTGAATCCTGTGAGGTTGGGTAGTGAAAGCATTATTGCCTCCAGTTTCTACATGGGCAAATGGAAGCAAATGGAGAGTTGAAATGCTTTGCCCATGACCATACCACCTCAGTGCCTGCTGCCCATCACTTTCCACTATAGTTTACAGCCTCTCAAAATGTGCTACAAAAACATCCAGAACATTTCAGAAGGCAAAACGACTGCTTTATTTTTTCTTTGGAAAGAAAGGAGCCTCCACCAGGCTTGAATGTGGGATAATTGCAAAAAGCAACAATGACAAAGGAAAATACAAATTTCCGAGCTGAGTGGCAGCCACAGACAAAGGCTGGATTTCTGGAAATAGAGTCAGAACCAGCCAGGGACAACCCCACTCAACTCCCCAGCATGGAGAGAAGCAAAGAAGGACTGAAGACAATTGCATGTCAGGATCTCAGCCTCAAAAATGAATGTGTTCCCCAGGAAAGAAGAGTTCTGTCTAGAAGGCAGTCACTTCCCATCTCTGGATTATAAGGCCACCTCTAAGGGGATTTAGGGGAAATGGGGTCTTTTATTCAGGGTCACTCTCACAAGCAGTGCAGCCTTTGAGGTCAGAAGCCAATAGGAAAACTAAGTAAGTAACCCCAGAGTCATTCCTTTTTTTCTGGGCAATATTGGCTATCTGGCCAGGACAAGGTTGTATTTTAATTCCATTCTTGTTAATTTGATTCTGAATGGGGCAGGCTAACTATTGTGCTGCCAAGGAACATCAATTTCCCAGGCAGTGACCATACATTTTTTACAGCAGCCTCTTATGGCATCCTATACTTGAAAGTGGCCAAATAGCCATTTTAACTAGACCAGTTTATAACACAAATTAGGGATGAGAAAAGTGACCCACTTTCTCTCTAGAGCCTCTGGCTACCTGGGACGGAGGAGGAGGCAGCCTCTCCCAACCTCTGACTTTTGCAATTTCCTAGTAGTGAGATGGGGAAGCATCAGATTGCTTTCCAGAGATCTAATCAGTCATCTGGGACTGGGGATCACTAGTGTGAAAGAAACTGAAAGTGGGCACTGTGGGCTCTCTGACTCTGGAAATCTTGAATTACCTTCAGAAGCAAGATGGGATCTGTTGTACTTGAGAAGATCCTAAACCCCAAATGGGAGATTTTCAGGGGGACCTTCTAAATCCTTGGGCCACTCAAAGTGGCTGCCTCGGATTTTATCAAATGTGATCTCTTTGAGGCCAGACACTGCTTCATTTTTGTCCTTTGGCATCTTACTCAGTGCCTGGCACATGTTGTTGTGCAGTCATTCAGTTGTACCTGACTGTTTGTGGCCCTGTGGACCATACTGCCCTTGGGGTTTTCTTGACAAAGATAATGAAGTAGTTTGCCATTTCCTTCTCCAGGGGATTAAGGCAAATAGAGATTATTGCCCAGGGTCACATAGCTAGTAAGTTTGGGAGACCTAGACTTGAACTCAGGTCTTCCTGACTCCAGGCTTAGTGCTCTATCCCCTGAGCAACCTAGCTGCCTTGTCTGGCATGCAGTAGGCACTTAATACACACTTCTGGCATCAACCTGAGGTCCTTCAGCACACTGATTGCTTCCTCTTGGACACCATCCAGTTTTTCAGTGTCCTTTCTGTCATAGCTGAGGGTTGACTCTTCTGACTGCTGACCCATCAGCTTCTGAAAATGGGGTTATATGGACAGGTACCTGCCACTGAAAGATAGGGAAGGGTTAATGAGGTAATTCATCTAGGACTCAACTGAGCAGGCACTTTGGCCCTGGGAGCTCTGGTAAAAAGTTTACTTATGTGATCCCTCAAATGCTGCTGCCTCCTCAACACCTTGGAAGGCAGGGGAGTTTCTATGTCCAGTTTAGAGCTCAGGAGGACTCATTCCAGCATAATTTCCTATCTCTGAATCAGGGTATGGAGTATTGGCTGGCAACCTCCATATCTATCCCTCTAGAGCAGGAAACTCATGATAGCCATCTTCAGTCAAGTGGACAAATGCATTAGCCACACTGAACAACATTGGCTCTAGTCTGATTGGTCTTTAAAATGCAATTGGGCAACCCAGGTCATGACACCAGAGGGAGAGATTCTCCATCCTGCATGTCTTGGCAGTGGCACCGGGCAAAGACAATGGGGTCTGGGCATTTAAAAAAATTGCTCCTCTCCACCCCAAGCCCAAGGCAACAGTGTGTTATTTACAGTCTTTGGAGATTCCTGGCCTCTGGGATCTGAACATGGGCAACTGAGCCCTGCCCACTTATGGGGATCTCACCTCTAGACAAACACATGGCAGCCGCCTGAGCCACAGAACATGGAATAATCCACATTCAATTTTTAAAAGATTTTCCCATTTCTATAAAGAAAGCAGCAGGAGGGGACGGGGAGCAATTTGTAGCACGATAATGCAGAAGAGCCATTTAGGGAAACAAAAGTGAATCTATCTTCCCATAGTCCAGGACCAGTAGGGGAGCTCAGCTCAGGCAACAAAGACGCCATCTTTCCACTTGCTAACAGAACTATGGGTCTTCTTCTAGCCTGGCAGGGGAAGGAGGTACCCATAGAAGGATTGCAGAATTCAATCTAGTCCAACAAAAAGCATTTAAGGGTCTACCATGTGAGTGCTGAACTTGACATCAGAGAGATGGTTCAAATACAGCTTCTGATACTGTACTCTGACCCTGGGTAGGTTGTTTTAACTCTCTCGTCCTCAGTTTCCACATCTCCAAAATGAGAAGGAAGGTTTCATGGGATTGTGGATTTAGAGGCAAAGGGGGCATAATTGACCATCTCCTTAACTCCCTCCCCCATTTGACAGGTGAGGAAACTGAGGCTCACAAAGCTGATGTGACCTTGCCCCTGGTATGCAAATGGTTAAAGGTGTGGCCATTGAAACTTAGTTCACATCCAATTCCGAATTCCTGACTCCAAGGCCAGCAGTCCACTCACTATGCCACCTACCTGACTCTAGCTGTCACCTATCCTAAAGTTAGATCCTTTAGGCTACCTAAAACAGATGCCTGTAACCTGGACACTCTCTCAGTTTCTCTGTCTCTCTCTCTGTCTCTGTCTCTCTCTTTATCTGAGTACATGATGTTTCCAATACAATACAAGCATTTTGATGGCAGGGCTGATTTTTTTTTGTGGTATCAGTTCAATTAAACAAGTGGGTGTTAATCTCCTCCTATACAGGAGGGGAAAGGAAGGGTTGCAGAGTAGATGAAGAGTTGGTCTCAGTCAGGAAAAACTGAGTTCAAATCCTGATTCTGCCTTATACTGGTCTGTGACCCCGGGGCAAATCCCTTAACTGCTCAGTGTTCTAGATACACTTTAAGACCATAAATGGTAGAGAAGATGCCCACCTGCTTTGGAAGAACAAATTTCCTCATCTGAGAGTTCTCTGTACCTTTAAAATCACTTAAAATGCTTGCTGAATGAATGATTCCTCTTTTCATTTCCTGCTCCACTCTATACCGGCTGGGTTTGACTATGCTTTTTACCCTTCAGCAATCCAATATGTTCCTTCCTTCCTTCCCTTCTTTCCTCTTTCCCTTCTTTCTTCCTTCTTGCCTCCCTTCCTCTCTCCCTTTCCTCCCTCTCTCCTTTCTTCCTAGCTTTACCCCCTTTCTTGCCTTCCTCCATCACTCCCTTTCCTTCTTCCCTCCTTTTTTCTTCCTCCTTTTCTTCCTCCTTCTCTTCCTTCCTTTCTCTTTCCCTCTCTTCCTTTCTCCCCCCTTCTTTCTTTCTTCCTTCCTTCCTTCCTTCCTTCCTTCCTTCCTTCCTTCCTTCCTTCCTTCCTTCCTTCCTTCCTTCCTTCCTCTCCTCCTTCTCTTCTCTTTCCTTCCTTCGCCCAGGTAGAGTCAAACTTTTTTTTTCCATTTCCCTTGTTAAATTTCACCCACAAATTGTGCACGGTTTCTACAAGGGGTCAAGGACATTAAAGACACTTCAGTTTTGTACAGAGGGCCATCATTTGGACCCTTGGTTTTTGTATGGGTGGGTCTGCTTTTTTTGTTTGTTTTTTTTAACCCCTTTGAAATCATAATTCGTCTCCATTGGTAAATTGCACACGTCCAGAAGCAGTTGGGCAAATTTGCCTTCTTTCCTATAAATGACTCGAGATGATTTCAGCCCCAGCCGAAGAGCCGATTAGTTTTTCGTTCCCATTAATGTCCATCTTCCTCTTGGAGCCACGCGGTGGATCGGGAGAGCCGGGAAGCGAGCCGAGAGCCCTGGCGTAAGGACATTTTGCATTTTCCAAAGGGCTGGAACTTGTCTTACGATCCTCCCTCCAAACTTAGCAGGCCCCCTCCATACGTTTTCGCTTTTCTAGCCAATTTCTGAGAAAAAATGCCTACCGAGGATTAATAAATAATTTATAAAAAAAACATTAGCCAAGATGAAGCACTTGCTTGGTGAAATGTTTCCAGTCTTGGAGGTAACGGTTCATTTGTAATCCTTTCCCTCTCCTCTTAGCTGGAAGATCAGGACCGGTTATTGCTGCATTCCCCCGCAGTCCCAATTTCACTCATCCCAGAGGCGTCAGAACTCATCTGGTGCTTTGGAAGCATTGTGATTTATAAAGAAGGCAGGGGCAGAGGCGAGCTCAGCTGCAGTCCCGCCTTCTGCCACCATCCTCTCCTGCTGGGCTGTTACCTTTTAGAAAAGAAGGCAATTTGTGGGTGCTGCTTGGTGGCTGCCGGCACACTCAGACTCTCCCACGCAGAACTATAACTAGTCCAGGACAATGGGGACCTTGTCCCAGGGCTTGGATAATAAAGGGGGAACCTCTTTCTCCCTACAGCAACTGTCATCTCTTCTCACTGAGTCTTGTGTTCAGCTCTTATGTACAGTGACATTCACCCCAGGGTCCTGGTGCCATAATGCCCCTCATCGGTTGCCCATCCATCAAGTCATATGAAGGGGGCCTCCTGGGGAATGGATTTTCCCCTTTTCCAACCTGCCCAGTACCTCAACTAAATTCTCACCAGGTGAAATATTTCCCAGTTAAAGCTCTGCCATGAAAGAGCCTTGACTCTGTCATTTGAATCTTTCTTAAAATAGACACAAGCTCAGACCAAGAAAACAGGGCACCAGTCACACTTTCCAAATGGGCTGGGTGCATTTGTCACCTGGCAATGGGATGTGCCAAGTCTGAGGTTGGCAGAAGATTTTAGAGCAAGCCTTTGCTTAAAGAGGGCCAGCGATCTACTGGGAAGAGCACCTGATTTGGAGGGAAAATGCCTGGAATTGAATCCCAGTTCTTCTGTTTACTAGCCGTGTGACTTTGGGCCAGTCAGTTAACCTCCGGGTCCCAGGTTCCTCATCTGAAAAAAGGAAGGGGTAGATTAGCTGATCTCTAAAGTCCTTTCTAGCTCTAAAGGAACTTGGATATCATCTAAGCCCCTTGAAATCCAGGACTATTTGATTTTTGTCTTTGTACCTCTAGTGTTTAGCACCTGGCCCAGCACACAGTAGGCAATTAATAAATGCTTGTTGAGTGTATGAATGAATGAATGGGTATTCAGAACTGTAAAAAAAAAGATGTGAAAAAGATTTAGGCTAAAAGTTCAGAGATGCAAGCTAAGCAGAAGGGCATTCTCGGAAAGCCAAAACCCAGGGATGGCTCACATTCTCAGGGGTGTGTTGGAGACTGTTTTTCCCCGGGAAGGCCAGCAGTGGCAGGAACTTCTGACAATCCTGGGCAGTAAGGCACACAAACGCTTCAACTGCCCTGAGGGCAGCCACTTCCCTCTCTGTGCCTCAGTCTCCACCTCTGTAGTTACTGTACCCAAATTTCCTTCAAACCACAAAACTTCCCCCTTCTACACTCTCATTACCACTGACCTAATTATATGAGCAAAGGAAGCAGGAGAGCATGGAGAAACCTCAGAGAATGGAAAATCCTAAAAAGCAGATTATCTGCCATTCCCCTTACCTCTAGGTTTATAAATGCACCTTGGGATTTTTGGCAGCATTATTACTTTCCCAGAGGCCCTGAATTCTCCAGGCCCCCACCTCCACCCATCAATCGCACAATGAGGTAGAAGGTTTCAAGAGGGAAGGGGGAATTGTCAGGGTGTCAGCTCTGTCACTCTGTGTGACTCCCACCCAGACCTGTCAGGAGGGCTGGAAGAGACAGGTGTCTTCCCTCCCTTCTTGCCTGGGGCAGCCCTTGGTGAGTGTGCTGACACCCCCCAGGGGGAGATGGGAGAGTGATGGGGACAGAGTGTGACAAAAAGGCAGACTAGCTGCAAGGTAGGCTTGGCTAGCCTTCACCTTGGGGAGGGGGCAACGATGACTACAGATGGCTTGTTGGTTGGGAGGGAATTGAAGATTATCTTTCCAGAGCATCAGCTACATGGTGAGAGATAACAGGCTGGAGCCTGGTTCAGCTAGCCAGCTTTGCCTGGGGGTTAATGACCCCTGTCCATCCATATCCTCAGTCCCAACAGTGACTTCTCAGGGGTCACCTTCTGAGACTGCTGACAAGGAACAATGTCCATACCAGGTATTCTTCTGCTTTTTGTGCATCATAGATCTCCTTTGGAAGGCTAGGGAAATGTAGGGACCTCTTTTCAGAAGGAGATTCTTAAAGAAAATGCTCAATTCCAGTTTGAGTTTATTGACAATGAAGATGTGATTTTTTTCCCATTCAAGTTCATTAATCTATCCCATGAACCTCAGGTCTAGAAGAGAAGTCTACTTTTCTTAGAAGACTAGAAAAGGTGAACAGAGTTCTACCTTTTAGGAAGGACATTTTAAGCTGGAATGCATCTAGTTTGCCTTTTCTTTCATAGGAGGTCTATAAAGGGCCTGCAAATACTTCAGAACACTAGCTGTCTTTGAGCCTTATTTTTCTCATCCTTTGAAATGGGGATAATAACTTTATTATTACTGTTCAGTCCTGTCCATGACCCCATATGGGGTTTTCTTGGCAATAATACATTTCCTTCTCTAACTCATTTTACAGATGGGGAAACTGAGGCAAACAAGGTTAGGTGAGTTACCAAGTGTCACACAGTTAGTAAGCTTCTGAGGCTGGATTTGAACTCAGGAAGAGGAGTCTTCCTTGACACCAGGCCTAGCGCTCTATCCACTATGCCACCTAGCTGCCTCCTGGGGGTTAATAATACTTGTCTGTGGCTTCAGGATATGTTGGAACCTTGAGATTACACCATATGCTGACTGGTTGAAGAAACTTGTGATGTTTATCCTGAATGAATGAATGAGAAGCATATATTAAACTATTACTGTATGCAGGGCACTGTGCTTTGGGAAGGGAACACACATAGAAGGTTTCAGCTGCAAGTCAGATGGAGAGGTCCCATGATCCTTAGAGTGGAGTGGCAAAGCAGATATTGGTGCCTCTTCTTTAGTCTTATTTCCTCTGATCCATCTCCAATAACCCATTTCCTATTCTAACGGAGAGCTGTTTGTCGGGGTCAAGGACGCTGGAGTTAGGAAATACTTTCAATCACAGAGGGGCTACATCACCTGCAGGAGAAGTCACCATGACGGTTGATTCCTCGGATGGTGGTTGCAGGAGCTGGGCTGGAAGCAGGGCCAGTGGTCCATTGGCTTTTGAGTTCACAGCCCTGGTCTGTTTCCACTGAGATCTGAGCAGATGTGGTGGTAGAGATAGCAGTAGTTTGGTTTACCTGACACATATCACCTCCTGTCTTTTGAGCAGGATGCTTCGCTGCTTCAGCCTGGGGAAGAAAAGTCTCAAGGTGGACACTCTAGCCTCTAGCACCTAAAGGCTGTCATGTGTCCAAGGGCATGGGCACAGCTTGGCCTAGGATGGCAGGATGAGGAACAGTGGGGAGATTTACACAGACACAGATTTGGGTTTGATGTAAGGGAAGCAACATCTCCACAATCAGAGTTGTGCCAAAGTGAAGTGGGCTGCCTCTAGAGGTGGTTGTTTCCCATCACCGGTGGTTTTCAGGCAGAGGCTGGATGAGCATTTGTTGGGGATTTTGAAGAACGGATCCTTTTTCAGATTTCAGTTGAGATCCTTTCTCACTTTAGAATTTGGTGAATGGGAGACTTTCCTAGGAGGAAGATATGGAAATGGAGACAGTGTTCTCTTCCTAAGTATCAGTAGATCTCACCTGAGGCCTCTGTGCACCCAAAGGACCATTGCCAACATTCTTGTTAGCCTATCTGATGCTAGAAAGTCAGGCATCAAGGGAAAAAATGGGAGGAGCCATAGACTGGAGACATCAAGAATCCTGGTGGTGGGGGGTGGGAAGAACCAAACAAACTCCCCCATAGTAAGAGCTCTTCCAAAGAGGCATGGGCTCCTCTGGGAGGTCGTGGGTTCCCTCTCATTGGACGTTTACATATAAAAGCTGGAGGACCCCCTTTTCAAATACAGGTTGAACTAGGTGCTTATGGAGGTCCTGTCTAACTGATGAGCTGTGGTTCTGTAACTCATCTTTCCCCTCTGGCTCCTGGCACCTGCATGAGGCAGATGCCTGCTTTGGCCTCAGAGATATCACTGCTGGTTTAGAGAAAAGGGGTGACGCATGTACCCAAACTCGCCACTGCACCACAGGAGAAAGAGCCAGAGCAAGGACAATGGTGATGGTGATGGGGAGTGGTGAAGAGGGGGCACTCACTCAGGCTGCAGACTGTGCTGTTAGCACAGCTGGGGAGGGCTCAGAGCCCGCAGCTGCACCTGAGCCGATGCAGGTGCGCCAGGCTGGGGGGTGGGAGAGGCTGGCGGGGGTGGGGGGAGAGGTGGGTTCTGGCTGGCTGCGTCTTTGGGTTGGCTGTGTGGAGCATATTGGCGATAAAAATCATCCTCTCACACGCTATCAGCAGCTCCGGCACAGCAAAGAATAGAGAGCAGTTTCTATTCAGATGAGAGTTCTCCAAATCATCTTTATCCTTTAATCTGCCTTTTGAGTGTAACCCATATTAGGGAATTGGAGAAGCTGACTGCACAATAGAACTCTCTTCCTCTACCTCCAGGGTGTCTGTCTCAGGTGCAGGGACCAGGGAAAAGCCCCCAAATGACATCTCATTGGATTCTGGCCATCTGGGAATTTCACAGAGCTACATTCACCTCTAGTCCTGTCATCTGTTTCCTGGGTGATCTTGGGCAAGGCAGTTAACCGCACTAAGGTTCTAGACTCAGTTTCCTCATCTGTAAAATGGGACTGATAACCCCTATCCTGCCTACTGCCCTCCCCCAAAAGGCATCTGTGTACATCAAACTAGAAGAGGCATGCTTTGTAAACCATGAAGCTTTTGAGAAACACAAGACATTATGTCTCCTGGCGTATCAACTGATGATAATAATCACTTTTGCCATTCACACAGAGCACTCTGAGGTTTTCAAAGTACACCATGCATTTTAAGTGGTAGCATGGTCAAGGGAGATTCGGGCTCCAATCCTGCCTCTCTCATTTACTTGCTTTGTGACCTTGAGCTAGTCTTTTAACTTTTCAGGTGCCTTATCTTTAAAACAGGGAGGTTAGTGTCCATCGGACCACCCACACAGGGTGGTAGTGAGGACCAAAGGAAACTGTGTCTGTAAAATGCATGGCAAACTTTTCCCCACTATATAAATGTCAGTTATTATTACTGCACCGAGATGCTTCTGGTCATTTCATCATAGTCGACCGAAGGCCAACATAGACCAGCTTTGTCAGCGAGTCTGCAAAGAGAATACATTGGCTTCCCACGCTTGCAAAGCGATCTCCTCCCCAAGTGTGCAGATTAAAAAAAATCATTCTATCACATTCCATCTGAATTTCATTCCGGGCACTTTGTATTGCTTCAGAGGCAAAACAGAAAAAAAAAAACGATTTCCTTCAGGCAAACTTTTGTCTTTTGCTCTGAAAACACCAGTATGTCCCCTTTGCTCCAGAGAAGATTATAATATTGAGGACACAGTGTCAGCAGAAGATTACATGAAAAGGATAATTAAACCAAAGGCCTAAATTAGAAGGCCTTTAGTAAAGAGATGAAGTCTCTTTTTACCTCCAGTTTGTCTTTGAACGGGTGTAGAGTTTGAGGGGACCCGGCTTGGCTTGGCTTGATAAATATAGTAACCAAACATTCCCACCAATTGTTCTGCCTTTATATTAAAAGCCATTGTTTAGCAAAGCTGACAACACACACCATCGGAGGCATGAAACCCTACCCGTGCTGAAGGATTAAGAGACTGACACGTTCTGGATAATAAGCCTAATTAATAACTTCCATCTCTAAGGAATGACATCTCAGACAATACCATTTTTCTGTGGTCCTTCCTATTAGATTGGTTATTCAGGGCTGATAAGTGCTGGAGGATCCTAGGTCTTGAGACAGAAGGGCCTCAAAGGCCATTCTAGTCCAACCTCCTAATTTTACAGATGAGGATAGTGAGGCACAAGGAAGTGATTTGCTTGAGGTCACATGAGTGGTCAAGTTAAGTCAATAGGCATTTATTAAGTATTGACTATGTGCCAGGCACTGTGCCAAAGACCAGGGATACTTTGTTGTTGTTCAATTCTTTTCAGTCATGACCCCATTTGGGATTTTCTTGGCAAAGATACTGGAGTGGTTTGCCATTTCTTTCTCTGGCTGATTTTACAGATGAAGAAACTGAGGTAAACAGGATTAAGTGACTTGGCCAGGGTCATACAGCTAGTAAGTAAGTGATTGAGGTCAAATTTGAACTCAGGTCTTTCTTACTCCAGGTCTGGCACTCTATGCACTATGGTGCCACCTAGTTTCTCCACTGGGGATACAAAGAAAGGCAAAAACACAATCCCTGCACTCAATTATCTCACAGTCAGATGGAGGAGACATCATGCGAATAACTATGGATGTACAAGATATATGCAAATGTAATTTGAACTCAGGCCCTCTAACTTCAAATCCGATGCTCTTCCCCATGATTTACGAGGCCACCTACTCTGCCTGCAATTTTCCAGAGTGAGGCTAAAGTTTCAGTGCTCTGTATCTCAGGTGAACTGAGTTGGACTAAGGTAGCCTAAGGGTCTGCTTGGGCTCGTGCTTCTAAACTGACTTTCTCCAAAATCATAAGATCATGGACTCATCTAAAAGAAATCATCTAATTTTATTTCCTCCTTTTACAGAAAAGGAAATTGTGGCAGAGGGAAGTAAAATCACCTCTCCACATTAGTCCCACAGCAAGCAAGTTAGAGCATAAACCCAGTTCCTCTGACCCTAATATATTTTTCCCACTAATACTCCACTACCTAGAGTATCTGTTCTGACCACCCAGCCCTCTCCTTAACTTCAGGAAAACAGGGGAGAGGTTTTTGTCTTTTAGCTTTTAAAGTGGTTGATGTTAATATCTTTTGTTTTTACATCACCTTTGTTTCCACATATAATATCCCAAATATAAATATTCCTCTTCCCTACCCAGGGAACAATCCTTTGTGACAAAAAATAAAAGAGGGGAAAATAGGAGTTTAGCAAAACCAGCACCTCACCTGAATCAGACAGTATATGCGATGTTCACACCCATAGATCCCCCATGCCCCATCCCAACCTCTGTAAGGAGAGGAAGGGGTGTGGCAGTCTCATTTCTCATTTCTGGGGCTAAGATTGATCAATATAATTTCATAGCACCCTGTTTCATCTGTGTTCTCACTGTTCTTTGCATTTACATCACTGTACTCATTGTATATAACGTCTTACTGGTTTTGCTTAAGCAGGGGGCATTTTTAAAACATCTGGAGAAGGAAATCTTTCTGGGAAATGCCCACCCATTTTTCCTTAGAGAAGGAAAATGGCCTCCTTTGGGGGAATGCCATGTTCCCCTGAAGGTTTCAGGTGGGCACGCTATTGTGCAGTGGCCCTGGCATCGTAAATTGCAATCAAGTAAAGATGTCCAAAAAGGAAATAATATCAGCTTGGCTGAGGAGAATTGGCACGGGTCCTGAAATCTTAATGGAAATTGAACCTTTTTTTTTGCATAGCGCCATAAATTCCTAGTGTCTACCTTATCTTCCAAACCTGTTTTTCAGAGGACATTTAGTGGGGAGAGATAGAGAAACTCCTAGAGTTAGGGAAAAACAGAAAAATTAAGGCAGCTTCCATCTAAATACTGTTTTTCTTATAATGATACCAAGCTTTTTTTGGTTTTCTTTTTTCTAAAATAGCTTCTCCTGATAAGTTGTGTGTGTGTGTGTGTGTGTGTGTGTGTGTGTGTGTGTGTGTGTGTAGGGGAGGTGGGGAATGGCCCCACAATGAATCCTCCACAAAGTTTGGGGGCAGCTCAGATATCTGCAGCTTCTGGCCCCTTCCTACGGCTAAACAATTCATCCATTCATCCCGGCCCTGACTTTCCTCTTCTGCTGGCAGGAAGATGATAGGATTTAGAGCTAGATGTGACCTTAGAGCTAGTCTGGTCATGCTAATAGAGGAGAAAAATGAAGCCCAGGGAGAAGGGACTGAGGAGCAGAGATTTAGAGGTGGCAGGGGTCTCAGAGGCTGTCCAGTTCAATCCTTTCATTTTAGAGATGAAAAAATTGAATCTCAGAGAGGCAACGTTACTGACCCAAGGTCACACAGCTAGTAAGCATCAGAGCTGGCATTTTTTTATTTAAAATGTTCTATTTTATTATGAGCAGTCATCAGCAAACACAAGCATTTCGATATACAAAGAAGAACGAGCAGGGTCTGGCTAGATTTTCCCATTTGTAGTCCCAGATATTAGCATAGTGTTTGGCACATGGTAGTGCTTCATAAATGCTATTTCATTCATTCACTCATTTATTCATGGGCTAAGAAACTCTGGTCTTCTACTATGTACACTTTGGTTTCCGAACTCAAATCCTCTATCTCCAACTCAATCAACAGGCATTTATTCCAGAACAAGCATAAGTTTGGGAAGACCCAAGTTCAGATTCAGGCTCAGACATTTACTAGCTGTGTGATCCTGGGCAAGTCACTTCCTCTCTGGTGCCTTAGTTTTTTCAGTCTTCCTTCCTTCCTTCCTTCCTTCCTTCCTTCCTTCCTTCCTTCCTTCCTTCCTTCCTTCCTTCCTTCCTTCCTTCCTTCCTCCCTCCCTCCCTTTCTGGTACCATGCGAGGCACTGGAAATACTAAATGAAAGCAAAGACAAGTTTTCCAAATCCATAGTTCTCCCGCTGTCCCACATTGCCTCTCAAGTCCAAGGATAGACAGGAAGCTGCCTAGCCTGGATTCAGACCTGGGTGGGCAAGCAGGATGGCAAAGAGCCTTGGGCTCCTGTCTTTTGAGCATCTGTTGAATGAGCTGGGACTGTTTAACCTGGAGAAGAGAGGACTTAGGAGAATATGACAGCTGTCTTCTGGCATCTGAAGGGCTGTCACATAGAAGAAGGGTTAGATTTGATCTGCTTGGCCCCAAGGATGGGACTTTCAGAGAGGCAGGTTTCAGAGAAATGTCAGGAAAATGTCTGAACCGTTAGAATCACTAGGAAGCGGGCTGCTTTGAGAGGTGGTGGGTTCTTCTCCACTGGAGATTTTCAAGCAGAGCCTGAGTGACCATCTGTCAGGGACCACGTGGTTTGGGCTGGATGGCCCCTTGGCGTCTTTTCAGCTCAGAAGTTCTGTGATACTGGGAGTGATTCTTCTAACTGTGCCCCCTCACAATGGTCGTGATCCCAAGTAAGGACATGTAGGAATGAGGATCCTCAACTCCCAGTTGGCCCAGCTACACATCAGGGCTGCTAAGAGGGGCTCTGCACCTTTCCTTCACCCTTTCGAGAATGTCTGTGGTGTCATTTAAACATTAACCCTGTGTCTGGCTTTTGGATAGTCACATCTCTATTTTGGAGAGATATTAGGAAGATGGTCAAGTAGGAACCATAGATCAGAGTAATCAACCAATCAATTGATTAATAAACACTTATTAGGCACCTAACATACACTGAGCACTGTGCTAGGCCCTTGGGTACCAAGACAAAAGTGGAACAGTCCCTGTTTCCAAAGAACTTTGCTACCCGGGAAGATGCACACATACAATCCCTGTAAGCTAATAGGTATGGTTAGATGCAAGGTGATTTTGGAGGAGAGGGCACTGGAACTTGGGGTGGGGGCTCAGGAAACCACTGATATAGAAGGTAGTGCTTAAGTTGAGTCTTGAGAGAAACAAGAGATTGTAGGAGAAAGTAGAAGTGAGTCAGGACTGCGTTCCAGGCATAGGGGACAACCCATGCAAAAGAGGAGGAAAGGTACTGCTGTGTTTGAGGAACCGTAAGAAGCAGCAGATCATAGCATTCACCAAGGGGAATAATGTCCAGTGTGGCTGGAAAGGCAGATTGGAGCCAGTTTGGGAAGATCTCTCCAAGAGCTCAAAGCGAGGATGGAGGGAGAGGGAGAGTTATCCAAACCCAACTCATCCTTCAAGGGTGGACTCATGTCCTTCTTTCTCCATGATGCCTTTCTAGACCAATCTAACCTAGAGAAAATCATAATATTTATTATCTGGATCATCCAACTAACTACAGACAACCTTGGGATTTATGTTGTATTCATGTATTAACTAAACTCTTTTGTTGCTATTAACTTTCTACCTCTCCCTGCCTTGTCCTCACTCTGGAACATAACTGCACCCTTGGGCCCCCCTTCTCCCATCGGTGAGTTCCTCTTGGAATTTCCATTTTGAAGAAGGGCCCAAGCCAGCCATTCTTTGTCCTCCTCCCAGCTCTCACTCTGGACCTGACCTCCCCAGCTCCCTCCCCGGTTCTCAGCCCCCTTAAGTGTTGTCTTCTATCATTAGAAGGTAAGCTCGTTGAGGTAAGGGATTGCCTTTTGCTTGGGTTTGTATCCTCAGTGCTTAGCACAGTTTCTGGCACATAGTAGGAGTTTAATAAATACTTGCTGACTGTCATTTCTACTTCTCATTTCCTAGTACAGGGCACAGAGCAAGTGTTCCATCATCATTCTCCAGTTTAATTTTGTAATGAATTAAGAAGGTGATTGAGAGTGGAGTGGGGAGAGGAGAGGAAGTTGCCAAGCTTGGACCCGCCAAGAGTACTACCCATTGGGTGAGCATCAGCAGATGAGGGTGTGGCCGGGCCAAATTCACAGACTCTTCTAACACAATCCACAGCTGGACTAGGATCCTCCCTACGATATTTCCCCAAAGTGGTCAGCTGCCCTACTCACTGTTACGAAGTTCTTGGATCCAGTCTTCATCTGCCCTTCTAGCCCACTTCTCCAACTTCTCTTCTCCATGATGAACACCCCCATTTTCTTTCATTCCCCCCATATTTAGGAGAATGATAACTGACATTTTATGGGGCTCTAAGGTTTTCAACTAACTTTACACATGTTCTCTCATTTGACTCTCATGACAACTGTAGGAGGGAGGTGCTATTATTCCACCCATTTTATGGATGAGGATACTGTCATCAAGGCCCTTCCTCACCTTGGCTGCCCTCCTCTGGACACTTCAGCTTACCATGCTCTTCCTTATAGCAGCCGGTTGTGCAGTGGATAGGGTACTGGGCCGGGAGTCAGGAAGACCTGGGTTCAAATGCAGCCTCAGAGGAGTTTGGCCATCAAGGGCAGAAGAGATTGGATGTTAGTGGGGCTTAAACATTGCCTTGTTCTCTAGTCTGGACACCCTAAGGGCTTGTGCCCCATGCCTGGGATGCTGGCTCTCCTCATCGCCCCCTACCAGTTGCTCTGGCTGCCTTCCAGTCCTGGCTAAAATCTCACCGTCCGTACAAGTGTTTCCCAGACCACCTTAGTTCCAGAGACCAGCCCTGCTTTATCCTGCAAAACCTGGTTTGTACATAACTGTTTCTCTCATTAGACTAGGAGCTCCTTGAAGGCAGGGCCTGTCTTTTGCCTTTCTTTGTATTTCCGGTGCTTAATACAGTGTCCTACACACAGTAGGAGCTTCATAAATGCTAATTGTCTGACACCCACTATCCCACTGGTAATAAATCGGCAAAGCCAGGATTTGAATTCACAACTCTTGATCCCACACCCAGCATTCTTTCCATTAGTCCTTCCCACCCCCCAAAATGTGAGCTCCTTGAGGGCCTATGTGACCTTGGCTTAGTCACTTAACTGTCAGAAGCTAACTGTAATCCTTGATAGAACACTGAGTTTAAAGTCAGGAAGACCTGATCTCAAACATCAGCTGTGTCGTTGGGCAAGCCATTTCACCTGTGTCTGCCTCAGTTTCCTCATTTGTAAAATGGGGATAATAATCGCACTTACTTCCCAGGGTTGTTGTGAGGATCAAATGATATAATATTTATAGAGTACTTAGCATAATACTTGGTGCTTAATAAATGCTTGTTTCTTTCCTTTTCTTCTTTTCTTTCTCCCTCCCTCTCTTCCTTCCTTCCTTCTTTCTCTCCTTTCCTACCTTCCTTCTCCTGTCCCTTCTTCCCTCCCTCCTTTCCTTCCTTCCTCTCTCTCTCCCTCCTTCTCTCCTTCCTTCTCTCCTTCCTTCCTTCCTTCCTTCCTTCCTTCCTTCCTTCCTTCCTTCCTTCCTTCCTTCCTTCCTTCCTTCCTTCCTTCCTTCCTTCCTTTTCTTCTTTTCTTCCTTCCCCACTCTGGGCCTCAGTTTTCTCATCTGTAAAATGAAAGCATTGAAGGCAACAATCTCTAGGGCCCCCTTGGCCTCTGACTCTGGCTTCAGAGGCTCTTTCCACTCCCTCACCCCCAGCCCCACCCAATGCAGGGACCAGACAGGCCTACATAGATCTTCAGAACATCTCCAGCAAAGTCCGTCACATAAACAGGAGTATCTATGGGGCACTTTAGTTGAAGAAGATGAGAAATGGTGCCTGTTTAAGACTTAAGCTCCCACATCAGACAAGGGCTCTGCTTAAGAAGAGCTTGGAGCCCCCATTCATGCAGGGCAGCCCTTTCCAAAGGGCTTCACAGACACGATCTCACAGGATCCCTCACGTATAATGACTCAAGGTGAGAGAAAGGATAGCTGCACACTGTTCTGCGGGGAAAGCAGCGGCATGGAGAGCCAAAGAAAGTTTTTCCTTTATTTTTTTTTTTTTACCAGTCTATAATTATGGCTTTAGTGCTGGAAGCACTGGAGTCAGTGAGGCACCTTGTCCACATCACACGGTGTCAGAACTTAGATCTGAACTCAGGCCTTCTGCCTCCAGATCTAGGGCTCCTTTTTTTTTTAATGTATGTATATATTAGTTTACAACATTCAGTTCCAGAAGCTTTTGAGTTCCAAATTTTCTCCCCCTCCTTCCCCTCCCTCTCCCCAAGATGTCATCCAATCTGACATATGCTCTACATACACATTCACATTAAACATATTTTCACATCAGTCATATTGCAAAGAAGAATTATGACCATTGGAATCAACCATGAGAAAGAAGACATAACAAAACAAAACAAAAAAGAGAGAGAGCCAATAGTACGGTTCGAGCTTCATTCAGACTCCATAATTGTTTCTCTGGATGTGGATGGCCTTTTCCATCATGAGTCTTTTGGAGCTGTCTTAGAACCTTGCATTGCTGAGAAAAGTCAAGTCTATCAAAGCTGGTCATTGCACACTGTGGCTGTTACTGTGTACAATGTTCTCCTGGTTCTGCTCCCCTCACTCAGCATCAATTCATATAAGTCTTTGCAGGGTTTTCTGAAGTACTAAGTCTAAAAGCAAATAAAGTCTAAAGCAAATAAACACACAACATAAGACATAAAACCCCTTCCTTCTGAAATGACTCTAGACTCTCCTTATTGACAGACATGTTTCCACCAATAGAATGTAAGGTCCTTGAGGGTCGGCACGATTTCATCTGTATCTATGTCTTTCTCTGGGTAAACATAACCATTTAAATATCAACATTTATATAGCTCTTTAAGGTTCACAAAGCATTTTACTCACAGGGAGGCTAGGTGGTTCAGTGGTTAGAGCACTGGACCTACAGTCAGGAAGGCTCCTCTTCTTGAGTTCAAATCCAGCCTCAGACCCTTTCTAGCTGTGTGACCCTGGGCAAGTCACTTAACCCTATTTGCCTCAGTTTCCTCATCTATAAAGTGAACTGGAGAAGGAAATGGGAAACCCCTCCAGAAAACCCCAGATAGGGTCACCAAGATTTGGACAGGACTGAAATGACTTGATAACAATAACATTACATACGTCACGTCATTTGTAGATCCTCCAGGCAGTGGGGGCTATTATCATTCTACTCTACAGATGTGGGAATTGAGGCTGAGAAATGTGACCCATCCAAAGTCACAGAGCTCATCCTTCTGGCTCCAAGCCAACACATTCTCCACGAAGTCCCCTTATCGATAAATGTCTGAGGTGCCATATACTAAATCCTTATTTTACCATAGTGCCCATCTTTAAACAAAGTTTAACTATACAAATAGATGTATGTTTGGTACATGTAAAAAAAAGGCATATGTATTTTTTTGATATGTACATCTTGGAATGTACTGAAAGCAATGAATTCTCTTTAGGCACAGGTTAGATTTCTTGCTTGAGGCCACAAAGAGGTGGCCTGGAATAATGTAAAGAATGTGGCCTCCGGGCTCACAGCTTGAGGCCAAATCCTACTTCTGCTACTTTCTGTGTGACTTTGGGCAACTCACTTCAGTTTCTTGGCATTCAATGGCCTCTAGGTTCCTAAGTCCTAAAGCACAGCTGTGGGGCTATGCATGGTGGTCAGTAATGGCAGAACCCAGAGTACATACAACAGGTCTAGGGAGGTCAGTGTGAGTCAGGGAAAGCACAGGCAGCTTCCAAGTCAGTAAGGTAGATGCAGGTGGGGTCAGAGAACTCAGAACTGAATTCCAGCATCTTCCACTTACTGACTCTGTGGCCTCTGGCGAGACACTTGGCCTCAGTGTCCTAATCTGTAAAATGAGAAGCCTAGACTAGGTGACCTCTGTAGTGATAGCATTCACATGGTGCCTAGTATGTGCCAGGCACTTTATAAGTGTTATGCTATTTGATCCTTACAACCCTGGGAGGGAGGTGTTATTATTGTCTTCATTTTACAGATGAGGAAACTGAGGCAGAGGGGAAGTGACTTCCCCAAGGTCACACAGCTAGGGAGTGTCTAAGGCTGGATTTGAACTCAGGTCTTCGTGACTCAGGACCCAGAATTCTATCTGCTGCCCCACCCAGGTGCCTCTCTACAAAGAATCTTTTGATCTAAAGTCTTACTGCCTCAGTTTCTTCCTCTGTAAAAAGAGAGAGATGGGTGGATGACCTCCGAGGTCCCTTTCAGCTCTAATCCTATGATACTGCGTTCTCTCTCGCTTAGGCTGTGTGTGACCTTGGGCCAATCTCTCCCCTGCTCTGGGCCTCAGTTTCCTCCACTGTACAATTGTACAGAGTCTATGAGCCTATGATTCAGGCCCACCCAGCTCTGCTACTCACAACTTGTGAGATTCCAAGGCAGCTGCAGATAGGTCACTGACTGGCCTTCCCTGGGCCTCAGTCTCCCTGGCTGTGAAATGACAGGGCCCTAAGTTTCTTTCTATCTGGAACATAACTCTTTGTGCTTCTATGCATGTGTGGGGGGCAGGGGGCAGGGAAGGGAAGGAGAAGCATTGGCTCCAACCTTTCTTCTTTTCCTCCCCTAAAGAATATGTTCAAGGTAAGGGTTATCATTCTCCCTTGGTACCCAAGGACACCTTCCCTTCCTCCCAATAATCAGGCTTCTCAGATGCCAAATGTGAGGAAACAACTGACCTAATTATCAAGGATAAGTAGCAAAAACGGGATGTGACAAAAATAGCCTGATTGGAGGGGTGTCCCCATCAGCAGCCCAGTAGTGTTAAGAGGATCTCTGTCTCTCCCCACAGGGTGGTAGCCACCCTCCCACTCTATTTGAAGGCGCTCGACCAATCTTTGGCTCATCCCTGCTTTGTAGTCCAGATGCTAAAAGGCCCTTGATCAGGGACAATAGACATTGAATGCTTCCTGAACCAGCCCTATACAGTTCCTTTCATCTGACCAGGCAGATCCAACTTTTCACTATAGGAAAATGCCTTTGTTCCATAGCTTCCCCAGTGCCAAAGTCTTCATCTGGAGGGAAAGCCTCACACACTCTCATTCTCCCTCTCTTTCTCTCTCTCTCTCTCTCTCTCTCTCTCTCTCTCTCTCTCTCTCTCTCTCTCTCTTCTCTTTTCTTCTCTTCTCTCTTTCCACTCTCTCTCCTCTCTCTCCCACCTCTTCTCTCTCTCTTCTCCTCCTCTTCTCTCTCTCTTCTCCTCTCCTCTCCTCTCCTCTCCTCTCCTCTCCTCTCCTCCACCTCCTTCCTCCTCCTCCTCCTCCTCCTCCTCTTCCTCCTCCTTCTTCTTCTTCTTCTTCTTCTTCTTCTTCTTCTTCTTCTTCTTCTTCTTCTTCTTCTTCTTCTTCGTCTCTCTCTCTCTCTCCCCCCTCTCCTCTCTCTTCCTCCCTATCTATCCTCTTTCTCTCTTCTCTCTTTTCCCCTTCTCTCTTCCCTCCCTCTCTTCCCCCCTCTTTCCCCCCTCTCTCCTCTGCTATCCTCCTTCTCTTCTCCTCTCCTCTCTCTCCCCCTTCTCTCTGTCTCTCTCTGTCTCTGTGTCTCTCTGTCTCTGTCTCTCTCTCTCTCTCTCTCTCTCTCTCTCTCTCTCTCTCTC
>CM053622.1:804440045-804515045 GCA_028646595.1 Phalanger gymnotis | reverse complement strand
AGAAATCATCTAGTTCAGTTCCCTCATTTTACAGAGAAAGAAACTGAGGCACAGAAAGGGAAAGCAACTGGCCCCAAATCATGTGGACAAGTCACAGGGCCAGGCCTTGAACCCAAGTCTTCTGCCTCTAAATCCAGAGATTTTTTCCACAATAACACTGCCTCTAGGGAAGCTAGGTGGCACAGTGGATAGAGTACCAGCCCTGGAGTAAAAAAGATCCGAATTCAAATCCAGCCTCAGATGCTTACTAGCTGTGTGACCCTGGGCAAGTCGCTTAACTCCAATTGCCTCCAAAAAGAAAAAAAATAACACTGCCTCAAATCCCAGAGCCTGGACTAATCATGAAAGGTCTGACTCTTTGATCTCCCATAAAAAGTGGAAATCTATAATTAGGCGGTTGTATAGGATGGCCTCAAGGGACAGTTAAAAGATTTTGTGATACCTGCCTCACCTTCCCACTTATATGGCCACTTAGCTGTCTCCTCTTACAACATGGAGGACTGGCCTATTCCCTAATTGGGCCATCACCCAATATGCTAAAGAAGAATACAGCCGTCAGGCTTAATATCGGGTTAGAATGGGAGCCCCTTGAAGACAGAGAGCCTAAATCTGGATCTCCTCAAGTTCTTAGCACAGAGTACAAACTCAAGATATATATGCTGAATAAGTGAATAAAAAAAACAGAAATAAGAATTTATTAAGCACCTGCTATGTGCCAGGCATGGTACTTTACAAATATTGTCACATCTGACCCTCACAACAATCCTGGGATACAACGGGGACCACTATTATCCACATTTTACATTTGGAGAAACTGAGGCAGACAGCAATGAAGTCACACAACTAGTCAAGCATCTGAGGCTCGATTTAAACTCAGGTCTTCCTGACTCCAAGCCCAGTGTTTGAGCAATCGAATGAAAGAATTCAAAGGAGGACTGATAGGGGTGATTCAAGAGTAGGTTTATTGGCTAGTGTTAGACTTGGAGACAAGGAAAACCTAGCTGAGGAGCCCACCTCAGACACTGAACTAGCGGCATGACCCTAGGCAAGTCCCTTCTCTCTGGGCCTCAGTTTCCCCATTTCAAAGGAAGAGGTTGGACTAAATTATCTCTAAGGTCTATTACAACTTTACATTCCATAATCCTACTTTTGTAGGGTCCAGATGGGGAGGGGGGCTACAACCTCTATCCCCATGGCTAGAGTAAGTAAGAGAGCCCTCCCTCCATTTGCAGAATCTCATGGGATCATAGACTGAGAGCTAAGGACTTCAGAGGCCAAATAGGACATGCCCTTCTCTTTAATAAGGACCAGGGATATGAAGAGGCAGCCAAATAGTGCATTGGACAGATCCAGCCTTGGACTTAGAAAGCTGGGGGTTCAAATTCTGCCTCAGATACTAGCTATGTGACTCTGGACAAGTGGCTTCAACACTGTGAGCCTCAGTAAAGCCTTGGTAAAATGGAGATAATATTTACCTCGTAAAGTGCTATATAAATGCTAGTTGTGTTACCATCATTAATCCGTGAGTCACACAGATAATAAGTATCAGAAGTGGGATTTGAACCCAGGTCCTCTTTCTCTTTCCACTGAACCACTCAATCCCTTGTAACAGTAGGGAGACAGTTTGTCTTCACCAGTTTTATAAACTTTTAGTGCTAGATCTTCTTAGCTTCCTCTCCCCAGGTGGAAAAGAAGGTAAGAGAAGCAAAAAATTATGAAGATGAGTGTGGAGAACCCAACAAACTCAGGCTTCCCTAGAGTGGCAGGGAGGGGGTGTCAAACTCAAATAGAAATGGGGGCACCATTAAAGTGTATAGAAAGATCCCTGGGGGCTGCATGTTGACTTAGAAAACCACGTGTTAACATTATCTATGTTCTGTTGTATTTTTATTTTTTGTCAAATATTTCTTAATTACATTTTAATCTTGTTTGGTCCATACTCTTTCCCAATTAGAATAACAGAATTTTCAAGCTGGAGTGAACCCCATCAGCCATCCAGTCCAACCTGAACCTAGCCATGCATCCCCTCTGGAGATATCCACCACCAATGGAGGCAGCCCACCCTGCACTGGGTTTTGGGCCAGCTCTCATCAGACTCTTTCCTGATTTCAAGTCTAGATTCATCTCTTTGCATCTTCCACCTCTGTGGTCTCTGTTTCCGTCCTCTAAGGCTGAAGAGAAATTGACATTTTAGCTAAAGAGCTGCCACCCAAACACTTCACTGAATTTCCCACCTCCATGCATTTGCTCACATTATCTTGTGTTCCTGGAAAGCACTCCCTCCTGTCCTCCGTCTTCTTCTCACAGAATCCTGGTTGCCCTTCAAGTTTCAACTCAAGGTTCAAACTTCCCCCATGGAAGCTTTTTCCTGATCCCCAGTTGTTGGGCCTTTCTACTGCTTCAATTTTCCTTGTGCTAAATTTATTCATGCATATATCATAGTCTCCCTTCTCCTCCTAGTAGAATGTAAGCTCCCTGAGGGCAGTGATTTTTCTGCTGGCAAATAGTAGGTGTTAGAATCAAATTCAGATCAAGGCTTTTCATTTCCCATGCCAGAGACAGCTAAGTGGCACCATAGGGCACAGAGTGATGGGCATGGAGTTATGAAGGTAGTTGTTCGAATTTCATTCATGTCCTACTCATTGTGACCCCCAAAGACACTGGAGTGGTTTGCTGTTTCCTTCTCCAGTCCATTTTACAGATGAGGAAACTGAGTTAAATGACTTGCCCAGGGTCACAGAGCTCATAAGTGTCTGAGACTAGATTTGAACTCAGGTCTTCCTGACTCCAGACCTCATGCTCTATCTACTTTACCACCCGGGGAGCTTTTCTGGACTGATTGCCTTTTTCAAATGTGCCTCCACATTGAAATAGTTCTGGTAGAAAGGAACCAGCTTCCCAGACTACCAAATACACCAAGAGGCTGATAGAGTGTAAGATGGCTCTCTACAGACTGGCAACTTTTGACTCTAAGCATCTTTACCACCTAGCTGCCCTAAGAAGACTTGAGTTCAAATATGACCTCAGACATTTTTTTCTGAGAAAGTTACTTCACCATCATCTGCCTCAGTATCCTGAAATGTAAAATGGGAGTGGGGAATAATAATAGTGTCTACTTCACAAGGGTCTTGTGAAGATCAAATCAGATATTTGTGCTTAACACAGTTTCTGGACACATAGTAGGTGCTTAATAAATATTTACTCTAATTCATTCTCTGACAAATTCCAGCTCCATTCCTGAGAAATATACAAACAATCCCTGCCTGGCAGTTAGTGGTCATCTTTCAGGTTTACTAAAATGTGAGCACTGGTTAGCACTATAATTTTTCCAGGGGGCATTCATTCAGACTTGAGGCAAGTTCTCAGCTATGCTGTTTTCCTTGTTTGACTAAATGATAATGAAAAGGATTCTCTTACATTTTGTGAGCTGATGGATGGTGGAGGAAAGATCCTTGATAGTCTTGAGGGTACATGGTTTGGCATTCATGAATTCACAAAGCTATAAGGGGCCCTCAGAAGTCAAGGGATCATTCTATCTTGAAATAATAGGGTTTTCAAGTCCTCAAACTGGCTCTCCTTTCAAATTCTGAACGAAGGAAGGTTTAGCTTTCCATCTTCAAAGAGAGATCTCAGTACTGTCTCAGAGTAGTCTGGGCTGACATGGTCTTTGTTAGTGGAGAATTCTCAGGGCCAGAGGCATTTTGGTATTTCTGAGAGTTGGTATATCTCCCCTGCCCTATTGCTTCCTCTGAAAGATGCCCTTTGGAGGTCATCTACAATGGCAGGCCAAGAGGCTCTCCAATGGCTTTCCTGGACTGATTGCCATTTTCAAATGTGCCTCCACATTGAAATAGTTCTGGTAGAAAGGAACCAGCTTCCCAGGCTACCAAATACACCAAGGGGCTGACAGAGTGTGAGATGGCTCTCTACAGACTGGCAACTTTTGACTCTAAGGCAGCAAAATAAAATCATGGTGGAAATAGGTAGCAAGAAGTCATCGATTGATTGACAGCCATTGATAAAGGGCTCACTATGTACCAGGAATCATGGTAGGTACTAGAGATACAAGGACAAAAATGAAAAAGTCTCTTCCCTCTAGGATCTTACATTCTATTTAGGGAGACAACATACACATAGATAGATAGATAGATAGATAGATAGATAGATAGATAGATAGATAGATAGATAGATAGATAGATAGATAGACAGATAGATAGACAGATAGACAGATAGATAGATGTATACATACATATATATATATATATATATATATATATATATATATATAATAAGACCTCATTACCCAAGAACAATACTCTATAGAAAGAAGAAACTTTAAAGCTGTTGGTAGGGACACCATATGGGGTTGGAGGGCTGGGTTGGGTAACCCTGCCCCCTCAACTATAGCTTCATCCTATATTCTTTCTAACTAGCTCCTTTACCCAGATGTTTCAAATGCTGCCAGAACCCTCTAAATTTTGACACCCTGAGTCAAAGCCCCATCCATCCTGCCTTAGTTATGGTTCAGTCTAGAAGACACTCCTCTGACAGCATATGCTAGAGCAGACCTCATTGGCTATGACCTCCTTTCTGCTTCCAAAATGTCTATGATGATAAAAGGACAATGCATAGGGCAGAAAATAATGGTTTCTTGATGAAATAACACTGGTCTAACAGACTAGCAGTCCAGAGCCATGAACTGGCATGCTAGTTTCATACCTAGGCCTGGGGTAAGATTGTGAAGTCAGTGTATTAAACCTCTCTCTTCTTTGTCCCTTTTCCTATTCAGGACCACCTTGTTTCTATCTTACCCAACACAAAGGTATGTGAGCTATTCATCCTCTCCCTAAAATACAAGCTGCTAATGATTATTTTCATAATGATGATGACAACATCAATAATAATAATTAGTATTTAGGTATCTAATTACAATTAGTAAACAAATTAAACAATTAGTCTTAAGGTCTCCAAAGCCCTTCCTAACCATTGCCATAACCATCCTTTCTCAGGGAAGGATGTAGGTAAATTTTTCTCCAGGCAGCTAGGAGGCACAGTGCTTGGAGTCAGGAAAAATTGAGTTCAAATCTGCCTCAGATGCTTACTAGCTTTGTGATCCTTAAGTCATAAGTCACTTAACCTGCCTCAGTTGCCTCATTTGTAAAATGGCTATAATATTAGCACCTGCCTCTGGGCAAATCAACCTCTCTCAGCCTGGGTTTCTTCATCTTCAAAATAAGGACAATAATAGCCCCTCCCTCTCACGTCCAACTCATCATGACCACATTTGGGGTTTTCTTGGCAAAGATACTAGAGTGGTTTGCCATTTCTTTCTCCAACTCATTTTACAGATGAGGAAACTGAGGCAGAAAAGGTAAAGTGACTTGTCTAGGCTCACAAGCTACTATGTGTCTGGCGCCAGATTTGAACTCAGGAAAATGAATCTTCCTGACTTCAGGCCTGGTACTCTATCCATTGGATCACCTAGCTGCCCACTTAGAGTCAGAACACATGGGTTCGAATCTTGTCTCTGTCACCTGTTAACCTGTGTGGCTTGGGGAAATTAATTTCTCTTCTCTGGGCCTCAATTTCCTTGTCTGTTGAAAGTGAGGGTTGGACTAAATGATGGAACACAGAGAGAGTTCTACCCCTACCAGATGGGATAATATATGTACCACACTTTGCAAACTTTGAAGTGCCATAGAAATGCTAGTTATTCACATACCCTGAAGGGTAAATGCATCACAATGGTTGAAGATGACACACCTCCCATGGGGTAATTGTATTTTATGTGATCAAAAATGGATAATTCTCTTAGAATTTCAGACATCAGCAGCCATGAAGGAGAGTATTTTTGTTGGGGGAAGGAGAGGGCCTTGAAATCACATTCTTCACCTGGCTTGGAACGATAGTCCTATCCTATCCATAGCAAAATTCCAAGCTTAGTCAAGCCTTTAGGACAGGGACTCTTAATTATGGATAGATTCCATTAGGTCCATGAACTTGGATGGGAAAAAAATTATATGTTTATGTTCACTAACCTCTGAAATTTAACATTTCCTTTCAATTACTTAACAAAGATTCTTCTAAGAAAGGGTCCATAGGTTTCATCAGATTGCCAAGGTGGACCCATCAGAGGGAGGGAGGGAAGGAAGGAGGGAGGGAGGATGAGAGACAGAGAGAGAGAGGGAGAGAGAGAGAGAGAGAGAGAGAGAGAGAGAGAGAGAGAGAGAGGAGAGAGAGAGAGAGAGAGAGAGAGAGAGAGAGAGAGAGAGAGAGAGAGAGAGAGCAGAGTGTTAAGAATCCCTGTCTGGGCTTGGCCAATGATGAGTCTGGAATGAAGTTACAATCAGGACCTTGGAGAGTGGATAAAAGGCAATGTTTCAGAGCCTTCTAGTCATTTTATCAGAAAATGAATCTAACAAGTTAACTCAAGGAGACCAGCCAAAGAACTGGGAACAAACAGACTGAGTAGGCGTCAGGCAGGCCCAGGCATGGGGTAGATGGTCACTTCCTCAGGCATGCTTGCAGGTCTGAAAACATCAATTTAAAACCACAGCTCAGCCTAGGGGGCAATGCTACATTTCTGCATTCATTATCTCCATGAATTTTGGCAATTTGCAGAAAGCAAAGTCTTCCCCTACTCCTTCTACTTGCTTTGTCTTTCTATTTTTTGGTGTTTGAGAGATGGAGAGAAGGAGGGAGAATGGAGTCAAGGAAAGGAGGAGGAAAGAAAAGGGGAGGAGGGAGACAGGAAGATATGGTTCTAAGCGAGCTATTTAATGGCCAGCAATTTCAGGAGGTACAGGCAGCTGCTATCACATCTATTCTGGGCCGTTTTATAATAACAAGGCAGTTTTCCTCAAAATAACCAGGGACTGTATCTCCTGGGCAAACAGTAACACTGAAAACATTTGTTAGGCGGAAGCTGCTGGACTTGCTTGGGGAGGAAATGACCAGGCAGATGAAACAAGCATGTTTGCTCTGATTTTCTTTGGTTCAGCAGCATTCATCTTGCCATCCACAACCTCCTGCCGCTCATCCAGCTGAGTACCACTGAAGAGAAGATCTCCCGGAAGTAGATGGGTACCTTCCTTCAAACTAGCAGCCCCTCACATGGACCATGCCCTTTCCTTCTGCTCCCCTTGACATCTAGGGCTGGGTGATTGAGGTCAAGACAAAGGCCCTGGTTCTTGTGGTAAGGTGTTTTCTTTTGCGGAGAGAGATGAAAAAACACACACGCATACCCACAAACATACACACGTGCAAGTAGGTCAGGAGAGGCATCTCTCTTCAAAAAAACACAGAGCAATGGAAAGAGTTAGTCCGAAGTTGTGGTTGCTCAGTTATGTCCAACTCTTCATGACCCCACTTGGGTTTTCTTGGCAAAGATACTAGAGTGGTTTGCCATTTCTTTCTCCAACTCATTTTACAGATGAAGAAACCGAGGCAAAAAAGGTAAAGTGACTTGTCTAGGCTCACATAGCTACTAAGTGTCTGGGGTAAGATTCGAACTCAGGAAGATGAATCTTCCTGACTTCAGGCCTGGTACTCTATCCATTGGATCACCTACCTGCCCACTTAGAGTCAGAACACATGGGTTCAAATCTTATCTCTGTCACCTATTACCTGTGTGACTTTGGAAAAATAATTTCTCTTCCCTAGACCTCAGTTTCCTCATCTGTTGAAAGCAAGGGTTGGACTAAATGATGGAACACTGAGTTCCAGTCAGCTCTTAATTTATGGCCTTATGAAGTTGCCCTGCAGGACTAGGGTGCTGCAGGGTGGTATTCGTATCACAAAAGGAAATGAGTTTAATCCAACATGACCTATGCTTGATGAAGCCAGGGTGGCTCTTTGTAATCACCGCTTCCCATCTGAGGTGTTAAACAACCGTCTCTTGAATTATTTGCTCTAGAATTTTCCCAGGAATCGAAGCCGGATCATTTGGCACCTGAGTTTGATGCAATCGGTCAATAAATATTTATTAAACACCTACCAAGTGCCAGGCACCCTGCTAAGCAAAGCAAAAGACAGTCCCTGTCCTCGAGGAGCTCAGAGGGGCTGTTACTATGAGAATAAATTGAGGGCAGCAGAAGCTTATGAGGGTCCCTTCAGAAAGGACCAAGTGAGAGAAACTAGGTAACATGCTTTATAAAGGTCATCTCTTAATAATAGAGTAGCTTTTGTCAGATTAGGAAAGTAAAGCTTATACAGGAGAAGTAACCCATGGTCTTAATGACTTATATGGAAAAGAACCAGGATTTGAACCCGTCTCTTGACTCCCTACTATATCACTCTGCTTCTTCCACAAGTAGTGGCTCCAACTGTCATCAAGCTCTGGGTGGGCTACCACAGGACCTATTGGTGCCTAGTGTGATGAAGTTCTCCCATTTCTCTTGAGATACAACTTGGCATGGTATCTGGAAGGATGGCCTTGGAATCCATAAGATCTGACATGTACTAGATGTAGAACCATGAACAAGTCACGTAACCTCTTAATGTCTGTGTCCCAGGAGACTCTTGGATATTGATCTGCCTCAGTGGGGGGATTTTCCATACATGGAATACACCAAGCCAATGAAATTATAGCTTCCAAATAACTGGGTCCCAAAAGAACAACAACCACCAAATGGAGGGAGCTGCCCAACATTACTGTTTCTCAAACTATCCCTCGCTCTACCAAGCAAGCCCTTCCCTAAGCACTTTGGAGGGCAAACATGGAAGGGGAAACTGCTACGGAGAAGCAGAATCTATTTTTATATAAGTGGTACTAAATCTAGGAAGCCTGGAAAGTACACGTATGTATATGTTTGTATGCATGTCGCCATGCTTTGTGTGTGTATGTGTGAGCATGGGAGGGGTGTGTGTATGGGGGGGTGGGTGTGAGCTCCTGAGACCCCAAAGAGAAAGGAGACTTATACGTTTATAGACTCAGAATAGTATATGCATATATACATGCGTGTGTGCATGTGTGTACCTTTGATTGACCCTGGAAGAATAGAATCACATGCTTAGATGTATGCGTGTACAGGTGTGCATTTGTGGACAAGGAAGGGACTGGCCATGAAAAAATGTAGAGGAAAGAAGGGCAGGTTTACCAGATACCTTTCCGCATTTAAGAAGGGGAAAGGAGAACGGGCATGGTGGAGGAGAGTGAAGGCTAAGGTAATGATTTGAGATGATGACAATGGAGAAGGAAGAGGAGGAAGAAGAAAAGAAAGAGGAGGAATGAGGGGGGAAAGGGAAAGGGAGGAGGCAACAGCATTACAGTATCCTAGAGAGTCTTGGATTTGGGGTCAGGAGAGACATGGGTTCAAATTCTGCTTCTGACACTAGTTATTTGGTCCATTGGCTAAGTCTCTCTCCTCTGTGCTTCAGTTTATTTGTACCCACATATTGTCTAAAGAATAATCTGCATTTATAGAGGCAGTGTATCCAAATGGTTACAGAGCGGTCTGAGATCAAGAAGTACTGGGCTCAAGTTCTGCCTCTGATACACCCTGGCAGTATGACTCTGGGCAAGTCACCTGATGGCTCAGTTCTCTAGGCAACTCACTACACTAGAAGCTGCAGAAATGTCCATCAGCATTGAAAGAGGTGGTTCCTTTATTTGAGCATTTCCAAATAACAATAGTAATTAGAGCTTGAAGATTTGCAAGGCACTTATTAAATATTGTCTCATTTTATCTTCCTAACAATCCTGGAAAGTGGGTGCTATTACAATTTGAATTTTACAGATGAGAAAACTGAGGCAGAAAGAGATTAGGTGATTTGCTGAGGGTCCTATATCTAGCAAATGCCTGAGGCAGAATTTGAACTTAGGTCATTATCCATCTGTCTGTCTATCTATCTATCTATCTATCTATCTATCTATCTATCTATCTATCTATCTATCTATCTAATCCATCGTTCTATCTATCCATCCATCCTTCGATCCATCTATATCTATCCATTGATCTATCCTTCTATTTATCTACCCATCCATACTTCTTTCTCTCTTTCTATCTATGCATCTATGTATCTATCATCCATCTTTCTACCTATCTACCTATCCTTCAAGCCATCTATCTCTATCCATCTATCTATCCTTCTATTTATCTATCCATCTATTGATCTATCCTTGTATTTGCCTATACATCCATGCTTCTCTCTCTCTCTCTCTCACCCTCCCTCCCCCCTCTCTCTTGACCAGTCTAAATATAATTGTGTAGAACTGCCAGAGATTCAGAGATATTAAGTGACTTATGCTTATCGGAGAGTAATCATAGCTTATTAGAACTAGAATTTGAACCCAGACCTTCTTGATCCCAAGTCCAGCCTTCCAGGCCCCATGCCATACTGACTTTCCAAAGGTGAGCGGAGGGGAGCTATAGTAAATACTTCATAGGACTGTTAAGATGAAATGGAAAAATCATGCAGAGGTCTTTGCAAACCTTAAAGTGTTATGTAAATATCAGCTAATACCATGATTATTTTGGGAGAGGGCTCATGGTATAGTGGAAGGTGTCTTGGCCTTGCAGTTAGGGAACCAGGATACAAAAATTGCCTTTGCCATCAACTCGCTAATGTAAGCTCAGGGAAAGAGGGAAGGAAATAAGTATATATGTAGTGCCTACTATGTGCCAGACAATGTGCTAAATTGCTTTTTAAAATGTTATCTCATACATAAAATGTAATCTCCCCTCACAACAACCCTGTGAGATGGGTGCTATTATTATCTTCATTTTACAGTTGAAGAAACAGAGATAAACAAAGGGCAAGGTGACTTACCCATGGTTGTATGGCTAGTAAGCATCTGAAGCTGGATTTGAACTCAGGGCTCTTCTGACTATGCCCAGTGCTCTATCCATTATGCCACCAGCTGCCTCTGCACTCAGACAAATCATCTCAACCCTCCGGGCTTCCCCCCACCCCATATGTAACATAGGGAAGGCATAGACAGCCAGGTGACTTAGTGAATAGAGTCCTGGACTTGGAATCAGGGAAATCTCAGTTTGAATCCTGCCTTAGATACTTACTGGCCCCCTCATCCCTAGCAAGCCATTTAACCTCTCTTAGACTCAGTTTCCTCATCTGTAAAATGAAATAATAGTAGCATGTACCTTCCAGGGTTGTTGTAAGGATCAAAAGAGTTTGAATATCTATGTTAATGTTTTGCAAATCTTAAAATGCTGTAGCATTCCCATTAATAATAATTATTATTATAATTCTATGAAATTGGACTAGAATGCTTCTGAGGCTCTTTCAAATTCCTGATCCTATCTGTGACTTTCAGCAAGTTCTTCAGGTCCCATGTTTCTCCTTCTCTAGAACGAAGGGTGGGAGTTGGACTACCACCTCTGAGGTGACTTCCAAGCAAGTGTAAAGCTGTGATCCAGTGTCTTTGTCAGCACTGTATTTATTTCCCTGCTATCCTGAATGCTTCTCTGTGATAGGCTCTAGTTTGTCAATATTCTTCTTAAAGTATGGGTCCCTTAATTAAACTCAACACTATAGGCAGGATCTGATGATATTGTAGGACTCATGCAAGGAAAGGGATCTGTCTCCATGGACACATGATGGAGTAAGGGATGTCTTCTAAAAAGCCAGGTGGGCAACCTTCCAGGAGAAGCCAGGTGGCCAGGCGATATGTCTACCTTCACTGGGAAAGCAGAAAAAGTAGTAATCACCTTATATACCCCTCCTGACACCTGGCCTTTTGAGGGAGCTACAAACACACTCAGGCACCAGCAACTCAATATTCTATTCCACGGGACTGGGTCAAGAGGGTCCTAATCGTAAGAGAAATCATAAATACAGTACTAGTCAAGTCCTGACATTTACATAGCACTTTAAAGTTTGTAATTTCCTTTATATCCATTATCTCAGCAGAGCCTACAACAACCTTGAGAGGTAGAGACTCCAAGCTTCACTGCCTCCCATTAAAAAAAATAGTAGAATCTGAGGCTCAGAGAAATAAGATGACTTCCTCATGGTTACACAACTAGAAAGTATCAGAGGCAGGCTTCAAATTCAGGTCTTTGACTCTGAGTCCATCACTAACCAATATGGCACCTGCATATTCTCATGATAGACCCAGGGATCAGGTAAAAGGAAACTGGTTTTAGAGTCAGAAGACCTGCACTTAAATCCCAGCCCTGGAATCTGTATGAACTTGGGCAAGTTATTTCCCTTTTTGGGCCTCGGTTTCCTCATTTGCAAAATCAATGAGTTGAAGTCATGGGTCTTGGAGGTCACTCTCAGGCTCACATCCTATCATCTGGTCAGCCTTCCCAGCTCTAAATGCTCCACTATAAGGTTCCTATGTGGCTCTTGGCAGCACTCATAGGAGCAAAGGAGTAACTGTTGCCCTCTGGCCATACCAGCTCCCACCCCCTCTATTCTGGGTAAAAGTTTTGGTTCCTAATTCTCTTCTATGTGCATATCCTAATAAAATATTTATCAGCAGCAGGGAGAGAGTGTGGCAGTGTCCTCCACTGAGAACAAGATGACTTTGAAACTTTATGTATCAAATAAACTCAGTCTCATTTTCCATCCAGAACCCTTAGCCCTGTGGTTTTCCAATGCTCACAAAGCATTAGAGCTAGAAGGGACCCAAGAGGTCATCTAGGCTAATGCCCCAATCCCCCATTTTAAAGATAAGAAAACTGAGGCTCAGGAAGCGTGAAGTGCTTTGTTCAAGGCCACAGAGCTAGTAGAGCTGAGACAGGAATGCAAGCTGCCTTGACACCAAATCCAGTGCTCTTTCCAGAATGCCATCTGTTATTTCAGGCTGATAGGCTGAGCCCCAGATGCTGTAATGCCTAAGTATCACTCCTTGGCCTGTGTCCCTGAAGGTGAAAGCAACCAGAATCTTTGGCTCTCCTGCAAACCACTTGGTTCCCTAGAGGTCATTTTACTCAGTCAACCAATCAACCAACAAGCATTTATTAAGGGCCTACTGTTTTCCAGGCATTATTTTAGGTTCTGGGGACACAGAGACTGCAACAAAACATTTCTGCCCTCTATGGATTTACATTCTACTGCTTAATAAGCATTTTCTGATTCAATAGACTGAAAGCTCACTGAGAACAGTATCTTTGTACCCTTGGTACCTTGGACAGCACTAGGCATAAATTATAAGTGCTGAAGAAATGCTTGTTCAGAAGAATCAAAGCCTTCACAATGATTATTAAAACACTGATTCAGAGCTGAGAGGAATCTTAAGGACCATCTATCTAGTCTAGATCCTTCAAAATTTTACATATAATGAATGAGACTCGAAGATGACTTAACACTCGTCTCTCAAGGTTGTTGTGGAGATCAAGTGAGAGAATGAGTCTAAAGTGCTTGGCATAGTGCTTGGCACGTAGTAGGCACCAAAAAATGTTAGCTGTGATTATTGTTGTTGTTTGTAGTAGTAGAAGGCATAATAGTAGTAATGGTCATAGTGGTGGTAAGTTACAGAGGGCAGATTTGAACACAAGTCATCTGGATCTCGCCCTGACACCCTCTGCATGGCTCCATATTGAATTTAATTGAATTGAATGGCCCAGGAAGAAGGGCTGAATTTCTGGCTCATGTATCTTCATGCCAATCAATTATTCCCCTGAAGCCCTCTGGGGATTCTTGTGAAATCTAGTTTGAATGTGAGAGGTGTATCATGCCTCAGATATCATTGCAGTTACCAGGCCATTTTTTTTTCATTTTTCCCCAAAATGAATTCTCATTTACTAGGCAGCTTTTTCACAATCTAAGGTGTCAGAGACAAATGCCTGCCAATTTCCATCATGGCCATCATCTCATAGCTATTTAGTATCCTAGAAGTGAACCTGACCATGTGGTCATCACTTATGGGCAGTAATTAGCCTACTAACAAACAGCAGCATCTGACCCTCTCATCCTAGACCCTTTCTTTTGTCTAGGTTTTCATCACACTGCTTTCTTCTGCAGAAAGAGAGGAAATAGTTCTCCTCCTACTTATCTGACCACTCCTTCTCAGTCTTCTTTGCTGGAATTTTATTCTTGTCATGCGCACTCTCTGTGGGTATCCCTCAAGGATCTGTCTTGGGCCCTCTTGTATTTTTCTCTATACTATCTCCTTTGAGGAACTTCATCACTTCCCATGGATTCAATTATCATCTCGATGCAGGTGATTCCCAGATATATTTATCCTGCAGTAGTGATTCTTTTGAGCTCTTGACCTCTATCACAAGTTGCCTTAATAGACATTTCGAATCTAATGTCTCCTAAGTACGTCAAACTCAAAAGGTATACTAGGTCTTGCCATTTTCCCTGGACCCCTGAATCTTGCCATTCACCCAGCCCCTGAACCCTGAGGACTTCTAGATTTTTTCATCTACCCTGCAACTGACCTTTTTTCATGTGTTGCCTCCCCCAGTTGGAGTGTAAGACTAAAAGCATGGAATTCCTTGATTTCACTTTAACTCAGCACTTAGCGCTGTACTTGACACATAGTAAGCCCTTCCTTTCTTCCTTCCTTCCTTCCTTCCTTCCTTCCTTCCTTCCTTCCTTCCTTCCTTCCTTCCTTCCTTCTTTTCTTCCTTCCTTCTTTCCTTCTCTCCTTCCTTCCCTCCTTCCTCTTTTCCTCCTTTATTCCATCCATCCTTCTTTCTTTCTTGCCTTCCTTTCTTTTCCAAAATTAAATTCAATATGTTACACCTCAAATCTACTGCTTTTCTAAAAGTCCCAATCCTCCCAGTCACCTAAACTCACAAGCTTGATATCACATTCTCCTCCTCTCTCTCACTCACCAATTAATTGCCAAATCTTATCATTTCTATCTCCACGACATCTCTCCCATACTTTCTACCTTCTACACTCACACATCTCCACTGTAGTCCAGGTCTTTATCACTTCTTCTTTGAATCACAATATTCTCCAAATATTTTAATACCCTAACTGTTCTCAAGTCTTGTCTCAAGTCTCTCCTCACTCCAATCCATCCTCTCTATACAGCTGCCAATGATTTTCCTAAAGCACAGATTTGACTATGTCACTACCCTATTCAATAAACTCCAAAGGCTCCCCATTCCCTCCAGTAACAAATATGAAATCATTTGTTTGGCATATAAAGCACTTTGTGATAGGTTCCCTTCCTATTATTCTGGTATTCTTACATTTTGCTCCATTCCATGTACTCTGTGGTCCAGCCAGACTGGCTTACTTGCTATTTCTCCCAGAGGGTACTGTCCTCCATGCCTGGAATACTCTCTCTCCTCACCGGTGCCTCTTGGGATTTCTGGCTTCCTTTGATAATCAGCTTAAATGCCATCTTCTGCACGAGGTCTCTATCGGTTATCTTAGCCAGTGCCTTCTCCTCTAAGGTTACCTTGTGTCGGCTTGGTATATATCTTGTCTCTAACTAGACAAGTACACATTATTTCCTCTATTAGAATATGAGTTCCTCAAGGTCACAGCCTTTCTCCTCTTTTCCTTGTATCCTCAGGCTTGGTACACAGTCAGTGCTTAATAAATGCTTGTTGCTCGATTGATTACTGCTTCTCATGTTCTGCACTACGGAGGAAGTACATGGTCCTAATTCTTGTAGGCCTGGATCCTTTATCTCCTAATCCACAGCCACTGGGAATGGGTGGGCTGGTTCATGGAAAGAAGACTGATACTTGGGAAAAATGCACACACGTGTTGGATTAGGGTTGGGGGTGAGGGTGTGGAAGCTACAACCCTTCCCCTACCACAAGTAGTTAGGGGAAAATGAGAGGACCTCATGCTAACTGACAAGAAGTTGTATCCTGTGGTGCTGGCCTGTGGGGGTATTTTGCCTTCCAAGACAGCTGGTAGGGAATGAATCCAGAGAACTGTGAATCATCGGAGCATCCAAACAGCAAGAGAAGGGGCATCCTGAGTCTCCTCCTTGCCCAGGCTGAGAATTCAACCAGAAGGGAAAAGACGCATCCTAGAAAGCAATTTGGAATGATGCCCCCGAAGTTACTAATCTGTGCATACCCTCTGACCTAGGCCATACCATCCCTAAGCTAACAGCAACAACAGTGATGATGGTGATGATAGACTATATCCTAAAGAGACCAAAGGAAGAGGAAAAGGGGCCCATCCGTATAAAAATAGAGCAGCTCTTTTCATGGTAGCAAAGAACCGAAAACTATGGAAGCTGCCCACAAATCATTGAGTTGTGAGCTTCTTAAGGGCAGGACTGTCTTTTGCTTTTCTTGTATCCCCAGCACATAGGACAACACCTGGCACATAGTAGACATTTAATACATGTGTTTATTGACTGATTGAAATGAGTGAACAAATTATAAATATAGGGAAATGCATATGAATGTATTAAAATACTATTGTACAAAGAAATATTGAAGAGGATGATTTTGGAGGAACCTGGGAAGACTTTATATGAAGTCTTTGAAGACTTTATATGAACTGATGCAGAGTGAAGTGAGCAGTACCAGGAGAATAATTTATACAGTGACAATGATATTGTAGAGGAAAACAAATTTGAATGACTTCAGAACTCTGATTAATGTAACGATCAACCATAACGCCAGAGGATCAATTCTACATACTTCCTGACAGAGAGGTTATACAGAACTAGACACACAATGTTGCATATGGCTATTATGAGAATTTGTTTTCTTTGATTATCCATATTTGCTATAAGAATTTCTCTTTTTCTGTATATGTGTGGAGGAGGAGAGGATGGAGGGAGGAAAAAATAAATGTTAGATAATCAAGAAAAAAGGAAGGAGGAGTCAGAGTGATGTGGGATCAAGTGATGAGACAGTTAGAGGTATTCATTCAGTACAGCTTGGATGGCACAACAAAGCAAACCTATCTCAGGAAAGCAAGTCGGAAGGAATTAGAAACCCAAGGAAACCAGTGAATTGAGGAGAGCCATTAAAAGCCATGAGAATGTGAGCAGCTGGAAGAAGGAAGCATAATTTAACTGGAATAAGATGCAGGCCACTAGAAAGAGTGGGGCCTGACAACCAGAAGCTGGGGTTTGGGGAGGGGGTACAAAGATGCTAAAACATGAGGGAGAAAGGAAATTTAAAGGTAATTGTAAGAGAAGGAGGAATTATTAACAAAGAATCTAGAGTGTATCTGACCAAGGTATAGAAAGAAATGGGAATCAAGCAAAAAAAGAGTCAAATTTGGATTCAAGAGAATGAGAAGAAAGGTTGGAGATAATAGACCCATGGGCAATGAGGGGAACCAGGATGAGATAAAGATCTGAGATTTCCTGCTAGAAGGAACCTTAAGGAGGCATATAATCCAATCTTCTCATTTTAGCCAATCAAAATTGAGCTCAAGTTTGGTCAGAAGTCTATCATTCTTTCTACAATACCACATTCCAGTGAATTCAGTCTGTAAGGTGATGGGATTGGCCTAGATGACCTCTATGGGCCCCTCCAGCTCTAGATCTATGAACCAAAATCCCATTATCTGATGAGTTGATGATCTCTGAGGTCATTTCTAGCTCTGAAGCTAGGATCCTATGGACCTCTGGAATTCAGTTCAATTCAACAAGTACCTACTATGCACAAGGTGAGAGTTGTCATGGTATAGTCATCAATCAACATGCCAAGAAAACCTAGGTTCAAGTTCTGACTGCCATATGCTAGATCTGTGACCCTGGGGAAGTCATTTCCCTTATTAGTGCTCTAGGCAGCTCTTTGATTTTATGCTATAGAGAAGGTACCAACTTGCACTGGCAGAGGGAGCTTCCTTCCCTGGGAGTTCTCTATCTCAACTAAATCAAAGATCTACTCTTTGTCTTTTTATGTGCAAGCCACAATGCTAGGAGCTGGAGAAACATAGATCAAAGCATGATAGTCATAGTATCATCAGATTATACATTTTGAGCTGGAAGGGGTCCAAGAGGTCATCAATTCCAATGCTGTCAATTTACATATATGGCCTCGAGAAATCACATGAGTTGCCTAAGGCCACTGGGGTAATGGTTGACAGAGTTAAGATCTGCATTGAGGTCCTTTGATCATAAAATCTAGCATTCTTTCCACTGTACCATTTAGTCCCTACCTATAACATACAAGCAGACAAGTAAACAAAAGTGCATATATTCATATATATACATGTATATATACACATGCATATATACATATACACATATATATATACATACATATATACACACATGCAAGCAGATGAGTAAACCAAAAGTGCCGACATAGATATCTGTATATATACACATGCATATGTACATATACATATATATATATATATATACACACATGCAAGCGGATTAGTAAACAAAATATATACATACAGACACATACACACACTTTTCATTTACTTACCTGTTTGCATGTCCTAACCCTCTAGTTGAAATCACTTTGAATTACATGCTTATGTGTGTATGTAGGATAGATAGATAAATAGATAGTAATTCAAAGTGATTTCAATAGAGAATGACAATAACTGAGTGGTTGAGGGAGGAAGAAAATCTGAAAATATCTCATGCAGGTGGGAAAACCTGAGCTATACTTTGAGAGAAGCTAGGGATTTGCTGAGGCAGAGATGAGAAGGGACAATCTCCGCAAGGGAATTGAGGCAGGAGACAAATATATACAGGGAATAGGCCAATTTCAATGCAGTAGAAAAGTGTGAAGGGGAGTTACTAAGCCTGGCAAAGCAGATGGGAGTATGTCATCCTTGCCTGATTACCCTTGTTAACATATACTTGAAATTGCTTTGTACTATTTTTCATTTATTTTGGGTATACTTCTATATATACATGTCATATTTCCTCTAATAGAGTGTAAAACACCTCTTCAATACCAATATGGTTCTGAGATTGTTAGGAACATGGAATTGTGAACACCAGATCTAGATGGAGATACAAACCCTCCATTTGCAGTATCAGAAAACAACAAAAACAAAAACAAGCCCTTCACAGATAAGCTAGAGACCAATATTTTCTTATTAGTACACACACAAACACACACACACAGACACACACACATTTCCACCTTTCAGGTGGAAATCAGATAAGTAATTAAAGAATCAGGTAATAAAGACTATTTCAACTTCAAAGGGAAAAGGATTATGGGTAACTGAGGGTAACTTGGGTGTTGGGAAAATGACACCTACCCATGAATCAGCCTGTCTTTGGACAGTTATAGACATTATTAGCTAATGAACTTGCTGAACCATTGACAATTACGTTTGGGAACTCTGGGGGAACTGAAAGCACCAGTGAGAATGGGGGCTTTGTGGGGCTTGGTGGAGGCAATGGAGCATGGAAGCTGTGTGATGGCTATATCTAAGTGTCAGGGACTGAGTTCTTTCTATCCCTGGGAATTCTGGAAATAGCTCAGCTCTAAAATCTGTTTCTCCCCCCACCCCTATCTCCCTAAGCTGGGCTAAGCCTTGGATTTCACACTAGAATGGTTCTGGTTGGTGGGGAGTTATTCCAAGACACCTTCCCTGAAGCTATTCTGTTGTAACTCATTTCTCCTGTTTGATCTCTGAGTGCCAGGATAGCACGGATTGGCTCTGTCATTCCATCTGTCCAGGTGCTCTCATGCTCCTCCCCCTGAAATTCCAGCTCAATAAAGTCTTCTAAAGGGAAGAGACCATATCTCTGGTGAATCAGCCCAGGGCAACTGTGGATCGATTAGGTGATCGACCATTTATTAATCGCCTACTATGTGCCAGGAACAGTTCCAGGCATTGGAGATATAAAACTTAAAAAAATAATTAGCTCCTTCCCTCAATGAGTTTTCAATCTGTGGGTATTAGTGGGTGGGTAGAAATATGTACATATTGCTTAATGAATAGAGTCAGGAAGATGAGTTCAAATTTTGCCTCAGACATTTAGTAGCTATAAGTAACACTGAGTAAGTCACTTTATGCCTAAGTTTCCTTATCTATAAAATGATATGGGTCTTAAAAGCCTCGAAGGTCCCTTCCGGCTCTAAATTTATGCTCCTACAGAAGTAATTAGTATTCTGAAACAATGAGGCTAATGATAGCACCTATTTCACAGGGTCGTCATAAGGACCAAATGAGATAACATATGTAAGCATTTCATAAAACTAAAGGTACTACATTAATGCTAGCTATTATGAATAGTTAATAAGTAAATACAATTATATAAACAAAGTAAAGATTTAGTGGGGAAGGCCTTCATGATTAGGGAGATCAGAGAAGACCTTGGGAAGGAGGTGGCATATGAACTGACAGCGACCTCTCCCCCAGAAAATAGAGCTCATAGGTTAAGTCAAGACAAAAAGAGGCCAGCAGTTCATGGATAGGGAGGGCTAAATAAAGTCATAGAGGTGGAGAGAGGAAGGTCAAGCATATGAGGTGAAGGGTCAGGGTCTCAAAAAGCAACAACAAACCCAAGGATGGTCTTTTATAGAGAAACCAACACAAGTGATGGAAACCTGAGGGCACACATAGATTATCTCAGTTGTCTGGCACACACAGTTATTTCTGTCAATGTTCCATTGAACATGAAGACGGAAGGAATCCTGCCAATCAATAAGAAGAGACCAAGGTGCTGCACTTGGGGATCAGCCCTTTATCTCAAACAATCTAGGATGCATATAGTCATATTGAAAGTCCTGCTCTCTATTCCAAAGAGTACTAGATATTTATAGGCACAACCAGGCACCATCCCATCCCTTCATCACACAAACAAGAATATGCATAGACACACCCAGGATTCAGCCCTCCATCTCAAACATGTTGGAACATGGATGGATGCCCAGAGTCCAAACACCCTTCATAAGCAATCTAGGACATGTGTAGATGCCCAGGGCACCACTTCCCATCTCAAACAATCTTGGCTATGTACAGATACTCTCAGGCCCAATCTTTTTATTCCAAAGTAGGACAGTAGAGATTCCCCCAAATTCTCTCTCCATCCCAAACAATCTATAAACTGTACACACATATCCCCAAGAAAGTCCTTCATTTCGAATTTTTAAAAATATTTATAGACATACCCAGAGCCAAATTGCACTCACCTCACAACCAATTTCAAACAATATTGGGTAGGCAGACATATCCAGGCCCCATTGCAACATTCAAGAAGAAGACACTTGGATTCTCTTAGTGACTAGCCCTCTATCACCAACAATCTAGCATGTACATGGACACACCTAGAACTTAGGTGTCTCTCCTCACCAATCTTGGATACATACAGACACAGCTTGGGCCAAGCCCTTCATCCCAGTCCCAACTCAAGTACTCCGAATAAGAAAATTCCATAAGTAACACAATAGACAAGATGAAGCCAAGACTTTAAAACTATAGAAACTGACTTGTTCAAATGCCCATCTGGTAGTAGATCCCTGTTGGAATTCTTCCCAGGTGGAGAATGAGGTTCAAAGGGGAAGTTGGTTCAAAAAGCCAAGATTTCTCCATCTGCTGTGGAATTTCAATTACATGGGGCATGTGGTGTCCCTCTTTCTCATGGTGAACATATGCAAAGCACCGACTGCATTGTGGGGAAATGTTTGAAGAGCCTCATTCTCTTCCAGGAATATTCATTTGGGAAGCAGCAACAAAGTTAAGTTGGCCTCAATCCTGCTAATATCACCTACAGAAAATCAACCAAACCTCACTTTGGCCTTTCAAAGCTAATCAAAGCATCCTCATCTGGCACCCTTTCACAAAGTTCCCCATCCATTTTATCTCTACAGCTTCCAGAAGCCAGGCACCTTCCAAGCCCCAGAGACAGAAGGAGAAACCCAGCCACCTACCTGAAGGAGCCAGTAGCACCTCCGGTGGAAGGTGGGGATGATGGAGGAATGGACATAACAGCCGTACAAGCACTAGGGGAGAAAGGGAAAAAAAGATAATTCAGTCAGATAAAGGGAGAATTGAACAAATGAAGGAAGTCACAAGACAGGATGGTGAAACAGGCACACTAATACATTGTTGGTGGAACTATAGGCTGGTACAAACATTTTGGAGAGAAATATGCAGTAAGAAAGACAAAACCGATTATACTTTTCAACCCAAAGATTCCAGAGCTTTTACTCTATCCCCAAAACATTTTTTTTTTTAAAAAAAAGACCTATCTGTACAAAATGTTCATAACTGCTTGATTTCCAAAAGCAAGAAATTGGAAACAAACTGTACATTGAACAATTGGAGAATGGCTCAATAAATTGTGCTATATTAATGTAATGGAATCTTATGGGGTTGTAAAAAACAAGACATATGAGACATACAAGAAAATACAGAAAGACATATATGAGGTGATGCAGAGTGAAATCAACACATCTGGAAATATATACACATTGAATAGAAATACATACTCATATACATATAGATATATGTATATATGTATATATCTATATGTATATTTTAGAAGAAGAAAAAAGGAAAGGAAAAAGGAAGGAAAACAGGGCAAAACGGGGTGGAATTTCAGATTGACCTGGATGACAACAGAATAAAATCACCATATTTGCCTAGATATTGTCTGTTAAATTTGGTGCATTCCTACTCACTGGAGGCCTCCAAACACAGGCTGAGGTGAACCCTTGTCTGCTTGCCCAACATCTTGTAGAAGAGTTTCTCATTTGCATTTCTTTGGACTACATGGCTACTGAGGTTCCTTCTAACTTGAGACTGATTCTTTTGGGCCTGACTTATTAAAGGCTGAGGGTTGGGAAAGCCCAAATTAGGGAACATTTCCTCCCCCCACTTTACATTTATCTGATTGTATTTTGGTTGGCAGTTTTCACGTTATTTATGTATTTGAGAGAGCACTGGATTTGGAGTCAGAGAGACTGAGTTCTAAATACCTGTGTGACCTCAGGTAGGAGACTAATCCTCTGCGGGCCTCAATTTTCTCATCTGAAAACAAAGGTATTGGACTGGATGTTCACTAAGGTCCCTTCCAGCTCTAAAGATATGAATTCTTTGTAAATTACAAGACAAGGGGGGAGTTAAAATGTATAATGGGCAGCCTCTGGCAGTCTATTAGACTGTGAGCTCCTTGAGAGCAGGGATTGTCATTTATCTATTTTTGTATGTGCCTGGCACATAGTAGATGCTTCATAGATGCAAACTGACCCAGCAAAGCAAGAGTGAATGCTTCACCCCTCCCTCTATTTCCATTCTATTCCATCTCATTCCATTAAATGTTAAGCACCTACTATGTGCCAACCCCTGGGCTTGGTACTGGGGAGACAATGAAGAGAAGACAGAAACAATCCCTTTCCTCCCGAGGACCTTGAGTGAGTGGCAGCCCACTGCTCTGTCATTTGGCAGGAATCTATATGGTGAATAACAAAGTCACAGAAATCCGAAAGCTTTTTCTCACTCAGTCATAAGCCTGCTTCTCTTGTGTGGGCCAAACATTCTCTCTGAAAGCATTTCCCATCACTGGGCATTTGAAAGCCAGGCAACCCCATTGGCTTGAATACACCTCCTCCTCACAGGTGCCTTTTAGGATCCTTCCATCTCTTGAAGGTTCAGGCTACTCTGTGTTGGCAGGGGGAGCTCTGGAGGAAGGGCTCCCCCCCCCCACCCTCACCACCCCACCCCCCCGCCAAATATCCCCCTTTCAAAACTGAAATAGCACTTGGTTTGTACCTCACTCACACCGGTGGGTGAGAGTGTTAGGGCGAGTTTGAGCTCAGGACACAAGACCTTCTGGGACGTGCCTGAGGATCTCAGAATTGGAAGGCACCTCATGAGGTGGGTGTGTGCAGGGACTCATTACTTCCCTGCCAACAGAGAAGCATGGATGAGATATGACTGCAAAGCTTATTTTTCCCCCTAAGGCATAAGCCTGTTTTTCTGACTCTAAAGTCAGTTCCCACTTCCTTTTGAACAGGTCATCATACCCCCATACCTAGAATGAGCTCCCTCTTCATCTTTGTCTTTTAGGTTCCAAGGCTCAGCCTAGGCACTGCTGCCTCCAGGAAAATTTTCCTTGATCCCTGTAACTAAAAGGGTCCTTCTCTCTTCTCAAATTCTCCTGGACTATCTTGGCTAGAATAGGGAACTTCTCTGATACCCACAACATCAGAGGAGAAACAGCTGGAAGGAGACTTAGGGGCCATCTAGTCTACCTCCTCTCACTTCACAGGTGGGGAAACTGAGGCCCCCAAAAGTCAAGAGACTGGACTAATGCCATACACATGGTATCAGAGATGGGATCTTGAGCCTACATTCTCTCCACTCCATAGGGCTGCCCCATGTGCGATGGACAGAAAGCTGCTCTCAGAGCCAGGAATACCCAACCCCAATTCTCATCTCTGACACATGCTGGCTGTATGACCCTGGATAAGTCACATAACCCCTTAGCATTCTAGGTTCCCTAGGTTGACTACCAGGATGGATAGAGTGAGTTTCCTCATCTGGGAGTGAGTTCCCTGTACCTATGAAATCGAAGATCCAGTTCCTACCCCAAACTCACCTTGTCTGGACATCCACTTCACCCCTGTGACAATGCTACCTTGTATTATATTTCTCCTGATAACCGCCACATCCTTCTTTCCCTCAGGAGAATGTAATCTTGTTGAGGGCAGGATTTATTTCTCTCATTTTTGTCTTTGTGTTCTCAGGGTCTAGTTCACCACCGGCCCTTGGTGACTGCATGTTGAATTGGAATCTGCCTTGAGCAGTTTGGGTAGGAGAAAAGGTGCTGTTTTTCAGGAGTCTGCCTTGAAGAACAACCTAGATAATAAGTTTTGGTCGCTGATTGACGAGTTAGCGTCCTCATTATTGTTACTAGTTCTATTAAGCCCCGCCTCTGACAGATCCTGGCTGTGTGACCCTGAGTAAGTCATGGGATCAGAGATTTAGAGCTAGAAGCCAAAGTGTGCAGGTAAATGTTCAACAAGCAGCCCAGGGGTAGGATGGGATGTCTGCCCAACGTACATTTAATCTGTGTTATAAATAGTTTTTCTATCACTTTTTAAAGGCAAGACAATCAACACAAGAATAAATCCAACCCTGATTTGTAGTATTTAATAATTTCTGAGGTGTGAATACTCGCACTGAAAATTTAACAACCAGGTCTCACAAGTTGGTAGGAGCTGGCTCTGGCACACGCCTAACTAGAAGAAACCACGGAGACCAAATGCTTCATTTTGCAGCAGAGAAAACTAAGACTTGGGGAAGTTGTGATTTGTCCCAAGGTGAATATTTAGTGAATGAAAACCATGACTTGAACCCAGTTCCTCTGACTTCAGACCCAGTGCCTGGCACAGTAGGCACTTTAAAATGTTTATTGATTGAATGATTGATTTCCAAAATGCCACACTGTCTTCCTAATCTCTTAGACCTGACACTGCCCCTCTCAATACTATCTCACCTTTATCTAGTATAAGGGTTTTTAATTTCTCTCTCTCTCTCCCCCCACCCACATATATGTGTGTGTTTGTGTGCATGCTGTGATCGCTTCTCAAAATAATGTTTTAAAGTATGTAAGGTAACTAGATATTAGAGCAAAACAAAAAAAAAATTCACAGACCCCAGGATAAGAACTACAGATCTGGGAGTTTTTACCACTTCCAAAGTACTTTTTTCATCATTAATTTATAGTCACACTTCTTACTGTGTACTCTCCTGAATGCGGTAGGTGGGTGGGGAAGGCAGATAAGAGCAAGTTGTCTAAAATAAGAAGACACTGATCAGGCAATCTCTGCCCTCAGAGAGTTTATAGTCTTGTTGGGAGAGAGAACATATGTACTCAAGAAATAACTTGGGATGGATTACACAGCCATGTATCATCAGGGGCTCAGAAAGACTCAGAAAGAGGTTTTTTTTGTTGTTGTTTTTCAGTCATTTGAGTCATGTCTGACTCGTCGTGACCTCATTTGGAGTTGTCTTGGCCAAGATACAAATTGGTTTGCCATTTCCCTTCTCTAGCTCATTTTACAGATGAGGGAACTGAAGCAAATGGTGAAGTGACTCGCCCAGGGTCACACAGCTAGGAAATGTCTGAGGCCACATTTGAACTCAGGAAGATGAGTCTTCCTGACTCCAGGCCCAACACTCTATCCACCGAACTACTCAGCTGCCCCTGAAAGGGGTTAGATGGATAAATTTTAGCCATTCTTGAGCCCTGCCCCTCAATGGCGTGCTGAGGTCCTTAGCTGCTCCTATGCATTTCCTCCAAGCTCAGGACTCTTCATAGCAACACTATCCTAATAACCCAATATTGATCAGGCAATATAGGATGCCCAGGCACACATTCCCTGATTGCACCCCCTCCCCCCTCTCGTTGGGTTTTAATCGTATGGCATTTGTCCTCGACTTTCCTAAGTCTCCAGAGGTAACCGCCCATTGGTTTTAGATTTAGAACTTTGATTAAATATTATTTATGCCCTCCTCCCTTCCCAGCAAAAGAAAAAAAAAGTCCAAATGTGATTTGGTTAGAGGAGTCAATTGTAACCCTGCCTGTCTGATTAGCGAGGTTGAAAGAGAAATCATTTTGGGCTCAGGGATTTCAGTGGTAAGAAAATCAGATTTCCAATATGTTAGAACTTTTACAGACTGCTATCAGCTGGGACTTGAGGCTCCGTACAAACCAAACAAACAAAGCTGAAATTAATTTAAACGATTCCCCTGCAATTCCTGCCCCCGAAATGTATTTATTATTAAGAAGGCAATATTCTTTGCTGACTTCCTGGATTTCCAATATAGCGTATGGGTGCCTTCATAACTTACTCCCTCTTACCAAAGGAGATTCATGCTTGCTCATTTCCTCTAAGTGCAGGGCCAAGATGGATGCACAATGCAGGCCCCCAGCCATAATCAGCTGTTTGCCTCTGGAATTTGCATGCTCTCCTTGGTAATCTCATTATTTCTAGCGTCCTATTGAGCAAAATCCAAGGGACCATAAATTGTTTAAAGTGGACATTTGTCAAGTTATTCTGGAAGGAAAAAACAGAGCCGCCTCGGCATCCTCCACTTCCTACTATTTATTAAGCCTTTTAAGACATTTGCCATGATTCCCCCGCACAAATATCTTGTTATGTCCCTCTTCCCTCCTTGCCATCTCTTTCTCCTGGGCTAAAAACAAAAGTGGCTGATTACAGGGCTTCATTTAGCCACCTGAGGACCTGGGGCAAGTACTCCCAAATGCTTGGGGCAGATAGATCCTGGGGCCACTGGCAGCAACATTGACAAGGCCAGGATGGGGAGCAAGTAAGCCAGGAGGTAGCTGTGTACATCTGCATAGGAAGATAGTAACTTCCTATTTCATCTCACTATTCTTGCTAAGTGTGCTCAGTGTCTGGTGCAATTGGGTATGCTAGGACAAAGCTCCAGAGGCTCCACCAAAGTTACAGCTCTGGACAGTTTTGAAAATCACTCTCAGCAAGATACATATCCATCCCAGGCAACCTTCTGGAAATGGGGTCCAAGAATACGAATCCAAGAATACAGTGGAAACAGCACCTAGCCTGGAGACAGGAGTTCAAATTTGACCCCAGATACTTACTAACCATGTGACCCCGGGAAGATCACTTTAACCTCTGTTTGCCTCAGTTTCCGTATCTGTAAAGTGGGGATAATAATAGCATCTACCTCCTAAGGTCGTTGTGAGGAACAAAGGAGGTTATAATTGTAAAGTGCACAGTACCTGGCACATAGCAAGCATTATGTAACTGTTAGCTAAATTAGTTAAAATATTATTATTCTATGATGATGATAGACAAATATTTCTTTGTAGCTTCTATGCCCAGGATTCTGCTAGGATTGCTGTTGTTCAGTCATGTCTGACTCTTAGTGACCCCCTTTGGGGTTTTCTTGGCAAAGATACTAGAGTGGTTTACCATTTCCTTCTCCGCTCGTTTTTTTACAGATGAGGAAACTGAGGCAAACAAGGTTAAGTGACTTGACCAGGGTCACACAGTAAGCGTCTGAGGTAAGAGTTGAATTCAGGTCTTCCTGACTCCAAGACCAGCATTCTATCCACTGTACCACTTGTGAGATTAAGAACAATATAAAAAGCCTGTGTCCTAAATCTAATTTATCCAGAGATCACTTCCTTGGAAATTTCCATCTGCAACCCAACTGAGAGTCAGAAAGAGCATAAGAAAGGTCAAAGGGTATGATATAAGTCTAGGATTTAGAACTAAAGGGGTCTTAAGCCTCATCAGGGCCAAGGCCCTCACTTTAAAGATGAAGAAATTGAGGGTCAGACATGGAAGTGACTTTTCCAAGGTACCATAAGAGGAAGTAGGAAAGTCAGAATTTGAACCCAGGTTCCTAACTCAGAATCCCATATTCTTTCTAAACCCAAATAGATGTCACATTCTCTAAAGTAGGAATGTCAAACAGGAAGCCTACCAAGCCCCACAGCACTCCTAAGTGAGATCCAAGCCAAATTAAAAAGTAATTGGTAAATATTTAACAAATAAAAATATAATAAAACAAAATAACAAAACAAAACAAAAACATAACAAAACAATTAAAACAATATGAAAATATAATAAAACAAACAACAAATAACAAAACAAAATAACAATATAATAAAACATAGATAACACTATATGCCTGTAGGGATCCTAATGTTTGAATTAGCAGCCTTTACTTCTGTTTTAGACACCCCTGATCTATGTCACACACTTGACTCGGAAAGAAGCCCATCAAAGGCTGCTTACACATACTTTATGGATTTCATATGTACTATTTGTGCCCAACTTGTGGTAGAGCTTTCCAAGCTCATATTCATCTGATGAGCCACAGTCAGACACACTGTACCTTGACCTCAACATAGTGATGTGATTTTGGTCCTCTTCCAGCACCAAGGACAACAACCAACATAATTCCCCAGGATTGGTTATCTGGTTCCCTAGGTTTCAGTAGCATAGAAACAGCAAATCAAGAGGGGATGGGTTTGCCTCCAAGAAGCAGGGGTGCTGACAGAAGTAAAAAGAGAATGGGGATTAAACGGAACCAAGAAAAATTATAAAAGGTGGACAAAAGACCTAAAAAATCATAGCTGTTTCAGGGACCATTTGCAGAAGAACAACAGCCCATCCTCTTCGATATCTCTGAGAAGCTTTACTCTATTACAGCCCAATATAACAATTCATGCTTATAATGACCCTGGGTCATTAATAAAAGATTAAATTATGGTAAGTATAATCTGTTTAATAAGATAAGGAAGTATAGAGATAGTGGCTGGATGTGTGATTTTACTGGAGTAGGGAACTCCCAGAAGAAGCAATGGCAGGTCAGCACTTTCTCTACAATTTATAGTCTTAAAGAGCTTCCTAGAGCACAGAGAGGTCAAGTTACTTGTGCAAGGTCACATCGCCAGTATATGGAAGAGGTAGGAAGTATATAGCGTTCTGATTTCCATATAAATTACTACTTTGGGTACTCCTACAACTCACATGTACTCTTTCTACCTACGTGATTATTTTTGATACCATCCCACAAGTCTTCCACAGAGGGTCCAAGGAACATGCCGAGGGCCTTCTTCAATTGGAGTCCATGGAATTCCATTTATTCTCCATCACTCTCTCTGGCCTGTCTCCTCTTCTACTTGTCTTCATTAATAGCTATTGTAGCTGCATTTTGGGTGCATAATTCTTAGTAATAAGATGTAATTTATTTATACCCACCATATTTCTCTCTATCACCTTTCAAGTGATGCATAATTTAAATTTTTCTGAGACCATGATTCTGAGATAGCACCAAAAGAATTTTGGTATTAAAAGGATGGGCCGTTGTTTCAGGGAGATGATTGGGGCCATTACAAATAACCTTATCCTTTGTTATTCCAGAATTATTTTCAATTTATCCTGTCTATATCTTGATTAATTACATGTTGTCTTCCCCATTGGACTGTCAGCTCCTTGAGGGCAGAGACTGTCTTTTTTCCCTCCTTTGTATACCCAGTGCTTAGCACAGTGCATGGCACATAGTAGGTGCTTAATAAATGTTTATTGACCAACCAGAAGTCTTTCTGGGGTCTCTAATGCTGTGCTTAGTGAGATCAAGCTCTAGTAGATTTTTCTATGCTAAAAGAATTTCTTAGTACTTCCCTGCCTTATTAAACAAAATATATAGAAACTTAACATGTATCTGCTTTCTGAAGTTCAAACTAGTTAAGTCCAAAAAGGTTTATCCTCAGCAGACTAGGTGCTTGGTTATAAATCCTTTGGTCATGGAAACCCACAAAACAAAATGTCCAAATTTGAAAAAAAGTTTGGTGCTTAAAGAGATAAGCTTCAATTATTTTTAAAATTAACTAATGCCATTTCCTCATGGATACCAGAAACATTAGACCTTATTGCATTATCACTGTTCTTGTTAAAACATGAGATAATAGTTTTAGAGCTAAAAAGGAATTTAGAGATCAGAGTGTCCACCTCCATCATTTTATACATCAGGAAACTGAGGCCCAAAGAGGGTGTGACTTGGCCAAGATAATACAGCTACTAAGTATCTGAGACAGGATTTGTACCTAGGTTTTCCTCCTTTTAAACTATCCATGATACCAAGCAATAGCATCAAAGATTTAGAGCTGAAAGGAATGTTAAGCTATCTATAATCTAACCCTGGACTTTACAGATGAGGAAACTGAGGCTCAGAGATTAATTGACTTACTCAAGGTTGCTGAAAGAGAAAAGAAGAAGAAGAAGAAGAAGAAGAAGAAGAAGAAGAAGAAAGAAGAAGAGAGAGGGAGAGTGAGGAGAGGGAAAAAAGAGGAGACACAAAGAGACAAAGATAGGGGAAGGGGAAGGAGAGAGAGAGAGAGAAAAAGAAAGAAAGAAAGAGAGAGAGAGAGAGAGAGAGAGAGAGAGAGAGAGAGAGAGAGAGAGAACAGAGAAACCAAGCTCAAAGCCAATGATAATAGCAGCCTTTTGTCTTCAATAATAATAATAAAATAAGATCAGATATCAATATTGTGCTTTATAGTTGATAAGAACAATTCTCATTTATATCATGCTTTAAGGTTGAACAAATTAGTTGCCTCAGAAACGTTAGGTGAGGCAGACAATGCATGTTTCATGATTCCCGTTTTACATATGAGGAAACTGAGGTTTTAAGGAATTTTTTTCTAGTTTGCTGCTGCCGTTTCTGGCTTGCTAAGAGTAACCTCACAATTTTATGGTCCTCCCCCTGCCACCCCACCACAGTAAAAGGAACACTGTTATTTGCTTCCAGTTCTTTTCCCCAATAAAGATGAGTGGTCAGATGTCTAAACCTGATTGCTTCACAGTAGCCTCTCTGAGACTCAGTTTCCTCATATTATTTTTTTAAAAAGAATGAAAACACTTGTGATTCCCTACTCTGAACGGTTATTGTGAAGAAAGGCTTTTAGTTACACAATGACTTATGACTAGTCTTAGGAGCCTGTCCTATAGATTTCATATCCCCCATCTCCCATGCTTGGGTTTCCCTTTGCATCAGTCATCTAATTTCTTTAGGCAACTACTCTTATAGACAGGTTAAAAAATTTCCCAGCCTGTGAATTCTTCATCATTTGTTTGCCCACCTATCAGTGTCAAGCTGGGAGTAATAGTAGCCCAAAGATGAATAGTATTGGCTGTATATTCCATTTTAGACTAAAGGTGGATTTAGGCAGCATTCTATCACCTAGGTCTCTCAGCTGGTACCTCCACTCAGATGTGAAAATGAGTGTTTAGAATGATGATCTTGCAGTACCACTGGAACCCAAGGGGTCACCGGCATCATCAAACATGAAATTAGATCTAGGATTGCTTTAATGTCAAGGATTTGTGACTGCATATAATTCAACAAAGCACCTACTATGTGTTTTTAGGCACAGTACTAGGTGCTGGAGATAACAAAGCCAAAAGCAAAACATCTTTGCACTCAAGGAGGCTACAGTACGTATGTAGATAAATAAACACAATGAGGAGCTGTCACCTGCAGTCCAGAACCCTGAGTTCTAGGTTTATACAGATTAGATCTTATTTTTGGCATATCCTTCCCAAACTGATCTCTTTGGTTTTCATCCAAACAAGTTAGCTTTTGGGAAATATCAGAATATAGCTCATACGGAGGTGCAGAATATGGAGCCCCATACAAGAACTCAACTCAAGTATGTGCATTTTGCCACTATAGACAATGCAGAAAGCACAAGCCCTGGATTTGGAGGCAGAAAGACCTCGATTTAGGGTTAGGCATAGTGTCTGGCACATAGTAGGCACTTAGTAAATGTTTATTGGATTTATTGGATTGGATTCAAATTCTACTTCAGAGAATTACTAAGCTGTGTGATCCTCAGCAAATCACTTAACATCTTGGTCTCACTTTCCTCATCTGTAAGATGAGGTGGTTGGCCTCAATGGCTTTATGTGCCCTTCCAGCTCTAAAATCAATGATTCCATCATCTTATGACTCACAGTAGTTCATATGTATTCCATACTACTTGTCTTTGCTCTCCAATGGGATCTACTTCTCAGTTGAACTTGTCTTCTGAAAAGAACCAGCCTTGAGGTTCTTAGAAGGCAACCTTGTGACAGCCCTACTTTATACTCCAAGAGCCTATATAGGCAGGTGACCTCATGGCATTAAACTGTGGTTTGGACTTTCTTTAGAAGGAGAATCTACCTCAAGTTATTTAGACAGAGCCCCTTTCCCACATGACCTACACTGTCTGAATGACCAATGGCAACAGTGGAGGGAAATATTTCAGGTCCTTCATCTCCATATCATGGCTTTAGTCTATTGTTTATTCTCCAACCCTGAGGGCCACAAATTCAATCCACTTTCCTAAAAGGATTATATTGTTAAGGAAATCCACCCTTCTCCATCAAGAGACTTGGTTTCTGGAACTTGCTCCATTTTGGTTCCATGCTTTTCCTTTCCACAATTGCTGTCTCTGAGGCTAGGTTATACCACTTTCTCTCTAAAGCTGAGGCCAGGAAGTTGGTGTCCAAGAATTCTCTTCTCAAGCCACATGGATGAGGCACATGAAGTTCCCACATGCTTCTGCCCCAAGGCAGTCATCATTGGTTTACTGCGTATGAGGAAAATCTGTACAAAAAGGGTCCCAAAGGGTCAAGTCAAGTCTGTAATGAAGACTCTCTTTGACAAGTCAGCACAAAGGTGAATCCTTCCACAATATTCTGCCCCATAATACTGCAAGCCAATCAATTTATTCCTCAATAATGAAACAATCAGAAAATGTGCTTATTTCTCTCAATGGATAGCCGTTGTAGATAGGCATGTCTACCCATATGAAGCCTAACTTCAATGTAAATTCATCAAGTTCAGGGCAGCTAGGTGGCACAGTGAGTAGAACACTGGCCCTGGAGTCAGGAGGACCTGAGTTCAAATCCAGCCTCAGACACTTGACACATGTACTAGCTGTGTGACCTTGGGCAAGTCACTTAACCCCAATTGCCCTGCCAAAAAAAAAAAAAACCAAAATAAATTCATCAAGTTGATCAGAGAACTCCCTTATCTAACATTCTTGGTGCAAAATAAAATGAAAAGTGACTTTGCTCAGGGTAGCTAAGGGTAGAGAGCATTAAAAGTGGGGGAAAATCAGAGAATGCCCATGTGGTAGGTGGCGCCAGAACTGGGCTTTGAAGGAAACTCTGAGTTCTAAGAGGTGGAGATAAGGAGGAAGGAATGCCTTCCCAGGGATTTGGCACAGTCGGGGCAAAGGAGGTAGAATGTTTTACATATGGACTTGTCTAATATAGGGAGTGTCTTATATACGGAATGAGAAACAGGTCAGCTTGGATGGAAGGCAGACCATGAGATGGAGAAAAAATCAAATCAGTCTAGAAAAGCAGGCATAAAGGACTTTAATGGCAAATGAAGGGCTTTGTATCTTAGCCTAGAGGCAATAGAGAGGTTTTGAATAAGGGAGTAGCATCATCAGAAATGTGTTTATATTCCAACTGTGTGTGTGTGTTTTATTTTTGATGTCAACACATAGATGTTGCGTTAACCAAAGTTAACCAGCACACCCATTTACTCAACTATGTAGGAAAGCGCAAAATACACTGAGGATTATTCCTTGTCCGCAGAGTCATTTTCATTAGGTAAGAGCCAAGTTTTTTCCTGAGATGATGAGATTCAGTCAATACCTAGCGTGGTCCATCCCTCTCAGTTATGGTAATTTTGCCTGTTTGTTTTTCTAACAAGTCATCCCTCTTCCAGCTGGTTCAATGGTCCCTGATCTCCTCAGGATGGAAAGAGGAGTCCCTCCCCTCTCACCCCTACTTCATCCATTGCCCTTTGTTACCACCCTTACTCAGTCGTCTTCCAGCCAGGTTTCAATCCATGGAACAATGTCATTACCAAGCCAATTTGGAATTAATTGCGTAATATTTCATGAAGGAGTGTATCAAATCCATTCCTTTCACCCACTAATCAAAAAAGCAATCAGGTTTGTCTCCAGTGATTTGTGCCCCACAGACTGCTGGTGCTTATTGATCAGACTTTGGGTGCCCTCTGGGTATTCGGTGGGGTGTCTTCTAGACTAGGAGTCCTCAGAGCTATTCCCCACAGAACCCTGTGGGTCTGTGGGGCCCAAACTATTTTCATTATACTAAGATGTTATCTGTCTATTAAAATGCCCCTCCCTTTTTAACTACGTATCTGTGTGAAGCCAGATTTTCTTTATATCCTTCAACCAAAACAACACATTAAAACAGATTGAATACAGAAGCAAATATGCGAATCCAGCTGTCTTCTATTAAGCCAGACATTAAAGAGATTTGCAAAAAATATGTAAAATAATACCACTTTTCTCATTAATTTTTTTGTCTAGGAAAAGAATTATTTTTCATAAAAATGTTATTTCTGTTAACATGTAATGGCTTTATTATAATTTTAAATGAATTAATAAATACATATTTTTAAAAATTGAATGTTTTAGCTCCTAACAAAGTAAATATTGACAGATATAAATGGCATAAATGGAAGTCCAGAGGGTGGTGTCCTCAATAAACTATCATTGTGTAAAGGGGTCCTGAGACCAAAAAAGTTTGAGAATCACTGCTCTGGGGGTTTGGGCTGCGAGAAATAGAACTGTGTTGACATTTCACTTTCCGGAATGCTTATGGCCATTCGGGCTTTAGATTCGCAGCAGCCAGACTGCAAATGGAAACTTTTAACTAGAGAAAGGAGGAAGCAAGTAGATACTTACAGGAAACTCTGGGGAACTTTCTTTTAAAGATGAAAGCAACCTTCAGATCAGTTATGTTTGGGGAATAAAGGCCTGACAGGTTCCTTTTAGCATGACAGAAGAACAAAGAAGAATTTTTTCTTTAACAAATAAAAACTCAGAAGTTGCCAAATGGCTTTTGTGGTACTATGTTCCCCATCTCTACTCGCCATGCCTTCTTAAGCAAAAGAAAACTGCATGTGTGTTTGTGATACAGTAAACAAGCCCTCAGTTTCTTTCTAAACAAGGGCATCCATTCAAGGATATAAAATGAGAGAAGAAAGTAATAACTAGACTTTCTTGGAATTAAAAAGGAAAAACTCATTTAGACATTAACTTCTCTACAGCTAAGCCAGGCTCTCGTGGTTCCCTCTAAGGCTTAAATCTCAAACATTAAGAGGCACCAAGGGGGTACCTGTGGTGTTACCCCATGGGATAACATTCAGACTTCACAGGCTAAAACCAGGATGTTCTAGATCAATGCTTCCCAACTAATATGCTAATTGGAACATACTGGGACAGTTCAGGGAAGAACATTCTCACTTCGTCTAGCTTGTCCATACTCCCAACTAGCCCTCCTTCACTCAAATCAAAGTCAACTGCAAGTCATGTCATCATTTCCCTGATGGTCCTCTTTGAGAACGAAGGACAAACACAACAACAACTCCCAACCAGGTCTCTCAATAGGAAGGGAACAGGAAAATCCTCCCCCGAAGAAGTTAACATCTGAGTTGAGCTTCGAAGATCCCTAAGGATTCTAGGAAGTGGAGGTGAGGAGGAAATACATTTCAAGTATGGGAAACAGCCTAGGCAAAGGCATTGAGGTGGGAAATGATGGAATGCTGAGTTTAGGAAACATCATCTCTTCTACTTCATTTTGATCTGTTATGTCATAATATTAACTGCCATTTATGTAGCACACTAAAGTTTTAGAACTGTTCTATATACCTTATCTCATTTAAATCTTATTTAACTTTTTAAAAGTTAATGCTTTCTCTCTTTAACTTGACTACAGGACAAAAACAGTGACTCATTCACCCCTAGATTCCCAGTGGTCCGGACCAGTGATTTCATTGGCATAGGGAACTTCAGATGAGAAAGTTCCCTCCACTGATGCTGATCTGCCACTAATCTATAATTTACAGTCTTAGGGAGCCAGTCACCCTGGGACTGAGGCGCTAAGTAACCCACCCAAGGTCACAAGACCAGTATGGCTCAGAGGTGATATCTGAATCCAGGACTTCCTAACTCTAGGATGATGACTCTCTCTAATACTCCATTTTGTTTCTCAAGCACTATATAAATGTGGGTTTTCTTTATAATTACTCCAATCAATCCCCATTTGGCATAGTCTTCAGTCCCTCCACATTTCTGGGTGTTAGCCAGTTTGTCAATATTCTTCCTAAAATACAGTGCCCAGAACTGATCATAATACAATTCTAAGAGGTGTAACCACAGCAGAGTAGCAGGGAACCATTGCCTCCCCCATCCTGGACGCTGTTCCTCTCTTGACAGTGCCTGTGATGGCAGTAATTTTTTTGGCTGCCATGGGAAATTTCTGACTCATTTAATTTGCAGTTCACTAAAGTCTCAGATCTTTTTTTTCCAATACACCTCCCCAACCCTAAACTTATCAAATTGATTATTTAAATATAAATTTAGATATAAATGTATCTATTATAATGTTATATTATTATATCTATAAACTTAGATATAAATATCTATAGCTATAAATATAAAATTAGAACTTAACACTAGCTATGTGGCACATTGGATAGAGAGCTGGACCTGGAGTTCAAATCCAAACTTACTAGCTGTGTCGCCCTGGGCAAGTCACTTAAAAAAGCAAATAAATGACTTCTGCCTTAGTTTCCCCATATGTAAAATGGGGATAACAATAGTATCTACCTCTCAGAGTTGTCATAAGGATCAAAGGGGCTAACACATGTAAAGCATTTTGCCAACCTTAAAGCATTATATAAATGCTAGCTATCATCATTATCATCATCATTACTGTTTTAATTAGATTGTTCTAACCTTTGGATCTTTTTTGGATCTTAACTCTATTTTCCAATGTGTTAGCTGTGTCACCATTAGAAAATATGGTTTTGATCCATTAAGAACTACTCTTTGAGTCTGGTGATTAAACCTACTTCAGATCTCCTCACTTGTACCTAGCCCACATCCTTCCACTTTGTCCACAGAGATATTGTGATAGACTTTGTCAAATTCTTTGCTAAACTCTCAGCAGACTATATCTCTTGTAATTCCTCTGGTCTAGTAACCCTGTTAAAAATGAAATGAAGTGAGTTTTGTTTGGCCTGTTCTGAGGGAAGTCTGCCTTCTCCTGATAATCGCCATCTCCCTTTCTAAAGGTTCTCATCCCTTTAATCAGATATGCTAGAATCTTGCCAGGAATCCAAGTCAATATAACTGGTTGCGAGTTTGCATCATTTGTCCTTTATGAAACTTTTTCTCTTTTCCGGTTCTCTACCCCCTCTACTGTTCAATCTTTCAGAGGTCACCGATGATCAATGAACAATCACGTTTGCCCATTCCTATAGTAGTAACCTGGGATGCAGCTTATCAGGGCTCTCTGACTTGAAGTCTTCAAGGACATTATGTTATTTCTTACTATCTTCTCATCTCTCTTGGATTTTAATGCCCGATTAGCCTCTCTAAACTTCCAGGTCTGAAGCTCATTCTCCTCAGCAGAGATAACAGAAAGAAAATGAGAAATAAGTAGTGTACTATCTTTTCTCCATCATTCATTAGCATTATCCCATCCACCTGAGCAATTGTACTGTCTTTCCTTCTTTGATTTTCCTCTTGCCTCCAACACAGCCTAAAAACAAATCTGTTTTTTGGCATCCTTAGAATTCACTGGGACAGGGGCAGTTACGTGGCACAGTGAGTAGAGCCCTGGCCCTGGAGTAAGGAAGAACTAGTTCAAATCCAGCCTCAGACACATGACACACTTGTGTGAGCTTGGGCAAGTCACTTAACTCCAATTGCCCTGCCTTCCCCCCTCCAAAAAAAAAAGAATTCACTGGGACAGCTAGGTGGCACAGTGTGGTACAATAGGGTGACTAGGCAGCACCATAATACATAGAGCAGTGGGCTTGGAATCAATACTCATCTTCATGAGTTCAAATCCAGCCTCATCTCTCTCTCTCTCTCTCTCTCTCTCTCTCTCTCTCTCTCTCTGTATATATACATACATGTATGTGTGTGTGTCTGTGTGTGTGTATGTGCGTGTGTGTGTGTGTGTGTGTGAGTTTCCTCATTGATAAAATGAGCTGGAGGAGGAAATAGCAAACCACTTCAGAGTTTTTTGCCAAGAGAAGCCCAAAACAGGGTCATGGAGAATCAGACATGATTGAAACGACAACAACCAGAATTCACTGCCAACTACAGTTTATCCTAAGATTTTGTGTTCCTGTCACTGCTTTTATAGGACCATGCTAGCTAGTCCACATTCTATCCATCCCTTCCTGTTGAATGGAAGTTCATTGACAAGTTTCCTATGTATTCACACCACTCTTTTGAGGTGGTTTCCCTATTTCTTCCTAAGCAAAATTTCCCTTTTGAGAGCTATCTATTTCTCTTGGGATGGGTTCCTTTGTAAAGTTCCAGGTTTTTGAAAACTATCTATTCCTTCTCGTAACCCTTTGAAGAACACTCTCTCCAAATCTGGAGAAGACACCAGACTATCCCTGACCTTCCTCTTCTCTATCACAGATTCTAAGATAGGGCAATCAGTTACCCCTAACCTTCCTATCCTTCTTCAGCAACCACTTTAATGAGGAACTGCCATTCATTCACTTGCTTTTTTGCTTGTTTATTTTTATTTATTAAGCATCAACCATTTATTAAACTCTCACTGTGTGCAGGTAGCACAGTGGATAGAAGGCCATGCCTGAAGTCAAGAAGACTTATTTATCTTTCTGAATTCAAATCAGACACTTACTAGCTGTGTGACCCTGGACAAGTCACTTAACCCTGTTTGCCTCAGTTTCCTCATCTGTAAAATGAGCTGGAGAAGAAATGGCAAACCACTCCACCACCTTTGCCAAGAAAACCCCAAATGGGGTCACAGAGAGTTAGACATGATTGAAAAACAGCTGGACAAAATGTGTAAGAAACCACATTCGTGGGATCATAGGATATTAGATTTGAAGCAAAAATGGACCTTAGAGATATAGTCATAGCAAAGTGACTCAGCTAAGAGTTCAACTTTATGTCTCCTGATGCCAAATGAGGAGCTCTTGTTTTTTGGGGAATGAGACTGGACCATAAACCTCAGAAATATCTGCCTAATATCCTAATATATTGGGAATGGGTTTAGTCTGCATTGGATTGGAGTCCCAGTATACTCTGAGTTTTCTATCCCTGTACCCATTACAGAGAAGTTGCCTTTAGTCATTGCTTCCAAGCCTTTGTTCAGCTAGGAGATAGCAGAGCACATAGCAGGGACTCCCCAGGCCTGGCCAGCCTCCTCTCTATACATGCCCTTAACCACGTTACAGTCAGCATGCTCGGTCTTCTCTCTACCCACCAGCCCTACCATCGGCATCAAAATGAGGCAAAAACGAACGTCTACTTAAGCCTTTGCTCCTCAACCTAGCCTAGTCTCCTCGAGTTTTTTATATTTACAAACCCAACTAGGTTTCTGCAGGACCCTAACGTAACCTCTTGGTCTTCCCTGGGAAACTCACTTCTGTTAAGGAACTTGAAATGCTTTGAAGTCAGACTCCATGCCATTCTCGATTACAAGGTCAGCCCCCTGAGAGTAGGGATTATGCCATCCTTCATACTAGAGGGCAGCTGGGTAGTGCAGTGGGTAGAGCAGTGGACCTGGAGTCAGAAAAACCCAAATTCAAATCCAACCTCAGACAATTACCAGCTTTGTGATCCTGAACAAGTCATTTTTCCTCTGTATTCTTCAGTTTCTTCTGTAAAATGGGGATAATAATAGCACCCACTTTCCAGGGTTGTTGTGAGGATCGAATGAGAGAATAGATATAAGGTGTTTTGCTACCTATTATTGGTAAATACGATTTTGTCCTGGCATGGTGCCTGACACATAGTAGGTACTGACTAAATGTTTGTTGATTGACTGATTAAGGGACTAATTCTTCTCCCCGCCCCCACAAAAAAAATTTATTAAGTCAAATAATCCCTGGGCTGCTGAAGAACCTGCCCTATTGCCCTCTGGAAGAATTATACCAGGTGGGTTGCCTACTGCAGCCTTAAGCAGACCCCTTTGTGGAATGGAAGAAGAGGTCAGGGATACTTGACTATGACCTTTAACCATTTCAAGGCATTGTGAGTAGATCCATCAATCAAGCATCCAATGATAGGAATCTATTGAGTACCAGACGATGACACCTTGGTGCTCTCTCTCTTCCCACTCTCGTCCAGCCTCTTCCTAAAACCCTTTCAAATGCGGAGGATTCTAGCCAATTTATCCTAATGCAAAGGATTCCTTCCCTCTCCAATCTTGATTTATAATCCTCTTTTATAAAGGCCCCTCTCCCAGCTCCCTTGCAAACTATCTGCCAGCCGGCAGGGCCATCATTAGCAGGCTGGTAACAGGATTAGGCAAAATGAGGGTCCCATTCTGGGTGCACCATTAGCCCCATGTGTTTATCAGTGGCCCACCAACAGGGCACCATGGCGCGTGGCACCGCGGGCACTCTCCGTGGTGCAATAATCATCCTTCCAAGGTCGACTTGAATTAAAAAGGATTTTCAGGGCTGTTGGTTTCTATCATCTGCTCATTTCTAAGACACAAATGCCAAAGATTAATAGTATTAGGGGGAAAATGTGTGAAGGGTAAGTCTGACTAAGAGAGGGGAAGAAGAGAGGAGGAGGGGGAAAAGAGAGAGGAAAAATATGTCAAGAAAATAATCCAAGGAGAAGCTTAACATTTTAATCCTGCTATTCATGGGGACAAAGAAATAGGTGCTGTGGATTTAGAGTAATCTCCAGCAAGTTCAAGGCAGGGTGAGGGGCTCCTCATTCTTGGGTGGCATTGAGTGGGATGGGGTGGTGGCCTATTTCTTGAAAATGCCTGTCACGTGAGAGGATGCCATGTGAAGGAGATGTGACTCCATTGGCACGGGAACTATTTACTAGGCAAGGCTGGTTCTTCTTCACTCTGGCTACCCACTCATCAAATGCTCTCATCTTCATTCAGGTCATGGGCAAAAGATGTCCTGTGGTCAAAAAGGGAGCCAGAACAGCTGCCTCTAAGGCCACCAGGATGGACTGAATATTTGGAGAGCCCCTAGATCTACTCATTTGAATAACTGTCTTGGGATTTAGACACCACCACCAAGAGCCTGGATTTGTGTTGGCTAGAATGTCTTCTACCAATTTTGTCTTCATCTTTGTAACCTCAGTTTCCCTAGTGTAGAATTTCACACATGGCCCTTAATAAACATTTACTGAATTGACCTGAATCTATCCATAGATGCCTACCTCATGTCAATTGGATTGCACAACCTTTGGGGAGCTGACCCCAAACAACCCTTGGGGAACTAGCCTGCAAATGGACCTGAAACAACAGCCCATCTTTTTGATATTAATATTCTTCCAAGGGTCCCTTATGGCTGAGAGTCATGGAACACTACAGATCCTGAGATATTGAAGTTGGGATCCCCCCAAAGAACAATGGAGAGTGTATGCAGCAGGCATAAAGAGAGTCAGCTAGGTGGTGCAGTGGGCAATGTTGGAGTTAGAGCAAGGAAGACCCAAGTTCCTGAGTTCGAATCTAGCCTTGGATGCTTGTCAGCTGCATGACCCTGGGCAAGTCACTTAACAGTTTCCCCATCTGTGAAATGGGTATCAGATTGGCATCCACAGGGCTATTGTGAAGGTCAAATGAAATAACCTATGTGAAGGCCTCTATACACCCCCTAATGTGCTCTATAAATGCTAGCCGTTGTTATTACATAGATTGCAACATATCACCAACAGAAAGAAGTAACATAAGGAAGAGATGTCAAAGATGGGAATGCAGCCTAAACCAGAGTAAAATATAATTGGGAAATATTTCACAAAGTATATAAAAATATGATAAAACATAGATAATGTGAATATGTGGTTTTCTATGTCAATATGCAGCTAGTAGGCTTTAGCGTACAGTTTAGTGGTGCCTGTTTTCTATAGGAGTTTGATACCACTGATATGAAATGTCACCAATCAGTATATCAAATAACAGGCACTTATAATATGCCTACTGTGTGACAGTCAATACAGAAACACCAATGAAAACAAAGAGATCTCTGGCCAAATGAAGCTTACTTTCTTTCCAGAAGGGATATAACTAGACAACGGGGTGAGTCACTCAGAACGGCCTCGTGTAAACAGAGTTCCAGTTCCATTCTTGTGGTGACACGCCTTCATTTGTAAAATGAGGAATTGGACTTAACTGGTTCTAAGACCCCTTCTGGCTCTAAGATAGTCCTATGCATGGAGAGTAAGGCATAATTGATGGATAGAGCGTATATGCCCAAACTATCCATGAAACGGTCCGAAGAAAATAATCAACATTCTATAGCACCCTAATGTTTGCAGAGGGCTTTATATTAGCTTTCTGTACTGTTCAGGTACAAAGTATCAGTGTTGTCCTTAAGGGTCTTAGAGATTGGTGATCAATGCCTCCTACAGTCACGCCTTCACTGTAGCAGATGGAGAGCTGGACTCCAAATCTGGGAGACCTGAGTTCAAATTCAGCCTCAGATACTTCCTATCTATATGTCCTTGGGCAGGTCACCTAACCTCTCTCTGTCTCAGTTTCCTCAACTGTAAAATGAGGGTTATAATAGCAGGGTTTTTGTAAAAATCAAATAAAAAATACTTCATAAAGCACTTTGCAAACCTTAAAGAGCTATCTAAGTGCTGGTTATTATTACCACGAAGTCACCCGGACATTCTCCCAAACCTTATAACAATGGTTTTGGTTAGTATTAATTGGAGACGAGGCCAAATGCTTCCATTCACGTCCTGCCCGCAAAGAGACTAGGTCGCGGAACTTGTTAAATAGTGAATCGCTTTAGAATTAGTTTGAACTAAATGGATTGCAATCTCATTGCGCCTACGGTACCTAGTGATAGCAGTGATTCGGAATATTAGCCCATCCATTGACCAAGGCTTCCGCACGGGGAGCCTATCTCCCAGATATAATCTGAAATAGTTTCTTCCAAAAGCAGCGCAGATCGGTGCCAAGGAAGGGAGGCCGGAGACTTGAAATGAAGTCAGGTGCTTCTAGAAATGTCCTTATGGTCTCTTCCCACCATGGGGGGTGGGGGGGCAGCTCAAATGGGCTGGAGCTGCCTACGCGCCTGCGCCATCGCCATCGATCTAAGACCAGTCTCCAATCTGGGCCTGGGCTTTGCGGATGCTCAGCAAGTTTTCCTGGGGCTTCTGGGGGCAGTATTTCCTTAAGTGACTCATTTGTAAACTCTCTGTTAGGTTAGGGGCAGGCCTGGAAATGACAAGATACCATGGGAGAGCAATGAAAAGGAGGAGAAATTCTTGAGCCGCAGTCCCCGAGCCCCAGGCTACTCCATCACAGATAGCCTTCCTGGGTAACCCAACGGAACAAGGCAATTTCAGCTCTCCCCACCAGTCCCCAGTCTTCTCCGTGACCCCTGGCCCCTTCTGTTCAGCATTCTATAAGGAATGCCACCTGTTCCCCTCAATCCACCAGTCCGGAATTATTCTGATGACTACTAGAAATGGGAGGACAGGATCTCAAAACTAAAGAGAACAATTCCTTCATTTTACAGTTGGGGAAACTAAGTCCAAGAGAGATTAATGGATTTGCTTGAGGCCACACTGGTGTGACAGACAAAAAAAAATGCTGGATTTGAAGCTAGAGGACCTGGGTTCGAATCTTGCTTCTGATACTACCTGTGTGACCTCAGACCCTAAACCTCTCTTTTTGTTTTTTGGTCATTTTTCAGTCACGTCCGACTCTTTTTGACCTCGTTGAGGCAAAGATACTGGAGAGGTTTGCCATTTCCTTCTCCAGCTAATTTTATAGATGAGAAAACTGAGGCAAACAGAGTGAAATGACTTGTCCAGGGTCACACCACTAGTGAATGTCTATGGTTGGATTTGAACTCGGATCTTCCTGACTCCAGGCCCATGGCACCGCTTAGCTGCTCCCAAACCGCCCAGGCCTCAGTTTCCTCATTTTTTTAAATGAAGAGGCTAGACTAGATGGCCTCTGACATCCCTTTCAGCTCTAGATCTCTGGTCCTTTGAGTAGCAGAGTTGGTGTCTCTGGCTCTAACTGACTAGCCTAAGGCTCTGCACCTAAGTCAGTATCAAGGCCAGAACTTGAACTCAAGTCTTCTGACTCTAAGACTAGTAAAATTTCTACTCTACCATGGTGCTAGTCTATACCTGCTACATGCTTGGAGGCATACCAGAGAAGGCTATCCCTACCTTGTGGTGCAGTGGATAGCATTCAGGATCTGGAATCTGGAAGACCTGAGTTCAAATCCGGCCTGAGATACTTACTAGCTGTGTGACCCTGGGAGAGTCACTTAACCTCTGCCTTAATCCACTGGAGAAGAAAATGGCAAACCGCTGCAGTATCTTTGCCAAGAAAACCCCATGGACAGCACTGGCATTCTATGGTCCATGGCGTCACAAAGTCAGACACAACGGAATCACAACAACAACAGGTACCTAAGCTGGGCCTTACAGGACACCTACAAATTCTTTTTTTTTTTTAGGAGGGGGGTAGTATATTCAGCAGGGTAAATACCACGGTTTGGGTGTTTCACAGGCCACAAAAAGGAGAACATCCAGGTTGGAGGTAAAAGGTAAGAAAGCTAATGCGATCTTAGGTTGGGTAAAGAGAGAGGCAGTACCTGAGTTTAAGGAGGAGATGATCCTGCCATCCTCTGTACCAGTCAGACCACGTTGGGAATATTCTTGTCAGTTCTGGTAACACAACTCAGGAGGGTGACTGATGAGGTGGAGAATGTCCAGAGGTGGCCATGTCATATGAAAGGATTGGCTGAAGGAACTGGGAATACTGAGCCTAGGTTAGAGAAGCCTGGGGGTGGGGGCGTGATGACTTTCTTCAAGTGTTGGAAAGAGTGGCATGGGAAAGAAACATAGGTTTAGGTTGCTTGACCTAAGGGGGCAGAACCAGTAGCAAAGGGTCCAAGTAGCAAAGAAACAAATGTAGGCATGATTTTAGGAAAAGCCCGCTCACAGTCAATCGCCTAGCATTTATTAAGCACCTACTGTATGCCAGGTATTGGGCTAAGTATGGGGGATACAAAGAAAGGCAAAAAAGCCCAACAAAACAATGACAAAACCCAGTCCTTCCTCTAAAGGAGCTCACAGTCTAACGAGGTATATGACACATGCAAACAAGACATATGAGATAAAGACTAGAGGGGGTTAGAAAGGCATGGGTTGCCTGCAAGGTAGCCCGTCGCCACTCACAGGGGTCTTCAAACAAAGGCTGGCCCAGAGTAGGCACTCCATATAATGCCTGTTGCCTGATTGTTATGATGTAGAGGAAATTCATGTTCAAGCTGGACTAGGTTCAATTCAATAAAACAAGAATTTGCCAAGCTCCTGCTGTGTGCTAGGTGTAGGGGATCCAAAAGACACATGTGAACCAGATGCTGTCCCCAGCAAGCTTACAATAGGATGGGGGTGGGGGACACATGCAAATATATAAATAATATGCAACATTAAGATAAATAATACATATATATGCATTAATATGTATATTATAAGCGATCTACATAAATCAATATGCATATTATAAATGATATACCTATATTAGTGTGCATATTGTAAACAATACACTTATATTAATATGCATGTCGTAAACAATCTACATATATTATGTATATCATAAATGATATTCATATCAATGTGTGCATTATAAATACGTCCACATTAATATGTACCTTGTGAAAAATACTTATTTCAATGTGTGTATTCTAAGTAATATGCCTATATTAAGATAAGTAAATAGAATATTTTTACAAAGTAAACACAAAGTAATTTGGGTGGTGGGAGGAGCAATAATGATGGAAGGTATATGAAGGAAGGGCTCCATGTAGAAGCTAGTTTTCTCAAGAGGTGGATGGAAGGAGAAGAGTGATCATTTCAGGTGTTCAAGACACTTGTGCAAAGACACGGAGAAGACTGTGTACAAGGAATAGCAAGTCAGCCAGTTTGGAGGGAATGTTGGCCATTTAAGCATGGGGTGGGGGTAAGGGTGGAGGAGAGGATGTGGTGGGGGAGGGGACAGGGTAGGTGAAGGGATGGGGGAGGGAAGGGGATGGAGTGGAGCAGAGAGTGGGGGAAAGGTGGGAGAGTGGGAAATGTGAAATCATCCTAGAAAGGGTATCTTTGCGGAATTTAAATGCCAAATCAAGAATTATGTGTTTTATTCTAGAGGAAACAGGTTGGTCAAACAAATCCCCTTGGAGGTCTCTTTCCACTCTGAGATGCAGAGACTCTGAATGTAGTTTCAACTGGGCAACTGACCAAGTCATCAACCTTCAGCTTTCCAGTGAAATATATGAGGAGGTAGGAAGGTGGCACTTTGGGGGTGGGGGGCAGAGAAGAGCCAAATGAATGCAGTCTTAGGACAAACAGGAGAACTGTGGTGAAACTTACAAAGGATTTCAAACCCTTTTAAAAGCCCGTTGATTTCTGTCCGGGGTGACCACCCCTGGGCCCTGGGCTGTGTCTCCCCAAATAGGCTCCAGGCTCTCTTTTGGATGATAAAGCTCCCAGATCTTCATCCCATAATCAGTCCCAGGTTGTGCCCCTGGGATTTCATCTCCCTGAAAAAAGGCTGAGCTTCCAGGGAAGAAACAAATTTGAATAAATTCAATTGGCAGAGTAACGATGACATGAGTGAAGATGGCAATAAAAATTAAATGAATTTTTAGATAAAAAGGCATAAAAATCATGTTTAAAGATATAAATAAGGAGCCCTGGAACTTGGGCTTTATTGTTTTTTTGGGGGGTTCCAGTGTTAATAAATTAGTGGACATAAAATGGGATAATAGCTAAAAATTGATAATAAGGTAAATTTAGATTTAGAGCAGGATCTGATCCAGGTCATGAATCTCAGCCCAGAAAAGGAGGAGGAAATAAAGTGAGAGAAAGTGTTTTTTAACTCTTAGAGGTGAGGAACCCTTTCTCTGTGCTTCTGTAGTTTCTGTAGTTTCTATGTGTTCCCAGACTACATATTCCAAAGATCCTAGATGTTCCTATCTAGAAGGGACTTCAGAGAACATTTGGTCCATTGCTTCCATTTCATAGGTGAAGAAACTGAGATCCAGAGAAGGGTAAAGAATTTTGCCTCAGTCCATAAAGTCCTAAGCCCTCTCTCTCCAAATCTTCATACAATCATAGATCCAGAGGTAGAAGAGACCTCAGAGGCTAGCTCATCTATATACTTCCCCCTCCCCTACTCATTTTACAGATGAGGAAACTGAGGCCCATGGAGGTTAAGTGACTTGCCAAAGGTGTGTGCGCGCCCACACACATGGCACTTATTACCAAATAGCAATGACAGCATTTGAACCCAGATCCTCTGACTTCAGAACCAATGCTCTTTTCCACTGTACCAATACCACACTTTGCTGGATCTCAGAGACCAGCCCCTTATTTTAATGGGGCAGAAATGAGGCTCCAGAAAGAGGAAATCACACAGAGAGTCCATGGTACCTGGACTGAGAATTCTGGTTTCCTAATTTCCATTTCAGACCTATTTCCACTGTCAGAGCATTCTAGATCTCAAAATATATCCATCGCCTTTCCTCAGAGAACCATACCTTCCATTCATGGGAAGAAGTAATTTTGGGGGTGAGGAGGGACACACTGAGAAAATGGGAGGGGGTTAGGCAGGAGTCTCTCCCCCACTGTGGAAAGGCCACCTTCTCTGAGGTTCTTCTGATAATGCTCTGAAAATCAGAGCTTAGAGTTGTGAAGGGACCTTTGAGACTGCTGAGGACAGCCTTCTCTCTTTACAGATGGGGAAACTGAGGTCCAGAGAGATGAAGGGAAGCTTACATGGTTTTGGAGTAGTCCTGTTGGCATTCAAACTGAGGTCACCTCCACATGCAGCTTTCTTCCCACTGTACCATATGGCTTCCCCAAAAGTTGTAGAATATACCTTACCCTACCCTACACTACCCCCCCTCTCCTCCCCTCCCCTCCCCTATCTTCCCTTTCCCACCTCTATCCACTCCTATCCTCGCTTCCTCCCCTCCTCTCCTCTCCTCCTCTCTCTTCCCCTCCTCTCCTCCCCTCTACCTCTCTCTCTCCTCTCCTCTCCTCTCCTCTCCTCTCCTCTCCTCTCCTCTCCTCTCCTCTCCTCTCCTCTCCTCTCCTCTCTTCTCCTCTCCTTTCCTTCCCTCTCCTCTCCTCTCTTCTCCTCTCCTTTCCTCCCCTCTCCCTCTCTTCTGCTCTCCTCCCTCCTCCTCTTCTCCCTCCTGTTGTTCCTTGAAGGCCATAGCTGCCAGCATTATGAGCAGAGCTGTGAGTTTCCTGTAGATAGCCCTACAATTCTCACTCCAGAGCTGGGATCTAGTTTGGGGGATGGGGGAAGCAGGGGTTGGGGGCAGGAGAGGCAGGATCCAGCTCACCATATCATACTTTACACAGTGAACACAAGGAGCCTGGGAAATAGATTCTCGCTTCAAACCTGACAAGGTTTCACACATTGCTCCTTTTATTGGAGGGGGTAGAGAGAAAAAAAAAACCATCACCCTGCCGGAACCCATGTCTGTGGCTATGTTAATGCTGGACTGGGCTCCTTGCCAGGACATTAAGTGAAATCGAATTCTTGAAACCCGCTTTAATCAGCAGATTTTTAAGGTTAGAATTACTCTCTCCTCTAGAAGCCTTGCCAAGGTTAATTCGGTCCTGAGCATGCAGAATTAATGGGCTGGACAGAGGGAAACAGCTTTTCCCCCTAATTTTTCCCACTTCTTTCTCCAGTTTACAAAGATCTCTAAAAAAGGAGAGGGTACAGCATGCAGAGCCCTTCTGGGAAGGAAGCAGCAACCCACCAGCCACAGATGATCACGGAGGGGAGAGGCAATGCTGGCGGTGACACAGAAATACAGAATTCTGCTCAATGCAGACACAATGCAGCCTTGTCCTCTCCTGGGAGAAGGCCATGTGGAATCTAGTCAGTCCTCCCTCTGGGTCTTCTGAGTCAAAGCCGCTAGAGGAGGCCTGCTCCCCTGACCATTTCCCACTCCAGAAAAAAAAAGCTTAACATTTTAAAGGAGGTCAGACTGAATCAGACAAGTGTCTCACCACTCTGACTCACCCCTTAGAGAGGTGCAACTAGGGTGGGGCAATAAGCACTTTCCCTCAGGGTGCCAAATTTAAAGGGTGCCTATTGTCATTCATTAAAGTAGAAACAGCAGGATTTAGTATAGATCTAGCAGAAATAATTCGTTAAAACAGGAAATTACCAAATAGTGGGCCTGGTCTAAAGGCCTATGCTGAACTGGATTGATTTGAATAGAATTAAAATTCCTAGCTTCTTTTAAGGCTCATCTCAGGGGTCACCCCTTCTTCCCAGGTAAGTTTCTTCCCCTGTCACACCAAGTTCAAGCATTCCCCCTAAACCCCAGATTGATGTGTGCCTTTTGTCACAGTACAGGTTTGTGATGCTTGTCCTGGGAGTACACTTCCTGGTTTTGGCTCCTCCTCCTCAAGTTAGGTCCCAGCTGGTCCTGGCCTTTGGTGGTCAGTGAATTTTCTCCAGACCAATTATGGGACATACAACAGATGTCATCAGGGATGACCAGAAAACTATTTTCTACATCAAGATTTCTGTTGGCTGGTTCCATTCAGTTTCGCAAACATTAATTACCTACCATGAGCAAGGAACTGTGCTTGGTGGGTTTTCATTTTTTATTTTATTGCTCTTGCGATTTCATTGATCTAGAGAACTCTCAGTGAGGAAATTCCCTCTACCAATGTGGGTGGGCAACTCTAGTGCCATTTGTAGTCTTAGAGATTACCTAGGGGCACTCAGAAGTTAAATGACTTGGCCAGCTAATACATGTCAGAGAAAAGAACGTAGGTCTTCCTGACTCTAGGGTCGGATTACTACCCACTAAAGATGCCTCTCAGGATTCAAAGTCAAAAGCAAAAGTCCTTACCCTCAGGGAGCTTACATTCTTCTGGGGGTGATGATAGTGGTGGGATTAACATGTGTGCAGTGAACTAAATAGAAAAGACAGAAAAGGCTCTGGTAACAGGGCATCAGAAAAGAGTCTCTGGGGAGAGGAGACGGTACCCGGGCCAAACCGTGAAAGAAGCAAGGGATTCTAAGTCAATTTTAAATCAGCATTTTGTATTTACAAGGTCCTCAGAGTACATCAGGATCCTCAACAGGCACCCCGGTTACTGAAGCAAAAACAAAATAATCCTTCTCCTGAAGGGGGTGAATGGGGGGAGCAATGTATACTCAAATCAAGCCAACAAATATTTATTAAGCACCTACTATGGCCTCAGCACTGGGAATGCAAAGAAACGCAAAAGGCAGTCCCTGCCCTCAAGTAGCTCACACTCTAATGGGGGAGACAACATGTAAACAACTGTATACAAACAACATATATGCATATACATACACATATAGGCAAGAGGGTTAGGTGGTGCTATAGTGCATAGAGAACTGAGCATGGAGTCAGGAAGGCAGGTCTTCTTGAGTTCAAATCCAGCCTCAGATACTTACTAGCTGGGTGACCCTGGACAAGTCATTTAACATCTGTTTGCCTCAGTTTCCTTATCTGTAAAATGAGCTGGATAAGGAAATGGCAAACCATTGCAGTATTTTTTTTTTTGCCAAGAAAACCCCATGGACAGTATGATCTATGGGATCGCAAAGATTCAGAGACAACTGAATGACTAAATATGTACTAGGTTTAAAAATAAAAGTAATTGCAAGGTGGGTAGAACATTAACAACTGGGGGAACCAGAAACAAATCTCTTCTAAGAGACAGCACTTGAACTGAATCTGGGAGAGAGCGGGGAATTCTAAGAAGCCAAGACGAGAAAGGGGTGCATTCCTGGCATGGGGAACAGTGTGCAAAGGCATATGGAAGAAGGTATGTCCAATTCAGGGGACAATTAGCAGTCCAGTTTAGCTGAAATGCCGAGAGCATGAAGAGTAATATAAAGTGAGTCTTGTAAAGTCGGCAGGAGCCAGGCTATGGAATGTATTCCATACCAAGTGAAGGGGAGTGGTATAAAGGCCAGCAAAGTGGGACTTTTTACTTTTTTTTCTTTTGGAGTGCTTCTCAGCACTCAAACAATCAAAAGTGCCTTTGATTGAGTCTTGCCTTTGTAGGAAGGCCCATATCCTTTTGCTAATTAGGTCAGGAGAGGTGCAAAGCCCTTGGGCCCTGAAAAAGGGCATATATACTCTGAGGGTAGTTAAGCTACAACTCTCAGAACTGTGGGAGCAGAGGTTTGCTTTGGAGGCTCACTCACTGAAAGAGTGTTCGCGTGATTTGGCCAGAGAGATTCTGGGTAGCCCTTAAGGAGCCCCCTCCTCCCCTCCTCTACTTTGAAAACCCAACTGTTGGTGCTTCTCTCTCTGGTAACTATGTGTGTATTATCTTGGTCAGACAGTTGGAAGCCCCATCCATTGATTTGTGTTTATTTTCTCTGTCTATAATTTCTGCTTGTGATTTCAGTTTGTGTTTTCTCTGAAGTTCAGGGTACTGACTTTTTCCCCTGAACTAAGTGAATGATAGATGTATGTTTAATTAAAGTGAGATTGTAAACCCCATAAAGTCACTTTCCTTAGAAAAGCAGATCAAAGAATCTGTGCTAGCAGCCCTCCTATGTGCTGGTGTTATTGGCCTTATACCTCTACAGCGGCTGCAAGCGGCATTGTTGTTACAAGTGGGTTTTATCCATTTGTCCAGAAAAAAAGGTGATGAGGGTTTGAATTAGGGCAGTGGGCATATGAGTGTCAAGGAGGTGGTATACAGGAGGAATGCTATGAAGGGAGACTTGACAAGACCTAACAAATCACTGGATATGGGAGAAGGGAGAGAGAGAGAAGAGTCCAAAATGGCTCTAGCTTCAGACTCAAAATATGGGAAGGAGAAGATGGTTCTTATTCAGGTTCCAGTTGGACTAGATGGCCTCCGAGGGCCTTTCTACTTGAAATTCTGTCATTCTGGAGTTCAAATTCTGGCTATGCTATTTGCTAACTGTTCAACCTTGGGCAGGTCACTAAACCTGTCTAGACCAGAGGAACCTCATCTATAAAATAAGGAGGTTGGACTACCAGGTGTTGGTCCCTTCTAAATCTAAAGTTATGATCATTCCAACAGTCTGTGCAGGGGTAGGAAAATTCTGAGGTCAACAACCAGGAGGCAAAGGATCAATTCATGCCATATAATGATCAACCCAAAGGACTGGGTATGTTTAGCCTAAAGAAAAGATGACTTGGTGGGGGGGGCATGAACTCTATATATCCTAAGATCTTGACATCTATAGATCACACTTATTATACTACCAAAGGCAAGCTGAGGTCTTTAGACACAGCTCAGAATAACTTATCCCTAAATAAGCTGTTTCATCTACTCTCTCCCCCAACCTCTCTTCTCCTGCCAAATCTCAAATTCTGGGCTCTATTTCTCATTTTGTCCTTAGAAGGCATTGGGTTCTTGATGAAGGATAAGACCACCACACAGCCAAATCCTGCTAGACCGAGGACTGTTCTCTTACTAGTTGAGCCAGGATCTCCTTGTCTTCCTCTCCCTCCTCCTCTTCTTCTTCTGCCTCCCCTTTTTCCTGTTCTTCCTCCTTCAACACCTCAATCTTTTCCTTTTCTTTCTCTTTCCCTCCTTCCTCTTCTTCCTCCCCTCCTCTTTCATTTCCTCTTCCTCCTCTTCTTCTGCCTCCCCTTTTTCCTCCCTCACCTCCTTGATCTTCTCCTCCTCCCCTTCTTTCTCTTCCTTTCCCTCTTTTCCTCCTTTTCATCTTCCTTCTCTTTCCCTTCTTCCTCTGATTCCTCCCCTCCTCTTTCATTTCCTCCTCCTCTGTCTTCTCCTCCCTTTCTTCTTCCTCTTCCTTTCCCTCATCTTTCTCCTCTTCCTCCTCCTCCACTTCTTCCTCCTCTTCTTTCTCTTTCTCTTCTTCCTCCCTCTTCACCTCCTCTATCTTTTCCTTCTCCTCCCCTTCTTCTTCCTGTTCCTTTCCCTCCTCTTTCTCTTCTTCCTCCTCCTCTACTTCTTCCTCTCCTTCTTTCTCTTCCCCTTCCTCCTCCTTTTCCTCCTCTATCTCCTCCTCTTTTTCTTTCTCTTCCTTTACCACTTTTTCCTCCTTTTCATCTTCCTTCCCTTTCCCTTTATCCTTCTCCTCTTCTTCCTTCTCTTCTTCCTCTTTCCCTTCTTCCTTCTTCACCTTCTCTATCTTCTCCTCCTCCCCTTCTTCTTCTTCTTCTTCTTCCTGTTCCTTTCCTTGCTCTTTCTCTACCTCCATTTTTCCTCCCCTTCTTTCTCTTCCTTTCCTTCTTTTTTCCTACTTTTCATCTTCCTTCTCTTTCCCTTCATCTTTCTCCTCTTCTTCCTCCTCCTTCTCTTCTTCCTCCTCTTTCTCCTCCTAACTTAGCCTGAGAGTAGCCTCATCATCCAGACAGGGGACCAGATGGCCATTATGGAGAGGTCACTTCTTCCCCTGGAGAGGTCACAGTTCCTACGCTGGTGGAGTGAAAGTTCCCAATACTCAGTTCTTTTAAATAAGAGGGAAAAAAACTATTCGTTTCTCTCCCTTTCTTAGAGTTATTGTGGGCTTATTCTAAAATAATCAGATGCGCGAGAAGGGCTCTAAGAGCTCTTCGTGAATATAAATGAAAAGGAAAAGAATTGAAAACTCCAGGGAGGACGGTGAGAGCTTTGAAACCCTCCTCCCCACTGAATTACTGCAGGCAGCTTTTTTTTTTCTTACACAAAATCCTCCTGGATTTGGTTGAGATTTTTCCACACCAAATTCCCAGCTCCGCTCCTCAGCACCTAAATCAATCTTTACAGAACAAATCACATCGAACCCAGGGGCTTGGCAAAGTTAAAAACCTTTGGGGCCCATTTTCTTGGCACCAAGCTTGAGCTCACATACAGCGTCCCTCCCCAGAAGCTGGAGGGGATGGGGAAAGGGCTGGAGGAGGGGACTCTTTTGCTGGGAAGGCGGGGATTTCTGGGGTCTATTGCAGGGAGAGAAGGTATAAAGGCTGCATAGCTCCCAGTTTGGAGGGTTCTTTCCTCCCACCCTCTCTGAGGCAATCTCTTCTCTGCTAACATACTCTCCTCTGCCTGACAGCCAATTTCTCAGTCCCCTCTCTTCTCCTGCTCAGAGGGAGAAAAGGCCAAGTGAATTAACCTCATGACCAGAGGGCCCACTGAAGTTCTCCCAGCCCCAAGGGATGCTGGGAGTTTGCATCAGAGGCCCCTGCCAAACAGTCTGCCCAAACCAATTGGCTCTAACTGGATGCTGGCAGGCTGAACTCATAAGATAAGAAGGGTCATCTTCATGACTCATGTTTGTGTCATCCTGGGAGGAGAATTCCTCTGGAAAAAAAAATGGGTTCCAGGTGAGTCAACCAGGAGAGTCCAAAAAACTGAATGAATAGGAGATTAGCTCACAGGGTGCAGGGATAAGGACAGGATGGCCATGCTGTACTCAAGCCTGCAGGATCACATCTGGAGAGGATATAATAAGCTAAGGCCTGTAGTCCAGTAGGGAACAGCTCTGGATTTAAAGGGACAGCTAACCCCAGCTTAGGCATTCATTAACAAGGGAGATGGAGGTAAGTTGCCTCTGAAGCCACTCCCAGCTTGAAAGTCATGATCATTCTTTGATTCTATACAAAGAGAAGAAAATTCTGAAACCCACGAACAGAATGCAGATGGGCCTCAAATTCATACCATGAACTTGGGAGTCGTTTGAAGAAACTGGAAATGTTTAGTGTATAGAAGGAAGGTTTGGGGAGAATCTAAGCACTGGCTTTGAAGGGCTGTCCTATAGAAGAGGCAGAGGAGTCAGACTTGTTCCCCTTGGCCCCAGAAGATAGAATCGGAGAGAACAGGCAGACATTGTCGCTGTTCGGTAGTTTTCGGTTGTGTCCACCTCTTTGTGACCCATTTGGGGTTTTCTTGGCAAAGATACTGGAGCGGTTTTCCATGTCCTTCTTCAGCTCATTTTACAGATGAGGAAAATGAACAAACAGGGCGAAGTGACTTGCCCAGGGTCTCATAGACAGCAAGTGTCTGAGGCCAGATTTGAACTCAAGTCTTTTTGACTCCTGGGCCAGCCCTCTATCCACTGTACTGGGGGAAGGCAAGCCCCTGGGAGAATTCAGAAAGGCCTCATTCAGGAGAAGGTGCCTGAGCCAAGCCCTAAATGGAGACAGGAATCCCAAGAGGTGGCAGTCAGAAAGGCATTCAAGGCATGGGAGACAGCTTTTGCAAACACACATAGGTGGGAGATGATGTACTGTGTATGGGAAGCCAGAAGTAGGATAGTTTGGGTGGAAAGGGGAGTAGGAGTGGGAAGAGGAGGCCGATGTTGAATTAAGACCAGGAAAGGAGCCTGGGGGCAGACTGTAAAGGGCTCTGTCCTCCTCTGTCTTGACTCATCCTCAACTTTGGATTCCATCGATCACGCTTTGGCTTACACATTCTCTCCTCACTTAGCTTTGTGACACTTTTCTGTCCTGGTTCTCCTCCGGTCTGTTCCTCTTGTCTCTTTTGCTGTATCATCATCTACCTCTTCTCCATCAGGTGTGAGTGTCCTTCCCCTCTCTATTCTCCTCCTTCAAACCTTCAATGGCTCTATATTGCTTTAGGACCAAATACAAAGTCTTTAACCTGTCATTCAAAGCTCTCTACAATCCTTTCCAGACTTACTTCGCATTACTCCCCCTCTCTTCACCAGCTCTATTGCTAAATCAGTTGTTCCCTGAAGCCAATATACATTTCCCTTCTTTTGGCGTTTGTACAAGCTGTCCCCCAAGCCTGGAAGGCTCTCTTGCCTTACTATGGCTCCTTAGGTCTCTGGCTTACTATTGATTCTTAGACTTTGGCTCCCTTCAAAGCTCCATTAAATTGCTGCTTCCTATGGAAAGTCCTTCCTCATCCTCTTTTTTGTTAAAACCTCCTCTCTCCTGAAATGATTTTTAAAATTTATCTGTATATATGTGATTTCCCCTCAGTAGAATGGAAGCTTCCAGAAGGCAGGCCTGGCTTGTCTTGGTCAATGCCCAGCACGCTGAACTGAACTGACTCCATGGTGATGAGACTGACCATTTACTAGACTGAAATGCTAAAGAAGTCTCTTTAGCATCTGGGACCTGCTGGATGAGCAGGAGATGTTGATGGAATCATACTCAGCTATGGACAAGGTAGAGTCTTAAGAATATCCAGGCCTGACAGTGGAGGAAAAGGGAGTTTCTTTTTAAACCTACCCAAGCGACCTCCTTGGGCTGCCTCTTTCAGTCACAGGATTCAATGGACAGGATCCAGATCTTTCCTAGAGTCACTTCTAATCTGGGACTGGCACTCTTCGCAGCTCAGAATTGGCTAACAAATGCCAAGGAAGAAAGATCAGGGCTGAAATGAGCTCAGGAGATAGTCTAAAAATTAACTATGGAGAGGCAGCTGAAGTCAGATCTTTCTGAGCAAGGGAACAGAAGGATTGATTTGTAGCTGGCAAACAGACTAGTCTGACCAGCTATCCAAATCCAATCCACTGGTCCATGCTCTGGTATAACTGGAAACGGCATGTGTCTTCTATAGAGAGAAGAGCACGACCCAGGATGAAGCTTGTTCCCTTTGGCTGAGCAAGCCATTTCAACTCCACTCAATTAAACACCTATTTATTGAAGCCTGACTAAGTGCAGGGATCCTATATGAGGCACCAGGCACACAAAGGTGAACAAGACACAATTCCTGCCATCAAGAAAGTTACATTATAGGTAGTGAAAATGAGAGCAAGCAGCAGAACGGGAAAGCACCCCTGCCCTTAGGATGCTTACTTTTTACTGGTAGAAAAAATCCCAACATCCTTATCTTTAAAATGGAGATTATAACAACACCTTCCTGATACAGCAGGGGAGGATAAGCTGAGTCCTCTGGAGTTCAAACCCTTGTCCTCATGATATATTCTTCCACATACCCTCAGCTCCCCCTGCTCAACCCTTGTATAGACTGAAATTCCTCTGGGGCAGAGCCTTCTAGGGATGATACCCATACTCTCTTTGGTTCATCAGAGAATCCACCTGAGGACCTCATGTGATGACACACACTAGTCTCCAGTGAGTGTCATGTGAGTGGGGGACTTTAGGACAAGAATCCTATCATAGGTTTGGAGCTACAAGAGACCTTTGAGGTCATCAGGTCTGACCTCCTTATTTTACAGAAAGAGGGATTTGAAGCCCAGAGATTTGTTAAATGATTGGCTGAGGCCACACAGATAGTAATAAGCCACATTGCCAGGATTTGAACTCAGGTGCTTTGAATGGATCCAGCATTCTTCACTGCCCCATGCTGACTCCTGAGCTAAAATAAAAAGATGTAAGGGCAGCGAGTACCTGGACCTCCCCCTCTTCTGATCCAAGCACTTGACTAGATATTGTCTTCTATCATCCCCAAACTTTTCAGATTGTGCCAGTTGGTCTCCTGTTCTCTGAATCTGGACTGATCTCTCTCCCTCCCCATTTCTGTGGGCTGCCTTCCCTTAAAACATAACTCAGATGCCAATTTCTCCAAGAAGCCTATAGTAATAGCTCACATTTGTGTAACAGGTCAAGGATTGCAAAGAGCTTTACAAATGTTGTCTCATTTAAGCTTTTCAATAACCCTGGGAAGTAGGAGCTGTAATTTCTCCCATTTTACAGATGAAGATACTGAGCCAGGCTGAGGTAAAGTGACTTGCATAGGGTCACACATCTAGTAAATGTCAGAGGCCAGATTCAAACCAGGTCTTCCAAACTCCAGGTCTAACTCTGTAACTCACTCTCTCTCTCTCTCTCTCTACTTTGCCACCTAACTGCCTAGCCCTTGCACCCCACAAAGCATTTTGTTTTGCATCTGTTAAGTACCATGTATTTACCCTGTATTATTATTTTGTGTTACAGTTATCTGTGTCACTGTCTTAGCCCTCCTCTAAATTGCAAGATCCCTGAGAGCAGGAACCATACCTGAGCAGCTCCCTCCCCATTTCAACTGCCTTTTATTACTTATAATAACAGAAATAAGAGCTCATCATTATTTCAAGTTCACCAGGCACTTTAACTCAAGATCTCGCTTGATCCTCACAGCTCCTCTGTGAGGAAGCTTTGCTGTTATCTCCATTTTAAAGGTAAGGATGTTGTTTCTTCCCAGTAAAAAGTAAGCACCTTGAGGGCAGGGACACTTTCCTGTTTTGTCCTTAGATCCCCAGGGTTATAGCCCATGTTTGGCACATAGTAGGTGCATTAAACTGAAATGCTGTAACTTGAAGGGAATCACAAGCAAAAGGTTAAAACTATGGCATGTTTAGATTTCTTGGGGATATAAGAAGACAGGAGGAAAATAGCTGTTTGCTCAGAGAATAATGATCAACCATTCTCCATTGTGGTGAGAAAGCATTCCTGTATCTTATATTAATCAATTAATTAGACATTGATTTAATGAGAGGCAGTCTGGCTTAGTGGATAAGCAATAAATCTCAAAGCCTGGAAGGCCTGGGTTCTAATTTCACCTCTGCTGCAAATGGGCCATATGACCTTGGGCAAAACATTTAATCTCTTTGTGCTCTAGACAGAAGAGTCAAACATGAGACCCACATGCCCATGAAGCCCACAGTACTCCCAAACCAAAATAAAACATAATTGGAAAATATTTAACAAAATAAATAAAAACACAATAAAACAAAGATAATGTTACTATGTGGTTTTCTAAGTCAATATGTCATCCAAAGGGAACCTTATTATTGTTTAATGACCCCTGTTTCTATTAGAGTTTGTCACCATTGCTCTAGCCAGGAGTGGAGAATCTGCAGCCTCCAGGCCATATGTGGCCCTCTAGGTCCTCAAGTATGGCCTTCTGAATTCTGTCAAAGGGCTGCACTTGAGGACCTAGAGGGCCACATATAGCCTGGAGGCCACAGGTTCTCCACCCCTGCTCTAGGTAGTTTTCTAAGACCATAAGTTGTGCTGGCCTGAATTGGTAGAGGGACTTCCTCTTCTGGGAGTTCCCCATAGCAGTAAAATCATAGGTCTAGTTCTAATGGCTGTCCTTATTCAATGAAGTGTTGGCCCTGGGGGTTGTAGAAATATCATGTTCGTTTCAACTTGACAAACCTGTATAGGTACCTATTATGTGCTTCAAATTTCCTGCCCTCATGGAGCTTACAGTTTAGTAATAGAATAAACAATTCAGAAAACCATGCCATAACAGTAAATGAGACACGTATCAAAGAGGTCCAAAAGGCCAAGATCACTGGCATCCAATCCATAGATAAGTCTATCTCAGAGATAGAAAGAGGCTTGCTGAGAGGCAGCTCCCAGTCTTTACCAAGTCCCTTTCTAAGATAGTCCGTGGAGCCATTTCCAATGTCAGCAGCCAACAGCCTCCTTCGGGCAGGCTGAGGGAGTACTCACACCTCCAGGCTACTGGACAGGGGAGGGAGCCCTGCTTCTTCCTCAAGATGAGGGGGTCCACCATCCCACCCTGGATTAGGAGACGGTCCCAAGAAGCTGCTCACTTGGAGTTGAGATGGTATAGGTTGAAACCTGGCCTCCAACCCTTGTTTTCCCTTTAAATCTGAACCTAACCAACATTAATGAAAATAAGCAGTTCCACTAACACAGTAGAAAAAAGGTTGTACATGAAACTCCAATTGTACAATTCACTTTCCTTTTAAACTATAGAATAAATTCTTCCAGAGCTAACCTGCTTGCCTGTGACTTCTAACTTGGCTCTATCACCTGTTAGCTGTATGACTGAGGGTGAATCATTCAATTTCTCTGTGCCTCAGTCTCTCCATTTGTAAAACATGGATGATAAGACCTGCCCCCCACTAGGTGGTTGGGAGACCCAGGTAAGATGGCATAGCTCAAATATTTTGCATACTTAAAGTGCTCTTGCAAAATCCAACAATCGTCAATATTCTTGATGATATTAGTTAAAATGTGAGCTCTCTGGGAGGAAGAATTGGTTTTTTCCTTTTCTTTTCTTCCTTTCCTTTCTTTTCCTTTCTTTCTTTCTCTTTCTTTTTTCTGTCTTCCTTCCTTCCTTCCTTCCTTCCTTCCTTCCTTCCTTCCTTCCTTCCTTCCTTCCTTCCTTCCTTCCTTCCTCCTTCCTTCCCTCTTTCTTTCTCTTTCTTTCTCTTTTTCTTTCTTTCTTTCTCTCTTTCTTTTCCTTCCTTCCTACCTTCTTTCTTTCTTTTCCTTCCTTCCTACCTTCCTTCCTTCCTTTCTTCCTTCCTTCCTTCCTCCCTCCCTCTCTCCCTCTCTCACTTTCTTTCTTTCCTTCTATCTCTTCTTTCCTTCCTCCCTTCCTTCCTCCCTTCCTTCCTCCCTCTCTTCCTTCCTCCCTCCCTTCCTTCCTCCCTCCATCCCTTTCTCCCTTCCTCCCTTCCTCCCTTTCTGTCTTCCTCCCTTCCTTCCTTCCTTCCTTCCTTCCTTCCTTCCTTCCTTCCTTCCTTCCTTCCTTCTTTCTTTCTTTCCTTCCTTCCTTCCTTCCTTCCTCCCTCTCTTCCTTCTTTCCTTTTTTTAGTATATATATATATGTATGTATGTATGTATGTATGTATGTATGTATGTATATCCCCAGAGCCCAGTATGGTGGCTGGTACATAGTAGATATTTAATAAATACTTGTTGGTAGATTGGCCCTTCAATGGAAAGGCCTACTATGAGGTCACTAGGAAAGAAAAAGGCCCCACAATAGAGGAGGCCTTGTGCCTCAGCTGTCTATTTCTTTGTGGCTGCTGATCCTACATACATTATCCCACTGCACAGTGAGTGTATTCTCTGGTAATCACCTTTTCATTTCCTTCATCTTCATCTTTCTTTTAAGTCCTAACTAAAATCCCATCTTCTATAGGAAGCCTTCCTCAGCTCTTCTTAATTCTAGTGCCTTCCCTCTGTTAATTATTTCCTATTTATCCTGTGTATAGCTTGCTTTGCATATATTTGTTTGAATGTTGTCTCCTCCATTAGATAGACTATAAGCCCCTTGAGGGCAAGGACTGTCTTTTGCCTCTTTTTGTATCCCCAGTGCTTAGTAGAGTGCCTGACACACAGTAGGTGTTTAATAAATCTTTATTGATTTATTGCTTGATTGAGCACCTTCTCAGGCCTCCATGAACCCATCATGGTTCTTCCTACAGCCACACCCTCCCTATGGGCACAGTTCTTCTGAAGGAGGGTGGCTGCCCCTGCAGCTTTCTTGCTGGAGATAAGCAAGCCACAGGCTTCTCATATTAACTGCACTGCCTGGGCCTGATCCTGCTCCACTCTTAACTTCGGCCTCACTTTTTCTCTATTCTGCCGTATGAACAAGGGCACGGTAAGATAGAAGGCGGTATTTTAACATGTGTAATGACACGCAGGCTGCACGTGTTACAAATTTCCTGGATGTATGAAATAGGAAAGAAACAGATTTTCCATCGCCTGCAACTATTCTGCAGCTTTAAAATACGAGCCTTCTGAATCCAATATGCAGCTGACCTGCGTGGGGGCCACGACTGAATCTTACAGGCAGGATGGGGAGGCTGGGTGGCTTAGAGCCCTCGGGCACCTATGGATAATTCAATCCAGCCTGTCTCCAGTTCTACATCTGGGATGCTTATGAGGAGGGGGGAGAGCTGCTCTCTCCTCCCACCCCCAAACCCCTCGGGCTTCCCAGCCTCCGCGAAGGAGGACAAGCCAGGCAACATCCAATGTCGCTGCTAATAATAATGCGACCAGCTCACGTGGACATGCCGCCAGTTGCTTTCTCAACCCAGTGGATCCATGGGACAGTGATGCAAGGGAACTAGACAGGTATTTTTTTACATATGGGGAAACTGGTGCCAGAGAGATTAGTTAATAATAATAATAATAAATGTACACGTATATTGAAGAAGTCATATAGCTTGATAGAATAAGCATTGCCTCAGCAGTCAGAGGACCTGAGTTCAAATCCTACTTCTGTCACTTACTACCTATGTGGTTTGGGGTAAGTCCCTTTACCCCTCTGAGACTCAGTTTCCTCATCTGTAAAACGAGAGGGCTACATTAATTTATAAATTAAGTTCCTAAGGTCCCTTCCAACTCTAGATCTAAGATCCTATGATCACCATGGACACCTCTACCTCCAGGGTTATTATCCCATGAGGCTACATACATGTAATATATATTACAATAAACCCAGACAAATATATATTAAATAAATTCATACAAACAAGATCACATCAACATCAAGGATCTGTGATTGCGAATGGTGTGGGAGTTTCCACCATCAAAGCAGGTACTTGTTAAATAAGTTTTGTGGAATTCCCTGAGGCTCAGGGGCATTACACGACTTGTCCAAGGTCATATAGCTAGAGGCAGGATTCAAACCCCCAACCAGCCCCCTATCCATCACATCATGGTATGTGTGTATACAAATATACACCCATGTGAATGTGAGAACACAATCCAGTGTGGGAGTATCTTTACCTGGGGTCCATGAACTTGTGTGAAAAATATTTTAACCATTATATTTCTGTATAATCAGTTTCCTTTGTAATTCTTTGTATTTCACTTTGTACATTTGTTAATATCATTCTGAGAAGGGGTCCATGGAGAACAGCTTACTGGCTGTGTGACCCTGAACAAAGTATTTACCCTCTCAGTGCTCTCTGAGAACTCTCTCTGCTCAGGAAACTCTCTGTGACTAAAAGGCCCAATGAGAGAGGGAGTTCCTCATTGGAGCTCCCTATGTTACTCTAGGGATGAAATTGCAAGTCTTAGTACATTTAGAAAATAGATGGATAGATAGATAGATAGATAGATAGATAGATAGATAGATAGATAGATAGATAGATAGATAGATAGATGGATAGATGGAGGGATGGATAGATAGATAGATAGATAGATAGATAGATAGATAGATAGATAGATAGATAGATAGATGGATAGATAGATGGATGGATGGATAGATGGATGGATGCATAGATAGGTAGATGGATGCAGAGAAAGAAAGAAAGAAAGAAAGAAAGAAAGAAAGAAAGAAAGAAGAGAGAAAGAAAGAAAGAGAAAGAAAGAAAGAAAAAGAAAGGAAGGAAGGGAGAGAGAGAGAGAAAGGAAGAAAGGTAGATGGATGCATAGAAAGAAAGATAGACAGATGGATAGATGCATAAATAGATGACAGATAGATAGATAGATAGATAGATGGTTGCATAAGTAGACAGATGGATACATAGATGGATAGATACATAAATAGATAGATGAATAGATAGATAGATAGATAGATAGATAGATAGATAGATAGATAGATAGATATAATGGATATGTCCCACTAAAGTCTTCACTGAGATATGGTGATGACCTTGCATCAAAGTCCACTTCAGTTAAAGCATGAGTACTTCTGGTCAGTCCAACCAAGTTTGGAAGGCTTCGAGTATTGGCTCAGCAACCAGGCCTGGATGTATGTCTTTGGTCCCAAGATGAGCCAAGCTAAATTTGGAGCTGCTGATCACCAGGGCAGCTGCAATTCATGAAGACTGTCTAGTGAGGAGCAGGGAGGCGCTGTACCCGGTGATGGTGGAAGGAATACTCACACCGACGAAATCATAGATCTTTCAAGCATGGCATAATAGATCTGTGAGCTCATCGGTATGGGTGCACCCTCCATTGGTGCAGATCACAATCCATTCATGCCCTCTCCTTTCAGGTGATTCTTGTCCATGTCTTTTCAGAAATGCTCCATAGATGATCCACCCAACTTGAAGGAGGAGACCTTCCCTTCAGTCTCTTGATGCTCTGTGCATATGCCAATGAAGCACGTGGGCTGACTATCTGTTATTTACCGGTTTCACTACATGACTAGTTCACTCCTTTTCTTGTCCTTGACGACAAAGAAATGGGAGGAGACGGAAGAAAGAAAGAGGAGGAGGAAGAGGAGGAGGGGAAAGAGCGGTAGAAAGAGAGTACAGGGAGAAAGAAAAGAGGAAAATAAAGAAGGAGAAAGGAAAAGGAAATAGAGAAGAGAAAGGAGGAAGAGAAGAGGGAAGAGGAGAAGATAATAGGATTTCGTTGTTACGTAGTACTTGATAGTCATTATCAATGTTATCCTCACAACAGCCCTGTGAAGTAGGCAGTGCAAGTAGTATTATCTCCATTTTACAGTTGAAAAAAAATTGAGTCCTGGGGAATTTAAGGGATTCCCCCAACATCAATAAAAATAATGTGATGGTTGAGCCGGAATTCAAAGGAACCCAGGTCACCTGATGCAGGATGCTGTTATCTTCCACCAGCCCACATTGTCTTTGCTTCTGTCTGTGCTACCTCTCCATATCCTGGCCATTTCCCCTCCTGGCAGTGTCTCCACCAGAACTCTAATTAGAGATCTCCTCTCCCAGACACACCTTTGCCTTCCTGTTATTTTCCTATAGGCTAGACTCCAGCTTTGACTGGATGCCCCTAGAGCTTAGCTTTAAACACATATGCGCGCGCGCGCGCGCACACACACACACACACACACACACACACACACACACACACACACACACATTCAGTCAAGCTGAGGGGTTGGAAAGTAGGTGGCTTTTCCTTTCCCCCAGATACCTCCTTCGCCAAGGCCTGGACCCCTAACTTGGCTTCCAGGCATGGCTGCCACCAAGTATCGCCAATAGGTTGCTGGGGACTCACGAGTATGTTTTTTGCTCCTATACCTCGGAGGCATTTCCCATCTGTGTTTGCTAATCATCCCTGAGATCGGGGAGACCTGCAGCGGGGCCAGCGGGCACGGCTTGGAAGCCCAAGAGCAGAGCAGCTGCTGCAGGCGAGCAAGCAGGCAGACACAGCAACAGCAGCCTGCTAATGGGGGTCTGTGGGGGAGAGGAGGTGGCACCCACTTCCCCCCAAATTATCAGGCATTAAAACCAGCCCGAACTTTCGACAAGTGTCATCTGCCTGTCTGAAAAGATCTGAAAGCAATGCCCTCTGAGATCAGGTTATCTCGTAGCAGATGGTCTTTCCTTCAGGACATTGAGGCTAAGACCACAGACACGTTTCAAATCCATTTAAACATCAGATTACTCGCATTTCTGTCAGCTAAAGTAGCTAGGAGACATCAGCAGCTCCAGCTTGCTCCATTAATCAAAATTCAGCAAGGGAAGCCAGCCGTGTGCCTATAAAATCCCCCGACTCAATGCCAATGCCATACTCGAGGAAGGTAACTCCATCAATCTTGTTTCTGTCCTCCTAATGCTGCAAGGTGCCTGGGGTGCCTGGGGTGAAGGGGCGGGGGAGGAAAAGGCTGACGCAGGATGGGAGTAGGCATCATGGCGGAGACACAAGATACGGAGTCTGGAGTTAGAAAGATATAACCAAGTCCAATCTCCTCAAAAAGGAGAAAACCAGGAGAGCAAAAGAGAGCAAACCAGGATGGCGAAGGATTTTGAGACCATTTCATGGGAAAGAAATAGGCATGTTTAGCTTGGAAAAGAGAAGGCTGGGTGGAGGGAGGGCTGAGAGAATTATATCTTGGGGAGAGAATTATAGTGATCTTCAGGTATTTAAAAGGCTGTCGTGTGGAAGAGGGATTAGGCTTGTTCCATCTGGCCCCAGTGGGCAAAAACCAGGAACAATGGATGGAAATCGCAAAGATGCCGGTAGGTTTGATTTCAGGAAAATTTTCCCCACCCCTGGAGCTGTCCACAAGGGGAATGGACTGTCTCAAGATGTGGTGGGTGCTCTAGGAGAGGCTAGATGACCATGTGAACAGTATGTTATGGCAGGAATGTATGGATTGGGCTGGATGGCTGCTGAGGTCCCTTCTATTTCGAATTATGTGATTCTGTGAAAATCGGCTCTGCCTTCAAGGAGTTTACATTCTACTTGGGGCCAGGGGAAAGGAACAATATATATGTGGACAAGTCAAGAATTGAAAGGGGAACTTTGAGATCATGGAGCCCTCTTCCCTTCTTTTTTTTAATCGAAGAGGAAACCGAAGCCCATACAAGTAAAATGACTTATCTAAGGTCACAAAATATAATTTTGGTTGTAGGGCTAAGGGTAGAGAAGATCAAGAGGGATGAGGAAAGGATTTGTGGAATCAGCATCTGAGTTGAACATTGAAACTGTGGGCATCCCCAGGGGGTAGTGTAGAGGAAGCATTGTATGAGGAAAGATGGGAAACTCAAGGCGGAGGAGTTACGGAGAGCCGAGGGAGGACTAGCCCAGCAGGTCATGGATGAGCCTTGTGACCAGGCTGGACCAAGACCAGGATTGGGCTGGGCTGCTTCTCATGCAATTCCTAGAGGAAGGATTTCCCAGCTCCAGTCAAAGCAGAGCTTAGAGGCCACATTCCTGATCATACTTTACTACTCGTGAGCCTTTGTCAGATGGAGCAGCTTTTGTGATCAAATATTGTTATATTTACCTAAGGATCTGTTAGGAAGCAATTTTTGAAACCATGAATATTTAATGGGATATTTAAATATTTAATGGGAACTTTTTCAAACCTGACTTAATAATCCATGTCATAGGGAGAGGGAAATCAGGGTCGTGTTTTAACATTTTAACTTCTTCAATGCTCTCAGTATTTCAGTGAGTTATCTTAATGGCAGAGTTTTTTTTAATTATACCCAGGATTCCCAAGCAAAGTTATCCCTTCATTAAAGCTTAACTCTAATCCATGAGAGGGTGTGTGTGTGTGTGTGTGTGTGTGTGTGTGTGTGTGTGTGTGTGTGTGTGTGTGAAGCCAGCAGCAAGATGGGTAAGGAGAGGAAGAATCTAAACTGAATAGCAAAGCCCAAAGTTGGCTGCTTTGGTGGTGGTGGGGTGTTCAGGGAAGTCCTTAGAGGTTGGTGTTGTCTAGCTCCAATCAGCCCTACTGAGAGAGAGACAGAGACAGACAGAGAGAATGAGAGAGACAGACAGAGAGAATGAGAGAGACAAAGAAGAGACAGAGAGAAAAAGGGTAAGGAGAGAAACAGAGATAGAAATAGAGATGTGGGTATAGGTATGGGTACAGATAGTTATAGTTTTTATATAGATATATAAACTACATAAATGCTATTTATTTTCTTAAAGCAAGGGTGAGTTGCTGCCATGCTAGCCCAAACTGGAAACCTGAAAAAAGTCACCTTTGTTCTGAATTTCCCCTTACCATTGTAACCACCACAGTGAACTTTTAATCAACAAGCATTTATTAAGCACTTACTGCGTATCAGATTCTGTGCTAAGTGCTAGGAATACCAAAAATGGCAAAAAAAAATCCCTGCCCCCAAGGAGCTTACAGTCTAATGGAGGAGAATATATGTATGTCAATAAATGTGCACAAGATAGAAGTAGAGTTGACTTGCAGCAATCTTAGAGGAAAGGCACTAGCAGCCGGACAGGGTACAAAAAAAGGCCAAAAAGCTCCACCTGCCATCAAAGAGCTCACATTCTCACAGGAGTCAACCTGTCTATCAATCAGTGTATAAAGTATTTATACAGGGTAGACAGAAGGGAGCCTTAGGGGAAGGCAGGAGCAGCTGGAGGGAGCAGGAAAGACCTCTTGTCTATTGGGAGATTGAACTTGAAAATCATTTCCTGACACACGACTTTGTTTTCTCCCTTTGGCTGGGAAGCTCAGAAGGCAGAACTGAGACAATACTCTGATGGCTTGGATGAGATGTATCAAACTCTTACATTGTTGTAATGGTAATTCTTTTAATAAGAACTCTTTAAATATTTATGAAAACAATGGTAAGAGGCCAAGAGTGAGAGTTTCCATCACATCGAACATTCATTTTCTTAAAATAAGGGAAACCTGTCTATTCCCACCAAGAAGAGCCAGCCCCTGGACTCTACACATTGTCCAGGTGTTCTGGATGGTGCCTATCTGGGGAGATCTTATGTTAGGAAAGTGGGGTGTAATGGGTGAATCATAGCATCTCTCTACTGCTTGCTTCCATCTAGGAAAGCTTCCTGGAGGAGGCGAAGCTCAAGGAGGGCAGCTTTGAATGGCAAAGCAAAAAATGGGGAGACAGCATGGTATATTGGAAAAGACATTCAATGTAGTCAGATGTCCTGGGTTCAAATCCTGTCTGTGCTATAAACTATTTATGTGGCTTTGAGGAGGTTTTTTTTTAACTTTTCTTCACCTTAAAATGTAAAATGGAGGTGAGGAGGGCTAGATGACCTCTAAGTTTCTTTCTGGATTTAAATCTCTAATTAATTATTGTTATCAATCACAAATGTCAGGAAGAGCAGGAAGGAGGGTTCCTAGGATCATAGATTTAGAGCTTCAAGGAACCTTTGGGGTCATCTGGTCCAGCTCCATCACTTTCCACAGATAGGATTTAAACTCAGCTTTCCATGGTGCTCACCCCACCCTAGGCACTGGATCCCCCGTGCTTTGTTCATACATCTGCCTTTACCTATAATGCCACTGCCTCCCAATCCAGCTCCATTTTCCTAAAAGCACTAAATTGTTTATGGCTCCAGGTGGGTGTGTATGGAGCATGGAGCTGTTACAGGGTGGGGAAGGGGGAAATATTCAGGCCCAAGGTGAAGTTGTCCAGACACAGGTGAGCCCTGTCCCCCAGAGAAGATTCCTTTAAAGCAAGTGCCTGGATTTTTAAAAAATTGGACAGCTCCCTGCAGTACCCAGAGCATTCGCCCATTCTTTGCTACTGCTGGTCTATGCACTCCTCTTTTTCAGTGTATGGGGCCAGAGTGGGAGGGGGAGGGAGGAACGGGGAGGGATGGGGGAGAGATCACCGTACTCCAGAGAAACTCAGCATCTAGTTTGGGGAGAGGAGTCCCCCTGACCCTTCTTAAGCGGCCACCATCCTGAACCCCCAGCCTCCTTCCAATTGGTATGCAAACCTGTACTCTTCCCAACAGAAGCTGCTTGCTCCTAGATGCATATTTCTTTATTAAAATGGGGATACTTTAATCTCAGTCTAATTTTATCTTTAGGGAAGCTCTGTCCCCAGACTGCCTCCAGCAAAAGCCCTCCGGAAGCTGGGAGCCTACTTGGGATTCAGGCCGCTGCACCGATCTGTCAACATGTTTGTCTCCTGTATCTGCCATCTCCTATTTATAATCCAGCTCAGATTAATGAATGACAGGAGTTCTCATCACAGGAAATTTGATTAATCAATTTAAGTGCTTAATCACCAAGGCCTCAGTGAGAACCGAGCAGAAGGGATCCCGCTTTGATGTAGACGAATTTCAGGGGACAGGGGAAAAATGAATGAGAAAGTATAAGAAAAGAAGTCAGGACTGCTTCTCCTGGGGAACAATGAAGGATGAAGAATGATGCCGGGGGGGATTCCTGAGGGGGTTCTGGAAGGTACGAAGGCCAGAGAGGGCTCCCTAGAGACCCCTGGAAGCACCGATGTCTCAGCTGTAAGAGCAGCCCTTTGAGACTCCTTAATCCAACCTGAGTGTCCTAAATCAAATCCTCATTTCCTACCTTATTTGCCCTTTGGCCACAGGATTGGAGCAGGCACAGGTTTGATGTCTGTGTTAGAAGTGAATTCATTCCAGGTGCGCAGGGGGAGACTGACACTTCATTAGGCCCCACTTCCTCCCGTATCAGGCCTCAGGCAGCTCTCCTCAGTTCCCCTCAAAGCCCTGCCAGACTCACTTCTCACCTCATTGGAGGTGATGCTCAGGTCTAAGGCACAGTCAAAGGAAATGAGTTGGGAAATGGGGGAGATAAATCAGTTTCCCTGCTGTTCCTTCCATAGGGATAGGGACAAGGATTTGACCTATGGTACAGACAACTCCCAGGTGAAGAAATTCCCTCTGCCAATACAAGTCAGCATCTTATGCTCAGAGAGTTGCTTAGAACCCTAGGAGGTTAAGTTACTTATCCAGGGTCATATGACCAGCATGTATATATCAGTGATAGGACTTGAAATGATGTCTTCCTGTCTCTGAGGCTGGCTCCCTATCCACTATGCCATACTGTCCCTTCTATAAATTGTTTTATTTACACCTTTGTTTCCCCAGTACCTAAAACAATGCCTGGCACATAGTAGGTGCTTAATAAATGCTTGCTCATTGCTCCACATCCTCACAGCCACATGTCTGCTCATAACATTTACTGGGTTGGGATCCTTTCTTCCCTCCTCGGCTAATCCCCAGGCTCCCCATCCTTCAGGGGCCATGCCAAATCCTATGCTAGCCATGAAACCATTCTCGTACACTCCCTATCTGGATGGAGCTGCCTTTCCTTGATGATAAACAGACTTTCTTAGTTTCTAGCTATTTCCACATTTGCAACATGACACAGTGGATTGATAATAATAAAATAATAATAATGATACTGTTTCCATTAACTCCTTAAGGTTCACGAAGCACTTTACCTATACCATGTCATTTGGTCCTCACAATAACCCTATAAAGGAGGCGTTATTATCTTTATTTTACAGATGAGGAAACTGAGGCTGAGAGAGATTGGTTAATTGACCTGCTCAGGGCCACATAGCTGGGAAGCAGCTGAGTGAGGCAAGATTTGAACTAAGCTCTCCCTGACTCCTTGGAGCAGCTAGGTGGCACGGTGGATGGAGCACTGGGCTTGGAATAATCAGGAAGACCCCTCTTCCCGAGTTAAAAATCCAGCTCCAGACACTTACTAGCGGTGTGACCTTGGGCAAGTCAAATTCATCCTGTTTGCCTCAGTTTCTTCATCTGTAAAATGAGCTGGAGAAGGAAATGGCAAACCACTCCAGTATCTCTGCCAAGAAAACCTCAAAAGGGGTCACCAACAGTTGGACACAACTCCAACAACTAAACAACAACCAAAAAAATGAGTCTGATAAATCGATTAATAAATACTTATCAAGCATTTGAAATGTGCCAAATACTGTGCTAAATGATAGGGAGACAAAGGAAAAATGAAGCCAGTCTTTCCTCTCCAGGTACTTAGGAATGCACTTTAGTAAGTCTCCCTTTCTTTTTCTTGACAATCTGTGCTCCCCACGTTAAACCCCTAAAACCAGGCACCTCTCCCTTCACTCCCAGCCGCTAAGCAGGGCTGGGCCCTGGCTGCTTATTTCAAAGGAAAGATCAGTCATGTATTAATGGACTGCTGGCTCAGTAACACCAGTGACTAACCCGGTCTAAAGCAAAATCCTATGCTCCCAAATACAGGTTAGCAATCAAGAGCCCAGTGATTCTTTTCCATGCCTAACTCCAAATCTCCCATCAATGGTCCTCTCAATATACTAGAGACTCTCCCTTGGTTCTTTTTATATCTCAAGTATACTAATCATAGGACTACAGATTTAGACCTAGGAAGGACTTCAGAGGCCACTGGACCCAACACGTTCAATTTACAGAGGAATAAACCAAGGTTCAAGAGATTAAATGACTACCCCAAAGAAACATAAGTAGTAAACAGTAAAGGTAAGATTTGAACCCAGGTCACCTGACTCCAAAGCCAATGGTCTTTTCCACATTGCCTGTAAGGCTCTATCTCTTCATTGTGTCTCCTGCTTGCTACCTGATTGGCCCATCCCCTTTATTTTGGTTGTGTGTGTCATTGATGATATGAGGGCCAGTGTGCCGTCATAGAAGGTTTGGGATGCAGAAAACTGGGGCTGTCTATTTGCTGTCAGTAATTGCACCTTCCTAGGAGAGGGGGCTGGTTTTGGTTTCAGAGGACCTGGGCTAAAATCCAGGCTCTGACACTTGTTGCCTGAATAACAATGGACAAAGTCACTTCGACCTCTCCAGGCCACAGTCACTTCTATGAGATTTGTGTGTGTGTTGTGGGTGGGAGGGACACAAGATACCCCTCAAGGTACCATCTGCTTCTAACTCTAGGACCCCATGAATGGAAATCAATAAAGGGAGAAGGGTCCATGAGGATCCCTCATGTAACTGGGCTTGTCTCCATGATGTCTAGGGCACTGGGCATGTAGAAGCAATTAAGAGAGTAAACAGTTCGAATGAAACTCATCCCGGCAGTCATGACGGCTGGGACCTGAAGCAAGCTATCACGAAGGTGCCGGGTGGAAGAGTCAAATTAATCCCTGGATTAAGTGCTGAAAACTAGGAGGAGAGGCCATTGCAATGTGTTCTCCATCTATCTCAAAGGAAGGACCAGATGGGGAAGGTTTAATCAAGTCCAATCAATGCTGCCTCTTGGTTTTTTTTTTTTGCCAAGGGAGAAATCAGGAGCAGGACAGGGCCAGCAAGTATCACAGAGAACAAGTTGGGATCTATGGCAGGGAAGCAACAAAGCCCACTGGTTGGAGAACCAAGAGCATCCTCCCAGGGAGGAGTGCCCTCCGCCCATGACCAAGGACCAGAGGGCAGGAGAGGCCTCAGACCTGATGTCATTACAACAAAAGAGGAGACATAGAGAGGGGTGGGAATGACAATCATCCTGAGCCCTCATATTCAGGGAACTGTCACCTTGCCTGCGCTCTGGATTGTCTGTCCAACTCAGAATGGCAGGGAGTCTGAATGATCATGCCTGCCCAAACACCAGACAGTTTGTCCCACAGCCTCAGAGTCCTGGGTTCAAAATTCTGGAGCAGGAAAAGGAAGGCAATGGGGCATAACAGGGTGAGCACTGGAGCTTGTCACAAGACATCTAAGATTGAGACATGGCCCCTTTACTCTGTATGCCAGGCACTATGCTAAGTCCTGGGGATACAAAAAGGTAAAAGACAGTCCTTGTCCTCAAGAAACTTACAGTCCAATGGAAGAGACAACAAGCAAACAAATAAGTGAAAATAAGCCACATACAGGAAAAATAGGAGATAATTAAAAGAGGGAAGGCACTGGAATTAAGAGGGACTGGGGATGGCTTCCTATAGAAGAAGCCACTGTCTTCTGGGTGGGGCAGGGGTGGGGGAAGACAAAGGGTTAGAAGCCAAAGAGGCCCCTGGAACAGGAACAAGCAGGGGAAGGGGAACAAATCCCCAAATGCCCCTTGGAAAACCCTTCTTAGGTAGGTGGTGCGATGGTTAGAGTATAAGGCCTGAAGTCAGGAAGACTCCTCCTGAGTTTAAACCCAGCCCCAGACTCATATTGGCTGTGTGACCCTGGGCAAGTCACTTCACCCTGTTTGCCTCAGTTTCCTCATCTGTAAAATGAGCTGGAGAAGGAAATGGCAGACAATTCCAGTATCTCTGCCAAGAACCCGCCCCCCCCAAAGGGGTATCAAAGAGTCAGATTCAAGTGAAAAATGGCTGGACAATAATCTTTGAAGGGTAAATAGGAAATCATGAGAAATATGTTGTCGGTATCTTGGGTGTTCTCATATTGTAGAGACTCTGAGGCATAGAAAATGGGGGAAATTATTACCTTTTGGGGATGAATAGACAGCCTTGTCCTCTTCCCTCTTGGGATTTGGGGTATTAGGGGACAGAGAGAAATGTGGGTCCCAGATATGGCCGTAGGTGATGATGAAGTAACTGTCCTGGAAGGGCCTGTCTGCTGGCATCCCTAGGAGAATGAAACTAGGCCAGCAAGCCTAGACTCAGTTGGGACAGTAGACAGAGCTCTGGATCCTCTGCCACCAATGCTTGTTCAGTTTACCTCTTCCATCCAACAAGCATGTATTAAGTGCCTACTATGTGCAAGGCACTGTGCTGAGTGCCGGGGTACAAAAACAAAATGGTAATAAAAACCCAGCCCCTGCCCTCAAGCTGGGGGTAGGACGAGGCTGTAAAGTGCAAACAGAAAAGTAAATATAAGACAAATCAAGAATGATGAAAGCATTGGCAACTAGGGCAGTCAGTACAGATACAGAACTCATATGACCTTGGACAAGTCACTCACTGGTCTCAGTTTCCTTAACTGTAAAAATGTAGCAGTTGGACTAGACTACCGCAAAGGCTCCTTTGAAGGTCCTACCTCAGAGGTCCCTTCTAGCTCTTGGTCTATGGGGCTATCACCCAGGGAGACAAGGGAGACAACAGATGGAGGCTCTTAAGCCTTGACTGAGCCAGATGAAAGGTTTCATTGAGGTTTGCCGAGTTTCAACTCAGAGTGAATCCAGTCTTTGGGATGCTGAGTTTTGGGGCTGTCAGAAATTCAGGTCAACACCTGAATGCAGAGAGCAGGGAGCAGTGAGCCAGGACAGGCTGCAGTGCAGAGGTGGGAGCTGCTGCAAGTCCATGTAGCCGCAGGAGGAGGCTGGGAGGGGAGGCCTGAGCTCACACCTGATTCCCTTCAATGAGAGCCCACATGGCAGACCAGGCCGGGCAGGGGTTTGCCTTCTGAGACCTGGGGCCTCTTGACTTTTCACCTGCTTAGAGAGCAAGTGCCTTCGATAACCAGAAGGGTCATTAAAAGAGAACGGGGGAGACAGAGACTAGAAGCATTCAGAAATAGTGAGGGGGTCTTTAAAAGCTCCAATGACTGTCCCCCAAAGACAGAATCTCAAAGATGGAAGGGACCTCGGAGGGCATCTCCACAACATCCTTGGCCAGGGGTCATCAATCGTCTCCCCAAGGATCTCGCCTAATGCTTCCTCTCAAGGCAGCCCATTCAGTTTTAGGTCCACCCTAATTGTTTTTTTTTTTCAATTTTATTTTTTTTATTATTTAATATATTTAGTTTTCAGCATTGATTTTCACAGGATTTTGAATTACAAATTTTCTCCCCATTTCTACCCTCCCCCCACTCCAAGATGGCATATATTCTGGTTATCCTGTTCCCCAGTCAGCCCTCCCTTCT
>CM053622.1:804391736-804439545 GCA_028646595.1 Phalanger gymnotis | reverse complement strand
AGCTCGTTTGCCATTTGAGTTAGTCTATTTTTTAAGGTGTTGTTTTCTTCAGTGTATTTTTGGGTCTCCTTTAGCAAGTCATTGACTTGTTTTTCATGGTTTTCTCTCCTCTTTCTCATTTCTCTTCCCATTTTTTCCTCTGCTTCTCTAACTTGCTTTTCCAAATCCTTTTTAAGCTCTTCCATGGCCTGAGACCAGTTCATGTTTTTCTTGGAGGCTTTTGGTGTAGGCTCTTTGACTTTGTTGACTTCTTTTGGCTGTATGTTTTAGTCTTCTTTGTCACCAAAGAAGGATTCTAGAGTCTGAGACTGGATCTGGGTGCGTTTTCACTGCCTGGCCATGTTCCCAGCCAACTCACTTGACCCTTGAGTTTTTCAATGGGGTACGACTGCTTGTAGAGTACAGAGTTCTATGTTCCAAGTTTGCAGAGATGTGCCAGTTTTGCCACACCAGCACTCCTCCTTCCCCAAGAACCGCCAACCCTGACAGGACTGAGATCTTCAGCAGGCTTTTCACTCCTGCTCTGATCCACCACTTAATTCCTCCCACCAAGTAGGCCTGGGGCCAGAAGCAACTGCAGCTATAGTTCTAAAACTGTCCCACCTCTGCTGCCCCTGGGGCAGTGGCCAAACTGCAAACTCTATCCCAGTCCCCAGCAGCTTCTCCCACTAACCTACTCTGTTGTCCTTGGTGTTTGTGGGTTGAGAAGTCTGGTAACTGCCGCAGCTCACTGATTCAGGGTGCTAGGGCACGCTCCACCCAGCTCTCGGTCTGGTGGGTCTGTGCTGCCCACACTGGGCTCTGCTCTGCTCAGCTCCGGTCCCCTCTGCTCCCAGCTCTGTGAGGGATAGACCTTATCCAGAGACCATCCAGGCTGTCCTGGGCTACAGCCCTGCTTCCCTATGCTATTTTGTGGGTTCTGCAGTTCCAGAATTGGTTCGGAGCCATTTTTATAGGTTTTTGGAGGGACTTGGCGGGGAGCTCACGCTAGTCCCTGCTTTCCAGCTGCCATCTTGGCTCTGCCCCCCACTCTAATTGTTGAGAAGCATTTCCTTATGTCCAGACAAATTTGTGCATGAAAATGTATGTGTGCATATATGAGTGTGTATGAGAGTGTGAGTGTATGTGTGAGTGTGTATAAGTATGTAAGTATGTGCATGTGTGAGGGTATATATGTGAGTGTGTGTGTGCTCCTTTGATTCTGCAATTTCCACAGCTCCTACTTTGCCCCTGGGCCAAATAGAACAAATTAAATCATTCTACTGCTTGACGATTGTTCAGATCCTTAAAGCGGGGCAACTTTGGGTTTTGTCCCCTTCTCTCCCAGGCCTTCTCTTCTCTAGGCCAAACATTCTGAATTCCTTCACCCGACCCTTTCAGGACGTGCTCTCCAATCCTCTCATCGCTTTTCTGGATTTCCCTTCGATTTGCTCTGGTCAGTCAATATCATTTCAAAAATGTGGGACCAGGAAGTACCCAACATGCTCCAGAGGTGGTCTGGCTGGGAGGGGGACAGTAGGCCTACCGTGTCTTATTCCGGACTGTAGGGCCTTCCTTAACATGGCCCAAGACCACATTAACAGCTGGCCTTCAGCAGCTCATATTTATATAGCACTTTAAGGCTGGCAAAGTGCTCCACAAATAGGGTTTCATTTCCTCATGAGAGCCCTGGGAGTCAGATGCTCCCACTATCTCCACTTTACAGATGAGGAAACTGAGGCAGACAAAGGCTAAGGGACTTAGCCAGGGTCACACAGCTAGGAAGTGTCTGAGGTCAAATTTGAACTTGGATCTTCCTGATTCTAGGCCTAGAGCTCTAGTTACCTCATTACCTAGCACTGCCTTTCCTGGCAGCCATGCCACCTGGATTTTGTTTTGTATATAATTACTTTATATATGTACACATATGTGTAAAAAATACCAGCTTTTAGAGGGAGGGACTATTTTTTGCTTTTTTCCCCTTGTATCCTAGTGGCTAACATGGTACCTGGTAGTCTCCCTCTTAAGAGTTTTGGAATTGACTGTGTGGCCTAGAAGACACTGGCACAGGCCCGCCTGCCCACCTGTGCCCTCATTGGAGAAAGTGCTAAGCACTGTGCGCAAAGTAGAATTGAAGTAGCTCAAAAGAAACATGAGATGTGCAGATTTAGAGAATCCACCCCAAGTGTTCTCACAGACTATTTGTGCCTGACCTGTAGAAGAGCCTTCTGAGCTCTTACTGGTCTGCTCAGCCACAGTCAGATGCACCGCACCTTGACTCTAACATAGTAATGTCATTTTGGTCTTCTTTGAGAATGACCTGATAGATAGTAGAGCTTGCAGTTATTTTCCCCCACAAAAACTGTTAATCTAGTTCTGACTTCCCCACCTTGTATTTGTACAGCTCACTTTCCACAGCAAATGAGCAAGACCAGAGGAGTGAGAGAGGGAGCTACCATGAGGTAGAAGGTTCCCTTGAGTGTGTCCTGCCTGGTCGCTTGGGACCTGCAGAGCGGGAGGAGAGCAGCCATTTTCCAAGTACTATAGTCTTGGAACCAACACACATGCTTTCCCCCATATGTTGCCTCTTGAAGCCCTAGAAAGACCAGGTATGATTTTTCTCCCTGAAAATTCCAGTAAGTACCTAAGGCTGTGTGTATACAGCTCCAGAAAGGCTGTTGGATTGAGAGTTGGATGAGTCCAATGACTACAGATGTTCTAAGCTGACACCTTCCCATCCACACCCCATTGAGGCTCAGAGAGGAGTGATGACTTGCTCAAGGCATTAGCAGAGACATGATTTGAACCCAGGTCCTCTTAGGATCCAGGAGTCATTTCAGATGCCACCTCTGAGGTTTGTCAGTTTCTCAGAAAAAAAACCTAGAGCAATGCCCTGACTACTCTCCTAGAAGAGATTAAGCCCCTGATGTTTCCAGCGTCCTAAGGGTGATTCCTTATTACCCGAAAACAAAAAAGAAAAGCTTTCAAAAGGGAGAACTCCATCTCCTCCATCCAGAGAAAAACTCCTTCTGTGCACCTGTCATGGGACTCTCCCAGGGACGCCAGATCCCCAGTGGATAAAAGACTTCAGCCAGAGGAAGTGTCTTCAAATCTAAAAGACAGAAGATACAATCTGCCCCTTGCCTCCTGCCGCAGCAGTGGGGAACTTGACATGCATAAGGACAAGGGAATTTTGGGACACAGCCAATGTGGGGATTTATTTTGCCCAACCAGATGCATGTTTATAATCACAGTTTTGCTTCTTTTATTTTTAAATCTGAACACCTTGGGTGGTGCAATGGAAGGGGTAGATTAAAAATGTTTTTGGCAATAAATTTATTTTTTAAAAAGAGAAAGCATATATTGCTTTGCCTTCTCAAAAGATGGCAGAGGGATGGGAGGCAGAGAATCTGGAATTCAGAATTTTAAAAAATGAATATTAAAAATTTATGTGTAATTGGGAAATATTTAACAAAATAATTTTTTTAAAAAAGAAAGTATGTAGTCCTATCATATTGCCCCTTTGGGAATCTCTGGGAACACAGACTCCTCTGATGAACCCCAAAGCAGGCTAGAGTCCCCAGGCTCAGTCTCCAGGCACTGGACCATGTGGATGAGAATGTTTTCTAACCTGAGAGGGTTGGTATTCCCCTTAACTCGGCCATCCCTTGGCCTGCTGGAGTAGTCTTGGAGCAAGGAGATGTTGGGCGGGTCACTTTCCGTTATCTACCAAGTGAAAGGAATGGACCAAATGATTGCTGAAGTCCCTTTGCGGCCTAATAATCTAGTAAAAGCACACTGCATTTGGAGTCAGGGGACCTGAATGTAGATGCAGATTTGGACACTGCTACCTATATGATTTCTCTAGGCTTCAGTTTCTCCATCTGTAAAAATAAGAGATAGATCGGATGGCACCTATGGATCTATGACCTATGAAGTATGACTTCTAGGAGATCAAGAGAACCCTGCCCAGAGGGGGTGGCCAACCAGGACAGCTAAGGAAAGAAGAGCCCATCAAAGAAGCCCAATGGGTCCAGGAAGGGATGCCATTCTTTTCTGCTTAGGTGGATTCTCTGATTACTCCATACTCTAATTCGGCAATCTCAAGTGCAGACATCTGGCTGCTCACGGCACCTCGAGCCATAACATGCAGCCCTTTGTCTCTTTGATAGGTAGGGAATCAGGACATCAAGTCATTTGGAAGAGGAACAAGGGGCAACTGCAACTTGGTATTGGGGGATGCGGTGGCTGTCTTATAAAAGCTGAAGGGCTCTCAGGAGAAGACAAAAAGGACTCATTCAAAGAGAAGACCATAAGCTTCACCCCAGAGGGCAAAACCAGAATGGGTGGAAGTTCAGAGAGGCTGGTTTAGGCTCGATGGTAAGGGAGTGGGGAGAAGAAAACATCTTCCCAATAATGTTGTTCAGTCATTTCAGTTGTGTGGACTTATTGTGACCCTATTTGGGGTTTTCTTGGCAAAGATACAGAAATGGTTTGTCATTTCCTTCTCCAGCTCATTTTTCAGATGAGGAAACTGAGGCAAGCAGAGTGAAATGACTTACTAAGTCTGAGGCAAGATTTGAACTCAGGTCTTCCTGACTCCAAGCCTGGCATTCTAATCACTGCAACCCCTAGCTATACTTCCTAATAATGAGAGCTACCCAAAAAGTGCAACGGGCTGCCTTGGAAGGCAATGGAGTGCCCATTCATTGGCAGTCCTCCTAGAAAGGCTGGATGGCTGCTTAGCGGGGATGTTGGAGACGAAATTTCCATTCAATTGCATATTGGGCCTGATGGTTTCTGAGGTTGCTTCCACCTCAGAGAGTCTGCGGTTATAAATAGATAAGTCCTATAGATTTAAAGCAAACGTGGGATTGGAGTCTAAGACCATTGCTCCAACACATCTGACTCAATTTATTGTACAGCTCCCAATTGTTATCTTGACACTTTCTAACCCCTGCTTGCCTCCTGTGGCCCGGCTCCTGGCCCTCTGAGTGACTCTACAAATATACCCTCTCCTATAAGATGCATAGTTCTATTGAGCTGTGCCACTCAATTCAATTCAATTAAAAATATTTATTAAGAGTTGACTATGTCCAAGAGGGTTGTGGGTACAAAACCAAAACTGAAAAATGGTCTTGGCCCTTAGGGAGGTTACAAGGAAATATAAGATAATTTGAAGGAATGGAGAGGGAAGGGAATTCCCACTTATTAAGTGTCTCCTATGTCCCGCGTGTGCTAAGTGCTTTACAAATAAGATCTCATTTGAGCTGTACAACAACTGGAGGAGGTAAATGAGTGCCTCAGTTTCTCTATCTGTAAAAAGAAGGCCTCCAAGGTCCCTTCCAGTTCTGAGGCTATGAAAGAAGGTATATGACCTTGGATAAGTCCCAACCTCACACATCTGTAAACAGAGGAAGTTTGACAGATGCCTTCTAGCTCTCAAGCTATGCTTCTATTATCCTGTGAAAGAAGACACTCTCTGGATGAATCTGGACAAGTGAGGCACCATCTCCCAGTCTCAGTTTCTTCACCTTTCAAATGAAAGGGTTGGACCAGATGGCCTTTGAGGTCCCTTTCTGCTCTAGACCTCAGCTCCTGTCTCTCTCCTCATATTTCCAGTCTCCAGGCATCTTCCTACTCAATAACATCCTCTGCCTCCCCTCTCCCCTCAACCTGAGCAGAAAGATTCCCCCCCCCCCCAGCACCTTTGTGCCCATGGGAAGATGGGAAAGGGGATTGAGTCCATCAGTATTCAGCCCAGACCATGGCTTGAGCAGCCATTGAGATGTTAGTCTATTCGATAAATAATGTGCCTAAAAAAGCCCAAAGACTGCTTCTCCTGATTGCAAATTGGGTTGTCTCCCTGCAGTATGTATGTGTGGCCTGACTCCCCCATCCCCCCTCGCCTCCACTGCCCCTCCTGCCTTCTGCCTCCTGTGGGGGCAGGGCTGCTGCTTTGAAAAAACTCTCACCAAAGCAAAAGGACCTTTTGCTAGAAAGCTAAGGGAGAGGTCCTGTGTGGGGTGGGGGTGTTGGGTAAAAGTAGCCATTTACATTTTTTCAACAGCAGGGTTTGAGAGGAGAGGTGGGTGTTTGGTGCTGGAGTGCGCAGGAGAAACCACCACTGTGGGGAGGAGGGAGGGTAGGCAGGGCAATGTTGGCTAAGTGGATCATGGATTCAGAACTAGGGGGGCACTTCAAAGCGGTGGAGGGATAGAATAGATACACCAAATTTAGTCTAACCTTCCTGCCTTCCTATGGAAAATGAAAAAACAGAAGGGGAATGACTTGGCCTAGGTCACACAGGTGATAAGTATTAGAGCCGGGCCTTCTCCTGCCAACAGCACCCTTCCCATAATTCCACAAGTAACGGTGAAGGTTTGGCAGACACATCCTGCTGGGAACACTCAAGGCACATTGCAGCCCTCACAATTTACTGCCTTTGGGCAGATCTGAACATGATCCCCCACCCTGCTGTCTTCCTATGGAAAAGGAAGGGAATAAGCATGTCCTACTATGTGCCAGGCACTGTGCTAAGTAAGTGCTTTCAAAAATCGTCTCATTTGATCCTTCCAACAACCTTGGGAGGTAGGTACTACTATCACCCCCATTTTGAAGTTGAGGAAACCGAGGCAGAGGTTAAATGTCTTGCTCAGGGACACACAGCCAGTAAGTGTCTGAGGCTGGATTTGAACTTGGATCCTCCTGACTCCAGGTCCACTGTGCCACCTAAGCTGCCTAGGGACAGAAGAAAAGCTAGGTTATCTCCAAGGGGCAAAGAGCAGTCCTGGGCAAATTCTGAGCCTCATTCTAAAGGTAACAGGGCAGCAGGCTGGATGAGAGCATCCTAAGTAATTCCCAAGATGGCAGCTGGCTGCCCCTTCCCTTTGTTCCTTTTGAGGATCATTGATTAAGGGCCGGAAGGGCCTTTACAGATCATCCATTCCCCTCATTTTCTAGCTGAGAACCCAAGGTCCACAGATTATGTGACCTGGCCCCGGGTCACCCCAGTAGGAAGTGGCAGAGCCAGGTTCTCTCCCTCCCATCAGGCCGAACTGTATCATCATCTGGACATCCAGAGAAGACAATGCGCCAAGGGGTGGCAGGGGGCTGACCAAAGGATGGAGGCTCTGGGGGGAGAAGGAACTTTAGGCATCATCCCGTCCAGCTTCTTCCTTTTACTCAGGAGGAAAATGAGAGGCCCAGAGGGCAGTGACTTTCATAGAAGTAGTTAAAAAGTCAACCCTAGATGCCTGGGCTTCTAATCAGGTATTCTTCCCACTTTCCCATGCTGGCTCTCTTGTGGTATCTTTGGAAAGCCCAGGGAAGTGGAGCAGGGCTGGGAGGGGAGGACTCAGAAACCTGGGCAGGCCAGTGCATGCTGTCTAGTTCAAATATCACTGAGCAGCAAAAATCCCAGGTGCCAGTTCTATGGAGGGGAGGGGAGAGGAAGGGATGGGAAGGGAGAGAAGAGGGGAGGAGAAGAGAGGAGGGGAGATAAGAGGAGGGAAAGGAGGTGAGGGGAGCAGAGGAGAGGAGGGAAGAGAGGGGGATAGGGGAGAAAAGAGAAGGGGAGGAGAGGAGAGTCAGTCTGAGAGTCATGTGAGATGGGGAGGAGCCTCGGGAGAAATGGAGAGCGGGTTCCTTTTGCTTTTCTCTCTCCCACAATCCCTTTCTAGTCCTTCTGTCTGAGCAACGGCCTGCAGTATGGAGGCTGCTTGGTGTGTGTCTTCCTCTTCCCCAGTCCCTCTCCCCACTGGGCAGCTGCTCCACCGGTTCCCAGAGGGGCCTGGCCAGCTCAGTTCACATCATTTCACTGAGTGTGGGAAGAAGGGGCAGTCTCCCTCCTGGCTCCAGGGGATCTCTCTCCTTGCCCCCGCCCCAAGCCCCTTCCAAGGCCACAGAGGGAGGGTACCTGTGTGGTGGGGAGGGAGCAGGAGGGCCCTGCAGGGTTTATTCCATTGCCCAACTTGTAAATAAAATCCTGCAAGGTCTCCAGCAGGAGCTGCCTGCCAGGCAGCTACCTATCTCCCTGGAGGATGGGTTTGGGCACTTCCTGCAAAGAATGTAATAAACAACGCAATAAATAATTCTCTTCTGGTAAAGCTGAAAGACTGAAGGGCCCAGGATAGAGATAAGAGGAGATGCAGAGCCACATGGGAGACAGCAAATTTTGTTACAGTGAGTGAAGCTGGAGAGCCAGAAAGTTGGGTGTTTTATAGGAGTTTAACGGCCTTCTCTGGATAGAGGCCTGCGCTTGTATGTCTTCCTTTACTGTAGGCTGAAGTTGTCTCTGATTTGGAGGAAATAAAGCTGTGTTAAGAAGGTTCAAGCAACGACAGGCTCCACCTGGGCCCATGGAGGTGATGGGGGTGAAGAGCAGCCACCCCATCTGATGTGGCCCTGGAGGGGTGAATGACACCGGCGTTTGTGAAATTCCATCAGATCCTCTCCTTCAAAAAAACCCCACCTCTTCCCTCTCAGTGGCCCACCGACCTCGGCTTTCGTGATCCCCAAGCCCATGCTGTGCTCCTACCCCTCCCTTCTCCGATAATCCTTCCTCATCACATAGTATGGAAGAAAGAGTCAGAAGGCCCTCGTTCAAGGGCTGGCTTGGCCAGTGATCAGCCCTGTGACCTCAGGTGTCAGAGACCAAGTTTCCTCCCCGGCAAAAACAAAGGTGTTGAATTAGATGATCTCAGGCCAGTAGGTGGTTAGTCATGGAGTTAGGAAGACCCGAGTTCCTTCCTGCCTCAGACACTTACTAGCTGGTGTCCTCATCCATCGAATCGGGATGAAAATAATAGCGATCCTCTCCCTGGGTTAGGAGGCTCTAACGAGCTATCACAGCTAAAGCTTCGGCAAACCTTAAAGCCCAGTGTAAACGCTATCTTTACTGTGGTTGTGATTTTTACTCTTCTCTCTTTAATCCTTTTCCAAAATCACATCCCAAATTCATCCCCTCCCAGGGAGGACTTCCATGATTATAACTCGCATGACTCCATTTTGATGTCGTTTTGTTTTTTTTTAAATTTGATTAGCCCCTCAGATTAGGACTCTGTTACCCTGTACATTCCATCGGCTGTAATGTGCTCAGTTAGCGCCCTGCCCCCCTGTTTCTCTGCTATTTTGGAAGAAGGCTGAGTTGAGAATCGCATGAGATAATCCATAGAGAGCCTTACAAACCATAGACTGCTATATAATGTGAGCTGTCACCACCACCATCATCGTGAGCCTTCTTCGGCCACTTTCTGTATTTGTGTTTTATTGATTTTTTTTCTATCTCATTTGATCTTCATAACAATCCCGCGAGGTAGATGCTATCATATTTCCTGTTTTACAGATGAGGAAACTGAGGCATATAGAAGTTAAATCACTTGCCCAAGTTCATTCTGCTGGGATTTGAACTTGGGTCTTCCTCCAGGGGTGGGGGGACCTGCAAACTGGAGGCTGCATGTGGCCCTCTAGGTCCTCAAGTGTGGCCCTTTGACATGGATCCTTAACTGTGGCCCTCTAGGTCCTCGAGTGTGGCCCTTTGAAGGGCCACATGCAGCCTCAAGGCCACAGGTTCTCCACCCCTGGCTCTAGATTCAGCACTCTATCCCTTGTATCACTGAGGCGTCTTTGAAGAAATTTATGCCTTGGTGACTTGTTCAAAGTCATGTGAGGGTAAGTGGCCAGGATTCTATTTGAACACCCATTCTCCGACTCCCAATCCTTTCTTCTAACCTAGGCTGCCTCTCTTGATTTCTCTCCTTTGAGGAGCTGACAAACCCAATTAGAAAATCATTTCCATGGGATGCTAATAACTTTGCTGGATGGCCTCAGATCCAAGACACCATATTTTATCCTGGAGACTGTCTGAATCAGGAATCAGCTTGGGTCTGCTGGCTGAGGGGAATGTCTGAGGTTGTAGACAGGCCACAGTCCCAGAAATAGCCTTGAATTCTGGATCACTGGACCTGTTTTCAAGCTTGTTCCCATCCCTGCCCCTAGAACGTCACCACCTACTTGGAATGGCTACTTTGAAGTAGACAGGACATCTGGAGACCAAAGTCTGGAGCAGATCAATCCAAAGGTGAGACTAGGTTGACTCTTAGGACTCAGGGCCTGAGCAGAGAGTCTTCAGGGATAGAGACGTCCTTGTAAAGGACAAGATAAGGCATGGGACCAGGAATCCATTCATTTCTTCATTCATTTATTCAGTCATCAAACATGTATTAGTGCTTACTTTGTACAAGGTTCACTCCTAAGAAACAAGAGCAATGAGACCCAGCATTTTAACAAGCTTAAGTTGGGTGGACACAAAACTCTTAGGATGGGGAAAAGTCTTCCATTTCCCAGAAGTAGTGAAAAGGAGCCTTGATGCCACTAGCGAGGGAGACCACGGCCTGTGGTGGAAGGAAGACTGTCTCTGCAGTCAGGGGACCTGGATTCAAATCCTATTTCTGATGCTCACTACCTGAATGGCTTTAGGTCAGTCACATCACCTCCCTGGGCATCAGTTTCCTTACCTGTAAAATGAAGAGTTTGGACTAGATGATCTCTGGTGTCCCTTCTAGGACTAAATCTATGATTCTATGACCTTTTGGCCTGGATTAAGATTCAATTGACCTCTTTGGGTCTCAGTTTCTTTATCTGTAAAAGGATGTGTTTGGTTTTAATGTCACTTCCAGCTCTAAGACTATGGCCATGATCTTATGCAAATAGCTAGAGGATAAGACAAAGGGAGAGATATGAATGATAGAGCTGTGCCAAGATCCCCAGAATATAGCACAGTCCCAGGCATGGAAAAGATACTTAATAAATATTGATCTCCTGGAGGAGGGGATATCCGAGTTCACTCTTAACACAAGGGAAGGAAGGGGTGCAAGGGCTATTCCAAACTTTCCAGTCTCCCCCAAAGCTAGGTGAAGACTGAGCCATCGAGAGTAGGGGACAGGCCTCAATTTCCCAGCAAGGATGAGAATCAGAAAGCATGAGTCCCCATCAAAGGTTCTGAGTCTCCAGTAATTCATCGATCAGCACATTTTTCCGAGGCCTAAAGATTTCCTAACTGTCACTGCAAGGTGAGAAGAATTGTGAGCTAGAGAACCACTCAGCGTATTAAAGTCAGGCTGAAATATGGCCACAATACAGAGAAATATTTTATATTTATTCTCTTTTAGAAATTGTTATAAAGGGAATATAATGAGAATGTTGCAAACGAGCTGAATGTTTTCTTCTAACCTGACAATAAAAATATGTCAAAGGGAAGCTGGGAACCCCTAATAGGAAATAACTGATGGGCCTCCGATGTGGAGGGATGGAGCAGCGATGATCTTTGGCAGATTTAATCGTCCCCCAGGAGGAAGTGGAGAATCCCACGATCCTCTTGAAGCTACAGGAGCCTCCTCACCTGTAGGAGGCTACACAGAAGATGGACAGAGCCAGGTGAGGACAGCTAAGGCATTGAGGGTCTCATGTTGATTGAACCCAATCTAAAAAGCATTTATTAAGTACCTACTATGTTCAAGGGAACATAGCATAATGGCTAGAGAGCCAAAGAGTCTTGGGTTCCAGTCCAGCGATACCTATTGGCTGTGTCACTCAGAGCAAGTCAACTTCAGGGCAACAATACTTAGTGCTGCAATACTGGGGGTGGCAGAGGCAAATTTCCTCATCATAAATCCCAGGGAACAACGAAATCATGTATGCCCCTACCTCCCACACCCTAATTAAATGGATGAGGCACTATGGTAATGCTTGGGTTACAAAGGCCAAAACTAAAAAAAAAAGTCCTTGTCTTTTAAACAGCTCATATTCTATTGGAATGTCAGAGGGGAAGACTGAGGAGTAGCTCCATCCAGTGGAGGCCCTTCCCACCACCTTCTTTGCCTGTGACCTTCACTCTGGCACTCAGCACACTCAAGTCTTCCTCCCCATCTTTTGCCATGTCCTCCTCATCCCATCAGTACCACAGGCTTGCCTTTCTCTGTCTCCCTTCTCTATCAGAGGTTCCAGGAATGGCCACAGTCTGTAGTTACATAGAGTTATAGAATGACCACATTGAAAGGGATCAATGACATTATCTTGTCCAACACCCTCATTTAGCACAAAATAAAACAGATAGTAGAAGTGACTTGCCCAAGGCCCCTACTCCCCTTGGTGCTTCCAAACTGCTTTTCTTGCTGCTCCAGTTCTCCTTCCTTCATGTCTTTGCACCAGCTGCCCCCATGCCTGGAATGCCCCCTCTGCCTCTGAGAATCCTTAGGCTTCAAAGTTCAGCTGAAATGCCACTTCCTACATGAGACCCTTCCTGATTCCCCTGTCCGCCCCCCACCCAGTGCCATCCCTTCCTTTGTATCTTTATCATCTGTGCAATTTTAGATAGTAAGGTTATGCAAAAATGTATTTGTAAAGCATTTTGACAACCTTAAAGCATCATGCAAATGAGACATGTACTTGTCATGGTCAGCATTGTTAGTATCCTTTAATACATGCTTCTTGTATGCGAATACATGTTGTCTCCCTCTTCCCCTTAGAATGTAAGCTCCTTGAGGTCAGGGACTGTCATGTTTTCTGCATACTAGCACAAAGCTAAAGCACTATAAGACCTGATAAGTCCTTATTGATTGACTCAAGGCAGAACTGAGACTAGAACCCAGGTCTTCTGACTCTCAACCAAGGGCTCTTTCCTTCCCACCATGCTGCTTCTGGAATTCCTCAGCTCCCCCATTGTCTCAATTAGCCTCTGAGTTCTTCGAGCATAGGACCCATCTTTTCCCCTTCTTTGTATCTCCAGCTCATAGCACAGTGCCTGGCACACGATACGTGTTTAATAAATGTTCATTGACTCACTGACGAAGCACAACCAGGTCCTTGTACTTCCTCCGACCCACAAAAGGATCAGTAGGGGAGCAGAGGTGGGAGAGGGGGAAGGAAAGAAAAAAAAAGAAATTGGAAAAAGAAGTGGAGAAGGGAAGGAAAAAATGGACTCTCAGCTCCTGAACAACCAAGAGTTGACTGCATTTCCTCACTGATCCTCTCCCTGAGTAATGGTGTGATACTGACTAATTGGTCTCCCTGTCCCTCCACAATTCAATCCATTTAGGACTTTGAGCTGTCAGAGAGGAGGTTTCTGAGGGCTGAGGGGAAAGCTTCAGTGCTGTGGAAGTCTCTCTGAGCAGAGGCATGCTTCAGGGCAGGAGGGGGGGCAACTTAGGGGAAGGCTTTCTCAAATTGACATTCAATTTCCCATCACTAAAAATATTTCAGAAGTCAAGCCACTCAGGATTATAACAGAGACCTGAGATGCCAAAAATTAAATACAAACACACTTGAAGTTGGAAAGGATTTGACCTTCAAACCTCCTTTCAGTGAATCCCCCGAATAAAATACTATTTATACAGCTTAAAGCAAATTATTGTGTATACCACTACTAAATCTTCTCATTCCAATTTAAAACCCTCAGACCTTCCCTATAGCTCATACGCAATGGCAGGGGCAACAGTAAGTAAGCGTTTAAAGAATGTCTTTCTGAACAAGCTGTTGTAGAAATACCAAGTTTATACGGCTCACAATCAACTTATAAATATTACATCCATGTCCCCCCAACCCAAACAGCCCAGCATTAATCTCTTAAGATTAGTGGGCCTGAATCTGCTGAAGGTCACTATAGGCAGACAGAACTGAGCCAGTCTGACATTCACAGGGCACTCAATAAGCAGCCAAAAGGTCGGCGTTTTCTTCGTATTAATTTTTTATCAAAGATGGGCAAAGCTCATTTTCAGAACAGATAATAAATAGCTCTGGCCAACTAAGACACCTCACCAGTCCTGGCCTTCTTGAGTGTGCTCTCTCTCTCTCTCTCTCTCTCTCTCTCTCTCTCTCTCCTCCGTCTGTTTCTTTCTGTCTCTTTCTTCTCTTCTCCTGTCCTGTACTACCCTGTCCTATTTTTTTTCAAGGTTGGACTTGGAATCAGGAAGATTTATATTTCTCCCAAACCCACTCATTTCTATAGTCCCCTATATCTGTTTAAGGAATTGTCATTGTTCCAATCTCCCAGATCTGTAACTTCAGCATTCTTCTCAGCTCCACACTCCCTCACCTCATAGAGCTAATCTGTTACTAAATATTGCGCTTCCTACCTTGTGCCCAATCTCACATCTGACTCATTTTCTCTATTCAAATAGCCACCTTCCTTGTTCAGACCCTCATAGCACCTGTAGACTATTGCAACAGCCTCCTAATTGGTCTTTCTGCCTCAAGTCTCTTCCACTCTGTGTCCACACAGCTGCTAAAATGACTTTCCCTAAGTTCAGATAAGGCTATGTCACACTCTAGAATTAGGCATAAATTCCTCTCCCTGGCTTCTAAAGCCCTTCCCAATTTTGCCCCAACCTATCTTTCCAGCCTTTTTATACATTAGTCCTCTTCTGACAACCCATGATCCTCCCACACGGTGCTTTGCCGTCCATCTTCGTACCTTTACAATGGCCACCCCCCCCCTTCATACCTGGAGTACACTCCCTCCTCACATTCGCTTCATAGGATCCTTCTCTTCTTTCAAAAAGCAGTTCAAACCTCACTTTGCACATGAAACCTTTGCAAATCCACTGCCCTCTATACACACACACACACACACACATACACACATTGCTAGAGACTTCCCTTCCCAATTACCTTATAATTAACCAGCTTGTCTTTGCTTTTATACATGTATATGGGTATGTGATGTATCCCCGATAGAATATCAGCTCCAAGACAATGGGGACTGTTTCATTCTTTGTGCTTATATCCCCAGCTCCTAGAACAATGCCTAGCACACAGTAAGTTCTTCTTAAATACTTATCGATTGGTTCATATCCTGCCTTTCACAGTTGCTAGTTTTGTGATCATGGGCAAGACTCTATTTTTATAAGCTCAGTCTCTTTGTGCATAGCATTGGGAATAATGATACCTATGCTATACGCTTCACAGGGCTGTTGTGAAGGCCAAATGGGTTTGGGTGACATTGTTTTCTCCTGGCCTTCTTCCTACCTCTTTGTCTGCTTCTTCTCCTTTTCCTCTGCCGAATCATTATCTATGTGGGTGTACATCAAGACTCTTTCCTGATCTCTTTTCTGTCTTTCCATACTCTCCTGATGGACTCTCAGTAGTACTCATGGGTTCAACATGTTCCCAGATTTACACATCCAGCCCCAATCTCTTTTCGGGACTTCAGTCTCACATCATCAGTTGCATATTGGATATTCCAACTGGATGACCTATGGATATGTCAAACTCAACATATCCAATAGAGGACTCATTATCTGTATCCACTCTCCTCCCCCAAATTTCCCTACTTTGCAATTCCTGTTGAGGGTGTCATCTCTCTTCCAGGTATCCAGGTTCCCAATCTCAGTCATCCTTGACTCTTTACCGTCTCTCATATTTGGTCAGTTGCCAAGTTTTGTGGATTCTACCTCCACAGCTTTCACGACCTTCCCCTTCTCTCCATTCACATGGCTACTTCATCAAATCTCAATGGGACTACCACCAAAGCCTATAAATCAGACTCCTCATTTTGAGCCCTTTCCCAGTCCAATTCATCCTCCATATGGCTTTCCAATGGATATTCCTGAAGCACAGGTCTGACCAGGTTACTATTATGCTCAAGAAGTTCCAATGGCTCCTGTTTGCCCATTAGATAAGTACAAATGCCTCAGGTTGGTATTTAAAGTCCTTCACAATCTAGTTCCAATGCATCTCACTGGGTCTGTTACACGTTACTATATTCAGATGCTATACCGTCTGTTAATTGAGACTGGTTTATTTGCCTTTTTCTATAAATAGTATCCCATCTCCTGTTTAGGCTGATGAACCCCTAACCTTGAAGTGCTCACTTACCTCAACTTTTCCTTGTTGAATACTAGATACCTTCAAGACTCAGTTCAAGGACCCCTATAGGAAGCCAGTCATAATTGCCCTCACCCTCACCATAGTTTCTAGTGTCCTCCACCCAGCAAACTATTTCCTCTCTACTTTGTATATGTTTAGATATATATTGAATCTACTCTTCTTTGTATATGTCATTTTCTCCCAATAAATGCATCAATCACCCGAACATTTTCTGGATGATTCAGAATCATCATTATTTTTGTTTTGTTTTGTTTTGTTGGAGGGGAGAAGACAAGGCAATTGGGGTTAAGTGACTTACCCAAGGTCACACAGCTAGTAAGTGTGTCCAGTGTCTGAATTCATATTTGAACTCAGGTCTTCCTGACTCCACTGCTCCACCTAGCTGACATAGATATTAGAATGTAGCTCTAACGTACATATAAGAAACTTGGATATAATAACTAATAATATACTAAATAAAGTATTAATAATATACTTCTGTATAAAGCATTTTATAATTTTCAAAACATTTTCCACATACAAATTTTGTATTAGGCCTACCAGGAATACAAAAAAATTATAAAATGTGTGGCCTATCCACATATGGAGCTTTAAAGTTGCCTCCTTAACTTCTGGTTTACTGACCAGATTTCTTTCTGAAAAAACAAGCCTTAATCTCAATTCACTCTGGCGCTCATAGATTGGAGGTCCCTGCCCTCCTAGCACAGAGTGAATGTAAATACCAAATAGTAACTTTCTCTTTTGGCCAGGAACCCTGAGGGTCTTCCCCTCCCAGTTGGATTTTTTTTTTTGGAGTTTTGATTAAAGGGGCCATCCCTGGATTAACTTTTTAAAGAGACCTATTCACTGAATGGGTGTTACCTCACTCTAAGTGAGAACCTGAAAAGACCTTAGCCTGAAAGGTCCAGGGTCTCCCATTGCATCCTGGGTCATTTCTAATCCTCTAGGTGAATATCAGGGCACTGGACCCAGATGGCTCTGGAGGAGAAAGTGAGGCTGGTGACCTCACACAGCCCTCCCTCACTCAAATCCAAGTCAACTGTAAGTCATGTCATCATTTCCCTGATGTCATGTTCCTCTTCAAGAATGAAGGACAAACACATACAACCCCCTCCCAATAGATTATAAGGTCCTTGAGGGTAGGGACAATTTCATTTTTTGTTTTATAACCCACACATAGAATAATGCTTGATACTTAGCAAGTGCTTTATAAATGTTTGTTGAATGAATAACAGCACTCTTCATCCATTCAGTATGTGCTGATTAAGTACCTACTCTGTGTTAGGCTTTGTGCTATGTGCAGAGGACACACGGACAAATCTTTGCCTTCAATTTCCATTGGGAAGGCAGGGGGGATCTTAAAATACTAATTTTCTTCCTTTTCTCCTCTCTGCTTCTGTCTCTTTATGTCTCTATCTCTCTGTTTCTCACTCAATCTAATCCTCCAAGTTTAGAGCTCTGGACAATTTCACTGTGTGGGACCCTAATACTGCCAAGTAAGGGAAATGCAATGGGAAATATCCCTGCTGGACCAAAAGGCTTATTGGGAGCCCTGATCAATTACAGAAAATGCAGGCCAGCACTAGAGACTAAATGTAATCTTGACTGGGCTCCCCAGAGGCCGACCGCACAGGTCTTTTCCGCCCCCTGATTCCTGTGATTCTACAATTTGGCTTATTTATAAATCACATTGAAGTTAATACACTCAAACTTAGCACAAAACTGATTAAATTCAGAGTGCTCAGCTCACCAAATTCCCCATTTCCACTATACAAATGTGTTGAGTGAGGGAATTTTCTCTCCTCTGGTGTGTGGGGTTTCCCCCCCTCTCTTTCTTTGCCTTTTAAGGAGTTGTCACTGGCACCCAATTATAAGAGCTGCTGAGCCTGGCTGATTAATTATGGATTACCCAAACCTTGAAGCCTTCAGGAAAGTTAATCTTTTAAACTCTTCCCATGCAGATCAGACCTTACTCAGCCTTGTCCGGACCCTGGACACTTTATAAACTTAGAGGGAGAAAATCCAACGTATGGTATCAATTGAATCAATATCCTTATTTAGCAGCTAATGGGCAACTCTTCAGAAAGCCTCAGGTCTGCAGTTCTGGTTGTATCACTCTGTTCGGGCTCACTGCAGTATGGAGCTAGGAATCGATGTTGCACAAAGATTGCCTGCCCACCTCAAGATTTAACCAGCCCTTCTGATTTCTCATCTCTAAAACTTTAGGGACCTGGTTTCAGGTTCTGGGCCACTCTGACTCTGGGAGAAACTTAGAGGAGAGGGAAAGCATCTTTTCTCTATACTCCTACACTGCCTGTTTGCTGCTTGTTTGCTTAACTTCTTTGCCAAGTTTATCTCCACCAGGCTCCAAGCCATCACTCTAGATGACTGCTCAGACCTGGACCCATCGAGGCAGGGACAACTCTACGCCCCTTGCCAGCAGGAAGCAATTTCAGAAGCTGAGACCTTCGTCCCTGACCCCAAAAGAAATTGGGTCCCATTTGTTTGAGGGGGGAATGATCAGGTTTAGACTGTGGGAATCTCCTTGGACCCCAAAAGAATCTGGGTCCTATTTGTTTGAGGGGGAAATGATGAGGGCACAGTCTCTGGGAACCCCTTGAACCCTTGAACTCTCCTTGGGTCTTCCCACTTGATCTGGCCTGAGGCTATAACCATTAGGCCCAAATGCCTACCTTGCCTAGCCCTCTCTTTTCCAGCTGTTTCCCACCCTTAATCCTGATCAAAATATCTATATCCTAGCTCTGTTACCCCAGCCCTCTATTGTCTGTATGTCTCCATGTAGCCTTCAGCTATTTCCCACCCTGGAGTCTGACCTCATCTCAGTCCCATCAAGCTCCTCCTTGGACTCCTCAGGTCCCTCCCTAAACCCCTCTTCTGGTCACCCCAGACCAGCCCTCGGTCCCTCCCACAGTCTTTGTGTGTATGGTCTCCATCTTGCCTCCATGGGGGTGCTCAGATTCAATCTAATTCAGTAGGTTGAATCTGGCCCGCTTGTGGAGGCAGGTGTCACAGGGGGTGGGATTTCTTGGGACAGCCTATTATGGTGAATCCGTAGTGGACTTTGTCTTTTCCCTTGGCTGAAAAAAAAAGGAACTTAGAGGAGCCAGTAGGTGTATACGCACTGAATATACTTATACTTCTTGGGGGGCTCCAAGGCAATCAAAGATCAGATACTAAGGCAAACAGAAAGGGATTTCAGGAAGAGGCAGAGACCCTCTTTCTTTGGAGATTATCTCCTTCTTTTGCACCTGCCATTACATCATGGACTGCCCCGCCTTAAATGGTAATAAGCTAGTGAGATCACAGGCACTTCCACTTTTGGGGAGGGCCAGTGATGCAACATGTACACAATAAAATAAATCTAAAACATTGAGTGAATTTAGGTGTGTGTGTGTGTGTGTGTGTGTGTGTGTATGAGAGAGAGAGAGAGAGAGAGAGAGAGAGAGAGAGAGAGAGAGAGAGAAGGATGGAAAGAGAGAGAATAAGAGGTAGGGCAGCTAGGTGGCATAGTGGATAGAGTGCCAGGCCTGAAGGCATGAGGACATCATCCTGAGTTCAAATCTGGCCTCAGACATTTACTAGCTGTATGACCCTGAGTATGTCACTTAATCTTGTTTGCCTCAGTTTTCTCATCTGTCAAATGAGCTGGAGAAGAAAATGGCAAACCACTCCAGTATCTTTGCCAAATGGGGACATGAAGAATCAGACATGAATGAATTGACCAAACAACAACAAAAGAGAAAAAGAGACAGAAAGAAAGAAGCAAATAGACCTGGCTTTGGAATCAAGAGGACTTCAGTTTAAGTCCTATCTCTGACATACGCTATCTGTGTAACTCTTGACAAGATATTTAACCTTTAACGCCTACGCAACTTTCTTGAAATCATGAGTTTGTGACAAAAAGGTTGGGGGAATAAAGTAGAGGAGAGGGCAATGACAGCTAACTTAGGGGTCAATTCTGGCTATGTAGTTAAAGGCCTGGAGTTAGAAATCTGACTCTAACTTTGAGCCAGTTACCTCTTGGTTTCAATTTCCTCTTCTCTGAAATAAAGAGATTGGACTAGATGACTTCTAAGGTCCCTTTCGACTTAAAATCTTTGATTCTCTGACTGGGGAAGATGTATACTGGCATTTGTAAACTCATACTTTATTCATTTCCATTGTGCTAAAATGCAGTTTACTAGGATTTTAGGGACAAAGGGGGTTATTCACTCAAAAATTTCTTTTACTGTCAAGTCCAAGTGCTTGATTGAGATTGACTATACACTGAGCCTTACTTAAGCAACAGTCAATTAGAAAGCAATATTTTTATTAATCCCTGGAAACACTTCAGGTTTCTGAGAGGGAGTTTGGGAGGCACGGGGGAAAGGTTGCTGGCTTTGTCCACATCCATAGAGTAGAAGACAAACAGGATGTTAACGTTCAGAAAAAGTATCATTAAGAACAACTCCTGAGGGAGCCACTCAAGCCTGTTCCCTCTCACCCACAATTTATCAGTTGCACCCAATTTGTTGTTCACTGTATTTCAAGTCAGGAAGAGTTTACCGAGGCTTCTTTCATAACATTAGACAATCAATCCTACTCCTGCTGTCATCCAATGGAACCAAATCCCACCCCTGCTAAACTACCTCCCCTAGAATTGTATAAGCAAATGAATGCCTATTCTCTGTCCTATTCTTACAGTGGTTTCCTCTGAGCTCTGGGGGAGGGCTCTTGGTGGAGCTGAAAAGAGGCCAGAGTGTGGATGAACTTTCTATTCTCCTGTTTAGCTTCCCTTCTTTCCTTTCATGTCAATAAACATTTCTTAAATACCACCTATGAGCAAGAAACTGTCCTTGGTGCTGAAGACACAAGCTCAACAACTAAATAGTCCCCATCTCTGAGATGCTTGCACTCAATTGGAAGGGTACAATATGTACAGAAGTGTACAAATAAAAAGTATGCATGAGATAATTTCAAGAAAGCACTAATAATTAGGGAGAATTAGAAAGTACTTTAATGCAGGGGAGAACCTGAGTGATTCTCTGAAGGAAACTGGGGATACTGAGAGGGGGGGGAGAAGAGAGATCACACTGCAGACAGTTTATACAAAGGCACTGAGCCAAGAGATGAAATAATATGTATTGGGAACAAGTAGAAGGCCAGTTTGACTAGAACAAAGGGCAATGTGAAATAAGACAGAAAGGCAGGTGGAAGCCAGTTTGTGGAAAGATTTAAAAGCCAGGCTGGCAATTTTGTATATCATCCTAGAAGCAACAGAGAACAACTGATAGGGACCTGACATGGTTAGATCTGTGTTCTAGGAATGTCAACATGGCAGCCAAGGTCCCAGGGGAAACTCTTTCTGAAAGGTACTATTTTGAAATTGAGCAGCTTTTGCCATGTTCCTTCATAATCTCATGGAAAACAAGCTTCCTGTGGTGAGTAGAATCACACCTTGGGTGCAGGAGTCCGCTGTAAACATGGGATTCCAGAACCAAAGCTTTTCCCATTATATTAATGGGAAGGGGTATAAAGAAGAAAGAGGTGGAAAAGAAAGAAAGAGAAGGAGGAAGAAAAGATGTCTTCATGTTTTAAAGCACTTTCACTTATTTCATTAACAATAAGGAAGAGAAAAGAGAAGAAAAATATAAGCCGGAGAAAGAAAAAGAAGAGAAGGGAGGAAAAAAAAGATGTTTTCTATCACATTTTCTATCATTTTTACTTATTTCATGAACAGTAAGAATACTTATTGGTTACACTCCCTTATACTTGTATGGAATTTTTAGGTTTTCAAAGCATTTTCACATACCTTATCATAGTTTGTCCACATAATAGCCTGGCAAGGTAGATAGACCAAGTACTACCCCCAATTTATAGATAAGGAAATGAGTGGCTTAAGGGATTAAATCAATTTTCTCTGGACTAAAAGCTACTTAGTGGTAGAGTAAGTAGTAGAACCTAGGTCTCTTGACTCCTTCCTCTGTACTCCTTCTGTTGGACCACATGGTCTCCAGGAGGCTACAGTCTGTGCCAATGAAAACCAGCACATGCTTATTGACACCAGGACTACAAACAGGAAAACAATAGAGCTATGGACTAGGCTCATCTGGCCTGGTGAGCACTGATTTTGCTTTCTCAGAAGGAGGGATGCGTTAGAACATGAGAGACCATGCAACAAAAAAAGAAAAGACCAAACTATCTAGGAATCTAGATATCCTAAATGACATAACAATGTATCAGATATCCAAATCTTTTTCTATCCCATCTTGCCTAAAAGGGTTAAAACTGCTTTCACTGCTCCCAGGGGCTTGTGAGGACTGCTGGGTGGATCTCTCCCCCCACCCCCACCCCCAGCTTTTGCTTGGATAATACAACATCTTCATTAGCCTCCCTGGCAGTAATCTGCCACTGATTGAGATTAATAGAGAAAATATTTTCAAAACACTTTAACACACATTTTCATTAATCTATGTTCAGAAAATTAATCTTGTGGGGCGACCTGCAAAAGGTGTTAATTGCAGCTTCAGACGCAAATCGATCAAAAGTTTGAACAGGGACACTCATAACTGCCAAACAACCTCTGGAGTTTCTGAGAAAGCTTTTCTCAGGAAAAGTCAGTGTCCTCCTGAGGGTTGGGAAAGTCTGCTTGCTTTGGGGAATTGGGGGGTGGGGTGTTCTTCAGACTCAACAGAGACACTTACTCCCTAGGATCTGGGCTTGAGAGTGTTCTGCACCAGCTGTATGGGGTTGCACCTGTGTATGGGAATGGGTTCATTGGTAGGCTGTGGAGGAGAGCCAATCAAGCAGGCCAAAAGTAAGGGAATGAAAATGTTCAAAATCATGGACGGCACTAGAATAGTCTTAATCAAAGATATGGTTTCAGAACCATGGACAGCACAACACTTACAGGTTTTCCTAGTCCTCTAGTTCAAATTGGAGAGGAAATTTGCACAGAGTCATTTCTGTACTGTTTCCAGGAAGGTACAAAAGCAGCTGCTGTGGCAAAAACAGAAGAGGCACAGGCTGGAGTCCCAGGGATGGCAGGACTGTCGGGCTTTATATTCAGTGTAATATGAAGCCAGCTGGGGTTAGCAGAAGTGAGAGATTGTTCTCTCCCCTTACAGCCCAATCCAAAGCCTTCCTGTAGTTACAGGCACCCTGCAGTCTGGAAGAATCTGGTAGCTCATTCTGCTAAAAATATCCTTTCTGTGAACAGAATCCCTCAACAAGTGATTTTAAAATTACAGACACGATGAGAACAGATTGTATGGGAACTTCAGAATGCCTCAAACCCTAGTGACCTTGGCATAGCTGTGTGGCACTTGACACTGGAGTGTCCCCAGCACCACATAAGTACTAGTTTAAACTCTCTTTCCTCAGCTTCTATGACACTGCATTAACCAAGTTTGCCTGCTGCCTCTCTGAATTGTCTTTCTCTGTCTTCTGCCAACCCCCTTTCCTCTTCTCATATGCAACAGGTATCCTCCCTAAGGCTGGAGCTTGGTCCTCCTTTCTAATTCTTTCTGTAATCAATCCTGTGGGTATTTCAGTCACTGTCATTATTTCAGCATGGTATAGTGGATAGAACACTGGACTTGGAATCTGCAAAGCATCTTCTATAAACAATTTTATTTGGGTCTCAGAACAATTCTTGGAAGTAGATTTTATTATTGTTCCCACTTTATAGATGAAGAAAATGAAGCTGAGAGTTAAAGTGAATTCCAGCACCCAATAGCTAGTAATTGCCAGATACATGATTTGAGGTCATAGCTCTATTCCATAAGTGACACATGCTTCCTCTCCCCTCATCCCAAACCAAGACAAGAGTAGCAGCATTATTGAAAGATTTAGGATATGCATCTGAAGTTTTCTTGATCCCCATTGTGGCCAGATTTCAGGAATTGGCCTATGTGGGGAGCCATGAAGACTTTTGGCTATGGTTTCCAAAAAGCTCGGGACTGTGTCCAGGTCTATACTTGAAGCACTGGGATCCCTTTCCCCCATGGCTCTGCATAGGTTTGCTTCTGCTTCATGCAAGGCCTGTTGGTGATTGATTTGTAAATCTGTGCTTTTGGCCACTTCATCACCACCTTGGAGACTTGGATATTAAACAGATCTGGGCATAGAGACATGCCAAAATGTGGACTAAGAGAGTTATATGCATAAATCTCAGGGACTATGTGTGGAGCAGAGACATGTGGACTCTTAGTAAACACTGCCATCAACAATACATTCCAGAACCCACTGTCAAATTCCTGGGGGGAAGGACTAGGATTAGGGGAAGCAGGTAGACTGGGTTCGTGGGGGCTAATCTTTGAGTCAAAGTCAAGTGAAGAAGATGGCACAATCAGCTGTTGGAAGGAATTTAAGGTTCCCAGGAGCTCTTTTTTCTCCTGGGGAACTCTGTCTTCAATCTCATCTTGTTCTAACCTGTGCTTCTGACTTTTGGTGCATCCTTACCTCTCTTGACTCTGACCTCCAGATTTATGGGATCTTAGAGATCATCTGATCCAACTCTCCCATTTCACAGATTAGGAACCTGAGGCCCAGAGAGGTTAAAAGATTGCCCAAGGACCCACTGGTAGTAAGTGGCAGAGCCAATATACAAATTTATTTCCTCTGACTCCAAATCCAATTCTTTGCACTGTGCCATGCTGCCTTTCTCCTGATATTGCTCTCTTCCTGCCTCTTCTATTTCAGTCCAGATCTTGACCTCTGTGTCTAAGGCTCCAGCCTAGTAATCAGCCCCTAACTCCTGCCTCTTTTCACTGCTTAATGGCCTGGAATTCCATCTTTTTGACCCTGGGCTAGGTTTTGACACTGATTAATGTCACCAAATCTGTTCAGAAGGAAGAGTCTGAGTCCCTCACCATGGTGTTCTTACCCTTTGGACATGAAATGTATCCCTGATTTCTGACTTTCCAAACTGTGGTAGAATCTTAGAAGAATTCTCTCCTTTCGCCTCCCCACCAAGTCTTTTTCTTCACACAGTTCTTTTTGGACAAGAATATCAACAGGCTTTAGCTCAGAAATCCATAGTACTCCCTTTTAAGGCTCCACTGTGGAGAAGGCAGCAGGGGAAAAGGATGTCACAGTGTTAGTGACTGTCCCAGGATGGGGACAACATATGACTCCATCGGTGTCTTGTTGTTTTTTTTTTTTTTTTATCCAAAATCTTGAGCTTGGGAGGGAGCCTTGACCCATCCTTTCACAGACCCTCAGGCTAATTTTTTTTTACTGAGTCACATTCAAAAGCTATTTTTTTCCCTGGCATTCTATCAACTAGAGCTCTCTCTATTAACAAGCACTTCCCCACCTCAAAAGTCCGATGATAACTGGTGTTCATAATGATGACCCAGAGGCAGGAAAAGGGTTTGATGTACCTTCTGAGTCATCAAAGAAGGATTCAATTATGCAGAATACAATTTTGGTACTAAGTATATCTTACTGTATTCTGGTTTTTTTGAGAAGGGTTCTTCCCTGAGTGGTGTACCTGTTAACTTTCAAGTAATATTGGCCATCAGAACCCATGCTCTGGAGTGACTCGAATAACAGAATATTATATATTTTGACTTGCAAGTAGGCCTGGAAGCTGGATGAATACTGAACTAAGGGAGTTCTCAGTTGTTCTTACACCAGAGTCCATTTGACTTCAAAGCACAGCTCAGCGGCCATCTCCTACAAGATGTCTTTCCTCATGCTCCTACTTGTGTTCTCTCCCTCTTAAAATCACTTTCTTTCACTCTGTATATATTTCCTTATTTGATGGAATCAAAGACATCTTCCATCTCTTTCGATCTGCAGAGTCCTTGGCTACATTCAGTGGACCAATTGTGTTCTGGACCAGCACTAAAGGGTTTTTGTGCTTTGAAATTACTCAGCAAACCCTGGGTGGTCCTTCCCCCTCTCCACACACTCCTATGATGGTGACGGGTATGGTTGTAACACATCAGTTTAAAAGGACAGACAGCACCCCTTGCCGGCCCTCCTTCTCATACTTTCCTAAAGGCATGGCTTGGAGCTTCTGCCCTCTGGGACTTATTGTGGGAGGGAGGAGGGGGTGGCAGAACCAGGGACAGCTCCTCCAAAGCCACAAGGACAGGTAATTATCTTGGAGATCCCGAGTTAGGATCCCAAGACCTGGCTGCCTCTTCTGGTCAGGCAAAGAAACACAAAGCGACTAGTGATTTTGCGATGGGCATTTCTAGCTTTGGAGGTCACCTTTTAAGTTTAAGAAGTCAGAAACTCCTAAACCCCTCAGGTGGTGCCAGATACACTTCTATAATCCCCTTCTCCAAACCCTCCAGCAGCTACTACAAGAGGAGAGGACAAAATCATTAACAACGGTATAAGCACAACCTCTGCTTGCCCAAAGAATGGACTTCAAGAAAGCTGTTCAGACAGCCCAGAGCTGAGGCGAAGATGAAATGCTTATTCAAGAGTCCCACTAAGTGCTTCACGTTTTAATGTCTTCAGTATCGCCCTCCCAGGAAAGAATAATGCTAGTTCTGAGTTACTGCTTCATGTTCAAGTCTTTGTCAGTGCACACTTGAGAGTCTTAAGTACTTCAAGCATTTCTTTTGTATGGAGAAAATAAATAGTTGTCTTATAACTGGTCTATGTTGTACATTGAGAAACTTTAAATTCCTCTTTTGGGAGATCATACATATAATTGACCATCAACTGATTTTAAGTGATTGTTCCAAGACTCCAAGATGGAAAATTGCATCTTTATTTTCACTAACCTCTGACTGAAATTTTGATTTGTAAACATATCCTAGGAAGGGGATCATAGGCTTCACCAAACTGACTAAAGGTCTATGTTATTTTTAAAAAGTTAAGAATTTTTGCTCTAGAGGGAGAGAATGAATGCCCTAGCTGCCTTAGGCCCGGCAGGGACCTGTATTTTTATGCTTCTCTCTATTCGTATTATTTTCCCCCCTAGAGTACAAGTTCTTGGAGGGCAGGCACTGCTTGAATTTTGCCTTTGCATGCCTTGCACCTATTACAGTGTCTGACTCAAAGTAAGCACACAGTAAATATGTGTGAATTATTGTTACTATTAAATTTGATGGATTTACTAGTTTTGCTGAACTGCCTTTTCCCCCTCATTTTTAAAAAAATCCTTTTTTATAAGCCATAGCTTGCCAAGTAAGGGCAGAAGGATATATTTGGAAATGAAGGTGATATAAAAACAATCAGTAAGCATTTGTTAAGTATCTATTACATGTTGGGCCTATGCTTACTGCCAGGGATCCAAACATAGCTGAATAGATAGATAGATAGATAGATAGATAGATAGATAGATAGATAGATGGATGGACAAAGGACAGATAGATAGATGGATGGATGGATGGGCAACAGATAGATAGATAAATAGATAGGTAGACGATGGATAGATGGACGATAGCTAGCTAGCTAGCTAGATGGATGGATAGATAGATGGATGGACAGATAACTTATTAAGTGCTTACTATGGGCCAGGCACTGTGTTAAGCACTGGGGATACAAATTTAAGCAAACAAGACAGTCCCTACGCTGAAGGAGTTTACATTCAGATGGAAGAAGACAACATATAAAGGGGTGGGCTGGAAACCAGAGGAGGGAGGAGAGGAGAGAATACATAAACAAGAGCAACATTCTGGTGGGAAGGTAGAGAAGTCTGCAGAATAAGGAATAAAGCTAGAAGTGGCCATGGCCTGGACACCTCATGAGATGGTGGTCTGAGTCATGGACTCACCTATCAGAAGAGAGGGCCACAGGGCAGGGGCATCTCCAGGGAGAGAAGTCTGCCCTGAAAACACTTACACTCTATTGGGAGAGAAAACATGTGTGCATAAGTACATAGAAAATATATGCAAAATAAATACCCACTAATATGGGGAGGCACTTGTAGGAAAGAAGACTAGAAGATATCTCACGTAGGGGGTGGCACTTGAGCTTTGGAACAAACTAAGATTCTAAGAGAAAGGTAGCAATAAAAGTCATCAAGTTATTCAATAGTCTGTTGAATTGATTAGAAAGTTCTGCCATGAGACTTCCCCATTGTCTCCAATTGTTGGTGCTCCCCTTGTCCCCCTCAAATTTTCATGACTCGTATTTATACATGAGCCCTGCCCCCAGGACCCCAAACTCCCAGTACACAAGCTCTTCAAGGGCAGAGGGTGTTCCACTCTCATCTCTGTATCTCCAGAACAGTGTCTGGCACAGAGAAGGTGCTTAGTGAGTGCTGGTTGAATAGAATTGAATTGAAGTGACTGGAAATTGCCCTGCCAGCCTGGCAAGGTCCGTCGAGGTGTAATGGGAAGTGAGGGCTTGTCAGCCAGAGTGAGGTATTAAAAAACCGCTTTCTTCCAAATGCCTGAAATGACTGTCACTGGGTCACCATCGCTACTCCCTCTTGAATGCTTATTGATTGCTTAGACAGCAAAGAATTTGAAAGATCTGTTCTTAACCAGGGCTGTCCCCTTATCCTGATGAACAGAAGAAGATAAACTTCTTGGAAAACCAATCTTACTGCGTGAGTATATATCACCGATTCTCAATAAAACAAGCCAACACACACACACACACACACACACACACACAGCTGAATAAAGAATCAAGCTTTTTCCAAGGCACCCAAAGAAAATTCCTGTTTGAAGACAACATGTGACGAACTAGCAAATGCCTCTCAGCAGGGCGCTTTGTTACAGTTTCGACACTGCCCCGTATTTTACCCAGAATCTATGTTTCTATGACATTAAGAAGCCTGCAACCTTCAGGATGCCCTTATTTATAACACTGAGATTCTGTCCATGGAAACAGAGCTCTGTGTCATACACACAAGGACGCGCAGGTCACAAGTTTCATCACTTGAACTGAAATAAAAACATTTAACAAATCTGTACACTCCTCCTTCATAATAAAGATTAACCTCTAACGTGTTTTTTTTTGAGAAGTAGGATTTTGAAGGGAATGGGCATTTTCACAGTGGGTTATCACGTCTTTTGAAGCATATATAAATAAGGGACTGTTCATATCTAAAAGAATTCGAAACACTAATGGGTGCCTATTCTGCTCACAGGGCCCCAGCGATGGATAACAAGTGCTCCCAACCTTGTGTCTAGATCCAAGAACGAATCCTGACTTTGTCACTTATTTGTTGTGTGATCTCAAGCAAGCCATTTGACCTCTCGGGCTGTTGGTTTCCACATCTGTGAAATGAAGGGGGTGGACTAGATGGCATCCGAGGTCTCTCCCAACTCTTAACTGATGATCCCAAGGATAAATCAAATTAGACTCATGTCTATGGATCAATCATATCTATGATCTCCCAAAATGATAGTACAAAGGTATTCATTATACGATGTTGAACAAGTATTATTCCTGAGTCATTCCAGTTGTGTCCAACTCTCTATGATCCTATTTGGAGTTTTCTTGCAGAGATACTGGAGTAGTTTGCCATTTCCTTCTCCAGCTCATTTTACAGATGAGGAAACTGAGACAAATGAGGTTAAGTGACTTGATCAGGGTCACACGGCTGCTAAGTGTCTGAGGCCAGATTTGAACTCAGGAAGATAAATCTTCCTGGCTCTGAGCCTGGCACTCTGTGCACTATGGCGCCACCTCACTGCCCAGAAATCAGGTGCAGGACAACTATTTATTTCACTCAAGAAATCACAAAAGACTCACAAGTGTAACTTGGAGCTAGTATTATATTTTCCTGAGAGGTTGATACCTAAACTATTACAATATGAAACTCTTAGTGTGGGTGGCAGTACCCTTATCTCTCTCCACTTGAGAAAATTCTGGATTGTCACAGTGAGGTAGGCTCTTTGAGACCTGGTTGCTAAATTTCTCCTTCAAGTCTACACTCTACTTGGGAATAGCAAAGGGAAAGACGTCGTTTCAAAGGGCAGCCCTGCTTTGGTGTGTCTATTCTGCTTTAGGGAAGAAGCTTACTCAATAATGCTCACCTGAAAATCAATTGTAATATATACTGAGACTTGCCCTATAGAAGAAGGAAAAGCAAGGGATAAAAAGGCTCCAGCCAAGTCCTCCACCCTTTGTGGGACACACAAAAAGACCTAGTCACTGTCCTTTTCAAAGGTCCTTGCCCTTTCCCAGCTGATCACTACCAATTACAGAGACAGAGGTGGAGTTCTTCTTAGTTATTTTTCTGTCCTATTATGAGCAACTTGAGCCAGTGTTCAGTCTTCCTTCAGATCAACAGGGAAAGCTCCCCGTAGCTCGGTATCTGGTGGACTGATTGGTTATGCCAGAAAAACCACCTGTGCAGAGTCATGACCCAAATCAAACTCCTTAGGGAAAAATATCAAGAGGGGTATGGTGGTCGTGGTTTTGTCATCTTTGAGAGGGAGACTTTTTTCTTTAAAAAAAGTGGCTTGGGTGTCTGATGTCCTAAACCATAGGCTAATAAATAATATTTTATATTTAAACATCACATTAAGATTTGCAAATTAAAATTGTATTTATATGTAATTAGGGAAAATAAAATATTATTTTAAAAGATTTGCAAAGCATTTTATGTACATTATCCCATCTGAGCCTCAGAACAACCCTACAAGGTAGGTGCAGTTTTTATTCTTATTTTACGGATGAGGAATCTGAAGCCCAGAGAGGTTAAGTGAATTGCCCCAGGCATTTTAACCCATAAGAACCTAAGCTGGTAAGTTTCATTAATGGAATTGTTTAGGATCTAGGAAAAGAAACTCTCCCATCTTACCTGATTAGGGGCTTGTTAGAACTAGGTAGGCGTGGGGGAAAGGACATAAGAGGAGTTGACAAAGAAGGGGGAAAATTAGGAGTGCATCCTTTTTCTCTGCTTGTCTCCCTGACTTCATCCTCCTCTTCTCCTTCAGGGGGAACAATAAGGAAACAAACGGAAGACATTTTGAAGGGTGGTTTTCACCACCTCCACATCACAGGCTCTTGGGACTAGAAGAGATATCAGAGGCAATCTGCCATACTCCATATCTGAAAGGCATCTCCTTCAAACCATTGCTGACAATATTTTTTTAACATTCATGTTATCTCTGCCATTAAGCTGTGAGCTCCTTGAAAGTAGGAACTGTCTTTTACTTTTCTTTGTCCATGCAGCTCTTAATATAGTGCTTGATACATACTAGGTAAGCACTGAGTAAATGTTGATTGATTGACTGACAATGTTCACATAACCTTTGCTTAAAGGCTTCCAGCGAGGGTGAGACTATTTTCTCCTGAGGTGGTCCATTCCACTTTGGGATGGCTTTTCCTTCCATCAAGTCTAAATCTGCCTTTCTGAAACTTTAATACATCATGCCAAGTTCTACCCTTTGGTGACAAGTAGGATGAATTAAATCCCTCCTCCATATGACAGCCATTCAATTACCCAAAGACAGTCATCATTCTCTCCATTTCCCCACAGTCTTCTCTTCTTTAAGATGAACGAACCCAATACCTCCAAACTGATCCTTAAATGTCATAATCTCTGGACCCTTCACTAAACTGGCTGCATTCTGAAAACTCTCTGGTTCCTCAATGTCCCTTCCTAAAATGTGCTACCCAGAAGTGACCAAAGAACTAACTGAAGAGCTCCAAATATGGCCTGGTACTGCACAGTACAATGGGACTTATCATCTCTCTAATCCTAGATATCTTAAGTCTCTGCATGTGGCCTAAGATTTCATTTGCTTTTTTGGTTGCAATGTCACATTGTGGATTTATATTGAGCTTAAATTTCCAGATGGCATGAAGTTGGGAAAGATATCTAACATATAGGATGGGAGAGTCAGATCCAAAAAGATTTTGACAGGTTAACATGATGGTCTGAATCTAACGAGATGAAATTTAATGCAGAAAAGTGTAGTTTTCCACTTGGATTTTTAAAAAATCAACTTCACGAGAAGAAGCTAGGTAAGGTATGGTTAAACAGAAGTTCATGCGAAAAAGAGCTGGAGATCTAGTGGACTGCACGGTCAATATGAGTTAACAGTGTGGTATAGCAACCAAAAATGTTAATGGCATTCTAGAGTGAACTTAAAAAGGCATAGTTGCCTGAATGAGGGAGGATGCTCCACTATTTTTCTAATCATTCAGGTTCACAACCTTGTGGTCATCTTTGAGTCAGGAAAGACTCATTCAAATCTGGCCTCAGACAGGGAAATTCATCTTCTTGAGTTCAAATCTAGCCTCAGACATTTCCTAGCTACGTGACACTGGGCAAGTCACTTCACCATGTTTGCTTCAGTTTCCTCATTTTTTTCCACTTAATAGTATTTTATTTTTCCCATTACATGTAAAGTTTCCTCATTTGTAAAATGAGCTGGAGAAGGAAATGGCAAACTACCTCATTATCTTGGCCAAGAAAACTCCAAATGGGGTCATGAAGAGTAAGATACAACTGAAATGACTGAACAATAACAAGTCATCTTTGACATTTCATTCTCACTCACTCATGGGGTGGGACACCAGAAGAGATAGAAGGTCTGCTATGTCACCAACCTCTTCTCATCTGGGCCTGGGGGTTTCCTGCAACTCTAATCCAGGAAATGAGGACACTTGATAGCATTAGTCATCTTTGACACCTCATTCTCATTCATTCCGGTAGTGAGATTCCAGGAAGGATTAAAATGGTACCTGCTATGCCACCAATCCCTTCCTATCTGGGCCTGGGGGATTCCTGGACCCTTAATTGAGATGAAGACAGTTGATAGAGCTATAAATGTGTTCCGTCCCTCCATTTCCCCTTCCCAAAGCAGCCTAGTTATTTCCTACGGCTCCTACAAACTTCATTTATTAAGAGTTCTCCCTCAGTCTATAAGTGTGTGAGATCTGATGAGACTGTAGCCTGAGGGAGATTGCTGGAGGCCAATGCTGAAAGCAAGATACAAGTCCCTGAGCTGCAGGGGAGGCCAAGACACCTTTTCATACATTAACATGAAAATAGGCTTTTTCTAGGTGAAATAATTTAAAACAGACAGGTAAGAGAGTCAACTACCCCTCAACTCTGTCTCTTTCCCCTTTCTTCCTTTTGTGTCTCCCTCCCTCTTTCTGAAATTTTAGTATAATCGAAGTAAGCACTCTGAGCTCTTGGCCTGAGGCCTACTCCATGGACCAAATTTCCTCTCTTCTTTCTTGAAACAAAGCCCTCACTGTGCACTCTTTATTTCTAACAGGCCAAGATGACCGTCTTTAAACTTCCTTATAAATGGATGAGGAATACAACTTTCCAAACACTGTCCTAGATGAACCAAAAATCCATGAAGTAGAATCAGGAGAACTGGATTCTCATTAATGCTCCAACATTATATAGCCTTGAGACCTTGAACAAGTCACTTAATCTCTGTAATCTTCAGCCTATCTTCATCTGTAAAAATGAAAAGTGTGAGATTATATAATCCTTAAGAAATTCTCTAGCCCTGAAGTTCCATGAAAGGCAATGTGGCATTTAGGGTAGGTTGGATTTGGAGTCAGAAAGACCTTCATGTCCCATCAAAGATACTAGACTTGTGACCTCGGACAAGTTCTTTAACCTTCCTTGGCCTCGGTTTCCTCATCTGTAAAATGAGAGAGGTAGACTGAATGACCTCTGAGGTCATTTCCATCTTTAAAGATATGATTCTAGTATTCTGTGAAAGAATATACTATCTTGTGACTTTGGGTAAGTTACTTAACCTCACTGGGTCTCAGTTTCTTCAACTGTAAAATGAAGAGGTTAGCCTCGATGGTTTCTGAGGTCCCTTTAAGCTTTAGATAGATTATTGTATGATAGGCCCAAATCCTACCTCAGCATATTACTCTCTGTTAGACCCTGAGCAAGTAACGAGGCCTCGGTTTCATCATCTGTGGAATGGGATGGTAATATCCGTAGCACTCACAATGTTGGGAGGATGAAATCGTATCAAAGAGCTAGAACTAGAAAGTCCCTCAGATGTCATCCAGTGCCATGGTTTAAATAGTCGTTCGGAACTTGGGCAGTTCCTTCCCCTTCCAGGCCTTGGTGTCATCTGCTGGAAAATTCCTGGGGTCTGATTAGGTCCTTCAGGTTGTCACGTTCTGCAAGATTCTGAAACCTCAGTGTAGGAGTGAGAAAGTTGAGCCTGAAGCCTCTCTCTGCTAGCTGAGATAACAGACCAACCCTTAGGCAGGGGAAGGCAAGGGAGTTAATGAAATATAAGTGCAGTGAGCTCTGCCAGCCTTCATGACCATCTGGGTCCATTTGGCAGGGTTCAGGCCTTGGGAGGATTCTGATGAGGCATTAACAGGCAGAGAATCATGAGCTGAACCCTTCTTAGGGGTCAGGGAAGGGAGAACAGACAACAAACCTGCTGACCTGGAGGGAGGAAGAAGAGAAGGGACAGAAGCAGAAGAATGCGGTTTTTTCTGCCTGGTAGCAGCTACCAGGGTGTGGTTTAGAGCTGGGACCCATCTCAGGGTCTCATTCTCTCTGCATTAGCAGGACCAGGCCAGGTACATGGTCCCTCTTTCTGGTATCTCCTGGTGCCATCTGCGACTCTGCCTCAGATGAGTCCTAGGCATGTGAAGTGGTATCAGGAGTCTGTGTGTCGGGAGGCAGGGGGATGAGTGGTGTAGAGCCTAGCCAGAAAATGGCGTGGGGAGGGCATAATTTATCCTCTCCAACAACATCATTAACTTGGGACGTAGCCTTCCCTATTTACCACTATATACTTCTGGGAGGAGGGAATGAGAATGAGAGGAATAAAAGGGAAAGGAAGATCACAAAATCACAGATTTAAAACTAGGAGAGACCCCAGAGGCCATCTAATCCAAAACCTTCATTTTACAGAGGAAGAAATGGAGGCCTGGAGGATAAAGGGACTTGTCAAAGACCACTGGGGTAGGTAACATCAGAAGCAGGTAGCATTTGAACCCAGGTCCTCTGACACTGGAAAACAGTGTGCTTTCTACTATTACACTGAAAGGGCAGAATTAAATCAACACCCACACTCCCAAATACCCTGTGAATTCCTATCTATCCCTTCAGTCCCAATTCAAACACCATCACTTACAGGAAGCCTTCTCTGATTTCCACCTGGCCCCACAAATTTCTTGTTTTGTGACTCTCTAATGTGGTTATGGAATATTATATACTTTAGCTATTTGGTGTCTCATCCCCCACCCCCGTTGGACTAGGGAGAGAATACAGTGTATTTCACGTAAACGCTGTGTCTGGAAAGTGTTTTGCATACAGGAGATGATTAATTTTAATTAATAAATTTAAATAATTTAATAGATTAATAAGTGCTTGTTATATCATTGTGAGCTCAATAAGAGAAATACCGTAATGCCACTCTTCTTTAGCTTTCTTCTTTCTCTCTCTCACTTCTGCAACTCTCTAATTCTATTTTGTTGTTGTTCATTTATTTCAGTCATTTCTGGCTCTTTGTGATCCCATTTGGGGTTTTCTTAGCAGACACACTGGAGTGGTTTGCCATTTCCTTCTCCAGCTCATTTTACAGATGAGGAAACAGAGGCAAACAGAGTGAAGTGACTTGCTCAGGGCCATATAGCTAGTAAGTGTCTGAGGTTGAATTTGAATTTCCTGATTCCAGACCCGGTTCTATCCACTGTGCCACCTAGCTGCCTCACACGGTCGAGGCAGGATTTGAATGCAAGTCTTCCTGATTGCAATCCTAACATTCTATCCACACTGCATCACCTACCTGTCTCCCCTGAATTGAATTTAAATTCCCTCTGCCCTTGCCTTATTCATCATTTCAGAAACTGAGAGCCTCCGCTAGTCATTGCTTCAAATACCCCAGTCAGCCAGCCCTTTGTGGTAATTAAGATTGAGCATCTTAAAAACCTAGACTATTATACATGCCCAAATTAACTACAAAGGACAGCTACCTGCATCCAGAGGAAGAACAGATAAATAGAAGTATGGATAGCATGAATTTATATATGTATATGTATGCATGTATATATATATACATATATAGACACATATATGTGTCCCCCCCAGGGTGGGAGAGGGAAGAAAAAAAGAAGGAAAAAAAATTTATGTGATAACTTATTATATATTTAAAAGGAATAGCAAATTGCATATAATAGATTTGCAGTTTCATGTGCAATCATCTTTTATTATGCTATGTTATAGAAACGCTTGTTTCATTCCATAAACTAAAAATAAATAAATAAATGAAGACCTAGAGTTTGGAGGCCAACTGGGAACATCACTAAAATCCATTTCATGAGAGTTTACTCAGCCAATTGGTCTTAAGTTAATTAAATGGTGTTTAGTAACCATATAATAACTATCTTAGTAAGTACAAACTCTACGTGTAGTTGGGCTAAGGACACTTGATTTCGAATAGTACCCAGAGTGCTAGAGATGACTGCTTTGGGATCGAGAGATGAACTTGATGAGGGTTTCTTTTTTAATCAAGTTCAGAAGCTCACTGGGTCTCTGAAGCATGTGGGTGTATAGGTGGGTGGAACTGTAGTATAGCTGGCTTATGTACATAAAATAGAGGCAACTTAATGCTATGAATAGAGGGAGAAATATGGAGTCAGAGGACCTGGGTTCGAATCCCAACTCTGCCCTTTATGTCCCGTGTCACAGGGCAAGCCATTTACCTTCACTAGGCTTCAGTTTCCTCCTCTGTGAAATGAGAGGATTGGAGTAGATGATGAAACAGAGGATCCCAGTGGGATGAGCTGGGTTTGGAGTCAGAAGAACCAGAAGGTTTCAATCATAATTCTGCCTCTTAGTGACTGTGGGACCTTAATAAGTTACACTCTCTCTTGGCTACCATTCCCTTGTCTTTAAAATGAACAAGCTAGACCATTCTAGAACTAACTTCTGGGTGAAGTCCTTCTTGCCCCACCCCCAACTGTTAGTGCCTTCCTTCCCACGCTACCTTGTGTTTAACTGCTTTGTATATATTTGTATTCGATCACCACCAGCTTAATATTTGTGATGGACGTGTTTCTTGATGTGCCTGTCTCCCCTCCCAGATGTGTGAGCTCATTGCAAGCACAGGTTGTTTCATTCTCTGTACATGTTTCGCCAGCATCTAATACAGTGTCTGGCACATAGTCAGCATTTAATAAATACTTGTTGATTGATTGGCTGGTATTTTGAATTCTGAAGACTCCTATAGCTCTGAATCTACAATCTAACAGCTTCACCTAAGATATTTACCAGCTGTGTGAGCCTGAGAAAATCATTCAACTTCTCTGGCCTTTGTCTCCATGAAATAAGTTTTATTCTCCATAAAATAGGAGGAGTGAATTTTAGACACATCAAGGTCTTTCCCAGTTCTGAATTTATGATCTAGTGATCCTGCCTCTGATGCTAACAGCTGTCTGACGCTGATGGCATAGTGGATAGAGGGTTGAGCATGAGTTCAGGAAGACCTGAGTTCAAATTCTTCCCCTAACACTTGCAGACTGTGTGACAATCTTTCTCAGTTTCCTAGGATCAATCAACATTTATTAAGTACCTACTATGTACCAGGCACTGTGCTAAGCATTGGGGATAAGAAAAGAGGCAAAAGACAGTTCCTGCCCTCGAGGAGCTTACAGTCTAATGCACCACATATCTAGATCTGGAAGGGACCCTCAGAGGCTAGTTATGTGATTTGTTCAAGGTTATACAGATACTAAGTATCAGATTCCTTATCTGTAAAATGGGGATAATAATGGCACCTACCTACCACATCACACTTATCAGATTGGCTAACATGTCCAAACAGGAAAATGATAAAAGTTGGAGCAGATGTGGGAAAGTTGGAACACTAATTCATTGTTGGTGGAGTTGTGAGCCAATCTAACCATTCTGGAGAGTAATTTGGAACTATGCCCAAAGGGCTATAAAAATGTGCATACACTTTGACCCAGCAATGCCACTTTTAGGGCTGTATCCCAAAGAGATCACACAAGTGGGAAAAGGACCTGTAGCTACAAAAATATTTGTAACAACTCTTTTTGTGGTGGCAAAGAATTGGAAATCAAGGGAATGCCCATCAATTGGCGAATGGCTGAACAAGTTGTGGTATGTGAATATAATGGAATACTATTGTGCTATAAGAAATTAAGAGCAGGTGGACTTCAAGAAAACATAGAACGATTTATATGAACCAATGCTGAGTGAAGTGAGCAGAACCAGGAGAACATTGTATACAGTAATAGCCACAGTGTGCGAGGATTGACTTTGATAGACTTAAATCTCCTCAGCAATGCAAGGACCTAAAACTTTTCCAAAGCACTCATGATGATGGAAAATGCCATCCACATCTGGAGAAAGAACTATGGAGTTGGAATGTAGAGCAAAACAGACGCTTTTCTCTTTTGTTTTGTTTTCTTTCTCGTGGTTTCTCCCATTTGTTCTAATTCTTCTATGCAACATGACAAATGTGAAAATGTATTTAATAGGAATGTATGCATAGAGCACATATTAGACTGCATGCCATCTTGGGGAGGGAGAGGGAGGAAAATTTAAAACTTATGGAAGTGAATGTTGAAAACTGAAAATAAAGTGAATAATAAAAAATGGCATCTGCCTCACAGAGTTGTGAGGATCAAACAAGATCAACGAACAAAATTATTTATTTATCTATCTATGATTTGATATACATATATTTTATATGTATATATGTTATTTGTATCATATGTAAACAACACATATAACTAGACACATATTTATATATATATAAATATATGTATAGATTTATAAAATGTAGAAAAACAAGATGTCATATATACATATATAATCTTGTTTGAGTCACAGAGAAGTTAAATCATAGCTAACATTTATGTAACACTTAAGGTTTGCAAAGCAATTTACATATTATATGTACACATTTATATATACATATGCGTATATACACACATATGCATATGTGTATAGATATATGTGTATGTAGATATATATGTTGTTTTGCAAACCCTAAGTGTTATATAAATGTTAGGTATAGTTTAACCTCTCGGTGACTCAGGCAACTCCCTAGAAATTTTCTACTGTCATGGAGACTACGATTTGCCTTGGTGAAGGGAGTCCCCATACTAGGAGCTTCCCACCCACACACCCAGGCTGCCAAAATCACAGATCCTTTGGGTATTCAAGTAAGCATTTAAAATCCAGAAATAAGGCTGGGAAAAATTCCAGCAAGTTAAAAAAGCTTAAATAATTGCATTCTATCCTAGCTCTAAAGAAGAGGTGGGATTGCTAAACTGTGAGGGGAGCAAAACCCCCAGAGGCAATGGAGAGCTGAGTAGGCCTGAATTGGGGTGTGCATGGAGGGGTAGAGACTACAGGTGGGGGGGTTGTGAGAAGCTCTGAAGACAATCAAAAAAGGCAAATATTGGTAAGTCATGTGTCACTAGAGGCTCAATGATGTTTTTAAAAGCAGGCTTTGAGATAGTGTCCTTCAAAAGAGAAAAAAAAATCACTCCCCCCAGAAATGCCTGGAAAACCTTCCAGACAGCCTTCTCTGGTGCCTGGCAAATGGGATAGGGGAGCTCCCAGTCTATTTACAGCTGTTTCCCTCTCCCCCACCCCCTACACTCACTACTAATTAGCTAATTTGTGAATAATTGTCTAAAACTGCCTCTTTCCATCACCATCATTGCCACAGGAAGGTCCTTTGTCTCAGAAACACTAAAAGTGTTTGGCAAATATTATCTGACCTTGGCATATTCCCAGAAGTCTGGTGGAGGAAGCCATGGCGGGACAATGGATGGCATGTTGGACTAAGGAAGACCTGAATTCAAACTCTTCTCAGCTCCATAGGGTCTAGAGATTTCCTTCTCCCTTTCCCCACCCCCCCCCCCATCCCCAAACATACGAGAAGCTGAGGCCTGATTAGTAACATAGTCATTTCCGAGCATTAGCAGGAGGGCACAAGCATTTTTCTCAAGAGGTTACCATCATTACCAGAATCATTCATTCACCCATTGGTGAATAAGCGTTTATTAAGTACCTCTACTGGTCTGGGAATTGTGCTAGATGCTAGAGATATGGGGCTACACAGGTGAGACCTTCTCCGCCCTCCAGGAGTTTATATTCTATTGAAGAAGACAATACATACATGCACACATACCCACATGCATGCACACACACATATTATATATATATGTGTATATATATACATGCATGTATATATATGCATACATCTTCTGTATAAGCATATGCAAAATATGTCCAAAATAGTGGGAGAAGTCAATTAGCCCCTGGCCTCAAGGAGTTTGTATTCTACAGGAATTGTGGAATTATAGTAACAGTTCCAAGTCTGATGACAAACAAGAGAGCAGATTCCTCTCTTTTTTTTCATATCCCTTGAGCTCTCTAGTATTCTGAAAAATGCAAAGGATGTGACTCTTACTGCTGAATACAACGGATAAGAGAGAGAGAACACCAATAAAAATGTAAAGTCCTTATGAATTAGCCCTGGAGAACTCTAAACCTTAAAGTGCCTAGCTTACTTTCCCTACCAGCCTTTATACTTTAACCAGGAAGATGATATGAAAAGTTTGTGTCTAGAGCTCACCCTGGGATTGGCCACTGCTGTAGAGACTCTGCCTACACCCTCTCATCTTCCCCCTACCCCACAGCAAATGACCTAATCTGATTCCGCCCAAGAAAATCAGAATAAAGGGAAGAAGATTGAAATGTACTATATTCTTATAAGGCCATTCTCTAGGTTAGGGAACCCCCTCCCTGAGGCTACATAAATTCAAACACCCTTCTTACCTTCTCTTCTCCCTTAAAGTGGCAGGTGCTGATTTCACCTCACCATGAAAAAGAAAGGAAGAGAACCAATGCAGGAACTAGAGGGAGACAGAGTTGAAGAAAGGGGCTTCTGGGACCAGTACTCCTAAAAGATCACTCAGGGCAGGGACACAGAACGAGAAATGTTCTATCTCCTAATGAGCAATAACTGAGGCAGCTTTGTAACCTGGTCTCAGGGGTGCACACACCAGAAAATGCAGAAGAATCATAAAGTAAGTGACAGGAAAATATGAAAAAGGCAGAATGTGCAAGATTTCAAGAGAGAAAAAGAAAATAAACAAGTAAATCAACAAAGTGGATCTTAAAATCAGAAGGAAGGATGAAGATTAGATCCTCAAAGAGATTACAATGCTCTTTTAACAAATATTATAAGAAAAATAAAAGTGAATCAATACCTGATGAAATACAGAATCCTGTGGATTCCCAAGTATAGTATAACAATAAGAAACTCTAGAGGATACAAAAGATAAATGAAATCCATAAAGAAGAAATTAGAGATGGATATGTTAGAACTTGGAGCTTTCAATGAAGAATTTCAACAATTCAATTAGCAGATTAGAAAAAATTGGTTCCACAATGGATCTTTTCTATGAAGAAGTGAAAGAGAATATCAAGTTTAGAACACCAGCAGCAGCAGCAGCAGCAGCAGCAGAAGAAGAAGAAGAAGAAGAAGAAGAAGAAGAAGAAGAAGAAGAAGAAGAAGAAGAAGAGGAAGAATATCTAGGAGAAAAGAAGCAAATGGCAACGACATTAAAAGAACACATGAACTCTATGTAAGCCAAAGCGATGATCTTCAAGACCGGATGTATAAAGAAAATTTATGGATTATAAGTCTTCCAGAAGAACATGACAGATCTAATAATCTGAACACCTTAATACAGGATATAATAGAGGAAAAACTATCTAGAACCTTTGAAGAAAGAAAAAGAGAGAGAAAGAGAGAGGATAGGTAGATAGATGATAGATAGATATACACATACATACAAACACAGATATATAGGTAGATAATGGCTTGAGAGATAGAGCAGGGCTTACTATGTGCCAGGCAAAGAATTGATGGGGAAAATTCATAGATGACCTCCAAAAGAATTATAGGCACTGAATGTCAGACACAGGAGGGGTCATATGTATCATGCAGTCTAATCCTCTTTGTTTTATAGACTGAGGCCAGACAGGGGAAGTGACTTGCCTGAACTCTTGCATCTAATAAATAGCAAAACCAGCCTGTGAACTCAAGTTTCTGTACTCCAAGTACAGTGTTTTTGCTAATATGACAAGTAGCTAATGTCACCAGTTAGGTTCTCTTTCATGGGATTTCCCTGTTTCCTTGATTGGTTTAACAGTCCCACATATCTGGGTCTCAAAGGGGGAGATCAACTGAGATTTATTTACAGTACTGAGAATTATTCACTGTGACTCATGGCATCTCATAATAACTAGTCTATAATTTTAGATGTAACATTTTCCCTCCCATTTGATATATTTCCTGCCCCGCCAATCTAATGAAGGAGACAACATGCAAATAACTATGTAAAACCAAGATATATACAGGTAAATTGAAGGTCATCTCAGAGGGAAAGAACTAAAGAGGATTGGGAAAGGCTTCTCACAGAAGGTGGGATTTTAGCTGAAACAAATACACCAAAGGGAGATTGGCTCTCAGAGCTCACCTACCAACAGCACCCTTTAAAAATTGTCCCTTTCAGTTTTATTAATATGTTTTGTTTTTATATTATGTGTATTACCAATTATTTCCACTTTGTGAGAGGTCTCTTGAAACAAAGTAAACAGTCAAGTAAAACTAATAAGTAAAGCTAATTTATTAAATAAGTAAAACTAATAATATCTCATCTGAAGGTGGATTCAACACTTCACATCCATAGCACATAACCCTCCCATCTATTATTTAAATGAACACTAATCTATTTTCTCTCCCTCCCACCCCCACCATGTTAAAAAAAGAAAGCAAATTTCTAGCATAAACAGACCAAATTCCCCTAATCATTGCACTTAAGTAATTTGTTTTGTTCGATTATACATATTCGTTACAAGAAATCTGTTTACCTATGTCATATGTACATAAACATTATATATGTTGTATATATGTTTATATATGTGGATGTATCATTCCACACCCTAAACCCAGCACCTCTTTAGAAAACCTTAATCAAAAATTCCTTCTATTTTGTATGGACTGATGTAGATTGAAGGGAGCAGAACCAGGAGAGATGTGCACAATGACCATAATTGTATAAATGCATAGGAGAAGACAATAAAATACAATGGTGTGTAATAATGATGACCAACCTTGATCAGGAGAAGAGATGAGGAAATTCATCACTCCCTTTTTTATGAAGAGGTAGAATCAGGGGCCGGCTGGAACCAGATCATATTGGCTGAGAGCCATTGTTAAATTTTCATTGTGACCATTTACATTTCAGGAATTACAATTCAGGCAAACACTACGAAGCAAGGTTTGATTTATTATCTTGTTGATTTCTAGACTAAGAAAGTGATGGACAAAATGTGCATAATGCATATTAAACTTTAAAATGTGTCCTCAGGGAGCCACTTGTTAAATATTTACCAGCATGCCCCTGGGTGGGATCTATGAGTAGAAAAAGTTACCCAAAATAGCCTACTATATGGTCTATCCTGCAGACTCTCCCCTTGTTAATCCATGTTCCACACAGCTGCCAAACTGATATTTCTAAAACACAGGTCTGACCACACCATCTCTTTGTTCAAGAACGGACAGTGGCTCCCTATTGCCTCTAGGATAAAATAAAAACTCTTCTATGTGGCATTTAAAGTCCTTCGTGATCTATCTCTGACCTATTTTTCCAAGCTTATTGTCACCACTTCCATTATACATGCTAGATGAACTGGTTCTTTTTATATAACATTGCAGCGGCAGCTGGGGGTGCCATAGTACATAGAGCTCTGGGCCTAGAGTTGGGAAGACTCGTCTCTCTGGGTTCAAATCTGGCTTCCAATGCTTATTAGCTGTGTGACCCTGGGCAAGTCACTTAACCTTGTTTGCCTCAGTTTCCTCAACCGTAAAATGAGCTGGAGAAGGAAATGGAAAATACTCCAGTATCTTTGCCAAGGAAACCCCAAATGGGGTCACGAAGAGTTGGATAGGACTGAAATGACTGAACAACAACATACGTTACATTCCTTCTCCTATCTCCATACTTTTGAACAGAACCCATCCTTAGAATGCACTTCCTTCTCGCTTCCACTGAGTAAAATTCCTAGCTTCCTTGGAAGTTCAGCTCAAAAGCCACCTCCTCCATGAGGACTCTTCTAAGAACACCTCCCCTCTCCCAATGACTAGTGTCCTCCATTCTCCCCCATGCCCATCTCCAGAAATTACTTTTAATTCATTTTGTATTTAATTTTCTATGTACATTTTGTTTCCTGCAACAGTATATAAACTCCTGGAGGGCAAGAACTCTCTCGGTTTTGCCTTTGTGTCCTCAGTGTCTGGCACATAGTAGGTGCCCAGCACATAGTAGGTGCCTGATTAAATAGTAACTGACTGAAGGAATGAATGAATGATGAATCTGTTGTCAGACATGGGGTGAAAGTTCAGAGGTGGAAGGGACTTCAGAGGCCGTCAACTCTAACTCCTTTAGTGTGAAGACAAAGAAACTGAGACCCAGGGAACATAAGTAAATTTCCAAAGGTCACACAGGCAGCAAGAGGCAGCTATGGAATTTGAATCTAGGCTCCTCATTCGTAATTCGGAGTTCCTCCCCTGTGTACCATGCTGCCTCAGGGTCCCTGGGTCTTGCTGGTTGGTTTTGTCTCACTATTTTTCTTTGTTACAAGGCAAGGCCTATTAGGAGGATGATCCAGATCCAGACATGATTGAGATGTAAAAAAAGGAGTCAATAAAACTTTAAAAAATAATGGCAAATGAACTGAGGAATCAGAACCCTTCCCCATCTCTCCAGATCCTCTGCCTCCTCACTGGGCAGTGACTTGACCTTCAGGCACACCCACATCCAAGGCTGGAGTTTGCTAGCAAATGCAGAGACAAGAACAGGCCGAGCACCAGAGCTGATGGGGAAGAGACACAGAAGGTTCTCTGGTCCCTGCAGTGAATGAGCAGGGAGGTGGGTACCTGCGAGAACTAGATATCCCCCAAAGACAAGCTCCAAATAGCGAGTTCTTATCTCTTGCACACAGAGAGGACCAGGTACAATAGGGAGGAAGTGTGATGCTGTCCCTGCGTTAATGATATTTTCACTTCAACTCAACTGTAAAATTAACTGAGAACTTATAGTTATACTAAAAAGACCTTTATTTTATGCTGATCATTAACTAAGGAGGCTTTGCACTGGTTATATCAGGGAGAACTTAAATTGCAAATATCAATTTCCTTGTTTGGTGTAGACAGACTTTCTTTGAGAAAGTGCTTTAAATTGTTTTCTAGCTGCCAAAGCCAGGAAGGAAGGATCCTATCCTCAGGAAGGGGCTGGAAGTGGAAGTGTCTTCTGGGTGTCCCAGACAGATTTCCCTGTGTTAGATTCTACTGCTCTCCTACCTTAGATCCCCTGGGGCAGAAAGTGGAGATCAGAATGGAGTGTGGGGGTGCCCCCGAGGGAATTTTTTAGGTAGAAAACTAAGGTCCAAAGGCTAGCAGAAGTATTGAAATTATAATTGGGAAAGATTGTGTTAAGAGCAAAGGGAGAGAACAACTCCTGTGGAGATAGCATGTTACAATTTATGAAGAGTTTTCTTCCCAATAGCCATGTGAGGCAGGTAGGATATGTATTTTGATAAGTATTATTTTTCTTATTTTCACAGACAAGGAAACCAAGACCCAGAGAGAGGAAGTTATGTGTCTAAGGTTATATGGTTAGTAAGAGGAGGGGTCACCACTAGAGTCCATGCCCCAGGCCTGAGGGTCCTGCTCCATTCCCATTCCATTGTGCTGTTGCTACATCAAAAGAGCTTGTGGTTACTCCACATACATGACAATGACATCATTCCTCATCTTTGGGGCCTTCGTACTGACTCCCGTTCATGCCTGGGATACACTCCCTGATCACCTTCTTCCCAGAAAATCTCCAGCCTCCTTAGAGACTCAGCTCAAACACTACCTTCTACATAAGGCCTTTCCAAAGGGGTGCGGAGTCAGCCAACAGTCAGCTTTTCAGTATGAGCATTTGCATCTTGGAAATCAGCAAACTGCAGATCAAGGCTTGTTTTATTGTTCTGTCGATTGTCTAGACTTAAGAAAGTGATGGAGAAAATATCAGCAATGAAGATTAAGCTTAAAAGTGTGTCATGATTCTATCTTTTCTTTTCAGAGAGCTGGTTGTTAAACATTTGCCTGTCATGATACCCCTAAATGTTAGTGCCTTTTCCTGTCTCCCAAACATCTTGCATTTATTTTTAGATATACGTATAAATGTAAATGTCTCCTCTGACTAGGCTTTAAGCTCCTTGAGGGCAGGGACTGCTTCACTAATGTCTCTATCCTCAGCACCTAACACACTGTATCTGGTCCATAGAAAGTAAACATCTGGTGAGTAACTGATGGATTCACTAGTGTCCCTAAGTATCGCCTGGCCAGGTTTCTACGGGCATGGCCAAACGAACGCAGACAACCACCCAGACATATTATTTTGTGCAATGGCTGTGGTGTACCTGGTGGGATCAAGCCCAACATCACACAATGTGTCCGTAAAAGAGCCAGGGCTAGAACCAGGTCTCCTGGGGCCCAGCTCAGCGTTCATTCTTTTAAGGTTTTAAATGCATGAAAAGCTGTCTCTTTCCATCTGATGATCCTCATTTTCCTCTGACTTTCAATTCAGGTCCCACATCCTCCTGAAAGCCTTCCTAGATTCACACATCTCCTCCCTCCCTTGGTAGGGCTTTCTCCTTCCTCAAACGACCTTGGGGAATCTGCAACCTCGAGGTCACTACATAACAAATCCTTTTATGAAGGGTATTTGTTCTGTGAAGTTTGGATTCAGTCAAATGGCCGCACTTGAGGACCTTGAGGGCCACATGCGGTTCCCCACCCCTGAGTCCTTGGCTTCGCTGACTGGTGGCACGCTGGACGTCTTCTTTTCCTGCATCATTTCAGCTCCTGCATGAAACCTTCCTTAACCCCTCCTCTCTCCAACCCTACCCATTAACTTGTATTTACTTGGATATATTCAGTATATATCAGTGCAGGCACATACCCTCTCCCCTTTTAGAATGCAAACTCTTTGAGGACAGGAATTACCACTTTTTAAAATCCCCAATGCCCAGTATAATGGCTGGTACATAGTAAGTTACCATCTTCCATAGGAAGCCTTTCCCAGGCCTCCCAGCTGCTAATAATGTCTTCTCCATCTAGAGATTATCTAGAGATCACCTTCACCTAGAGACAATTAGGATAGAGTGCCAGACAGAGTCAGGAAGAACTGAATTCAAATTCTGCCTCAGATGCTTACTAGCTTTGGGATCCAAGAAAAAAACATTTAACCCATTTGCCTCAGTTTCCTCAAATGTAAAATGGGAATAGGGCAGCCAGGTGGTGTAGTGGATAGAGTCAGGAAAACTCAAATTCAAATCTGGCCTTGAATACTTAGTAGCTATGTGACCCTAGGCAAGTCACTTAACCCTGTTTGCCTCAGTTTCTTCATCTGCAAAATAAACTGGAGAAGGAAATGGCAAACCACTCCAGTATCTTTGTCAAGAAAATGCCAAATGGGGTCACAGAGAGTCAGACATGACAGAAATGATGCAACAGCATCATATACAGAGTACAGTGAGGTCACTGGCCTGATGAGGGAGGAGGATCCCATACAGGAGCAGCAGGAAAGAAGGTTGGGAAAGGAAAGACAAAAGGATCAGACTATGGAGCCTTAAAAGTTAAGCAGAGGAATATGACCTTGATGTAGCAGGCAATAAGAGCCATGGGAGGTTTCTGAGCAGAAGAGTAACATAATGTAAATAGCATCTTAAGATCAAGATTTGGCAGCATAAATTAGAGTGGATGAAAGACTAGGGGCAGAAAGGTTAGCTAGGTGGATATTCTGGTAACAAACATATAAGATGATGAGGATCTGCTTAGGAGGGAGAAAAATTCAACTAGGCCACTAATTCAGAGTGGGAGGAAAGGCTTTCTTCTCATTTGTTCAATCAACAAATATTTACTAATTGTCTACTACAGATGTGTCAAACTTGCAGCCA
>CM053622.1:804370010-804391236 GCA_028646595.1 Phalanger gymnotis | reverse complement strand
TCACCTCTCTCCTCTCTGTATCTCTCCCTTTCTCTCTCCAACCCCCTTCTTCCCCCTCTCTTTCCTCCCTTTCCTTTTTCTCTTTCTTTCTCTTCTCTCTTACTTGCCCTCTTGTTTTCTCTTTCTCTTTGCCTTCCTCTCTGTTTCATTCTTTCTGTCCCTCTGTTTGCCTTTGTTTCTCTCTGTGTCTTCTTCTCCCTCTTGGGTTCACTATCATTCTCTTTGTGTCTGACCCTGCCCGTCTTTCTCTCTGCCTGTGTCTCTTTTCTCATTGCCTTGCTCTCTCAGCCCTCTCTCTCTCCCTTCCCATTCTAACCCCTTTCCCTCTCTTCCTTTGCCATCATTTCTTTCTTGCCTTAGAGCCTCAATAAGGAGGGGGCACCATCCCAAGTTCAAGACAACCCAGCATCCCCCTCCCTCAGAGGTAAAATACGGCCCTAAAATTCCCATCAACTCCAGAGCAGAGGTAAGCTACCACTGTATGTCTCCGCTCTCCTCCCTCCCCTGCCTTTCCCCTTCTCTCGCAGCAGCCGCGATAACCAAGATGAATTACCCACATGCAATCTGCCCATGCAGATCTCAGCTGGAGCCTCAGCTCCTCTCACTGTTGCCAGCGTCTGTTTCTAAGGGACCAGTCAAGGGTAAATCACTCGAGCAAGAGGGGCGCATTCTTTATCAGTGCTCACTGCTGATCCCCAGTACCCCTCTTCCCTACCCTGCAAACGGAGAGGACTTTTTCATTCAATTCAATCCAATTCGAGTCAGAATATAGATAAAGAGCTTGATGGAGACCTTGGTGGTCACCTGGTCTAACCCCCTCATTTGGCAGATGAGGAAACTGAAGCCCAGAAAGACAAAATAGTTTACTCAAAGTCTCAAAGGTAGTACTGGAGACGAGATTTGAACCCAAAAAGGGCCTCTAACTCCAAAGCCACTCCTGAAATTCTTTTTCATGATCTCTCTTTGTATACATTTTGTATTTAAGAGGCCAGGTTGCCTAGTGGATAGGGCACTATGCTGCAGTCAAGAAGAGCCAAGTTCAAGTCTCTGTTCTGATATATTGGCTGTGTGGCCCTGGGCAGGTCACACAGGGTCCCTGCTCCTCAGAGTTCCCACCCCATCAGGGCTAAATATTGCAGAAAATAGACTGCATAGCTATTTGCATAGACCTACCAGGAGATTCCCTTCGTTGATGAAACCACAGATCATATTTTCAAATGTGCATGTATAGAATATTGTTTTATATATTATATTTTATACACAAACACATATATGTATTTTTATAGGCAACTCTCTAAGGCTGTAAGTAGCAAAGAAGATGTCAGTCTGCATTAGTAGAGAGATTTTCCTCATCTGGGAGTTCCTCATATCAACCAAAGCATGGGTCCAGTACTTATCCTTATTTATAGTATTAACTTATCTATGTACATGTTGGTTTCCCTAAATAGGAGGTAAGCTCCTTGAGGGCAAAAATAGTTTCATTTTTGATTTTGTATCTTCAGTGTTTGGCACATTGTTGGTGCTTTTATAAACATATGTTGGATTCCATTAAATTGGATTGATTTGGCAGGCAAAAATTCCTGGAATAGAGGGCACCTGGGCTGGGCTTTCGGAGGAAGCTAAAGATTGGGGGGAGGGGGCAGGAGAAAGGGGCATGAGCCTGTCACAAGGCAGAGCCAATGAAAAGGCAAAGAGGTAGGTTATGGAATGCCAAATGTGGGAAACCATGAATTATTTCATTGCTACTTCTCACCCTCTCAGCACATCCAGAACTGGGGGAGGAGAGCGGAGAAAGGAAGGTACATTGTATCGGTGAGCAACACACCACCATTAAGCAGCCTTTCCCTTTCTCTCCAGTTCTGAGGAGCAACATTGCCAGGGGTGGTGGAAACTTAAATCTTCTTACCTTGCAGATATCTTGGATCTTCAGTATTCAGGGCAAGTCACCTAAATGTAGGGGTGTCTTGGTAAATGTTTAACAACAGGCTCTTAAAAAATTAATCTCCCCTTAGAACCTAACCTTCAGTAATAAGGTTAGCTAGGCCAGTCCTTGGACAATGGATACTTTGTCACTGGAGCTGTGCTTAAAGCACCAGGGTGCTCCTAGATATTTAACAACTGAGGAGGGGGAAGGGGATATGCACAGCTCACTTTTAAGTTTAATCTGCATCATTAACTTTTTCTCCATCCCTTTCTTAAGTCTAAGCAATAAACAAAACAATAAATCAAGCACCCACCAATTTCTCTGGTGTGCGTGAGCACATTGGATATTAATAATCAGTTCTCACAAGCCTGTAGGAGCTGGTCCCAGCACAGTCCTGCCTAAATCTAACCTTGTGACCTTCTAATAGGTAGAGAGCTTCTGCCTTAGCCTAGCCTGGCCCCCAAAGAGCTGGGAGCTGGGACTGAGTGGAGGGATTGCTGAGAGAGCCACAACAAAGCCTCAAGAGGGAAAAAAGAACACCAGGATGGAGAGAGCAGAACTTCCTGCAATGGAAGAAGACTGGGCATGGTTCCCCTACGTGATGACCACTACAGCAACAACTAACATTTACATAGTTCTTACTATGTGCCAGGCACTGTGCTAAGTGCCTTACAATTATTATATCATTTGATCCTTACAATAACCCTGGGAAATAGGTGCTATTATCCTCATTTGACAGCTGAAGAAACTGAGGCAGAGATTAAGTGACTTAGACAAGGTCACACAGCTAGTAAGAATCTGAGGTTACATTGGAACTCAGGTCTTCCTGATTCCAAGCCCCCCACTCTATACACTATGGCGCCCCATAGACACCCCTCTAATGAGATAAGAGAAGTCTATAGGGACATACGCCTTCTCTCTTCAGTTGCATCTGTGAAGAGCTACCATGTATCAGAGAAGGAGCAGATGCTCTCTCTGGTTCCAGAAGGTAGAGCTGGGACACAGGGAAGTTAGAAGAAAGTGTGTTTTGGCTTTGTAGGCACCAGAGCTGGCCAGCAGTGGGGTCACAGAATGACAGCCTTGTGAAGTAGTGAGTCCATCCCACTGGCCTTAGGTTTAGAGTTGGATGAGACCCCGGAGATCCTTTAATTCAAACCCCTTCATTTTACATGTGAAGAAACAGGCCCAGTAATGTTAAGTGCTAGGGATTACAGGCTCATCTAGGGCTTGAAGGACCTCAGATGCCATTCGATCCAACCGTCCGATTATGTGGATGAGAAAACCAAGGCACAGGGAGGTGGTGAGTTGCCCAAGATCACATAGGAACTATGAATCAGAGATGGGATTTGAACTCTGGTCCTCTGACTTTTCTACAATACCCCATCACGAGGTCACACAGACAGTAATTTGAGTCAAGCTTCCACCTGTTATCCTCTGGGTTTAAATACACTCTTTTTTTTCCATCACACTAAGCTGCCTCTTTAACTTAAAGAAATGGAGGGATGGTATTAAAAAAAAGATTCCTAGATTGAGAATGGGCAGTGGGAATAGTTGGATAAGGTGGCCTCTAAGCTGCCTTCCAGTTCTGGGAGTCTTTGATCCTGTGAAATTCCTCCCACACGTATATTCCCCAGGTGATCCCCTAGTTTCAGGGTCAGACCTCCCAGCTCAAGGGGACAGGTTGGGAAGCCAGGGAAAAGGTCCCTTTATGATTCCAAGTTGTGACTTGAGAAGTGTTGGTCGCTATATCATCATCAATTCAATCCCAGGATGCTCTGGCACCTGGGCTGGGAAAATGAAAGAAACAAGCTGTTGCCCAGTCCTCCCTCTCTGGTTCCTGGATTAGTACATGAGAAGCTAAGGATGGGGCCATTAATCTGTAGAATTCCCCAGCCTTTCTCCTCCCCCTTCAGACCCCAACATACTTCACACAGGGGTATTAGGAATAAGCCAAGACTGTTCCCCTTCTCTACATCTAAACAGCCCCCACCCTACTACCTCTCCCAGCCCTGGCAATCACCCAAGACAGGACAATTTCTCTCCTGGTGGAGAGAGAAGGTATGTGTGTTCAAAAAAGGGGAGGGGGAGTTAAACACTGTCCTTTCCAGCTGATTTGTAAGACTGGTTAGGAATTAGTGAGAAGTGCAAGATGGATACATATTTCTGTTCTACCCGGCCCAGGCGCATCCGTTAATTGTCAAATGACTGCTCAGGCATATTTAATGAGAGATTCTTTTTTCTTTCCCCTTTCACCAAGGACACTGCAACCCTCTGCCTCCCCCCATCAGAGTAACAGAAGAAGGAGGCCCGTCTGCCTCCTGAGCAACCCACATGGATGGGGAACCATGGAACAGGGATACGTTTCTTCAGAGTTATAAAACATGTAGAGTAAGAAGGGTCTCTAGGTCACCACCTGCTCCCCACTCCCCTCAAAGCATTCCTGCTCCAACATCCTCAACAAGGAGTCATCCAGCTGCTACTCCAAGTCTTCCAATGGGCAGGAACCCACCCCCACCCAAGGTATCCCATCCCACTTCGATGCAAGTTGTTCCTGACGTCAAGCCTAAATCTTTCTCCATACAACTTCTACCCATTGTTCCTACTTTCACCTTTTGGGGCCAAGTAGGAAAAGCTAAGCCCTCCCTTAGATCTCTGGCTGAGTCAAAGGACCTGGGTCCAAGTCCATCTCTGGAGCAATGGGTTTCTTTCCACAAGATGGCGTCTCAACTGCTTGAAAGCAGCTATCATACCCCTGCCAAGGCTGCATCTCAACTCCATGCCCCTGCCAAGTCTTTTCCAGGATACCAGTTATCTCAAGTCACGGATTCTCCATCATTTTGATTCCCCTCCTCTGGACACTCTCCATCATATCCTTCTTAAAAGGAAGTCAAGTAACTTCCCCTTTCCAGCCTCAGTTTCCCCATCTGTAAAATTAATAAGGCAGGTCCCTTTCAACTTGAAAATCCTATAGCTCTCTCTCTCTTCCGAAGGGGAGGGGGGAGCAAGGGAGATGGATAGAAAGAGGCCTGCATGAATTCTGAATGCCATCCCAAGTAAATGGGAAGAGAAAATAGCTCTTTCCAAAAAAATGGGGACTTTCCCTATATTACCTTCCAAGCAGTGAGGTGGGGGAGAGGGAAGAAGAAAAGCAATAAAGAGGAAACAACATGCCAGCAAGACAGATAAACCCAGAAATTCCTTCTGACTGGCTTCTGTCAGGATCGGAGTATTTTTTACCCCAAGATTAAGCAGAAGCCTTCTCAGTCCTAACCTCTTACCCACCTGTGTCCAATTCTCGCCATCATTTTTACACTTTGCCCATTTTAAAATCTATTTTGCAATTTCTTTCCCATGTGCATTAGTCGAACGATGCTGTCTAGAATTTGAAGATGAGAAAAGAAATAGACAAAGCCTCTGAAAGCGTTTTTGAAGGGTGGAGGTGAAGAGGTTCAGGAGGCTGGGAACTGGCGGGGGTGGCAATCAGGAGCCCATGACTGGAGGGGACTTCACTGCTGCTGGAGTGTTTGCCATAATGACACTGGCATCGAGGTCCAGTATGGCCTGTAATTACTAGCATTTAAATAGCAATTCAGGGTTTGCCAAGAGTTTCCATATGTTTTCTCATTAGAAGCAGCTGGTGGCCCAATGGGTAGAAGGCTGGGCCTGAAGTTGGAAGACCCTGGGCAAGTTGTTTAATCTCTATTTGCCTATATCTGCCTCCATTTCCTCAACTGAAAACAGGGAGAATAATGGTGCTATTATATAGACCAGAGAATCCAAACTTCACCGAACAAATGGCCTGAATAAAAGGATTTGTTCTGTAAAACTTGGACTTGGTCAAAAGGTTGCACCCAAGGACCTAGAAGGCCACATGTGGCCACAAGGCCACAAGTTCCCTCCCCTGATGTCTATTATTATTCAAATGGGATCACATGGGATGATAGCACATAGAAGGCACTACATGAATGCTTATTCCTCTTTCTTCATTTGAACCTGGGAGGTAGGGGGAGGCTATTATTATTATTATCCCCATTTTATAGATGAAGAAACCGAGGCAGGCAGCAAAGTGACTATCTCAAGGTCATACCTCCAGTAAGTGTCTGCAGTGGCATTTAAACTTCCTAACCTCAAGTCCAAAGCTCTATCCGTTCCACAACTTGGCTTCCTGGCCAACAGATTGGGAAAGAGGGCGTGAGAAAAGAGGCCTCCTCAGTTATCCGTATCAGTCCACTCCCATGGTTACTACCCAAGACCATCCTTTCATGACCTCTTGCCCAGAGTATTGTATAACCCCATAATTGGGCTTCTGTCAAGTCTCCCCCCACCCTGCCCCATCCATCTTCCATATAGCTGCCAAGCTGATATTTCCAAGCACTGGTCTGACCACTCATTCCCATCCTCAGAGACTCCAGCTACTTCCTGTAACACCTTGGATAAAACACCAACTCTCCTGTGTGCTGTTTAAAGCCTTTCAAATCTGGCTCCAGGCTACCTTTTCAGCTTACAAGGCATCTTCATCTACACTCTAAACTACAGCCAACCTAGCCTCCTTGCTATTCTGAATACGTGACACTCATCTCCCATCTCTGGACCTTTGCATAGCCCACTCTTTCCTTGCCTCTGCCTCCTGTAGTCACCCTTCTTCCAGGATCACCTTGTACGAAGTCCTGTCTTGATTTCCTCAGTTAATGGGGCCCTTCCTCCAACCCCACAGATTACTTTGTATTTACTTTGGGTGAATTTTGCATTGTGAAGAAGAAAATTTAAGCTTGATGTGAGGGGAAATGTCCTAATGATCAGAAGTGTTCAAAAGTGGAATGAAGGGATACTTCTGGAGGGACTGAGTTTCTGCCCATTAGAGGCCTTTAAGCAGAGACCCAATAGCACTTATTAGAGATTAATGAAGAGAGAATTCTTGTTCTGGTCCAAATGGCCCTCTAATCCTGAGATTCTATAGCCTAACCCAGTCATTTTGCAGAGGAGGAAACTGAGGTAAGTATTGTAAAGTAAGCATTGTAAAGGTATTTGGCAGTGATGGGATGTGAACATGGATTTTCTCATTCCACATACAGGGCACTTTCCTGCCTCCTCCTACTTGGTTCATGTGACAAGAGGGCAAGAACTCAAGAGTTTGGGTGGCAAATATGGCCTGGCTCTAAGACTGAGCTACACAGAGTGCAATGCTAAAGGAACCAATCAGAAGCATGGATTTGTTCTCCCTACATGGCCAGTGATCTTGGCTCTCCTCTATGGCCTGTCCTGGTTCCCATATAAAGAGATATCATTGACAAATGTACCACAACCACAGGAGACCAGGGAAGAGAACAGGCATGACTCACTGTCCATTCGTTTCTGCTATAGAAAGAGCAACTCAGAGGTTTCATAGAGTTTGGAACTAAAAGAGACATCATTTAGCCCAACCCTCTAAGAAAACAGGCCTCAGGAAGGGAAATGATTAGGGCAGGATCACACTCTGGTATTCAGACTCCAAATCCAGTGCCCCATGGGCAGGCCCAGTGTATTCAGAGCCTAGGGCAAGCCTGCATAATTAGGTGGCAAATACGAGTCTTTGTGAGATGATCATTTCTGTTGAGGGGGATTTCCCCAAGATAGGAACCTCTTAGTCTCTATCAGTATACTCTGAGACCAATTTGTTCAATGAAATGGAAGATGAATCTGACTAGCATGTATTAAGCACTGCAGCATCTTCTCTCCTAAGGTTAGATAAGACAGGTTTACCATAGAATTCTGCTAAGCGACGATGATACAAAAACTAGAAAGCAAGGTGGTTCCTACCCTCAAGAAGTTCACATTCTAATGGGTGGGGGAGAAAATATAAAAGGGAAGTAGAAAGTGGCTGGAGGACCACCAAAGGGACCACATAGCTGATGAGAAAGTTCAGGGCGTGAGATGATCTAAGGGTGACAGGGGCAGGCCTGGGGTCCCTCATGAGACGATGGTCCTGGACAAGAACTAATCCATCAGGAGAGCAGACCCCAAGGTGTGGAGGCATCTGCAGGTGGGTGAGGTTGTTGGGGAAGAGGTTACCCTCTATTGACTCTATGTATATGGTGTCTCTGCCTTTAGAATGTAAGGTACTTGAGACAGGAACTGTTTTTGCTTTTCTTTGTGTTCCTGCTACTTATCTTTCCTTCAAACTCTCCTTCCTTCTCAAATTCCCTTTTACTGTCTCTGGCATTACTATGCTCCCAGTACCCCAGGCTTACAACCAAGGCATCATACTCACTAGTTTTCACACACCCCTCCCCATATCCTTGAGGGCAGGGACTGTCTTTTGCCTTTCTTTGTAGCCCCTGCACTTAGCACAGTGACTTAATAAATGCGTTTTGGCCGACTCACTAGTAAGCAGTTAAGGAATGCTTGCTAATTCATTGTGTCTTTTTCCCAGCATAATCTGATACAAAACAAATAATCCCTGTCATCAATGAGGTTTCAAGCTCCTGGGAAGGGGAGGAGATATAACACCTTAATCATCACGTACATTATTGGAGAAAGTTGAGAGTATAGGGATCAGGAAAGGCCTCATGTAGGAGATGGCTTGTAAGTTGCATCTTGAAAAAGTAGAATTCTAAGAGGCAAAGGAGAAGATGGCATTCCAGGCACGACATCCTACATAAAGGCATTGAGGTAGGCTATGGCTAGTTCAGAGGACAGCAAGCATGCCAACTTGGCTGGAATTGAGTATGTAAATGGAAGTCATGAACAAAGGCTGGAGCCGGTTATGGATGGCTGCCGTAACAAAGGACCTCAGACTGGAAAGTCAGTTCTTGAGATACTCAGCTCAAGTCAGTAAGTACCTACAAAGTCCAGGCTGCTGCTTTATTATCTTACGTATGACCTCAGTCGTGCCACTTCTGGGCCTCAGTTTACTCATGGGCAAAATGAGAGAGTTGGGCCAGATGAGATCCTATTTGTAAAGGCCTTAGCACAGTGCCTGGCACATAGTAGGTGCCATGTAAATGCTATTAGCCATTTGTAGACGATGCCTAAGAGCTGTTCTAGTTTTAAATCCATGATCCTGCTGCCACCGATTGTTCCCCTATAACATCATGACTTTAGGGCCCCGTTGACCTCACTGCTCCAATTTTCTTTCAGAACACCAAATGTTTATTTCCAGTTGGAACTTTGAGTAATCTTCAAGGCTCAGCTGAAGCAGCTATTCCTGATTCTCCTTTACCGCCCCCATCCTTGCCCCAAATGATCACTTCTCTCCCTCACCCATCAAAATTACTTTTGTCTATAGAGAGGCATAGTGGAATAGTGTTTGCTAGAGAAATGGCCGCAGAAGCAGAAAGAGCTGGGTTCAAGTCTAGCCTCTGACACACAGTAGATATGAGACCCTGAGCAAGTCATTTAACCTCTTAGTGTTCTGCCGAGAAGCAGAGGGATGGGCAGATCTTCATTGGTAGAATGAATTTCCTCATCCAGGAGTTCCCCATCGCCATGAAATCACAGTGTGATTTCCCTATCCCTATACTTTGTATGTACTTAACTGTGCCCATGACATGCCCCTCTGTAGAACGTAAGCTCCTTGAGAGGAAGGATTGTCATTTTTGCCATCATATCCCCAGAGCCTAGCACAGTGCTTGGTGCATAGTATACTTACTGAATTGGATGGGATCAGCGCCACTGATGTCTTGCTTAGGGAGTGAGGCATTGGCTTTCTGAGCTTTTTCCCAGGATGTCTCTTTCATTTCACTTAAAGTCTCGCCATGTGAGCAGGAAATGTAAACGCTCAGACCATCCCCACAGAGATGCTATTCAAACAAGGAAGTTGGAGTAAATACGTTCATGCCAAACAGCAAGAAGCCTTAAAGCAAGTGTCTATGCAGCTTTATTTGTCCAATAACTATTGTTTGCTGATGTTCAGCTAAGATTAAGCATCCTATTAATAGCAAACAAACAAGGAAGGGAAAGAAAAAAGGATCTGGGGAGAAGACAGAGCAGGCCCCAGAGTGACAGCTGCTCCTCCTCTCAAGGCATGACGTGGGCCTGGATGGTAGCCTACAATAGCCTGCAGAGATACGACCCACCATGCTGGCCCTGTTAAAAAAAGAAAAGTCAAAAAGACAAAGTCCCAAGCCAGCAGCCTGAAAGACAGGGAGTGTGGTGCAGTATGGGTGGTATCCTAGATTGGGAGTCAGAAGACCCTCTGTTGAATCCCTGTTCTTATTTGGCACTGGTGTGATCTCAGAGCAACTGACAACATTTCTAGAAATGTTTCTTCGTCTATAAAATGAGGTCATTAGACTAAATGGCTTTTACAATTCCTTCTAAGTCCTAAATATTATGATTCTGGTCAAGCTTGGGGCATTGGACACAGCCCTGATCCACTGCATGGATAGAACAATGTCGAGCAGTGGTACAACAGGTGTTAGGGTAGCGGGCGAGGCAGAGATGTCCAGGCCTGGAAGATTAGACGCGCTGGACCAAGAAGCTTCAAAAAATGACGCAAAGTCCTTCCATGAAACAAAAGCTGCCAGGAAAGAGGGTGTGGAGCCCAGGATTAGGGAGGTAACACTCCCACTGTCCCCCATCCTGGTCCAACAATACCCAGAGTACAATGTTCAGTTCAGGGCACCACATTTTAGGGAGGATTCATTGGAAATGTCCAAAAGAGGGCATTTAGAATCATGGAGGCCCCAAATCATGACAGATGAGAATCAGTTGAAGGCACCAGGAACGTTTACCTTGGAAAAGACTGGGGAGAGGGTAGTAGGGTGGGAGAGTTGGTGTGAGTCATGATAGCTTTCTTTAACTACTTGAAAGGAGGACTGTCATACAGAAAGGCAGCGAGGTGGCGCAGTGAATAGAATACTGGGCCTGGAGTCAGGAAGACCTGAATTCAAATCTGGCCTCAGATAATTACTAGTTGCGTGACCCTGGGCAAGTCACTTCACCCTATTTGCCTCAGTTTCCTCATCTGTAAAATGAGCTGGAGGAGGAATTGGCAAACCACTCCAGTATCAAGAAAACCCCAAATGGGGTCACAAAAAGTCAGACATGACTGAAAACAACTGAACAGAAACAACGACATATGGAAGAGTGATTAGCCTTCTTCTACTTGGTCCCAGAAGCCAACAAGAAGCAGCAGACAGGCAGAAGTTACAGAGAGTCAGATGGAGTTAGGGGAAAACTTCCTGGTGGTATGAGCTTCCTCCAAAAAGAAGTGAGTTCCTCATCACTAGAGGTCTTCAAAGAGTGGATGACCACCAATTAGGTTTGTTGCAAAGGGGGCCACTGTTTAGTTTTGGCCTCTAGGGTCTCTTCTAACTCTGAGAAATCTGAGTCTTGATTCTCACCTCCATCTTTCCACCCTACCTCCTGCCCTCCCCTCCCCTCCTGCCCTCCCGCTTTTATCTTGAAATACAATCCCATTCAATTCAGTGAGAATTTAGTTATGTCAGGCACTGGTAATAAGTATAATGACAATAAATAATGAGGCAATAGATATCATAGAATCACAAAATTTGAGAGTTGGAAGGAATCTCAGTGCTCTTTTATTCTAACCTATACATGAAAAGATTTGCCATTGTAACATGCTCAACAAGTAATCCTCCAGACATTTCTGGAAGATATCCTAGGATGGAGGACTCACTACCTCTCAAGGCAGCCCATTTCATTTTTAGACAACTCTAGGTATTTGAAAATTTCCACCCTGCCATCAGACTTCTCTACATCTTTCACACATTGTTTCTGGTTCTGCCTTCTGAGGTCAACGGAACAACTCTATTCTATGCTCTTAAAATACTTGAAGCTAGCTATCATGACCCTCCTGAGTCTTATCTCACCCAGGCTAGGCATCCCCAGTTCCATCAATCAACCTTCACACGACAGTGCCTCAAGGACCCTGCCCATCCTGGTTGTCTTCCTCTGGACTCTGTCCAGCTTATTAGTAGGCTCTTGAGACTGTGGTGCCCAAATCTGAACCTGAGACCCCAAATGTGACTTGCCCCACTATAAGGAGGGAAGAGAAGGCACACATGTTTTCCGTATACAGTATCTATGTCCTCCTTCTTCCTGGAAATGAAGCCTCTGTTACTGATGGCCAGGATCATGTTAGCAGTTCTGGCTGACTCATCCTGAGCTCATAATCTGCTAAACCAACGGTTTGTGAACCTTAAAACTCTGTACAAACGTGATCTATGATGATTTTGATGGTGGTGCTGGTGGTGATGATGATGATGATGATGGTGATGATAGAGATTAGTTCAGGAAACTCTCTAAAGCTGTAAGTTGCAGAAAAGGTGCAGATATACATTCTTAGAGGAAGTTATTCACCTGGCAGGAGCCCCATAAAGTGATGAAATCAAATAAGTCACTCACATATGTATATACATATATATACATTATACATATAATATATATAAATACATTTAATATATTAAACTTAATACATTATATACTAAATATATTTTATATATTACATGCATAATTATACACTAGATATAAAAGAGCTAGATTTCCAAAGCACTCTCCTCCCAATGACCCCACCAGGGAAGCATCGCAAAGATTCTTTTCTTATTTTATAGATGAGAAGATATTCATTACTTGCTCTGGATCACACTGATTCCGTGTCCAATTCTGCACGGCTTTATTAAGCCCTCACTAGGCACCAAGCACTATGTTGAGCAGGGATTCAAAGACAACAAGACAATAGCCCCTGCTCTCAAGGAGCTTCCATCCTACTGGGCCAGCAGAGAGAACTAGGCATGAAGTGGTAGTCCTATGTGGTAAGGAGTCAAGAAGTCCCAGGTTCGAGTTCTACATCATGTATTTATTTGCTGTGTGAAGCTGGGCAAGGCAAGGAATCTCTCTGAGCCTCAGTCTCTCCTCTGTAAAATATGGATAGCGGTAATACCCACTTCACAGAGTTATTGTGAGGCTCAAATGACATCTGAGGGGAGAATGCTCATGAGAGTTCTTCCCTTCTAGCCTGCCATGGAAACAGCCCCTTCCCCTTCTGGCCCAATTGCTGGTCTCCATAACATCACCCACAAATGGACTTTTGGTTCACACTGGCATCAGGATTGGGTGAAAACACTTCTCTTACAAAACAGGAATCAGGGCATTTACAGATGGAGCAGAACTTGGAGATCATGGAGACCAACCTCCCACACCTTTTCTACAAATGAGGAAACTAAGGCTCACTGACGGCATGCCCATTGCTAGGCAGCAAGTGGCAGCATTTGCACCCAGGTCCTAAAACTGTCAACCCAATGATTGAGCCTCTTAACCACACTAATCCTACAAGTCACATGATAAAGAGGAAACGGAGGCAAACGGGGTGAAGTGACTTGCCCAGGGTCACACTGCTAGGAAGTGTCTGAGGACAGATTTGAACTCAGGAAGATGAGTCTTCCTGACTCCAGGCCTGGCGCTCTAGGCACTATGGCATCAGCTAGCTGCCCGTGCCTGGTACATAGTGCTTAAAAACGCTTCTTGACTGACTGGTTGATTCTCCCATCTACCGCACCCCCCATCCCTTTATCTCTGTATTTTATATAACTACAAAAGCACACATCGTCTCTAGGAATAGAATGTAAGCTCTTTGAGGGTCAGAACTGTTTCTCATTTTTTTTTGCTGTTGTATCACCAGCACCCAGCAGTGCCTGGCACACAGACAGCCTTTAATAAATGTTGATTAAATGTCTGATCTTATGAACCTAACATCCTTGCCTTCCACCTCTGTAATTGTGAAATTCGTGAAATGCTTCCTCTCTCCCTCCCCCAGAGGAATAAGCAGCAGGGGCCTGGCCTCTGGGATCCTCTGCTCAGCGGTCTGTTATCTTAGGTCTGTGTCCTGCCTGCCCCAGGGAGGACAAACTGCCTGGGAGCAATGATAACGAGTGTCCGACGCTCTAAGGTCTGCGAAGAACCTTACGTCAACCATAATTATTTGTTCTCGTAGAGGAGGGGAGCGAGGTGATGCCTTCTGACAGGTGGGTTGGAGGAAGGGCCGGCCCAGGGGATCCGCCCAAATCACAGAGCCACCAAGCTCCTTCCTTGTTGAACAAAGGCTATGCACGCAAGTCCCCACAGTGTTTTATGGCACATGATTTCAGCCACCTAGAATTCACTATCATCTCCATTCTAATTAAATTAGCCAAAAATTAAGAGCGACAAAGATGTGAGTATTGATTTATGGAACAGGGAGGGCTTTGCAACATTGCTCGTTCTCCAATTTCTTCTTTTAACTTGAGATGAAATTAGGTGGTAGACCTGGTTCTTATGGCATGTGCTTGTCTCCCCACCAAGATTTAAAAACAAAACAAAACTGCTGTTCAGAAGGCCTGTCAAGCCCTGGGCATTTGCTTTATAAATCATTGTTCACAAACGTGGTTGGGATGCTGGACTGTTCCCATTAGGTAGATGTGATGAATAGGGCCAAATTGATATTAATTAGAGGCTAAGCCTAGGTTCCTGGCCCATGGTGGAGTTGCTGAAAACATTTCTCTCCTTCTCGAGGGACTTTGTATCCATACAGATCAGCCCAGAAATGATTGAGGAAAGCACAAAGCCCCTGTGTAAGCAAATACAGCAAACTCCTGGTATATTAGGAAGCTGCCACGGCTTCAAAAAGCATCATGAGAAGCAATTAGGACAAATTCCTTTGGAGGTGGCAGGACCAGAAGGCCTGATGAAATGGCTACCCTCCCAGCAAGCTGTTCCTACCTTTCCCCCAGATTAATTTCTGACGGTCCTTTTTCCTGGCCCTCTACTGCAAGAAAAAAAAAAACAGAACTCTCCTGCTTTCTCTCCATCCTGGTATTGACAAAAGCCACAACTGCAGACTAGGGTCTGGTCTGGGTGCCACCATTGAGGCGAGACATGCATAAGCTAGACAGTGTCCAGAGAAGGACCACCAAGATGAGAAAGGGTCTGGGGACTGGTTGGATGCTTAGACCAGAAAAAAGTAGACTCAACAGGGACATGTGAAGTGTCCTCAAGTTTTTGAAGGGCTGTCCTTGGGAAGAAGAATTAGACAGATTCTGCTTGTCCCTGGAATTAGAAGCAATAGGTAGACCAAAGGATCAGAGATATTGAGCAAAAAGGGACCTCAGAGGCTTGTGCAGTTGTTTCAGTCATGTCCAACTCTTTGTGACCCCATTTGGGGTTTTCTTGGCAGAGATACTGGAGCAGTTTTCCATTTCCTTCTCCAGCTCATTTTACAGATGAGGAAACTGAGGCAAACAGGGTAAAGTGACTTGCTCAGAGTCACGCAGCTAATAAGTGTCTGAGGCTGGATTTGAACTCAGGAAGATGAGTCTTCCTGACTCCAGGCCCGGCACTCTGTGCACTGTGGTGCCACCTAGCTGCCCAGCTGCCTTAGAGGCCATTGAATCCAATCCCCCCATTTCAACAATAATAATAACAATAATATAGAGTTTTAAGAGTTGCAAAGAATTTTAAATATTTGCTTTGCTATTCCCAACAACCCTGAGAGATATGTGTTATTATCATCCCCATTGCAGAGATGTGGAAAGTGAGGCAGACAGACATGAGTGACTTGTCCAGGGTCTTTCAGCTAGGAAGCATCTGGGGCAGCATGGTAATGGGGTGCTCCTGACTCCAGTTCTGGGGCCCTCTCCCCTACGCCATGCTGCTGCTCATAACTGATTTAAAGCTGGAAGGAACCTTACAGATCATGGGGTCCAGTCTCTTCATTTTACTTCAGAGAAATCTGGGGCCCAGAACAGCAAAATGATTTGCCCCAGGTCACCCAGGGAGTAAGCATCAGAGGCAGGATTTGAATCCAGCCCCTCTGACTCTAAATTCAGCATTCTGTTCACCACACCGCACCGAGAAACATTTAGACTTGATATTTCCAATTAGAGCTTCAAAAAAGTAGAATAAACTACCTCCGGAAGTAGTGAGCTCCCCATCACTGGGAATCTCCAAGCAAAGGCTGGATGACTATTTGTCAGGCGTGCTGTTGAGGGGTTCAAATTCAGGTATGTGCATGTGACCCTCAGCAAGTCGATTAACGGCTCTGTGCCTCAGTTCCCCCATCTGTAAAATGAGATGATTGGACTCTGGCCTCTGAAGGCCCTTCTAGATCTCAATCTGTGCTCCTTCTATCCCAGTGGATCCCTGCTAAGTCCTAAATCTGAGTCCAGAGAAAGTTTGTAACCTGCCAAAGGTCATACACATCTATCCAGTCTAACCTCCTCCTTTTCAAGAAGGGGAAACTGAGGCAGGGGGAGATAGAAACGGCTTGCCCAAGGTCACACATAACAGAAAATGTCAAGGTCTGGATTTTGTTCATGCTTCTCCAAGTCACTGGTCTTTGCACTATAGCATGCTGTCTTCCAACCACCTTCTTTTTTACAGATAAGTAAACTGAGGGAGAGGGAGGGTAAGGTGATTTGACAAAACTAGAAGGTGGAAGAACTGGGTCTTGAATCTGTTTTTTTCAGCTCTAGATGTAGTGCGCTTTCCCCTCTACTGCCCACAGAGTTGAAAGCTTCCTCAAGAGAAAATCAACTCTTCTGTCCCAGATGTGAAATGGATGCATTCCCTCCTGTACACAATTACTGTAGAGGGCCAGAGAGTCAGGTGGGTTCCTCCCAATAATGATGTCCAGGGGTGGGGAACCTGTGGCCTCAAGGCCACATATGGCCCTCTAGGTCCTCAAATGGTTCCCCACCCTGATAGAAGTCATGAGGAATACTTCTCTGGGTAGGAACCCACATCCCCAAGCTCCTATTGAAAAATTTGTTTCCTATGTTTTTCGTTCTAGCTGTAGATTTTTAGAATTGCTTTTCTGTCCATGGTCCAGTAGCTCCACAAGGCTGACCGCAGGTATCACAGAGACATGATTATCAAATCTTGATGCAGAAAAGAGCCTCAGAGACCACTGAGACCAACCCACATCCGAACAAGCAACCTCATCTCTGCTTTCCCTGATCCATGGTCACCCAGATTCTGCCTGAAGCCTCCATATACAAGAGATAGGAATTGGGGTTGCCTAAATATGTTCCTCCTATCCCAATTCAATTTAATGAACCATTTTTAAAAGTACCTACTATGTGCCAGGCATTGTACTAGGTATTGGTCATGACCAAGCAAAAAGGAAACAGCCCCTGCCCTCAAGGAACTTATATTCTATCAAGGGAAAAAAGACTTCAAGTGATGGATCACCATCTGAAGACCAGTCTTAATAGGCTCAGAGAAGCTTATCACCCAAAGATTGGCTACTAACCTTTCTTGACAAAGCAATTTACAAAAATATCTGCCAGAGGGAGGAAAACTTGCTGTATCTATTGGTAAAAAGTGTGTGTAACCTCACAATGAACCCTCGAATCCATTATTGGATAGGTAGGCTGGATAGAATTTGAGTTCTTTCAGCTCAATGGACCCTGGATATATCCCACCAAACAGTGGTGGACCAGGTGACACAGTAGGTGGCTAGGTGGTGTAGTGGATAGATCACTAAATGTGGAGTTGGGAAGACCTCAATTCAAATGCAGCCTCAGACACTTACTGGCTGTGTAACTCTGAGCAAGTCACTTAACCTCTGTCTGCCTCAGTTTACTCATCTGTAAAATGGGGATAATAATAGCACCTACCTCCCAGGGTTGTTTTGAGGATAAAATGAGATATTTTTAAAGAACTGAGTACAGTGCCCGGCACATAGTAAATGTTATATTAATGTTGGCTGTTATTAATATTTTATAACCCAGGTCAAACTCAGAGGGGCTAAGAGATTTGTCAACATTCACTTATTAAGCACCTACAAAGTGTCAGGCTCTGGGGATTCAAAGATAAAAGTAAGAGAGCCAGTCCTGGGCCCTGCCCTCAAGGAGATTACATTCTACCCAGGGATGGAACATCTGCTGGGAAAGTTTTAATAAACACCCAAGATAAAGGTGAACTTACTATCTCTCCTGGGGGATGTTCCTTGTTCATTTAGAGACACTGAGAATTTGGAGAACCCTCACATTCTGAACTTTCTCCCACCACCCCCCAAAATAAAATTAAAAAAGACTATTCTCTTAGGAAATGCTTTAGAAAAATCCAGATTTGCATATAAATAGTAGACATGTCAAAACATACGATGCTCGGATTTGGGTTTCATCCTAAGAGCTGAACACACAATTTGTAATAATTTCTTCAAATTCCAGGGCAGCTCTGCCGGATTCCATCTCCTGCACTGGCATTGTGCAATTAATTAAATTACTATTATATTTACTGAAGTTATGACTGCTGATTAAAAATTGCCCTTTTCAGCAATGCATATTTTCAGCATCCTATTTCACAGTCTAGCCGACGCCGTGCCAGCCTCAGCTACAATAGTGAAAAAACCATGGGGGTGTTGAGAAACCGCCTCTTTCCTATCCCCCTACATACACATGTACACACGCACACACACACACGCACATATACACACATGCACACACACATGCACACACGCAGGCACACACACACAAACATGCCCCAAACTAAAGGGGCAATGTTAAGAATTAATATGTGGGAAAGCAATGAAGAGGAAGAGCAGAGATCACTGGGACAGTGTAGATGCCACGGGATTCAGCTTAGTGAGCATTTATTAAGCACCTAATAAGGCAGCTAGGTAGCACAGTGGATAGAGCGCTGGGCCTGAGACTCCTCTCCATGAGTTAAAATCTAGCCTCAGACACTTACTAGCTGTGAGACACTGAGAAAGTCTCTTACCCTTGTTTGCCTCAGTTTCCCCATGTGTAAAATGAACTGGAGGAGGAAAGAGCAAACCACTCCAGTATCTCTGACAAGAAAACCCCACAATGGGCTCACAAAAGAGTTGGACACAACTGAAAAATGAACAAGAAACTATAACAAAAAACTAGCATTCATCTATCTCTTTAAGATTTGCAAAAACACTTTACAAATATTAACTCATTTGATCTTTGCGCCAACCCTGTGAAGTAGGCTCTATTATTATCCCAATTTTACATATGAGGAAATTGAGGCAGATAGAAGTCAAATGACTTGGCCAGGGTCACACAGCCAGTAAATGTGTGAATCTGGATTTGAACTCAGGTCTTCCTGACTATAGGTCTGGGCCTCTGCATGCAAGATATCGTGCTAAGCGTTAGGGACACAAAGGCGAAAAGAAGATGCCCTCAAAGCACGTGCACAGATAAACACAAAGTGAGAAGGAGGTACAGTAGAAGGACTTTGAGATTTGTATTCAAGAGATTCAAGAGATTTCGGTTTGAATCCAGCTCCCGTGTGACCTTGGACAAGTCAACCTCCTTGGGGCTTCATGACCTCATCTACAAAATTATCCACTCTGACTGGAAGATCTGTGTGCCTTCGGGCAAAGCCCTCCATTTGCCTTGGTTCCTTCATCTGTAAAATACAGGTTTGTGCTGGATGGCCTCTGAGGTCCTTCCAGTTTTAAATCTGTGGTTCCATGGTCATAATCAAAGACATTTCCAAAGAGAGAGAACCAGTGCGGGCAGGGGGCAAGTTGAGGGAGAGCTTGGGAAAACCATAGTGTGGAAGGTGGTGCCTGAGCTGTGTTCTGATCAGAAGGGTCAAAGGCAAAGTTAGTTCAGTCTATCATTGTTCCATCTGGCTTGCTTGGCCCTCTTTGAATAAGGTACAGTCCAGGGATAGGGAACCTACAGCCTCGGGGCCACATGTGGCCTTCTAGGTCCTCAAGTGTGGCCCTTTGATTGAATCCAAACTTGTTCTGTGAAGTTCGGATTCAGTCAAAAGGCTGCATTTGAAGACCCAGAGGTGTGGCCCCGAGGCTGTAGGTTCCCCACTCCCGATATAGTCACTGGCCTTATTCTTCCAAGGAAATGGGGCAGGGGAGAGGAAGTTTTGAATTTCTCAGTGGCAGGACCCAGATGCTCTCTGGACCACCCATAGGAGCATCAAAGAGTCAGTGGTTCAGTAAAGCGCCCTGTGACACAGATTCCCAAGAATGCAGACCAGCCAACTTCCACCAACAGCAACAGCAATATGATAAGACAACATTTGTTCTGACCCCCTGAATCTGAATTACATCACCAAAGAAGAAACTTCCTGAAGGAAACTAATCTCAGTAGATAATGATCCCTCACAATGGATTTCAAATTGTAATAAAAATATAACTTGAATGCTAAAGGTGAATTTCAATTAAGGATTCCATCACGCATTTTGCTCCAGACCACAATAAAAAAAAACTTATTTCACTGCCAACGGCGGGTCTCCAGTGACTTCCCTTTGAAAACCAACTATTTTTGAAAGCCAAGTTAGAAAAACACATGTGCTCTAGGGTATAAAGAGAGAGGCATTGTGTATAAAATGTAATACTGAGAGGCAAATCTTAGTATATTGACATTATAAAAATGGGGTAGCAATGGGAAATAATATTTTTACAAAGGTTGCAAACATAAACGCGAGACCTAAAGGCAATTTTATAGGTGCCATCACCTACCGTGGCATTTTGGGATGGTAGCTTTACTGGGATGCTAAAAAGGACCCTGTAATGAGCACCGTGACAACTCTAACCTGAGGCAGGACAGAGAGAAGGGCTGTGGGGTTATGGAATGCTGTCTCCATGAGTAATTCACCAGGGCAGAGACCTTTGAAGGACAGGGGCTCAGGAGCAGATAAAAGGGGCTTCTTTGGAGGCGTTGACTCTTGGATTTTCTCTCTAAATTTCCACTTCTCCTTAAGGATAGGCAGGTTATCATTTGAATGAATAAAAAAGCATTTATTATGCACTTACCATATGCCAAACACAGTGCTCAACTCGGGTGATCCAAATTCAAAAGCAAAAGTAGTCCCCATCCTCAAGAAGCTTACTTTCTAAGAGGGCAACAGACGCCATAGAGTGATCCTTCTTCCTCTATTAGAATTTTAGGTCTTTGAGGGCAAGGACTATCTTGTTTCTGTATTCCCAGAGCTTACCTCAGTTGTTCATAAACAGTCATTGTTTGATAATGCTTCCTTCCTTCCTCCCTCCCTCCCTCCTTCCTTCTTTTCTTCCTTCCTTCCTTCCTTCCCTCCTTCCCTCCTTCCTCCCTCCCTCCCTCCTTCCTTCTTTTCTTCCTTCCTTCCTTCCTTCCCTCCTTCCCTCCTTCCTTCCTTCCTTCCTTCCTTTCCTTTCCTTTTTCTTCCCTTCTTCTATCCTTTCCTTCTTTCCTTCCTTTCTTCTTTCTTCCTTCCTTCCTTCCTTCCTTCCTTCCTTCCTTCCTTCCTTCCTTTCTTTCTTTCTCCCTTTCTTCCTTTCTTTCTTACTTTCTTTCCTTCTTCCTTTCCTTCTTTCCTTTCCTTCTTTCTTTCTTTCCCCCTTCCTTCCTT
>CM053622.1:804338073-804369510 GCA_028646595.1 Phalanger gymnotis | reverse complement strand
TTCTTCCTTCCTTCCTTCCTTCCTTCCTTCCTTCCTTCCTTCCTTCCTTCCTTCCTTCCTTTCTTTCTTTCTCCCTTTCTTCCTTTCTTTCTTACTTTCTTTCCTTCTTCCTTTCCTTCTTTCCTTTCCTTCTTTCTTTCTTTCCCCCTTCCTTCCTTTCCTTCTTCCCTCCTTCCTTCCTTCATTCTCTTTATCTGTCCCTCTGTGTCTCTCTGTGTCTCTGTCTTTCTCTTTGTCTCTGTCTCTGTCTCTCTCTCTCCTTCTCTCTTTCCTTCTTTCCCTTGGCCTGGCTAGATTCTGAGCTGCTCCCATAGCATTCAGTACAAGGCTAGGCACATGAACAGCTGTTAGGCTTCTTCCGTGACCGAGTGGGGGCACTAGTAAAGACGGATGGACTCAATATAATTAGCAGCAAGTAGGGGCTCCCCCAATCCACGTTCTTGCTGCATGTTTGGAGGGCCTGTTTCTCTGTATGTTTTGGGGGACAAATTAGGACCCTCAAACAATTTAATTCATTAAACATTTAATTAGTACTTAGCATAGCAATAGTACACTTTTATGTAGTGACTTTAGGTTTCAAGAGCATTATGTGTGTTTGTGCATATGTGTATATATATTTATACGTACATACACACACACACACATATATTCTCTCGATAGCATGTGCAAGACTCTGCAGATAACCCCACCACCACCAAAAAAAGACAGTCCCTATCCCCCAATACATTGCATTGGAGAGGAGGGCATATAAGTATTTAAATAAGCACAATGTAATTTCAGGAAAATATTTTAGGAAGAAAGAGTCTAAGTTGCAGAGCTGCAGGTCTAGGCTCTATGTAAGGCAAACCTTGCTAACAATTTGAGCTGGCCAGAAGGGGAATAGGCTGCCCCAGGAGGGGGCTGGATACCTCTCCAAACATGATATTGGAGAAGTGAATCCTGGTTTCCTTCAGACCTCAGCTCAAGGGCCACGGTCTACTTGATACCGTTCGGGATTCATCCCAGAGGCCCACACTTTGTGTGCTTATTCTGTGTGTGTTTGGTAATATACATATGCATAAATATGTGTGCATGTGTGTTTATGTATGTACATATACACATATACATAGAGAGAAAAAGAGAATGATTCTTGCCCTGAAGAAGCTTACATTTGGGGTGGGGCAGGGTGCCAATGGTACGAAACACAAGCAAGTAAGTAGTACAGTAGTAATTTTAAGAATGAGAAAATATTTAAGAAGCAACGAGCAGAAATTGTATATACAAGTGGTAATAAATGTGTGTATGTATATAAATATATGTGAGTATGTGTAGCTATAGATAGATGAACAGAGACAGACTGATAAATAGATGATAGACTAATAGATAGAAGGAGAGATGGACAGATAAGATAGAAAAAAGACAGGTAGATAAAGAGATGGGAGAGAGACAGGATAGATTGTGACAATGATGGATGTATAGATAGATGATACAGACAGACAGAAAGAAATGTAGAGATGAGAGAGATTGGTAGGTAGAGAGATGAGAGATTGAAAGATTAGAAACAGAGAGATGAGATAAAGAGATGAAAGAGATATAATAGAGATGGATAGACAGACTGACCAACAGACAAATGGATAGATGGATGGATAGAAAGAGGGATAGATAAGGGGGGAGGGGAGAGAGAGAGAGAGACAGAGACAGAGACAGAGACAGAGACAGAGAGACAGAGAGAGACAGAGAGAGAGAGAGAAAGAGAGAGAGAGACAGAGAGAGACAGAGACAGAGACAGAGACAGAGAGAGAGAGACTGACAGATGAGGTAGCCGGTCTCAGAGGCAGGAAGGCCTGGGTTCTGAGGCACATTCCTCCACATCCCAGGTCATTCATTAAGACAACATTGCAGAGAAGATACCCATCTGCCTTACTAGAGGACATTCCTCACTAGGAGCTTCTTATGCAAATGAAATTCACAGGTCCAGTAAAAACAAACAACCAAACATAGGAGCACATGTTGTCTACACTGTTAGAACACAAGCTCCAGGAGGGCAAGTGCTATTTCTTGTTGTCTTCCTATCCCCAGCACCTAGCACAGAGCCTGGCACATAGTGGGCACCTAATCGAGATTCTGTGATTTTGTCATTTCTTTCAGGCTCCAGGGTGGCCCTGGGAGTTTTATGTCCTGCTGGCACATTACCAAAGGTTGCTCCCTTCCATTAGAAACCACATGAATACAACGTGATTGTCCCTCTTCTCTCTACTTGGGCACCCATATCTCTTCCTTCCAGAAAGCAAGGACTGGAGTTTCCTCAGGGCCAAACTTGAGAGTGGCATTGGTGGTGCCTGAGCAGATGGCTGCTTGAAGACTGGCGGCTGAGAGTTTATGTGCCTGGCTGCAGAGAATCTGTTTGCTAAATGTTTGCACCCAGAGCAATCTGTTTGGAGAATACAACAACAACAAAAAAGGGAAAAATCTTCAGTTCTGCTTTTCATATTTCTGAAGTTTGCAGCACTGTTGTACCACAGTGTCCAGAAATCTGCAAACAAAAAAGCCTCAAGGGAGTTCTTATGTGACCTTAAAATATTTATTTGGCTTCCCTATTAACTTTCTAGAGGCAGCTGGGTTGTGCAGTGGATAGAGCACCAGGCCTAGAGTCAGGAAGACCGATCTTTCTGAGTTCAAATCTGGCCTCAGACACTAGCCGTGTGACCCTGGGCAAGTCACTTAACCCCATTTACCTCAATTCCTCATCTGTAAAAGGAGCTTGAGAAGGAAATGGCAAACCACTCTACTATCTTGACCAAAAAAACACTCAAATAGGGTCATGAAGAGTCAGACACAACCAAAACAACTGAACAACAACATTCAACAACAATATTAACTTTCTATATGCTGAGGAACCCTTGATTCAGCGACTTAGATAACAAGGAGAGAAGCTGGAATAATGAGGTAGTCCAATCCTCAGCGAGCCCCACAGGATTTCCCACCTTTCCCTCAAAATGTTAGATAAGAATCACAGAGTTTTTGAGTTGGAAGGGCCCACACAGACACTGTTTGAAAGCCCTCCAATGAGAGTGAAGTCACCATCTTCTGACACAATCCATTCCCCTTTGGGATGGCTCTAATTGTAGGGAATTTCCCCTGGCATCAAGTCCAAACTACCCTCTTTCCAAATTCTACCTTTCAGCTGTGATTCTTCCCTTTGGCACCAAACCGTGCAAGGCTCATCTCTGTCCATCATGACTGCCCTTCAAACATACAAAGAGAGCTTTTATGATGCCCCTGAGTCTTCTGTCCTGCCAGAAAAACAACTGCAGCTTCTTCACCCAACCCTCACACAGCAAGATGGATTTAGCATTTTAATTGCCCTTCTGTATTCGCTCTGACTTATCAACGTCCTTCCTAAATGATGATGCTTCCAACAGACCTGAGTTCTTCAGATGGGACCTGACCAAGGCAATGGGCAGCAGGGCTATCACCTCTTTGTTCCTGATGTTTCTAATCAGATCCCCTAGGCTCACAAAATCTTCTTCAGTTTTCTATACTACACTTCTAAGCTTTCAGAGCTGGCCGCTCCATTATTCTTTTGAGTTGGTACTCTACTTTCTAGGGGTTGGGGATGACCCTCTCTTCTGGTTCTCCTCCTACCTATCTGATGTCTCCTTCTCTATCTCCTTTGTTGGAGACTTCTCTAGATCACACTTCCTAACCACAGGTGTCCTACAAGGTTCTTTCCTGGGCCTCCTGCCCGTCTCCCGCTATACTTTTTCCCTTGCTGATTTCATCAGCTCACAAGGATTGAATTACTATCTCAATGCTGATGATTGTCAAATTTACCTTTCCTGCCCCAGCTCTCTGCTGACCTCCAATCTCACAGCTCCAACTGCCTTTCTGATATCTCAAGTTGGATTTCCAGTAGGCATCTTAAACTCAGTATGTCTTGATCTTTTCCCCTAAACTTTTCCGACTTTCAAACTTCCCTGTTACTGTGGAGGCCATCACCATCACCATCAGGCTCACAACCTAGGAGTCATCTTGGACTCCTTACTATCTCTCAGCCCGCCCCCCATATCCAATTTGTTTCCAAGGCCCTTTGATTTCACCTTTACAGCTCTCAAATAAGTTTTCTTCTCTTCTCAGACACTGCCGTCACTCTGGTATAGGTCCTCATTAGCTCACACCTGGACTGGGCCATTGGCTGCTGGTGGGTCTGCCTGTCCAGGTCTCTACCCATACTAATCCATCCTCCCTTCAGCCACTAAAGTGATTTTTCTACAGTGTAGGTCAAACCACATCACTCTTTTCCCCTCTCCCCCACCTCAACTAAATAAATTCCAGCGGCTCGCTATCAACTCTAGGATCAAATACAAATCCTCTGTTTGGTGTTCAGAGCCCTTCCTACTTAGTCCCCTCCTGTCTATGCAGTCTTCTTACACCTTACTGCCTAACATGTACCCTTCAATTCAGTGACACCGGCCTCCTTGCTAATCCACAGACAAAGAACTCACTCCATCCCTCATCTCCAGGAACTTTCTTTGGTTGTCCTCCACGCTTGCAATGCTCTCCCTCTTCATCTCTGCCTCCTGGTTTCCTTTAACTCCCAGCTAACATGCCACCTTCTATAGAAAGCCTTTCCCAACCCCTCTTAATTTTAGTGCCTTCCTTCTCTTATTCATTTCCTACTTATCCTGAATCAGCTTGTTCATATATATTTATCTGTTGTCTCTTCCATTAGATTGTGAGCTCTTTGAGGGGAGGGACTGTCTTCTGCTTTTCTTTTTATTCCAGTGTTTAACACCATACCTGCACCATATTAGACACTTAACAAATGTTGATTGATTGAGTTTGTGGGCCACTAAAATTCCCAGGTCCTTTTTAGGATAACTTGTGTCTAACCATTCCTCTACCACCTTATTCTTGTGAAATTGATTTTTTTAATGCAAATGTAAGATTTAGCCATATTAACTTTCATCTTTTTATATCTAGTCCATTGTTTTAGCTTGTCAAAATACTTCTGGATGTTGACTTTATCATGGAGTCTACTGTATTAGCCATCACTTCTAGTTTTTGTGCCATCTACAAATCTGATAACCAATAATTATTGGCTTCCTTCTGAGAATAAGCTGGACTCTAGTGGCAGGGCACAGACTCTTCCCTGGCTAGGGTTGCCCGAGAGAAGGCAGAGCTTTCCCACGATAGTTCACAGTAGCATGAGAATAAGCCAGCTCTCCTAATGTCCAGGGAAGGGACTACAAAAAGCAATCCAATGACATGCAGGTTCTCTGAAATCTGCCATTCTAAGCTATCTACTGGGAGAAGGAATCTAAGGTTTGAACATTTGAGAGTGTTCCTGGTGGATATGTAGAACACTTCAGTATTTTCCCAGAAGGTGCCACTTCTGTAAGTGGGCTAACCTATATGGTCCAGGGTCCTTCTAAAGTCTCTTCTAGCTCCAAATCCCATATTCCTCTGATATCATCGTCATTGTTGGCATTATTTATTGAGAAGCCACTGTGTATAAAGGGAAATGCAATGTTAGAGGCTAGGTTTACATGGTTGCAAGAAGTGGTCCTTATTCTTACAGAAGTTACCATTTGGGGAAGTAGGATATATACATAAAAAAGTTAATGGATGATAAAAGATGGCATGGTCAAAAGTCCACACTCAAGGACCTAGAAGGCAGCTCCCTAAGACTCTAAGTTATCAGAGAAGGTGCCAACCTGCATTGGAAGAGTGAGTTTCTTTACCTAGGAGTTCCCTATACCAATGAAATCATAGGTCTAGTCCTTCTCACTGTAGATTTCCCAACAATATGGATTACAGTCCATCTACTACTACTACTTTTACTACTACTATTACCATTCATCCTTCACACTCGAAGAAGACTGGTGAAAACACTATGTGCAACTTGACTAGTGTGTAAATTAATTCAATGCCAAGTTATACATGGAAGTTATATGGGATTCCATGCCTTCTTAGGGAGGGAGGGGAGAGGGAGGGAAGAAAATCTGGAACTCAAAATTATGTAGAACTGTTTGTTGCAAACTAAAAAAAAAATTAAAAAAAAACACTATGTGCAGTGAGTTCCACTTTGCCTAATTAGTCCAATATAAGCTTGGAATGCTCTGCCACAGGTCAGGCACAAAGAGTCCATATGAACATTTAGAGTTGAGATATCTCTAAAAATGTGCGTCTGTTCTTTCTTTGGAGCTACCGCAATTCTACTTTTCTCATAGACCACAGTGTCTTCTTTGATGAGAACACACCATGGTCAATGGTCCTGTGCCATTGTCTCCCACGTCTCACGGTTGATTCCAAGTCCCTCAGAGAGACCTCGAGAGTGTCCTCATATAGCTTCTTCTGATATCCATGTGAGCACTTGGCTTGTTGTGAATTCTCCATAAAATAGTCTTTTAGGCAAAAGTATGTTTGGCATTTGAACTACACGGCAGGACATTGGGATCCATTCTCAAGCTGGACTGCCAATCACCACCATCACCGTTACTACTACTGCTACTACTAGCACCACCACCACTATGACAACTACCACCACCATCACTACTACTACCACCATCACTACCACTAATGCTAACTACTACTATTACTACTACTACTACCACCACCACTACCATTACTACCAGTACTGCTACTACTACCACCATCACCACCACCACTACTACTAACATCACCACCACTACCGCTACCACTGCTGCTGCTACTATCACCACCATCGCCATCGCTACTACTATAACTATGACCACTACAATTATTTTTATTGCAGGATTCATAATGAAGTCTTATTTGGCATTTAGGGCACTTTGTGGCCTTGTCCCTTTCTACCTCTTTCACCTTCTCACACCTTACTCTCTTCCAGGCACTCTGTGAAGAAGCTGCACTGGCCTATTTGCAGTTTTTGGAACACTTCTCTACATTTCCCATCTTCTGGTCTTTGCCCTGGCTCTCCCTCCTCACCTCCTGGGAATGTAATCTTTCCTCACTTCCATCTCTTGGCTTCCCTGACTTTCTTCAAAGTTAAATTAAAATTCCCATTTACCCATGAGGACTTTGAGAGTCCTCCCAGCTGCTAATACCTTCTCCTTTCAGATTACCTTCCACCTACTCTGTATACATCTTACATATACCAGGTTAGTTACATATTGTCCACCCCATTAGAATACGCTCCTTGAGGGCAGGGACTATTTTGCTTTTCTTTGTATCCCTAGAGCTTAGTACATGCCTAGTACATAGTAGGTATTTAGTAAGTGCTTGTTGACTGTTGACTCACTGGGGATTTTGAAAGAAAAGTCACAAGGTCTGCGATAACCTGAAATTCTAAGGAGGGAGATTTGGCAGGGCCTGAGCCCACGTACACTCTGACCTACTGCCTGACCTCCTTGACATGGGGAGGGGTGGATGGCAATGGTCAAAGGGCAGATTGTGAAGTTGCCTGCAAGGCACCATATGCCTAGATGGAAGACCTCCCACTATGCACAAATGAATCTCCTTTTGAAAGCTAAGATTTGAGGGTGATCCCACTCTTGTCCTTCCCTCATCCCAGAGTATAACCCCCAAGCTTCAGACTATCCCTGCTCCCCTCAACTCACTGGCAGCCCTTCCTTCAGTTTGCTCCCTCCCAGTTGATCTAAACAAGCCAGTATCACCCTGATGCCTGTGTTGACAAAGAGGAGCTCAGACAGAATAGGAAGCATGAATCTTTTATACGAGGCATAATCAAAAGGCCATTACAACAGGAAACCATCAAGCCCTAGACAGGAAAGGAAATCTGAATTTCATTCCTGCCTGGAACCTGAGACTCACCATTTACTACCCTGCTCTGGGTTTGGGGGTGTTGGCCCACCCATCAGCAGTGGAATCCCTAAAAAGCAGACATGGAGGAAGAACCAGAGAAGGATCGGCAGCAGTCCAGCCCAGTCACTGAGACAGAAGCGCAAAAGAAATGAGTATCTGTATTGAACACTCCAGTAATCGCTCCTGTCTCTGCAGGGGCACTGATCCCTACAGCTGGCATTTCTCTTGTTCTTCTGAACACGGTTCTGTGGTTCTGCCTCGGACCACCCCCCCCAATGGTGAATGGGGAGCTCTCCAGGCCATGGTTTCCATAGTGACAATTACACTTCTAAACAGAATTGTGCTTCTGCCTGGTGAAGTGGTCAGAGTGGCCTATTAGAAGTTGCTGCAGTGTGGCCAATGAGTGGTAGTGGGCAAGGCCGAGGGGTCACTACCTCACTATCTAAACACCCTTCCTCTAATCGCTGCCTAGGCAAACTTGCTTTCCCACATTAGGTCAAAAAATGTCTGCCCACAGAGTGGGGCTCCCTGGAGCACCAGCTGTCCTGGCTATGCATGTCCCCTGACACACAGTGCCTCTCTTGTTGGTGGCAGAGGCTTTCTGGGGTTTTTCCATTGGTTTTGGGATGGTTGTGAAGGATATTTTCTCTGCTCTTCAACTTATTTTTAAGAAAGTCTGTCCATTTGTGATTTCATCTATGTGGGGAACCTCCAGAATGGAAACTCTCTCCACTGATGAAGTCCAAGTTGTCTGTCACATTTTGAGAGAGTTTTCTGGGACCACAGAACAGGGAAGAAATTTGTGCATGGACATGCAACTAGCATACGTCAGATACAGACCTTGAGCCGAGGTCTTTGGGACTCCAAGGCTGATCCTCTATCCCCATCCAGTTCAACAGCCTCCTAACTGGCTCTCCTACCTCCTGCCTCTCCCTCCTTCCTTCCATCCTCTACGCTGCTCCCAAATTGAAATTCCAAAAGTGTAAATCGGAAGATGTCATTTCTTTGCTTAGAAAACTTCAAGAACCTCCCCTTTACCTCCAGGATAAAATCCAGATTTCTTTGATTGGCATTTAAAGCCCTTCATAATCTGGGCTTCACTGACCTTTCCAAGCTTCTTATACGTTACTCCTCTGACTTGCTTTACCTGTCAGCCAAACTAACCTTCTAGTTATTCCCTAGTTGGGACATTCTGTCTCTTGCCTGTGGTGCCTTCACACATGCTGTCCCCAGGCCAAGAAAGTTATTCTTCCTAATGTCTTCTCATCTGAAGATCTCTAATGAGGGGAACCTCTAGGGCAGCCCATTCCGTTTTCTGGATGGTTCAAATTGTTAAGAAGTTATTAGGTTTTGTTGTTGTTGTTTTCATACTGAGCTAAAATCTTCCCTTCCATGACATTCTACTAGTTTTGCTGAAAAACAACCAAAACATGAGGCTCAGAGAAATTAAGAGACTTGCCCTAGGTCACACAGCTAGCAAATGTCAGAGGAAAGACTTGAAATCATATGTTGATGATTCCAAATAATGCCCTCTACCTATCAAAAAATTTTCAGTCATTTCAGTCCTGTCCAACTGTCTGGGACCCCTTTGGAGGTTTTCTCAGAGGAGCGGTTTGTAATTTCTTTTCTCAGCTCATTTTACAGATGAGGAAACCAAGGCAAACAGGGTTAAGTGACTTGCCCAGGGTCACATAGCTGGAAGTTTGTCATTTCCTTCTCCAGCTCATTTTAGAGATGAGAAAACTGAGGCAAACAGGGTTAAGTGACTTGCCCAGGGTCACATAGCTGGTAGTTTGTCATTTCCTTCTCCAGCTCATTTTAGAGATGAGAAAACTGAGGCAAACAGGGTTAAGTGACTTGCCCAGGGTCACACAGCTGGTAGTTTGTCATTTCCTTCTCCAGCTCATTTTAGAGATGAGGAAACCAAGGCAAGCTGGATGAAATGACTTGCTCAGGGTCACACAGCTAGTAAGCGTCTGAGGTAAAATCTGAAGTCAGGTCTTCCTGACCCCAGGCCTGGCTCTCTATCCACTGTACCACCTAGGTGTCCTACATCCATACAACAGTCCTTTAAATGCCATCCAAATCTTATATTCTCCCAGCTAAACACAGAGTCCTCAGCACTAGCCCCAACAAGCTTTCTCCGCTCCACGTTAGATATACCCAGTCTCTGCAAACCCTCTCACATGGTGTGATTTCAAGGCCCTCCACCATCTTTGTCATCTTCCCCGGGACACTTTCCAGGTTCTCAAAGCTCTCCTGAAATTATGATAGCCTAGACTGAAAATGATACCTGAGACATGGTCTGTGTGGGGCAGCACAGAGAACAGTATCATCTCCCCCATTCTGGACACTGTGCCTTTCAATATATCCCAGGAGAGTGTGAGCCTCTAAATTTGCCATCACATGTTGTTGACTCAGCATTCTTTGTTATCCTTCCACTAGAGGGCGCTAGGAGCTTTCGTGACTTTCAGCATTGACACCATTTCAGAGTATTAGGGCAGTAGCCATATAAATGCGCCATCTTTTTACTTCTTGCCTGGCTATTTCCTATCATTCCTACTACTATTACGGCATAATGGGGGAGTCCTGGACTTGGACTCTGATAACTTGAGTCGGGATCCTGAAAACATAGAGCAGTGTCCACCTAACAGCTGCTGTAAGTCATAGTCATAGTTAATAAACATTTAAGTACCTACTATGTGTTGGGCACTGTGCTAAGAGGCGGAAATAAAAATAAAAGGGAAAAAAATAATTCCTGCCCTCAAGGATCTCATGGTCTAATGGAGGAGACAACACGCAAATAACTAGATACAAACGAGAGGGGGTACGAGACAGGGAGGGAGGGAGGGGGAGAGGGAGGGGGGAGAGAGAGAGGGGGAGAGAGAGAGGGAGAGAGAGAGAGACAGAGACAGAGAGAGAGGTAGAGACAGAGAGAGGGAGAGAGAGAGAGAGAGACTGGAGCTAATCCACCGAGGGAAGGCAATAGAATTAAGGGAGATTGGTAAAGGGATCTTACAGAAGGTCATTATCTGGGACTTGAGGAGATGAGGAGGGCCAGTGAAAATGCTCAGGGTCAAGAGACAGAGAGCCTTTTACAAGAAAGAGCTAAGAGGAAGAGGATTGCAGAGGATGTGTGGGTGGGGGGAGAGGTAAAGTATAAGAAGGTTGAACAGATGAGGAAAAGTGTTTTGCAAACAAAATCACAGAATCTCAGTATTAGAAGGAACCTCAATGGTTTTTACGTGGGCAGGCACTGTTTCATTCTTGTTTTTGTATTTCCAGTGCTTACCACAGTATCTGGCACATGTTGTTGTTCAGTTGTTTTCAGTTGTGCCCAGCTCTCCGTGACCCCATTTGGGGGTTTTCTCAGCAAAGAAACTGGAGCGATTTTCCATTTCCTTCCCCAGCTCCATTTTACAGTTGAGGAAAATGAGGCAAACAGAGCTAAGTGACTTGCCCAGGGTCACACAGCTACTAAGTGTCTGAGGCTGGATTTGAACTCATAAAGATGAGCCTTCCTGATTCCAAGCCCAGCGCTCTATCCACCTAGTTGCTCCCACCTGGCACATTCTAAGCACTTAATAAATACTTTTTGATTAATTAGTAATCCAATACAATCTATAGTCCATAAAAGTATCCTCACTGCAGCATATCCCACAGATGGTTAGTCTTAGCTTGAAAGACCTTCAATGAAAGGAAGGCCACAAACTCCAGGGGCAGAGTGTTGCGCCAATTATTGGGAGGTTTTTACCTGACATCCATCCTAAATTAGACCCTTTGCAACTTCTACCCATTACCAGTAGATTACATAGTGTCTATGATTCCTCGCAGTTCTGCACTCTGGGGCTCAGACAAACAAGTTAAATCCTTTTTCCAGACAGAATCCTTCAAATTATTCCAGACAGCTATCATATTCCCAACCTAAGTCTTTTCTCCTCCAGGCTGACCATCTTTCAACAGATCCTCATATGGCATGGAACCAAGACCCTTTATCATGCTCGTTGTCCTGCTCTGGGTTTTCTCTAGTTTATTTTCAGCCTTCCCATGCATGATCTTGGGAACTTTACATAAGGGCTATGTTCATATGAGCTGCTATTATTATTACTTCTATTGTGGGTGTTGTTACTATCCTAATAGAGAGGCAGCTAGATGGTCCCTGGATAGAGTGCCAGGCAAGGAGTCAGGAAGACCTGAGTTCAAATCCAGCCTCACACACTTACTAGCTGTGTGACCCTGGGCAAGTCATTTCACCCTGTTTGCTTCAGTTTCCTCACCTGTCAAATGAGCTGGAGAAAGAAATGGCCAACTGCTCCAGTATCTGTGCCAAGCAAACCCCAAATGGGGTCACAGAGAATCAGATGTGACTCAAAAGACTGAACAATAATAAAATGGAGAGGCATACCACTGCCGCTGCTATCTCCTGACACTCAGCCTTCCGCATTTTGAGGCCTTTCCTAAGGTTAATCTGGACCCAGCTTCCCCAGGGCTGCGCTGTATCCCTGGAGCAATGATTCTGTTTCAAGGAATGCCAAGAGATTTCCCAAACCTCTGGCTCCTTTGCCCAAACCCAAGCCAAAACATGGTGTGAATTGCTTCTTTGTTCAGAAAGGGCAGCTATGCAGAATTTTTAAAATTGTCCGTACGGCTCCATCTACCCTCCTCTATTGTCTCTCTTTCTTCATCTTTCTCTCCTCTCTTTCCTTCTTTTCTTCTCCCTCCTCTATGTCTTTCTCCCTCACTCTCTCTCCCATCCTATTCAATGTCTCTCCCTCCTCCTCTCTCCTTTCTTTCTATTCTCCCTCCTTTTAGCTCTCCATGTGTATCTCTCTCTCCCTCCCTCCCCTTCCTCTCATCTCTCTGTCTCTCTCTTCTGTCTCTCTTTGTCTCTCTGTCTCTGTCTCTGTCTCTGTCTCTCTCCTCTCTCTCCCCCAACACTCACTCCTTTGGCTCTTCAGCAGATTAGATTCCTGTACCATTTCCCCCAAGATCATACCACTTCCTTTCCATATTTACCATGGAATTCTTCCTCTTGCCCTGCTTGGCCCTTGCTCTTCTTTCTCCCTCTTAGCAGTCCATATTCTCTAAGAGCCAGGCTACACACACACACACACACACACACACACACCCTAGCTCTTGTCCATCCCAAGGTGCCAGACTGAATGCAGACTTTATTAGAACCTGGCCTCAGGGTAGCTGAAGGAGGGCTTTAGACAGGCCCGTTCTTGGCGTCTTTGCCAAGATGGGCGGTTTTCTATCACAGAACAAGCAGCAGCTGCTTTCTTAGCAATTTTTAAATTACATTTGTTAACTCCAGCGCTCACACAGTAAACTGCAGACTGCGCAGGATGACAGGGAGCAAAGAGCTGTTACTGGACTCTTTCTTTCTTTCTTTCTTTCTTTCTTTCTTTCTTTCTTTCTTTCTTTCTTTCTTTCTTTCTTTCTCTTTTTTCCCCATCTTTTCATCACCAATGCCCTCCCTGTTGGGGCCTGTTCTCCTTCTGACTTAGACAGGCTAAGGACAGCCATTCTTCCCTATTCATCCCGTCAGTGTGGGAGTTCTTTATTACCCAAGGAAATTGAGGATGTCCAATAGTGAGGGAGGAATAAATCATTGTTCCCAGCTAAATGGAGTAGTGCGGATCTGTTAAAAAATGCTGCCTTTTATCAACAGTCCAAATAATGAAGATTCCATGCACTGAGAACAAAGAAATGGACCGCTACACTATTGATGGGGTATTTGTACAACTCCATGAGTTATGTTACAAAACTAGTCTCTATTAAAGATGTAGAACCCCTTTTCAGAAGCAAAAAGACTAATATTACTCTCCGAATAATTTATAAGGTTCCCCAAAAGGCAGGAAAGCAAAGATGTCTAGAAGCAGAAAAGACTTGTTTTGTCTTTCACTGAACCTTGGTTGCATTCCCTGGGCTTCCATTTTGTACCGCTGGAAAAATCTCTACATGCCTGTGCATAAGTCTTTGAACGAGAAGACAGGCCAGGTAGAGAAGGGTTAACAGTGGCAAGGATTAGAAAATTCAGAGATAGCCACCATGACACAGTTATTGGATCTGTGGATTAGTCCAACCATTCTATAAAACAATTTAGAATGATTCTAAGTAGGTGACAAAAAGGTCTCCAACCTTTGCCTTTGATCCCACCACCAGGCATATATCCTAAGAAGGTAAAAGAGAATACAGGAAAATATTCACAGAGGTATAATTGTGTGTGTGTGTGTGTGTGTGTGTGTGTGTGTGTGTGTGTGTGTGCTAACAAAAAACTGGAAACAAATTAGATGCCCATTGATTGGAAAATTGCTAAACAAACTGTGATATGTGAATGTATTAGAATATACATAATAAGTCATAAGAAAAAATAAATATGACACATCCCGAGAAGCACATCAAGACTTGCATGAACAGATTCAGCAGGAAGTAAGCAGAAACAAGCAAAACAATAGTCCCAATGATTATGAAACATACATGGAAAAAATAACAGCAAAACCAAAGAGTGAAGGCCTGCATTAGGATAGGTAATATTGTCCAGTAGAATGTAAGCTTCTTAAGAACAGGCTCCCTTCCTTTCCCCTTATTTATTTTTTGTCTTTGTATCCCCAGGTCCTTGTTTAGTATTTGACGTGTAGAGTGGGCACTTGATAAATCTCTGATGAATTAAATTGAATTCTCATTTTAAATATCATAGAACAAAGATAGGAGTCATAGAGTGGGGATTCAGGTCCAGTTCTTTTTCACACAAAGACAGCCTTCTTATTATTCCACCACGGCACATTTAATCTGAAGCCTTCATTTTCACAGATGCCTGTCCTTTATAAAACCTGTGACCAAAGCTACCAATGAGACTGACTGCCCAAGGGACTAACTAGGATCTCATTTCTTCTTTCTCTTTCACCTTCTGACTTGGGCCAAGTGACCCCCACAAAAGCAGCTGGAAGGGCAGGAGGCCATCAGTGCCAAGATCCCACTGGGGCACAGACTCCAGTTCCTCTGGCTGCTGTCATACCCCCTTCAGAGGCACGCACAATCTCAGAAATGCCTGGCTTCTACCCAGAGAAACACCATTTTCCATGATTGGTTTATTAACATTGTGGGGAGCTTGGCTAGTTGATACACTGCTTTTCCAGAGGGTTAAGACAGAGCTATTTCTTGTCTTGTGAAACATTGTCACTAGATCCCACCAATCTCCTAGAATATAGAACACTACAGACTATATAGTCTGTCAGTCCAGTGCCTGGGAAGAAATCGCCAGTGGAGGTCTCATAAAAAGAAGTGACCTCTAATGAAGATGTTTAAAGAAAGCAGAGGCCACAAGGAAGGTCACCTGTAGTACCCCATGTACATGGGTGGCTCTTGACCAAGGATCTGGGAGATCAGAAGGGTTTCTTTGAAAGCAGTGGAGATGAATGATATCACCTGATAGTGGGAGCTTTGGGAAGGAGTGAAAGATGTAGGGATACAAATTTGACTCAGTGTAGTTCAGAAACACAGGCACAAACATGAAATTAAGTGCAGAGGCAAAGGTTCTAGAACCACGAGGGACCTTAGAAATGATTTAATCCAACCCTTTCTTCTTAGAAATGTGGAAATTGAGGCCTAGAGAGGGGAAGAGAAGAGGGGAAAGTCACACAGGTAATTGATACAGCCAGAATTTGAACCCAAATACCATGCTCTTTTCTCAATATTAGATAGTTGTCTTGCTGTCTAAGAAGAAAAGGAAACATGGCACCTTGAAAAGAACGCAGGGAGGGGGCAACTAGGTGACGCAATGGATAGAGCACCAGCCCTGGAGTCAGGAGGACCTGAGTAAGGACACTTACTAGCTGTGTCACCCTGGGCAAGTCACTTAACCCCGACTGTGAAAGAAAACAGGAAGAAAGAGAGGAGGGGAAGGGAGAGGGAAGGAGGGAGGGAGGGAGGAAAGAAGAAAGAAAGAAAAAGGAAGGAAGGAAGGAAGGAAGGAAGGAAGGAAGGAAGGAAGGAAGGAAGGAAGGAAGGAAGGAAGGAAGGAAAAAAAAGAATGCAAGATTTGGAGTTAAAAGACCTGGGTTCAAATCCTGATTCTCTTATTTACTATCCATGTGGATAAATGCCTTTCCCTGTCTTGGCCTCAGTTTACTGAACCATAAAGTAAGAACTTCAGACTGGATAACGTCTAACTAAGGACCCTTCCAGCTCTACCTGCGTATGATTCCAGGTTGAGGAAATTTTTTTTCTTGCTAATTTTTGCTATTTTTCACAGATGCCTTTTTAATTACCAACAGAGGCAAGGCCTGTTGCTATTGACTTGCCTCTAGCAGACTGCAGACACAGGTATCTCTGGGAAGCTTGGACGGGGACAGAGGCAAAGTAGTAAAAGACAGGAGGATAGGAAGAGAGAAAGCAAAAACTTCCCCCTATCCCACCCCACCCCCTCCAGACATACACATTTTTCTTTCCACCTTAGAAATATGTTAATCCTTGAACAATAACACATGTCAATAAATAGTCATCTACAGAACATGAAATGTTAAAAGCTTTCCCAGTAATGTCTCTTCACTTGAATTCGACCTGTATCATAATGGATTCTTTTATGTCATTTCTGTAGATGCACGTTTCTTACATATATTTTAAAACCCTTGGGTTCAAATGTACCTTATTGCATTTTAAAGCCTCTGGATTGTAGCAGAGAAACGTTCTGCACTATAAAACAGAGAGCAGAGTTGAGGTTTGATGGGCTTCCTTCTATTTTCTACCCCACAAAACGCTTTCTAAATGCCATTAAAATTTAGCATACACCATAATAACCAGGCCGCATTTGTTCCATGTTTAAGTCAATTGACTTCAGGGTTTTATCTCTTCATATACATCAAATCAAATAAAGTTGTTTCTGCATCCAGAGATGAGGAACGGGAAAGCCCCCCACCCCCTTGTCCAGACCAATCAGCCACTGTCATGAAAAGGTTGGGTTTTTATTTTTAAAGAAGCTACTACTCACTGTAGTTGGAAGCCACATAAAGGGGCTTGGGAGAGGTGGTTCTATGGAGTAGAGAGAGCAGGCCATGAAGACCTGGGCTCCAGTCTAGCTCTGGCCCCCATTAACTGTGCAATTGAATTAGAGAACACTTGATTTGAGAGGGACCTTAGAAGAAAGGATGTCAGATCTGGGAGAGGCCTTAGAACACAGAATGTCAGAGTTGGGAGGGACCTTAGCACACAGGATGTCAGAGCTGAGAGGGACCTTAGAACATAGGATGTCAGAGCTGGGAGGGACCTTAGAACACAGGATGTCAGAGCTGGGAAGGCTGTTAGAACGCAGAATGGTATAACAGAAATGGGAAGAGAGATCTTAGAAATCTCCTAACCTGGGGTTCTTAACCTGGATTCCATGGACCAAGATATCCATGTACAGATTTCAGAGAGTCTGTGAACTTGGATAGGGAGGAAATTGCATCTTTATTATACTAACTTAAATTTAACATTTTCCTCAACTATGAATCTAAGTAACAGACTACGGAGGTTCAACCAAGCACCATGGGAGAACAACCACAAAACCTTAAAGATCCCCTACTCTGATTTAAAATACAAATTCCTTCATTTGGCATCTGGCTCCAGCCCATCTTTCTACACTGATGGCACATTGCTCCACCCGTCCCCAACACAGACACTTGACATTGTAGCACAGATGACCTATGCTTGTTTCCTCTACATGACATCACATTTCCTACCTCCAAGTTTTTCATAGGCTTTTCACTATTCTGGAAAGGGCATTTTCCTCATCTCTGCTTCTGAAAATTCCTAATTTCCTCAATCATGACCTACCACATGAGGCTCACCTTGAGATTCTTCATGGCTGGTGTCCTCTTCCTTCAGATTTCTTTGTACTTATTACTACATTGTACTTTGTGCTAATTACTACATTTTTATTGGCTCATTTGTGTATGAACTGCTTTCCCTCAGCAGAATGTAAGCCCCTTGAGGGCAGGAACTATTGTCTTTGTTCACCCAGTGCCAAGGACAATGCCTGTTACATAGCAGATGGATCAATAAATGCTTTGCTGGATTCAACTAAATCAGGACAAAAGGGGTGATAATATAATGAGGGACATAATGACTCTGTGAGTTTGGGAAGGAGTCTTACTGTTGGACAGTTCTTACTGGTGGATTTCAGTTTCCCCATCTATGCAACGATGGGGGCAGACTCTCCCTCCTTTGATTATCTCCAATTTGTCCTATCTATATTTTGTTTGTACACAACTGTTTGACTATTGTCTCCTCCACTAGATGGGGGGCTCCTTGAGAGTAGGGATGGGGTTTTTTTGCCTTTCTTTTCAATCCCCAGTGCTCAGCAGAGTGCCTGGCCCATATCAGGTGCTTAATAAATGCTTGTTCATTGGGGTGACTGACCAGATGACCCCTGAGGTCTCCTCCAGCTTTTAATCTGGATCTTATCTCTGTGCAACCTTGGACGTTACTCAACCTTCTTGAGCCTCAGTGTCTTCAAAGTGAAGAGGTTGGATTATGTGACCTTAAAAATCTCTACCAGTTGTAGATCCAATGATTTTATGATGGTCCTCTTTGTATGACCTCACGCAAGGCAAGTCTCTTCTCCGTCCCTTCACGGATGTTCTGATCTCTACCCCAGAATTCTCTGGTTGGGTTTCCAGGCACTAGTGTCACCTGAAATCTCATAAACTCTGCACATTGAACTATGGTTTCCCAACAGCTGAGTATAAGCACCCTAATGGGATGTGACGGGAGGGGAGCACAAACACACATAATAAATCAGATCGAATGGCTATTATGATGTAAAGTTAGAGGCCGAGATGCAGGAGGGAGGAGGGGGATGGTGGGCAGGGTCTCCATGTCAAGGGAGCTTGCAGCTGCTCTATCCTTTTACCTGGGGCTCTGTTCTTTACAGCAAATTGGACCCTTCTCTCTGAAAGAAATAATTACTCTCCTAGGAGAACAGAGCTGGCCATGAATGCTGATATGACACACAATGTCACCTTGCCAGCCAAAGGAGGACTTTGTGGCTCTTCAGCCTGGGCCCTGTCCAACTTCCCATTTCTGCTTCATAATAGAGGTCACCTCTCTATAGAATGTGTTCATGATCTCCAAAATGACAAGTCAGAAAGCACCTGTCAGCAGGATTTTTTTAAAGAGGAAAAGTCTTTGGGGAGGGAGGTGGGAAGAAGGAAAAATGATGGAAAACAAGACGGTGTCCAAAGCAAAAGGGACATGGGTAGCTGAGGCTAGATCCTGGGGCTAAGGTCAAGTTTTGCTTCCTTAGAAACAAGAGTTGATGCCCAGCCTCAATGGGGAGTGAACTTCTCAAGTCGGTGACCCAGATGGAAAGATTCTATCACAAATATGGATTCTTTCCCCGTTCCATTTCAGGGGAGGGAAGGCTGCGGATCAGGTTCACTGATCCGGCAGGGAAGCCAGCGGGATGCCGTAGCCTAACTTCATGGCTAAAAATTGCCATTCGTGTACTGGGTATGGCTCGTGCTCCGAGGGCTTTTATTTTTAAATCGATAGCTTCAGATGCTGTCTTGTCTGGGAAAATAAAAATATCCACAGTGACACAATTTGTGAAACATGTAGGAGACCAGGAGTTCTTTGTTTTCCTTCTTTTTCCCCCTTTCTTTGCTTCTAAGGAGAATATTCTAATTGGCTGCTGGGTAAGATGGGCCAGCTTGACTCACCTGCTGCAAGACGTCTGCTACCGCCAAGAAAACACTGGAGTTTGAAATTGTAAATAATCCCATCTGCTAACAACCCAGAATATAATTCTGCTCATGTGCTCACCAGACTGGAGTCTGCCTGAGGGGACATCATCTTGGGTTTCCTGCTTCCCCTGAAGTAAATCAGTGACATTGGGGGTGCCACAAATAGCAGGCTGAGTAGCTGATGTGGTCTCCAGGATGATGAGGGGAAAAGGTTTTGACTCTTTCTCTAAGCCTGCCCTCAGAATAGAGAATGTCAGAGCTGGGAGGGGTCTTAGAACACAGAATGTCAGGGCTGGGAGGACCCCTAGAACAGAGAATGTCAGAGCTGATGGGGCCTTAGAACAGAGAATATCAGAGCTGGGAGGACCTTAGAACATAGAATGTCAGAGCTGGGAGGGCCCTTAGAGCATGGAATGTTGGGATTAGAGGACATCTCAAATTTCTTCTCTGGGTTGGACTAGGTGATTATCATGGTCTCTTTCATTTCTAAATCTTACAGGTTTCAGAGTCTCTACCTTTGAGGCATCACCAGTTTTGACTTCTAGGCCTTCTCTGAATCATCACTTGCCCTATGGACCAACCCAAAGGTATAGTTCTAGGCCAGCAGCAAGGAGTAAAACCTCTTTCTGTAAAAATCACTGAAAAAATTTCTTGGGACAGGTGCAAGACAAGAGTGCTCAATTCTACCCCCTCCCAGGAAGGAAGGGGAAGCCCACAGAGAGCTCTGGAGCCTTGTCCTCTTACAGGCCACACAAACCCTGCCCAAAAGCACCCCTTGAGGAGAGAGAAATAGCCCCAAGGGGAAAAAAAGAAGAATCCTCCTTAAAATTTATATTTTTAGAAACCTGTAGAGGACTGATTTTTTTTTAATATGAGCAGGAGGTTTTAATCAGAACAGAGGATAGGTATTTCTTTCAAGTAACAGCCTTGTAATAGCACTGCCTAAAGTAATGAGATTTCAGTATTCAACAATAAAATGTGATCTATTCAAGGATTCGAGGAAATAAAAACTCTAGAGATAATTTTGTGGTGATTCTCAGATGTCTATGATGATGTGATAAGTTCAGCCCACTAAGCCATGACTCAAGGAAGGGAGGGCTTAGGACATATACTGAGGCAGGAATTCAGAGGGCTGATGTTCTTGGGGAGATCTAGTAGAAACCAAATGCTTATGTTCACTGAGAATATCTTTCTTCCAATCCTGCCTAGGAACAACAGTAAGAGTGATAATAAATATTTCAGGGTCCTTAAAGGCTTTAAGATTTAAGGCTTTAAGAGGCAAAGATGAAGTCAAAGCCAGTGCCTTCCCTCAAGAAGCACATATTCCACTAGGAGGAAATACCATGTACAAATATGAGTAAATAAAAATATATACCAAATAAATGGAAATTAAATTCTGAGGCTGGCAATGAGGTGCGTTCAGAGCGAGTAGTACAAACTACTGAGGGGTATCAAAAAGGGATTCTTGAAAGAGATGGTACTTGAGGTGAGACTTGAAGGAAGGCAGGAATTTTAATCATTTAATCAAAAGACAAGCATTTATAAGTGCCTACTATGTGCCAGGCAAAGTTGATAAGAGAGAGAGAGCATTTGAGGGAGAGATAAAGAAGAGAGAGACAGAGACAGAAAGAGACACAGATAGAGAGAGACACACATGGGGGAGGCAGGGAGAGAAGGAAGGAGGGAGAGGAAAGGAGAGACAGAGACACAGAGAAAAGGGGGGGGCAGGGAGAGAAGGAAGGGAGGGAGAGAGATTAGATAGAGATCTATTTGTAGAACTCTATATCAAGATGGAGATATCTATTTTGATATAGATATCTATCTTGATATAGATTTCTCTATCTCTATTTATATAACCTAGCACATAGGTCTCCCTAAGTTTCAAAGCTCACACCAAGTGGTTCTGGTGCTACAGAGTCCCAAGGCTAGACTTTAGAGGTCATCTAATGCAATCTCCTCAATTTAGAGAGAAGGGAAATGAGCCCCAGACTTATTGTGCATGCTGGGGGCAGCAAAGCAAGGACACCCTGGAATAATGCAGCATCAGATGAAGTCAGCAGGTGAGACACCTCAGGACTGCAAGCAGGAGATTTGCACCTGCCTATCTGACTTTGTTTTTTTCTGGATATTCCATCCACCCAGGCCTCCAGCTATGGCCACCTGGCTCACTGTCAGCTCCTCCCTATATCACTCAGCAGGCCAAAAATAGACCTGTTAATAACAGTGGTTAAAACCCCCTGAGGGCCCCAAAGATAAGGCAAATGCCTGGGCTGACAGCTCATGCCTCACCCATCCCTCTGAAATATTACTCACTAGTTGGAAGTGAAACCACCTGGTTTGCCAACCACAGCATCCTAAAAGCTAGAAATCAACTCAAGAGAAAAGATCAAGTGAAGCTCTGTTGACAGATGGTGTTCTACAAAAGGTCAGCCCCCAGCTCATTCTTGTATTCATTATTTATTAACAATCTCAGAGACATTAGCATTACATCAAATGTCCAGCATCGTGAAGGTGATAAAGTAGTATTTTATAGCTCAGGGCCTCTTACAGGTGTTAACAAAAAGCTTACAAAGTGATTTCAACATGTTATATAATAATTTATTAAGAATTTGCTACAGCTGAACATTAAAAATGATATTAATCACCAAGTGAAATTGATTCAAGAAAAACAGCCCGGCCCGTCTTTGTAAGTAACCCGATGAGTAAATACCCTGTTTGCATTGATTTAGAGGTTGGGCCAGACAAGGTCAGTTTACACACTACCCACATCTCACTCGCTTTTGAACCTGGCAATAATGTCTGCATCAAAACCTTCAATCCCTCTCCTTATGGAAACCTTTCCAGACTGGGCATCATCAGGGGTAAAGAGTCTCACCTTCCCCAAAATCTCTTGACCTTGAAAATGCCCTTCTCTATAATCTCTACATTGAGTCTAACAAAAGTAAAGACAAACAAAACCTAGCAACTAAAAGATATCAGCCAGCCAATGTTAGATTCACATCTCTCTGTATATGCACAGACAGAATCGAGTCAAGTCAAATTGACAAACATTTAAGAAGCACTTACTATGGGCCAGGCACTGTGCTAAGCATGGGACGTGCATATTAATATTTATCTAGAACTCAGTGCTTGCTGCGTAGTAAACACTTAGTAAATGCTTTTCGTTCATCCATTCACATATACATACACATTGAATCTCTTTGTTAAGGCAAGAGCCACAATAGCTAAGGGTGACAGTGATGGAAACTATAAATTTATTTGTAAAATTTAACATGGGAGGAGAATGGGCGAGCCTGAGCAGTACTGCCTCATAAAACAAGGAGCAGAAGTGGAAAGAAAAACAAAATTGTGGAAATCTTGGAAAGAGACTTAACTAAGTAGTAATTAGTAATAGTAGTAATTAGTAATATAATAGATCAGGGCCGTCCAAAACATAGGCCGTGCGCCCCCATGCAGCCCACCTATGTCCACCTCAACCACAGAAATCTACACAAACACTTTAAAGCATTTATGTCAATTTCCATGCCCATAGTAAACACAGGTGAGCTGCATAAAGTCACACTGCGGGCTGCTCTTTGGACAGCCCTGTAACAGATAATATTTAAATGGAACTTTAAGGTTTGTGAAGAATTTTAGAAATATCTCATTTTATCCTTTCAACAACCCTAGGAGTTGTTGTCCATCCATTTTAGAGTTGAGGAAACTGAGACAGAGGTTAAGTTCTTGTCCAAGGTCACACGGCTAGTCAGTGTCTAAAGGCAAAATTTAAACTTAAGTCTTCCTAATTCTAGGTCCAACACTCAACCTACTGCACCACCCACATGCATATATAGAAATAAGAGGTTATGTCAAGGATGTTCGGGCATTTACAGATGAAAATGGAAGAATGACAAGCAGATGACAAATGGAAAAAAAAAAGATCTATAGGGATTTCTGTAACAAAGCTTTTCTCCATCAGGGACAGCAGCGCTACCCTCTCTGGACTCATTATTCCCAAAGTGCTGCGTGCAGAAGTAGGGCAAGCTGTAATGTAAGCAAAGTTGGGTTAAGCAATGGCACCAGACCAAGCACACATAGAGGAAAGTCGTGATGAATGAAGCCCAATTTTAAGAGCATTGAGAGATAAATTGTCAAGATAATCTGAAAGAAAAGAGAATTCAGAATGACTAGGGGGAAAACACAGACATTATTAAGCACATGCACACACACACAACGCAAAGGTTACCAAGAAAATATTAATAATAGTTAACATTTATTTAGCACTTGTTATGTGCCAGGCACTGTGCTAAGTACTTTACAATCCTTATTTCATTTGATCCTCACAACAACATGGAAAGGTAGATGCTAATTATTATCCCCATTTTACAAATAAGGAAGCCGAGGCAAAAAGAGGTTGACTTGTCTAGGGTCATGCAACTAGTAAATGTCTGAGCCAGATTTGAAATTGGGTCTTCTTGACTCCAGGGCTATCAGTCTATTCAATATACCACCTAGCTGCCCCTCCTCCTGACCCATATACTTACTTTACCACCTCCAAAGTTTTTATGAGAATGACCTGCACACATACACACACACACACACACACACATTCATGCATGCACGCACACACGCACCTGTTCAGGGCAGCCTTGATAAAGGAAAGAAATAGAAATAGACAAGATTTTACAAATGATGTTTTTGAGCAGGCCAAATATAGCCACACACTTGACTGAAAGGTGGAGAACATCTAACCTCACACTGTGCTGATTATTTGTTGACTATTCACAAACATTTGATTACACAGGACAAAATGTCCCCCACGTGTATGTTAAAATCATACAAGATTCCTTGAAAGATGTAACAACAGAAACAACTTCATCCCATGATCCTTTAGCTATGAATTTCAATCAAGGCCTAAAACAGGGAGATGTGTACCTGCCACTGTCACAGCAGATGCCCAGGAGGGAGTCCAAGTTAAAGAGGTAGGTAGGTGAGGAGGCCTCATTTGTGGATGATGCTAACCCCAGGCCAACATAGGACCTCTCATGTGAGTCCCATAATAATTCAAAAGGATTCAGCCTCCCTATCCACAAGGAAACAATTAAGTGGACTAAGAATGCCGACAGTCAAAGGGAAGGACAAACCATAGAGCTGGTCCATCAATACTCATCCCTTTGACAGATACTATGGAATGAACCGGGCCAAAACTTGACTAAGAGGAAAAGAATGAATTGGATGGTATTTGGGAAATTATTCAATGTCTTTAAAGACCTCAACCTTCTTCCTGAAATAAGGGCCATAATATTCAACCGGCAATGGCATATGGTCATACATGCAATACAATATGTCCCTGGACATACTGGGACTTGTGATTCACCCAAAAGCAATGAAGAAGGAGCATGGTGGGCATGAATAAGATGGACCATATCATCAGTTAAGAGGTGAATAGAAGAATCCAGTGTTAAGGATATCATCAGAGACAATGAAAATGGGCCATGAAACAAGAGTGAAAGGTAATTGAGGAATAGCCTAGTACTTTGGATGGATGCTCCGTGATGGATTCATAGAAGGACATGACAGAGAATCACATGGCATGAAGAGGCATGGATGAGTTTCCATGGAGGCAGTAGCATGGTGAGAATAGGGTGAGATATTTGTTACATGTTAAAGTGTTATTTTTAAATGAAATTGGCCCATTATTCACAAATGAACCAATCAGTCTGCCCAAGTTAAAGGAAACACTTAGGGTTAATCTCCACATAATAATGGCGATATCAATTCACTACTTAAATGGGTCTCTGATCTCATCGATGTGTCCACTTTCTTGAACGATGCAGTCAGCAAACCAGCCATGCAATATCCTTGTTGGTGCCTTGTGTTGCTCTACCCCTGCAAATCTCCCAGAGAAGGCTTGCCCCACGTGTGGGCGGCCTTTCTCTAGATCTTTTAACATGAGGTGGGGACTATGTGCCAAAGAGTGTGTTGATCAACAGGGATTTCCCTCCCCCCCCAAAAAAATGCAAAAAAAATAGTCTCTACCTTTAAGGGGCTCACATTCAAATGGAAAAGATAGCATGAAGATAACACTGAAAATATATACAGAATCTGGCCTCAGACACTTGCTAGAGGATATCTGATCTGATCTAACTGATCTTAGCCAAGTCACTTAACCCATTTCTGATCTCAGAATGCAAAGACCCCCGCTACATTTACAATGGAATACAGGCTACAAAGATTCAGGTTAAGAGTTTTCCAGGACGAGATACCCTTTGCGTATAGGGAGGCCTACTTATATCTTTCTTTGTTCTAGGGAGGACGGGCTCCCATGGCTGGGGACATGGTACCTGGCCCATTATGACTCCCTCTAATGAGGGCACAGTAACAAGGATTATAGAAGTCCAAGGTGGAAGGAATAAGGGCATGAGACTGTTCAGAGTGAAGGGTGTCTCCTCTGCTTGCTGACTTCCAAAGGCCCTACTGTGACTGCTCGTTATAGAAGCTGATCAAGGATTCCAAATCACAACAGTTCCATCACTAATGACCGTGAAGCATGGACCAGGTGAGACCTTCTGGCCAAATCAGAGAGGCAGAAACCAAGGAACCTAAACCAACTTTCCCAAAATAATCCTTCTGAAAAATAACCATTCCAGAGCTATAGACACTCTCGCCCTACCCTTCCCAAGGAACCAAAAAAATAAAAATAAAATAATTTTTTTTTTAAAATGCCCTAACACCCACATTCCCATTTTTCAGGGGCACAGTCCCATTAACCATGGCTGGTGCTCCAGCCGTCTGGGAACCTTAGCAAACCATGGACAGATTTATGTGCTGAAGAAAACGACCCTATTAAGTCTGGCCGTAAACTTCCTCCAACCAACTCCTGGTGTGCCCGGACTGCCAAGTGACTTCAGATACATCTAGCAGAAAGATGCTGCTGCCCTACCCACAACTGTCCAGGGCCTCCCTCCTTTTCATCCACTAGCTACCCCGCTCCTAGCAAACCTCCCAGTCCCCTATGACCTAACTGGCCTTCTTGGGACCGGCAGGAAGATCTCAGGGGGAGCCTTGCAGTCCCTCCCAAATGAACAAACTACCTAAGGACAGGGGACATTCAAGGTTTCCACTTGCAGACTTAGGTTTGGGTTTGTTTCTATTTTAACCAAAGCCAGTGGGTGCAGCCTGCTCCAGAGACCCTCCCTCCTCCTGTTACACAGCATCTTTCCTACCCATTTTAACATGGATCTGATGGGATGCGACATACACTGCTGTCTGCAGCATTCGAACTCTAGGGATTACTCTGACTCATGTCCCCTGAATGCTTTGTTTTTTCCTTTACTTTTTGGAAATGCAATACTGTAGTCCAGGGGCACCTACTCAGGTAGGTGAGTGGCACCTCAAAGTCACCAAACTACCTCTTGTAGAGCCCCTCACCCTGATAGTGGTTCTCTGTCCTGGATGGGTAGGAGTGACCCACCCAATAGAGGGGGCAGCTAGCCAGCCAATTACCTGTCTCCTTCCTTAGTTAATCTAGCCTCCAGGTTCATCCCTTCTGGATTCTCCCAACTGTTAGCACCCTCTCCCTCTAGAACTTTCTTAGCCTCGCTTTACATATATGTTGGACTTATTTCTTTGTATACATGTCTTATCCCCCAGAAGAGTGTAAGCTTTTTGAAGACAGGGGTTATTTGGTTTTCCCCTTGGCATCCTCTGCATAAAAGAGCTCAGGTCTCTACACACAGTAGTTACCCAATGAACACTTGCTGAACTGAGGAGAACTCCACTCTCCATGCCTATGATTTGAATGACATAACTTCACCTTTGGTCATCTACTCTCCCAGACCATTTCTTTTTTAAAAGCTTTATTTTAATCACTTTTTTAGCATCACTTTCAATTCTGAATACATTCTTCTCCCCTCCCCATCAAGTCATCCCTGACACCAAAGAAGAAGAGAGGAGAAGGGACAGGGAAAGAAATAAGCACTCATTAAGCTCCTATTGTGTACCAGATAGTGTACTAAGCAGTTTATAAATATGATCTCATTTGATCTTCACAACAACCCTGAGAGGTAAGTGCGGTTATTATCCCAGGGTTCCGGGAGGGAGGTGCTACCGCTGATAATGGTGTGGACAGAGGGGAAGTGACTTGCCCAGGCTCACACTGCTATTAAGCGTATGAGGCTGGATTTGAAGTCAGGTCTTCCTGACTGGGGGGGGGGTGAAGAAGAGAAGGAGGAGGAAGAGGAGGAGGAGAGAGGAGAAAGAGGAAGAGGAAGAAGAGGAGGAGGAAAGAGAGAAGAAGAAGGAGGAGGAGAGAGGAAAAGAAGAAGAAGAAGAAGGAGAAGAAGGAGCAGAAGAAGAAGGAGGAGGAGGAGAGAGGAAAAGAAGAAGAAGAAGAAGAAGAAGAAGAAGGAGAAGGAGAAGAAGAAGGAGAAGGAGAAGGAGAAGAAGAAGGAGGAGGAGGAGAGAAGAGAAGGAAAAGAAGAAGAAGAAGAAGGAGGAGGAGGAGGAGAGAGGAGAAGGAAAAGAAGAAGAAGAAGGAGGAGAAGAAGGAGAAGAAGAAGGAGAAGAAGAAGAAGAAGGAGGAGGAGGAGAGAAGAGAAGGAAAAGAAGAAGAAGAAGGAGGAGGAGGAAGAGGAGGAGAGAGGAGAAGGAAAAGAAGAAGAAGAAGAAGAAGGAGAAGAAGAAGGAGAAGAAGAAGGAGAAGAAGAAGGAGGAGGAGGAGGAGGAGGAAGAGAAGAAGAAGAAGAAGAAGAAGAAGAAGAAGAAGAAGAAGAAGAAGAAGAAGAAGAAGAAGAAGAAGAAGAAGAAGAAGGAGGAGGAGGAGGAGGAGGAAGAGGAGGAGGAGGAGGAGGAGGAGGAGGAGGAGGAAGGAAGGAAGGAAGAAAGAAGAGGAGAAATGGTTCCATCGTTTTCCTGAACTATTTGCTAAATAAGCACACACTGGGTGTATTATCTGTCTCCTCAATGGTACCACAACCCCCCTGATGGCAGGGACATTCCCTTATATTTCCTGTATTCCCTGCACTGCCTAGTATAGGCTCAGTAAAGTACTCTTCGATTTATTATTGAAAGGAATAGAGACTCCATGCCCCAAGTACTTCTATCCCCAAATGCCTAAGTGAGGAAAATATACAGCTCGGGCTGGAGAAAGGGGGAGGGGAGGGAGGAGAGGCTCATTGGGGTCCCGGGGTCTGGTTAGTAAACTGTCTCTGCTGACACTGTACAAACCAGTGACCATCGCGGGGGGTCCTTACTACCAGCTGGATTACCTAACACTTGTTCGTCTGTTGTTTACACGGGCTGTCTCTCCTGCCTGGGGGGCTCTCCCTCCTCAAGGCCACCTCCCACAGGGGGCATTTCCTGATTCCCTGATTCCTCCACAAATTGCCTTACCTTTCTGTTGGCTATAATTCATATTTATGTGTGTATATGTTGGTTCCTCCAAGTAAAGCATAAGATCCTTGAGGGCAAGAACTGTTTAATCCTTAGCATCAAGCACAGTGGGTAGCATGCAGTAGCTGCTCAGTGAATGTTTGTTGAATGGAGCAAAAGTGTTGAAGTTGGATTTCAGAGGACATCTTTCACAACCTACCTCCTGTGTGACCAGGGTAAAACCACCTCACCTCTCTGGACCTTAGTCCCTTCGTCTATGAGATGAAAGTGTTCGATTAGATGACCCCTAAGACTGTTTCCAGCTCTAGAGCCAGGATCCTAATTGCATTGAATTGATTTTCACAACAGCTACTTCCATTTTACAGATAAAGAAACTGAGGCCCAGAAAAATTAAGCGGCTTGACTCTGTCTGATCATGCAGGTAGGGTGTGGCAAAGTCAGGATTCAAACCTAGGTCTCTCCTGATGCTTCATCGCTATTTTTTTGCACAGAATTGTGATGAGTGAGGGATGGGGATGGGGATGGGGGCAGGGAAAGAGGGAGGTAAATCTCTAACTCCCTCCTCCATGGTCGAATCAGACCCAAGAAAGTATTTAATCCAACAATCTGAACAGATGTGATAACCTGGCAAAAAGCAGAACGCTGTGATAACCTGGCACTGAGGGATTAGCTCAACCCCCAAGAGACAGATGCCCTTGGTCAGTGGGGTGATGATTTGGCCAAATCCAGAATCTCTCAGGGTGAACTTTTATCACAGACACAGCTAAGCTGCCCCTCAGTGACTTCCAGCTGAGCTGGATCTGGCTTCTCCTTCTGTTTCCTGGCTGTTTATGCCAGTCAGAGACTTGCTCCCTTGATGTAAAGCCGGTGGAGGTAATGCTGGGGTAATCCATTTGTCCACAAACTCCCTGTTCTAGTCTAAGGAGCTTGGTTAATGAGACCCAGTGGGGCTCCTGGGTCTGGAAAGGGCAGCCACTCGTCCTGCCAAGGGCTCCTACAAAGCCATACCGGGGCGGCTCATTGACTTACAGGAAAGAGAACGCAAATAACTTTTCCTTGAAGGAGGAAGAAAAAGAAAAAAAAAGGGAAAAAACCCCAACAACCATATCTTCCAACTGCGACACATTTTGCAAGCTTGAGAAAGCAGCTGGGTCTAAAGAGGTAACTTTTAGGCACTCAGTTACTCAGATTAAAGAGAGGCAGGAGAAAAAAATGGAGGGATATTATTAAGATGTTAAGGGACACGTGTGTCACAAGTTGGAGGAATGGAAACTCTGCATTATAAACGGTCCCACACTCGCCTCCTTTAAATGGTGGCTACCTAAGCATGACTCCATCAATAAAAAATACAAACAGTGTAAAAAGTAGTCAAGCAGAGATAAGTTTATTACTAATTATGAGCAGCTTGACATGCTCCAACTCCTCGTAAAATAAATGAAGTCCATTTTTAATATCTGCTTCCACGACTTCCAGATAATAGGCGAATTTACTTCAAGGTCACATCTCATTTATCAAGTGGAGGTTTTTAACTACATGTTCAGAAAACCAACCAAAGATCCTGCTTCCTCTGGAATTGGGCTGCAAACACATTAGAACTTTTTTTCTTTGTTTTGCTTTTGGTTTTCCTCTCTTGGTAATCACCCTCCCCCCAGACCTTCCCAATTAGGCAGTTTACTGGAGGCTCAATGGATCCTGAAAGGCAGGCCAGGTTGGGCTAGGGAGGGCATTCTTCCGTATCTGTTTAGATCTCCAAAGACTTAGGACTGTGACCTTTGTTTTTAATATCAGCTAATTGGCCTTTCTTTGGGTGTTTTGCTGCTCAAGAAAGGTCACCTCGAAGAGTTTGAAGCTGGGTAGGGAGAGGAAAATGTGTTGGAGGAAGTCTGGTAACACAAAACAACTCACTAGCCAAATCCTAGTTACTTGCATATCCAGTGGTTTTCAAAGGCCCAGGAGTCTTTCAGGGCTGAAGAGAGTCTTCTCTAGCAATCCCTGGGAATTTCATGGAGATCCCAATCTAGGGTCCAATCCTGCCCACTGGTGATGGAGTCAGTGCAGGTATTAGCCTACTGAATCTACGGTCAGGCCCCAGATTGTACCTCACCTTCATGGTCCATCCACTATATCTTGCCATTATCTGGCGTTCCTCCTCATCCCCAACCCTAGCCATTGCTTTCCACATCCTACCCTGGGCCCAATAATCAGACAACAGTACCATTGCATCAGGAAATGGAGTGCCAATCACCTGACCTATAGATCTACTAACCATTCGCAGATCAAAACTCCAATATCCAGCTATGGCTCCTGTAGATGCAATGCCTTCCCCTTTTAGGATTTAAGCAACTATTTGGAGACAAGGACTATCACTCCCCTATATGCATCATCTCTTCCTATTGGAATGTAAGCTCCTTGAAGGGAAGAGATAGATTGTTTAACTTGTATTTGTATCCCCAGGAAGAAAAGGATGGAGGGAAGAAAAGGAAAGAAGGAAGGAAGGAAAAAGGAGGAAAGGAAGGAAGGAAGGAAGGAAGGAAGGAAGGAAGGAAGGAAGGAA
>CM053622.1:804300954-804329835 GCA_028646595.1 Phalanger gymnotis | reverse complement strand
AAGGAAAGAAAGAAGGAAGGAAGGAAGGAAAGAAGGAAGGAAGGAAGGAAGGAAGGAAGGAAGGAAGGAAGGAAGGAAGGAAGGAAGGAAGGAAGGAAGGGAAGGAAGGGAAGGAAGCAAGGAAGGAAGGAAAGAAGGAAGGAAGGAAGGAAGGAAGGAAGGAAGGGAGGAAGGAAGGGAGGAAGGAAGGAAGAAAACTGTCCGTGGGTCTTGGGAGAGAGCTACAACAATCATCCAAGCTAATATCCAATGAATATTTAAAGGCCCTCTTGGCAGATACCAAGACAATGGCATTGTCTAGATGCAGTCTATCCATATTCTGGGGCATAGGATCAGAATCTCCCCTGAAACTCTGCCCCCAGAATTCTGCTCAATTACCCTTTATAAGAGAAGTCACTTCACACCTGGAGACAGACAATACTCCTAATTCACAAAAAGTGAAGTCTTCCTTCCTTAAAAAGTACTGACTGATGTGGATTTGCTATAACCAAAGAAGGGGGAAAAACCAAAAACCAATAAAACTAAACCTCTATCTCTCCATGTGTCTCTCTGTGTCTGTATCTCTCTTCCTGTTTCTGTTTTTCGTTTGTTTGTTTCTGCCTCTCCGTGTGTTTGACTCTCTCTGTCCTTGACTCTCTCCCTCTCTCTGTCTCTCTCTCTCTCTCTCTCTGTGTCCTTGACTCTCTCTTCATCTGTCTCTCTGTCCCTGACTCCTCTCTCTGAGTAGGTCTCTGTCTCTGTCTCTCTCTCTGTCTCTGTCTCTTGCTCTCTGTCTCTCGATCTTGCTCTCACTCTCTCGCTCTCTTTCCTCTTTCTCTAAATTGTGAGCTGATCCATAGGAACCCAGACCACTTATTTCATCAGCCTCGACTTTTGTCTTGGCTGTCCCTGGACCTGACATTTTCATGATGGTTTCAATTTTCTGCTACTCGCTTTTCTGTTTTATAGCTGGTAGTATTAAAAACTGGAGCATATCACTTTGTTCTCTTTTGTATAAAACTCCTCTCTCTCTCTCTCTCTCTCTCTCTCTCTCTCTCTCTCTCTCTCTCTCTCTCTCTCTCTCTCTCTCTCTCTCTCTCTCTCTCTCTCTCTCTCTCTCTCTCTCTCTCTCTCTCCCTCTTTCTCTCTCTCTCTCTCTTTCCCTTGGTCTGAGCCTGATGATTTGGCAGTAATAACACTCTGTTTGTACTTGCCATAAATGTCAAGTCCAAATAATATACTACAATCACATTTTATCCTGCAATGAAGGGATTTATTCACAGCTCTAAATGCAGCGTTAAAAGGTTTCCCAAATGACAATGCTCCTTGGGGTCCTTCTGACAGATTCGTAGATTCCTCAGGGAATGAGCAGGTGGGAAGAAGGGGAGGATCCTTCACCTGGAAAATAGAATATGCCTGTTTCCAGTTCTCAGTATCCAAGTTCATGCTGGCCAGCCTTCATGCTAGAAAGGTTAAGGGAAGTACAAACTCAATGAAGCAGAATCCCCAAGTCCTCCTCATTGATATCTAATAAAGGGCAAAGGGCAGAAAAAGATTAAACCTCCACACACAAGAAGATGTCTGGACAACAGAATGCATTCTCTACTTGTTAAATAGCAGATAGGACTATGTTAAAGAGAATGGAATGGGATGGTAAATCATTTATTAAATGCCCACTGTATACAAAGCACAGAGGAAAACAAAGAAAAAAGTCAGACAGGCCCAGATCTCCAAAAGCTGACATTCAAGGAAGATGGAAAGGCCTGGTGGCCCTGAACCTGCCATGTTTGTGGAAAACAGAACTGGACAGTATGCTCTCTGCCAGAGTCATCCCAAAGCTATAATGCAGACTCCTTGTACCTGGGACAATACCTACTGAGCCCAGGGCCAATGACATCAAGAAAGGGAAGCTGAGAATGCTTCTACTTGTGTGTAGAGAGGAAATATGATGTGTAGGGGAGGAGTCGAACACAGACCATCATCTGGCATCTTCCTATTTTAACGAATTATTCTTGCTAACCAGATGCTCTGGTTAAGTGCTTTTTAGCACATGGTCTGAAATTGGTCTCTGGGAGCAAAGTCCGTCACACTAGTTCCAGCTCTGAGCAGGCCTACCAATGCTTTCCACATTTTGGCCGAGTCAAAAGCATGGAAGAATGTTTGCTCAAAGTTTCTCCATGACTATGTCCAGCTCCAAGATCAGAAGCTCCAAAAGCAAAATCTAAGTCATTCTTCAGCAGCCAGAATCTATGACTATGAGAATTTAATGTCGCCATTTCAATTCTTTCCTTGAGAAAACATTCACTGTGGCAGATGCCCTTATCTTGACTGAATATCAGGATTTGCATCACACAGCTCCATAGGGCTCCCAGGCTATGAGACCTGAGTACAAAACCACATCTCCCTCCAACATGGCAGTTCCAGAGATTCCAAACTACAGCTTTCACTTCAAAGGAATGGCAAGGCTGCTGCAGGGCCAATTAGAGTCTCATCAACACCACTGCCAGGAGGAAGGCATGATACTTGAGAGGGAGCAGATGTGCTCCTCAGGAGGCAGGATTTGAATCTTTCAAAGATCACCAGCCACCTACCTTGTCATGCCAAGGGCAACCGAAAAAAACTCATCTCCTCAACTTCACAGAGCAGAGAACCAACACTGGGAAGAACCCACATATACTACCTCTGTCTTCTTCCAAGGTCAAATGTGGTCTTATCACAGCAGACACATCACATAAATAGACAGCTCTCCTTCCCTTCATAAGTACTAGACCTGGATACAGGGCATATTCTAATTTTCCCAAGGGAAAAGCTGGGTAGAGACACAAGCCAGAGAGTGTGGGATGCCCTCAAGATTGAACCTAGACTGTTTAAGCCTAAAGTGAGTTTTCAATGTCTTGAGTAACTAACCATCCTCATCATCATCATCACTACCACCACCAACACCACCATCTAGCACCATCATCATTAATTACATTAATTTGAATAGGGGCTCAGATCCACATATTCTGGCTCCAAATCCAATACTCTTTCCATTGTAACAATTGTCTCTACTCCAGGGTGTGTGGGTTCACATTATGATAATTATTCAATAAAGCCTTGGAAATAATATATGTGCCTTAAAACGGGGAATGGATGAACAACTTGAGGGATAATGATATTATAGAAATTACTGTGCCTTCAGGAGCAATCAGAGAAACTTGAGAAGCTATATAAACTGACACAAAGTAAGTAGTACAATATACTTTGTAATTTACACTATAATAACTCTTTAACAAAGATTTGGAAATAATATATGTGACTAATGAATGGGGAATGAATAAACACATTGTGGGACAGGGATGTCATGGAGATGACTATGCCTTCAGGACCAATCAAATTAAGAATTCAGAGAAACTTGAGAAAATTTATATGAATGGATTTAGAGCAAAGCAAGCAGAAGTAGAACAATATATATATACTGAGTGCAATAATGCAAATGGAGACAGCTTTAAAGGGCACCCTAACATAAGTAAAAGACAATGAAGCAATGTTGGTACACCACTCATTAAAAGTGCATATCTATCATTTTTGCTAACAAATATTGAGCTATGAAAGTGGAAAAAAATCACATGTATTTGAGAGTAATCATAGATTAGAGCCTGAAGGGAGTTTAGAAGTTATCTAATCCAACCCTTTCAATTTACAGATAAGAAAAACAAGACCCAAAGAGGTGAATTAACTTGTTCTAGGTCACACAGGTAGTAAGTGACAGAGCCAGGATGTGAACCCAGCTCCTGTGACTCTGGAACTAGACAGAGTTCTTTCTATTCTCCTACCATGCATATAGTTGATATTCAATAATGCTTATTGGATCAAATTTGTTGAATTGGAGAATGGGACCATACCTTGTATTTATCTTGATCCCTTTACTGCTAATACCTTCCCTCCCAACTATTTTGTATTTAACTACGTTGTATTTTACATTGATTTTCTTTCTATTTGGTATCTAACTATATATGAACTTGTTTCCCCCTTTGTTGTTCAGCCATTTCAGTCATGTCCAACTTTTTGTGATCTCCTTTGGAGTTTTCTTGGCAAAGATACTGGAGTATCTTTTACCATTTCCTTCTCCTCATTTTACAGATAAGGAAACTGAGGCAAACAGGATTAAGTGACTTGCCTAGGGTCACACAGCTAGCAAGTATCTGAGGTTGGATTTGGACTCAGGAAGATGAGTCTTCCTGATTCCCTGAGAGTAAGAACTATTTAATTCTTTGTGTATTGTATCCCTAGTGCATAGTATAGGGTCCAACTATAGTAGGTATTTAATAAATGCTTATTGCTTAATTGGTTGGTTACATCCCCTGACAATGCATAGCACAATGTTGAGCACACAGTAGGAGACCACGTTAACGGTCTCACAGAATCACAGCTTCACTGGCACTAAGTATTTCTAGACCATTCAGACTGTCAAGCCCAAAAAAGTGCCTGGGGACCATCTCATACCATTCAGGAAGAGACCCGCCAAGACGCCTTTTGTGGTCGTTGTAGAGAGACAATGGATTCCTAACTCTTTATTGTATTCCTCTGCCAAGAAGCATGAAATGTGCCTTCAAACACTTTCCCCCTCCACTGCACACTGGGAGGTAGTAGTTGGGGAGGTCACCTCCTGGAGAGGTGCATGGCTGAGCAGAGCAGGTTGGAAAGGAATCCCCCTAGACTTCCAAGAACAGGAGAGAGAAAACATTAGGTTGTTATCTTATACCTTCCTATTTTAACTGATTACTTTTAGTGGCTAGATGCTAAGCTGAGTTATTTCTACAGTGCTGAAGGACAGAAGACATAAGCACCCTAAAAGCGTCAGTACAAAATCTGTGTCACCCTATCCTGGGGTGACACAGCTCTGGGAAACCAAGACACATGCCTAGTAAAAACAGGATTGTTGTGCAGTGAGGGAATATCTACAAATGTGACAGCTGAGCTAGCCATCAGTACATCTCCACACTAACTTAGATTCTAACTGAGCTGGGATAGGACAGAGACGGATAAGCTAATGGTCTTCCCTCTCAGATACCCCAGAAGGGGACCCTCAGGTCAGGATCCTGTATTAGAGCCCAGCCAAAGCCAGTCATTAAAGGCTCCAGGACACTCTCCTGATACTCTGGGATTCTTCTTCTAGGCTGCTTTTTGAAGTTTCCATTTTGCTGACTTTAGAGAAAAGAATGGCATATAAATAAACGTAAAGTACATTGGTGATGATGTTAAATGATGCTTCGTCTAATTATCACTATTCCGTGGTATCATTAACATGCACACGAAGAGAATGGTAATGGCTTTTAAGTTTATACCACTGCCAGGATTTGCTGTCTAAAGCCACAGCATGGGGACACAATATTCCCAGGAACAGAACTGCCAGAAAATAAATGATGTGATGACACAATAAGCCAGAATGAGGAATGACTCACCTTTGCTGCTTTACAAATGGCATGGAGAGGCTGAGCAATGTGGGATGATCACATGGTCAGAAATCAGGGAATCAGCATGGTCAGAGAATGAGGTTCTGGGTAATTGAATTTTTCTGGTTAAGTGGGGGTAAACAAGGAAACTAGGAAAATTTTTGTTGTGCTGTTATAGTACACGTTGAAAACCTTTCTACAAGATCTAGAGAGGGAAGAGAATTCTAAATGGAAGGGTCATTGGAAGGAGGAGTCATCAAATTACACGATCATAAAATTACAGATCTGGAGTTTGATGGAACCTTACCTGGTCCAACCCTTAGATTTATAGGTGAGAAAATGGGAGGTCTAGAGAGGATAAGTTATTTATCTAAGGTCACATGGGTTGGAAGGGGCAGAGTCGAGGTTTGAACCCAAGTCCTCTGACTTAGAATTCGGTAGCCTTTCCACTGTTATTTCACAATTATTCCCCTGGGCACAGAAAGAGTACTAAATTTAGAATGAGAAGATCTGAATCCAAATTCCAACTCCTCTATTTATTCTTAGCGTGACCTTGAGGAAGTAGCTCCCTTTCTTCGGGGCTGTTTCCTCTTCTGTAAAATGAGGGAGTTGAACCAATACTCTCCGGCTTTAACAATCTGTGATTTTATGACTATCTATCCTCTCCTTCCTTCCTACATGTCTTACTTTTCAGAAAACAACAGAAAGGCCATAATAAGGATGAGGAAATGATGTAGTAGTCAAATTCTAAAGTACTTCTTACAATTTTTAGAAGATTATACTTAATTTGTGAGTCATTCTTCTCACTGAGGAATATTACTCACATAAGTATTGGAGTAGGGTAATTGAATACTTAGAGATTGTCATCTAGAGCTTGTAGCTTTGGGGGATAAAAGGAAAAGAGATGTCTATGACCTTTAACAGGCTAGCCCCCTAAGAAAGGTGACCTTTCCCACATGGGAGGTCTTCTATCTCACACTTTGATTGCTTCTTCCTCTTACCATTTAAATAACATTTCATTTATCCTGGCCAAACACTGTTTACCAAATACATTTAGTTTTTGTAGCACAAGTAGTGTATGTGTGTGTGTGTGTGTGTGTGTGTGTGTGTGTGTTAACAAAACTCTTGGAAAAACAAGTAGTATGTATTTAGAAGAGAGACAGCCTATCTACCTACCAGGAAACCATGGCCTAGCACATATTATCTGTCTGTACATTTCTCATTTCTCTCTCTCTCTCTCTCTCTCTCTCTCTCTCTCTCTCTCTCTCTCTCTCTCTCTCTCTCTCTCTCTCTCTCTCTCTCTCTCTCTCTCTCTCTCTCTCCCTCCCCCCATCTTAAGCTAGCCTATCTTTCAATCTCTCTATCTGTCTCTATCTGTCTCCATTCCTATCTATCTATCTATCCATCTCCAGGCATCTAGACATCTCCAAAGCTGCTCTCCTCTTTCCAATACAACAAGAACCCTACAGACAGACTATCCAAACACCATGCTCCCTCTCCCTGCAGGATCACAGATCATAGATTTTTAGATGCCAAGAAACTGGTCCCCATAATTCTGTGGCAGAACCATTCCTTCCTGTAGAGGAATGGGGAATAATCAACCCTTTTTTATACATTTGCTTAGATATAAGACACTAGGGGAGAGCTTTTCCTGGCCTCCCTTTATCGGCATCTGGAACTGTCTTAGGCCTCCTGAAATGGTTATGTGAATTAGGGGGAATACTCTTTAGGCATCCTCCATCCTTTCCTTGTCTTATTCCTCTGTCCTTTGGCTTATGGTCTTGGATTCTTGTGATACCCCTTTGCTAGGCCAGGTACATTCCTGCCCTGCTGCCTACAAAAGGCTTTCCTAGTTCTAACAGATGGGAAGTAAACTAGAGGGGCTATCATTCTTATCCAGTGTGATGGAGATGTCGCTAGAGAAAAAAAAACACTTTTCCCCAAAAGAAAAACAGCCAGGGATTGGTATAAAAAATCTGAGAACAGAGACCTGTGCCCACATGGAGTGGTCTCCCTCGCCGTTTAGGGTCACTTCAAAAGCATTTAACCTGTAGCCCGAAGAAGGAAGGTACAATGGAATCTTTTAAGAACAGTCTTCAAGTATAAAAGGCTCCTATCTAGATAAATGAGTACTGACAATTTGTCTTCTACCTCAATGGAAAGAAGTAGGGAAAGAAGGGGAGAAGGTAGGAAGGCAGGGAGGAAGGGAAGAAGAAAGGCAGTGAGAGAGGGAGTTAGCTGCAACATATAAAATTGAGGGTAGATATAAGATAGAACATCCCCACTATGGGGACAGCAAAATCCTAAGAATACAGTGTAGTAGGGACAAAAATATCTGTGTAATGTGTCTCCAGGCATCTTTTAAAAAGCCCACTCAGAACTGAGATTCACAAAGCTTTCTCCAGTTTTCTGGTTGATAAGAATCATCCCCTTCTCATACCCTACATAGAACTTTGTTTCGCATCTCTTTGATGCATTCAATGAGCATTTAAATGCCTCCTGTGTTCTAGATTTTGTGTTAGGAGCTCAGCAGACAGAAAGAATGAACAGTTCTTGCCCTCTAGGAGTTTACATTCTACATATGATGTAATATTGTGTAGCACAGGGATCTGGTTTTCTTTTTTTTAATTCCCCTTCTAGACTGTGAGCTCCACGAGAGGAATCACATCTTAGCCAACCTTTGTAGTTCCCCCATTACCAAGTAAGGGCTCTGTACCCAGTAGGCACCTAACGAATAACTGGGAATAAAAGAAGATGAGGACTGTAGATTTAGAGCTGGAAGGCACATTCAGGACCATTAAGCTGAACCCCTTTATGTTGTTATAGTTGAGGGAAGATGGGTTCAGCAGCTTAGCCAAGACTAATAAAGGACAGGTAATAAAGGACAGAGCCAGGATCAAAGCCAAGGTCCAATGACTTCGAATCTAGTGCTTTTCCTACTGTGCCATGAAGCCACCCAAGAGGTCAGACTGAAGGAGCAAATAGCCAAGTGTAAAGTAGGAGAGTTAAGGTTCACTGGATGTTGAAGGAGTTCCTATACTAGAATATCCTTGGACTGTGTTAGTATGGCCTAGGGAACCTTCCTAAGACATAACCTCTAGGACTAGGATTGATAAGGAAGTTGATGATTGAGGAGCAAAGGTGGAGATTGACCTGTCAACACCAAAACAACAGAGGATGAGAAAGCAAAGAAAAGGTAACAGAAGGAAAAGAGAGGAAGAACAGAAGAGGGAAAGGAAGGAGGAGGGAAGGAAGGGAAGAAGAGAGAAGAAAAGGAAGGGAAGGAGAGAAGCTAAACATGGGGGAGCAAAAGGAATGAAGGGAAAAGAAAATGGGAAATGAAAAGGGAAAATGATAGGGGAAAAGAGAAGGGGAAAGAACAACAGAAAGAAGAAGAAAGAAAAAAACAGAAGAAAGGGGGAAAGGGAAGAGGGAAAAGAAGGGGAAAGGGCAATTGGTTCAGAATGGGACAGATTAATCGTCTCAGCCCTACCTGAATTCAGGGAGACAATATAAGGGTCCTCAGGCCTCAGGCCCCTAGCCTATGCCATGATGTTTATGACTGATCTTTTCTGCTAAACCACAGCACATGGCCGTCTTTTGCCCAGAGAAGCAAGAAAATACAAAAATGGCCCTTGGAACAAGTAACCAGACTCCCAAAAATCAGCCCCCCAGTGCCTGACATAAAGCCCTTCACAGCCAAGAGCCACTGAGCCTTAGTATTTTATTTCACAATTGTGTACCTACCACTTAACGCTGAAAGATATTACTTATAAAAGATGATTCCTGAAAGGAAAGTTTGGGGTTTTATTATACCTCTGGGCTAGATTGGCCGATCTTTGAAGAAATAAGGTTGTACCCTTTTCATTTCATATCCACAGGACAATATTTTAGCCGTATGTGGGGTCAAGAAGAAAAGAGCCTGAGGACCCATACCATGTGATACATTACTTTTGAACCCACACCCACATGGAGAGCTCAGAGGGCAATTGTTTTGGGCCTTAATAGCATAAGGATATCAGGCACCTGATTGATGGTCCCTGGCAAGGTGGGAAAATGCCACTAGAAGGACGAGACAGAAGGGATTGAAAAAGCAACTGGGCCTATGAAATATGCTCCCATATGCCAAGGTCGGGTGCTTTCTGGTTTCTAGGCTCTGACTTTGGCCAGTCCCGGGTCCGCCTGGGAAAAAGCCCTACTCCCCCACAAAATGTCCCTTCAAGCATATGTGGACAGAATAGGCATTTACAGAAAAACTCTGGGAGAAATCCCCCTTCCATGGAGATCCAGGAGATCTGGATTTGAGGATTGACTCTTGACATGTGATCCCGCACAGTCACTTAATCCTTGGGTGTCTCCTGTTCTTTAACATGTCCGGGACCTTGAAGGACCACAATGAGATCACTGACGTGAAAATGCTTTGCGCAAATGTAAGTGACACATTTGATAGAGAGACGGACTCAGAACTGAATTCAAATCCCGTCTCAGATGCTCTCCAGCTCTGCAAAGGATTAACTTCTCTCAGGCTCCATTTCCTCATCTCTGTGAGAATAGAATGAGATAATATGTGTAAAGTGCTTCACAAACTTAACGTGAGATATACATACCAGCTCATCATCAGTGTGACAAGGAGGTTGTCGTAAACCTTGATTTTTCTCCCCCAGGCTTCTCAAACTTCCTGGGGAATAAAAATAGGCCTGGCTATGAATGGCCCTACAGATCCCCAGCCGCTGGACTGGTAAGCTTTGTGGCTGGGGCCAGGCAGGATTCTGGGCCGTCTCCACTCAGAGAGGGCTGGGCAGCCAAGGACATAAAGGATCAAAGGACACTAGCACCTGCAGCCCCCCACCTCTCCCCACCACCCCGCTTTGTCTATAATCCATCAGAGCGACGCACAGCTTTGTGAACAGCCAGCCTTTCTGAATTTTAACTCTGCCCACTCCCCGCATCAGTTGCGGATCCCACATATTTCAAAGCTGCATCCACAGAGGAGAGAGAGAGAGAGAGAGAGAGAGAGAGAGAGAGAGAGGGAGAGAGAGAGAGTTGCAATTTAGAATTCTGCAGAGACAGCTCTGGACCCTGGCCAAATGACTGAACAGAGGCTGTCGAGAGATAATGCATGCAAATGATGTTTATGACAGGGAGAACAATCACACCAGCGCTAGGTACGCCATGATGGCCCCATCTCTCTGGGAAATGCTGGCCCGGATGGGGCACTAATGCCAGCTGAGGTTCCTTTCGTCCTCATTTTCTGGGGAAATGTCTCTGAGCTGGGTGACAGCTCAATTCATAGGGAGAAATGGATTCTCTTAATGAGAGAGCGTGGGTTCTTCTTCGTTACCAAAAACAATCCCCGCTTGGCTTTGTGTGGTTTGTTACCGAGTTTGAAAGAGGCTGGAAATATTTTCATTTTATTGGACATCAGTGACAGCTGCTCTCCACCTTCTGGATTGTGGCCCATCCGCATTCCCCAGACGCAGTCTGGTTTTGGTATTTCTAAGAAAGCTCAGAGGGATGGTGGCTTTTTCCTCCTTCTGGGTCTTGTGGCTGTTGGTAGAGATGGGGTGGTGGATGCAGACCTTTCTTTTAGGATCACTACCACCCATCTCTGCCCCTATGAGGCTCTTAAGGCCCTCTCCAGATCTGTGGAGGTGGGGGGGGCATTTCCTTTCCAGTCCTGTGGTGGGGATTATGTAATTTAGGGACTGATTGCCTTTAACAAGTTTGGTTTCTCGTCAATCACTGTCAGAGGTAGCTTTTTGGAGAGTGTCTAGAGATGGAAAACTAGTATGTGAAAGTCTTTGAATAAATATGAGGAACAGTTTTAAAAAAAATACTGATGTTTAGCCTGAAGAAGAGAAGACTTAGCTGGGGCAACATGGAGAATAATATGTAAGATCCTGTATCTAGAGCTTAAAGGGGCCAACTCTTTCAATTGAGAGGAAATTATCTACGTGGTGCAGTGGGTAGGGCACTGAACCAGAAAGACGAAATCAGACACTGAAGTACTGACATCAGGAAGACAACTTCAAATCCACCTCAGAGACCGGCTAGCTGTGGGGTCCCAAGCAAGTAATTTTACTTCTGTCTGACCAGAAATGATGATAATAATAGCCCCTCCCTCTCAGGTTGTGAGAATAACATGAGATACTGTTTGTAAAGCACTTTGCAAACTTTAATGCCATATGTCTATGTCTATGTCTATGTCTATGTCTATGTCTATGTCTATGTCTATGTCTATGTCTATGTCTATGTGCTAGCTATTAAAATTTAGGAATCCAGAGGCCAGGGGCTTAAGTGAACTCGCCTGACATCCCACAAGTAGTAAGTTTCAGAGATAGATTTGAATCCAGAGCCAGAGCCAAAGCTCTTTCCAACATGACATTCTACCTAAATAAAAGATCCATTATAAGGATGGGGATTTCAGCTTCTTCTACTTGGCTGCAGAGAGTAGAACCAGGATAAATAGTTAGAATTAGCAAAAAGCCAAAGTTAGATATTAGGTCAAGGGGGGGAAAACCCAACAACTTTCTAACAATGAGAGATGTCCCAAAGTAGAAGGAGCTGCCTTGAGAGATCATGGGTTCTCCCTCAACGGAAGCTAATTATCTACATGTTGTGCATGCTGTTAGAAGGAATCATTTTTGCAGAGATAAGTTGGGTTAGTTGGCCACTGAGGTTCGTTCCTACACTAAAATTCTGTGATTCCATGGTCCACTTGGTCTCCTGGTGGTCTGAAGATTAAGTAGCCATGCTTAACTACTCTTGATATTCAAACCCCTCTGAGTCAGTAGGCTTCAAACAGCAGCTCATTAGCTGCTCATGGAAGAAGAAATTTATCCAAGCAAGGGAGGCTTCCTTAAGTCTCTTCCTTATATTGGAAACAAATATGTTGTCTCCCTCTATTGGAATGTGAGCTTCTCGAGAGAAGGGACTTTCTTCACTTTTCAATTTTCATCCTTATGGTTTAACCCAGACATAGGGAACCTGTGACCTTGAGCCCACATGTGGCCCTCTAGGTCCTCAAGTGTGGCCCTTTCACTGAGTTGGATTCAGTCAAAGGGCCACATTTGAGGACCTAAAGGGCCACATGTGGCCTTGGGGCCACAGGTTCCCCACCCCTGGTTTAGCCCATAAGTCCTAAATGCTTCTTCATTTACTCATCCATCCATTCATCTGTCTATCTATCCATCCATCCATCCATCCATTCATTCAGCATACTGATATGTACCCTCTGTGTAGAGGAAGACATCTTTCCTACACATGAGGGTCGTTCTATCTCATACTACTTCTTAGTAGAATGTTAAAAAGTTCAAACCAAGGTCTTCAGCCCCTTTGGTGGATCTTCTATAGAGGATTTGAGAAAGGACACTGGAAAGAGTATCCTTTAAACTTCTCTTCCCCGGGTAGCCTTCATTGATTTAAAAAAAGGTATTACAATATGGTAGAGTAGAAGGAGAGAAAGATTGAGTCTGGAGATCCAGATTCTAGTCATGCCTCTTTGATTTATGGGCTATATACCTTTGGACAAGTCGCCGACCTCTCAGTGACTATCACTGGACTAGTAGGTGGTTATGGGCCCAGTCCTCTTGACCAGAGGACCTGGAGCCTGATACCCTCTCCAATTCTCTCAATCTTCTTCTTTTCCTAGGATCCAAGTAAATGACCTCCTGGTGGAAGTGGATGGGACCAGCTTGGGGGGTGTGACTCAGAGCTTTGTGGCTTCTGTGCTTAGGAACACCAAGGGCCAAGTGTGGTGAGAAACTCTGGGTTCTGGGAGAAGGATGGGTGTTAGAACCCCAAACTTCTTAGCAATCAGCCAACTGAACTATGCCCACCTACAATAGATTTGGCCCCAGCCAAATAAGCTTAGGCTTTTTGCCTTGGAGATTAAACCATAGAATGGGTAGTTATTACTGAGCCCTCTTTCTCAGTCGTGTCCAAATGGGGTCATGACAACCTTTGCTCTCCTCACATGACATCCTCACAGGGATGCCACATGTGAAAATGCTTTGAAAAGGATAATACTTTACAAAAAATATGAGAGGGGATTAGGTCATAAGCCCTGCCCATATCTGGTTATTCCCTTTGGTTCAGCATCCCTTTTGTACCATTGGACACTGCTCATATTTTGTTAACTCAATTTAATTCCATTCAACAAACACTTGTTCAATTCTACAAGGTATACTCTATGATAGGCACTGAGGGAAGAGTGGTTATGAAGACCATAATGAAATAGCCCTGTCTTCAAAGAGCTTACATTTATTCCAATTCACTTCATTCATCAAGAATCTTTTTAAAGTATCATACCTATTATGTTTGAGAAGCTACTAGGTGCAAAGGATAGATACAAGAACAAAAAGGACTAGAGTCGTTGACTTCAAGGATCTTCTATTCCATTCCGTCAAAATCACTTGGAAATTTGTTCATACAGCTACCTTGTAAAAGGATAACTCAGAAGCTAGGGCAAGCACAGAGCCTCTAACCAACCCCTACACACACACACACACACTACACACCCCTCTGATTCACAGGTAGAACCATCACTTCTATCTTTCCTTCTCAACTTCCACAGCTCCCAAATGAAATCTCTCCACAAAAAGCCAGTCTAGCACAAAGTTGATCATTTGGCTGGGTGTGCCTCAGTAGAAGGCAGAAGACAAAAGACAGGGTTTATGTGTCTGCCACAGGGAGAGAAGTTTTGAATGGCTGGGTCAGTCAATGACCTTCCATGAGTTTAGTCATTTTCTGCTCCCTAACCTATGACAATCTACATTTTAAAAGATAACCTAGAGCGGTGATCTCATCAGACAATCAATGCCAATCATTATTTGTTGTTTCATCTGTGGCCTCCAACATTCACTCAAAGGCAAAATGGTGTCCAGGTCTGGCAAGTAGCAAGTCACCAACCTGGCACCTATCTTCTTCCCCGCTCAAATGAACATCCATCATGGTCTCCTTAGAGAGACAGCTGGGAATTCAGTGGGACAGCCACGAGATCTCAGTTTTCTCAACTGTAAAATGTGGATAATAATAGTACCTATCTCATAGGGTCATTACGAGGATCAAACACGAATATTTGTAAAGTGCTTAGCTTACAGGTAGCAGGCATTATATAAATACTCGTTCCCTTCTTCCCCTTTCTTCTTTCTTTCCTTGAGGATTTCTTTTACTATGCCAAGCCCATGGGAGGACTCCATTCTGATTCCTCACCCCCATGCACAGAATGAATTCCCACTTCATACCCACCTGTCACAAGTTTTGTCTTCCTTCAAGGCTCCCCTTAGGTGTAACCTTCCCCAATTCCTACCCTACCTACACCTGCAAGGTTACTTTCTCTTCATATTACTTTGTCTGGACTTCTTTGCCTCCATCATTTCCTACCTTGTGTTATACTCATCTGTGCATACAATGTCTCCCTTCTTTAGGATGTAAGCTCCTTGAGGGCAGGGATATGTGCAGTTCCAACTACAATGCCTTAAGTAGTAAGATGTAGGTATTCTCTCCAGTGTTGACAAGTCATCACAACTCTAATCCATACCTCCTTCATTTTAGATGGGGAGAAAACACATCTTTATTTCAGTAAAATTGGCTTCCTTTATTTGTTTTATTTTATGCATTTAAAAACTTTATTATGGAAAGGGTCTACAGTTTTCACCAGAATGACAAATGACTCCAATGAAACAAACAAACAAACAAGGTGGAGAATACTGCCATAGAGAGAGTCTACAATATAGAAGAAATAACCATTGAGATGTCCAAAAGCTTAGAAGAGACAGAATCCAAGAAAAGAGCTGGTAATAAAACCCACCATGTATATCTAAATGCACAATTCTTAGCTCAGTGCCTGGTAGTAGGCACTTAAAAATGCTTGTTAGTTGATTAATTGGTAAGGATGGACTTTAGGTCCTAACTCAAGGTTGCAAATTTGGCCTCATAGGTATTACTGCAATTTGGTTGGATGAAGCCCCTTACTGGGTCGTAGCTCTGGGTATACCTTACTCAAAAGAAACATGACACATAAAGGAGCAGGAGGATGTGTATTAAGGAGGTATCTTCATGTGAATCAACACAGGAACAAGAGAGTAGGGACATATTTGATTGAAAACCAGTGGAAGGAGAAATAGAAGTGAATTTGTCATTGGTGTCTACTACAGATCACCTGGACAGAAAGAGAGAACCAATTAGGAGCTGGGGAAACAGATTATCAGATTGGCACAGAGGCATTACCAAGTAGTGACAGAGGATTAAATATCCATACAGCTGTTGGAGTGCTCTCTCTGCCATAAAGCAGAGCCTTTAATGACTTTTTGACTTGCCTTAAAAATTCCATCCTTTGAAAGGTGAAAGAAACAAGGAAGGATTCCAGTCTAGATCTGATTCTTATCAACTAGAAATACTTGGTTGGAAGTGATGGAAACCTTGTGGGAAAGAGACCACTCTCTCCTAGAGTTTGGCATAAAGGAAAGTATAGTATAGTTATACATCCTATAGTTTAGGAGAAGTTAGACTGAAATTCTGTAGAGCAAGTCAGTTGAGGAACTCTCAAAAATGAAATTCTGAAGACACAAAGGAAAATAATGATTGCCAGGGGAAAAAATAAGTTATCTGAAAAGACCAAGGTGTATGCACCAAGAACTCACCAACCAAATCAGATTTTTAAAAGATGGGTACATAAGATGGAAGCAAGGGCAAGAAACACAGGATGAATTCAAAAGGGTGGAATTGTTATGGTAAGAATGATATCTGAGATGCTAAAGTTAAAAATTACAGGAGGTTAGTGAGGAAAGCTAAGAACAGGCTGAGTTTAGGGTTACTACTATTCATTTTTAGCTATAGTGTGGGGCAGAGGAGGATCACAGAAGGGCTAGGACATTGCTTATGGGAGGAGGTAATAACTGGTATTGCAGAGATGATAACTTCTTAATTCTTAATTTGCTTCTTTTTTCTCTGCTGAGGAAAATGACTTTTGGACTAGAAAGAACACAACAAAAATGGATAATAGGTAATAAAGAAGACAAGTAAGCTGATCATGACAGAGCACTTAACTGGCCTTGATGAATTACATCCTTGGGTACTGAAAGAATTGTTCAATGTGACTACTGAGCAAGTCAGTGATATTTGATAGATCATGGGAAACTGGAGAGTTCTGGACCCCAGTTAAAAATTTAAGAAAAAAAGGAAAGGAATATAGACTACAAACTACCGGTCAGTGATCTTAACTTTGATTCCTGGGAAAATTCTAGAATCTATTACCAAAGAGATGGTTGGTGACCATCTACAAAAGGAAGGAATGATTTCAAAGAGCCACCATAGCCTCATCAAGAACAGATCATGCCCAAGTAACCTTCTTCCTTCTGTCCTTCCCTCCTTTCTTTCTTCCTTCCCTGGATTACATAATTGGTACATGAAGGGAATGGTATAGCCATGTTTTATAAAGGTATTTTATTATGTATATAAATGATATCCTTATGGGAAAGATGGAGCACTCTGGGGTATGTGATAGCCCAATTAGATTGATTTGGTTGAATGCCTAGATTTAAAAAGTAATCATTAATGGTTCAGTGTCAACTTGGAAAGAGGTCTCCAGAGAAGTGACCCAAGGCTCTATGCTTGCCCTGTATTATTTAACAATTTTATCAGTGATTTGAATAAAGGCATAGAGGGCATCCTTATCAAATTAGCACATGACATAAAGCTGGGTGGTTTAGAAAACCCATTGAATGATGCAGTCGAAATTCAAAAAGATCTTGACGGGCCAGGAAATTGGGCTAAATAGAAGGCAAATTTTATTATTTTATAGTTGGGTTTAAAAAATCAAGTTCTCAAGTTGAGGAAGATATAGCGAAAAGTTAGCTTGAGAAGTTTTAGTTGAGAGTTTTAATGGATTGCGAGATCAGTATGAGTCAACCATATAATATGGTGGCCAATAAAGGTAGTATAGTCTAAGACTATGTTAAAAGAAGGAGAGCTTACAGAAGGGGAGAATTTCAGCATTTTCTGATCTAGTACGACTAAACCTAAAATATTCCATTCAGTACTGGGCACCATGTTTTAAGAAAGACATTGATAAATTACAAAGCATGAAAAGGGGCAACCAGGATGGTATAGGGCATCAAGTCTATGACATATAAGGATCAGTTAAGTGATTGAGAACATTAAACCTAGAGAAGACAAGGCTTGGCATGAGAGCGAGGCATGAGAACTATTTTGGAGTATTTTTGCCACAAAAACAGGGAACTTGTTCTGAACAAAGGGCTATGGGTAGAAGTTGCAAAGAGGTTATTTTGGGCTTGTCTCCAGGAAAATGTTCCTAATATTTAGACTTGTCTAAAAGTGTCATGGGCTGTCTCAGCAAGTAGTGGGCTCCTCCTCAATAGAAGTCTTCAGATAGAACTTGGATGGCCACTTGTCAGAGATAGCAAAGATATATTTTGGAGCTGTATGTTGACTACATGGCTGCTGAGTTCCCTTCTAGCTCTGAAATTATTTGATCCTAGGATCTTCATAGCCAAAATTTTGCAGAAGGCTGAGAAATTTGTAGTGATTCTTGGTTGTGTTGAGTGCCTATCTAGAGAACTACCCTTCCCCCGAAACAACTCTATACTCTCGGGGAAACAGACTAAGCACATTTGTATCACCTCAATCCATTTTCAATGTGCTCACCATTGCTTTTAATCTTAGCTTTATTGAATCAAAGATAGTCTTGGCCTTTAAAACACTATATATATTTTTAATTTTTACAATCATCTTCATTTCCCAAAATATCTGTTTCCCCACCCCATCCAGATAGCTTTCCCTTAGAATGAAGGAGAAAGGAGAAAAAGAGTTGGAAAAACCAGTTCAGTAACACTAACCAACACATCATACTAAGCCTGAAGCTGTAGATACAGTGTTCCATACCCATAGTCCTCTGCCTCTATAAAGAAGGGAAAGAAGTGTATTCACAAAATCGTCCTTTAGGATCTATACTTGACCTTTTCAACGGCACCTTTCAGAGTCCTCCAAGAATGTGAATAGCCTAGCTACCAACCGGACAGATGCCAGGAGTGGGCATCTGGGGATACCGTTCTGGTCTTTTTTCCCCAGTAAAAGAACCATTCAGCATAGGTCTAATGGGATAATAAAACACCAGGTACTCAGCCTAGGCTGTTCTCTGGACAGGAAAGTAGTGTTACTAAAGTTAGTGAGCCAGTGGTTACATTTTAATTAATTTGATAAATAATAATGCCTCTAGTCATCCAATATGCCCCTACATTGTCCTTTCCCCACCCTCCCTGTGATTAATTATATCTAACCAAATTTTATTTATTATATAAAGTAAGGGCAAAGTGGTCTTACTTTCAACATTATCTCTAAACCCATTGACCACTAACTGCCCAGCAAAATGTCTGTCCCATAAATCAACCTTATGCCCCCTTCTCTGTAGCACAAGCACCTGTGGGTTATTTGGCACCCCCTCTGCAAATCCACAGTGCTGCCCCAATTCCCACCTTCTGTGTCGAAGTTCCAGCCATTGTTGCCTCTGGTGTGAGCCAGAGGATTCCCAGGTGCAGAGAAGCATGTTCCCATCCAAAGCACCGGGCAGCATTGCTTCCCACCCCCTGCTATAGGGGTCCGGTGTCTGGCTGGTGCTGACACTGGTACTAAAAAGAGCTGGAGTGTCCTCAACAATTCTGAGGGCAGTTACTAGGACAGGCTGGATGAGATGCTCAAGTATTGACAGCAGCTACTACTTCAGCTTAGTACTTTTACTTAGATAACTGTGCCAATAGGAATTTGCAGACTGTACATTACAAGTCTCTGGAAAAGACAAAGTACATTTATTCTTTTTTAAAAAGGAAAAGAAATGGCCCTGGGACCACCTATTCCTCATATCTCTGCTTTTCAGAACAAAATAAGACTTGGCTTAAGAATTTCATATCCCACTCAGTTACATATCAATCCTCCCCTACTCACTCTCTGTAAAAAGGTGAGAACTCCAAAATACCAGGACCCAACAGCTCTTTGGTCAAGCAGCTATCACAATCCGGGCCAGATATAGGAGAGGAGTTCAGGCAAACATGGCCAGGAATGTTTCAGAGGCTAGGTTGGCATTTTTTTAGTCGTTTGTCCTAATGGGAGATTGCGTGAACTTCAGCAAGAAAATCCATCAGTCCAAATTGTCTGCAGACTGTTAAGTCAGAGCTCCCTCCTAAGTCATGGGATGACACGTTCTAGTTAGGAAGTGAGCTTTCCCCAGCGCTCCAGATGCCAGGTGATAAGAATTACTGGTGCATTCCTTTCAGAGCAGTTGATTTTATGGCTTGGATAGGGCTGGCTGGGAAATTCAGCTGGGCTTCATTAGCATACAGAATGACAGCCTCCAGAAAAGCCTGCACCGCGGCCTTGGATGTGGTCAATCTTCACTCCCCCCCCCCAACCCAATCTTATTTCTGCTGCCAATTTACAGGTCATTTCCAGTCAACATCTGGCAAATGTATTTTTAAACCGCATCTGTAGTTTTTATTAGATCTCCCCTGGGAACGTCAGGAGAGGAAAGAGAAAGATATCCCCGGGGGCAGATTGAGGAGCTGGGTAGTCTGCTTGTGCAAAGCCCCAGAAACTGACTCGGCCCTTTTTTTTTCCAGTATATTGCATAATCTACATTGATGGTTGAGCCCTTCACACAAAAGAAACTTAATAGTAGCCACATGCTGGGAGGAACGATCCCCTTCGCCTTGAACCTACGGGCAGGAAGACTAACGAGCAGTGGCTTCTGAACATCCAAGCCCAGGCGGGATTTTCCCTTCATGCAAGACTAGAAGCAAAAAAGGGTTACTGAAATCTCCTGGGGAGCTGGAATCCCTTTCCTATTTTTCTGAAATGATGGCAGCCACTTTTGCCAAGTCCATTTGGGACAAGGCGTCAGCCCAACAGGCTTCTGTGCCCTGCTGGGGAAATGCTTTCTTCCTTCCTTTCTTTCTTTCTTCCTTCCTTCCTTCCTTTCTTTCTTTCTTTCTTTCTTTCTTTCTTTCTTTCTTTCTTTCTTTCTTTCTTCCTTCCTTCCTTCCTTCCTTCCTTCCTTCCTTTCTTTCTTTCTTTCTTTCTTTCTTTCTTTCTTTCTTTCTTTCTTTCTTTGCTTCTTTCTTTCTTTCTTTGCTTCTTTCTTTCCTTCTTCCTTTCTCTTTCCTTCTTTCTTTATTCCTTTCTTTCTTCATTTCTTTTTTCTTCCTTTCTTTCCTGTGCCCTTTCTTGAAGAATGTTCCTGAGTAGCATACCACCAAATAAAACAGACTTGGCTCTTTGTGCAGGCTTTAATATTCTTCTCAAAGGTGCCCCCTTGATTTTGCTGAACCATTTAAACCTAAAATGATATTTAAATTTCATAAAATCTCAGGGATACATATGTAGAACCCAGAACGAAAACAGCCTTTCCTCTCCTTAGACTTTATAAGTTCAGTATGAAACAGGGTTTGCATCAGGCACCCCCGACTTCTGATTAACAGAGACAGGGGGCATTCTCTGAAGAGATGCAGCTGTACCATTTGGTTGTCCCTCCCCCCCACCCCCATTTCTTGATAAATGTAAGTAATAAAAAAATCCTCTATTTCACTGGAATGCCCATTAAAATGTAAACACGGGGAGAGGATTTGAGTAGGCTACAAAAATGCTTTATTCAAAAGACTGCAAGAAGCAAAGCCAGTCTGAGGCTGATTTTAAACTTAGCATCACTTATATAAATAGGGCAGGCTCCATGTTCTGGAAGAGGTCAACGAAATGTTTATGTATTTATTGAAATTACTGATATGTGGTAGTCAAATACTGATGAAGACTTGTGAGATACCGGCCTCTGTCCCCTTCTTCTGGTGTGGCTTGGACTTAACCTGTGATGTCCTTAGGATGGGCATCTCCTAGAGTGGTAACTCTCTTTTCCAATGCAGGTCACATAATTTCATAGACTTAGAACTGGCAGAGGTCTCAGAGGCCAAACCGTCTCATTTTTCAGAGGAGGAAACTGAGGGCAAGAGAAGGGAATCAGGTACCCAAAGTCACATAAGTAAGGACAGCTGGCATTTACATAGCACTTGAAGGCTTGCAAATTTACGTATGTCATCTCACTTGACCCTTGCAACAGCCCTGGCAAGTAGGCACATTCATCGTCCCCATTTTATAGATGAGGAAACTGAGGCAAACAGAGGTTAAGTCACTTGTTCGGGGTCACGGAACTAATAAAGATCTGATCCAGGATTGGAACTCAGGTCTTCCTGACTCCAGATCTATCATTTATGCCAAAGTAGTTGCCTGTATACATAGAAATAATGGTTTATATAGAGAACATGAAAGTTTGCAAAGCCTTCTACAATTATCTCATGAGATCCTCACAGCATCCCTATAAGGTAGGTGCAATTATTATTCCCACTTTACAGATGTGGAAACTGAGGTACATTTACCCAGGTAGTAAGTGGCAGAGCTGGGATTTGAACCCTGAGACTCTAGCTCCATAGCCTGCCAATTTGCTAATGCGCCACACTGTCTCTTGACCTTCCCTGGCCCACACACTTAGAGAGTTTCCTGGGGGGTACTAAGAAATCTTTTGCATGTTATGCCACTCACCTCTTGCCAGAGAAGAAGTGAACTTAAAACTCCAAAAGAAATGCACATTTTAAGGGAAGGCTGATGTGGGAATCTGTTTTTGCAGAACTATGCATGTTTATGATAAGGATTTGCTTCTTCTTTTTTTCCCTTTCAGTTGGGAAGAAGGCAGTGGAAGGGACATGTGATAAAAGTAAAGTTAAAAAATAACCCAAGTCTTCTTGAACCCCAAGTTCTCTACCTAATTCACAAGGTTGCATTTTCCTTTCTTCCTTCCTTCCTTCCTTCCTTCCTTCCTTCCTTCCTTCCTTCCTTCCTTCCTTCCTTCCTTCCTTCCTTCCTTCCTTCCTTTCTTCCTTCCTTCCTTCCTTCCTTCCTTCCTTCCTTCCTTCCTTCCTTCCTTCCTTCCTTCCTTCTTTCCTTCCTTTGACATTCGGTAAACCTGAATTATTGCATGTTTCACCAAATCTGGTATAAAGCTCCTGATACAACTATGTTTATTTTTTTAAAAAAAAATCATAAAATATCCCTTGAATAGTGGAAAGAACCCTGGTTCTAGTGTCAGAGGATTCAGGTTCAAATCCTGACTGTAATTCTTGCTTTGAGTGACCTTGGGCAAGTGACTCCTTTGGCCTTGGTTTCCTCATTAGTAAAAAAAAAATATTAGAAGACTTCTAGGATCTTTCTCACTCTAAATCTATGTTTCTAAACCCCACATTCCCCTCTGCCTCCAAATGCAAGGAAAGGAATTCAGACCAGAAAGATGGCATGTTAAACCTGTCTCCCACCTAGCATGTATGACTAAAATAAACATTTTTTAAAAGGCATGTGAGTGCATGGGGGTTGATGTGGTAACAGGACCTATAAATAAGGAATTTATGTAATAAAATGCAGACTGAGCTTTTCAAATACCAGCTGGGCGGCAACCCTACTTCGACTTTAATGTCTTCCAAAGTCCCATTGGGAGGCCAGCCAGAGAGCACAGAATGCATCTCCCTCCTGAAGCAAGAAAGTGACTACATCCATACACATATTTCTATACTTGACCTTGGATTTTTCCACTGGATGCACCAGACAAAAGTGGTTTCTCCTTCATTATGGTGCCTGAGATATTGGGCTTAGAATTTAACCTTAAATTCTATCTTTGGCCAAAGACTCAGTCAGCAACATAGTATCCAATGAGAGATAATAACCCTTCCACTTCATTTAAAATAATGATAATAATGGCTAACAGAGAGTACTTTAAGATGTTGCAAAGTACTATATATGTATCCATATACCCACACATATATGTGGGTATATATATACATATTTATATATATTATATATGTAGTATAGTACTTCAAGATGTTGCAAAGTGTGTATACACATGTATGCATATATATGTGTATACATACATATATGCATTATATGTGTATATATATGTGTGTATATGTGTATATACAGATATACATATACATAATTTCATCTGATTCTTGTAACAACTCTGTGAGGTAGGTGCAATTATTACCCTCAGTATACAGATGAAAAAATTAAGGCTGAAAGAGGTGCCCAAGATCACAGAGCTAGTACATGCCTGAGCCAAGACTGGAATTCAAGTTTTTCTAATGCCACATTCAGCACTCTATCCACAGGGATAGAGTGATGATGAGTGTAATGTCGGTCCCAATACTAAGTTCCAGGCACAACCTTGCTGAAATCATTGGACCACGACATCATTTATTTATAACTGGAATGGAGTGTAAATATAATCTGGTTCAATATCCCATTTTATAGATGAAGAAACAGAGGCCTGGAGAGATAAACTGACTTTCCCCAGATCATAGCTAGAGTAAGTGGCTTAATCAGGATAAAGGATGACAGGGTTTTATGCCATTCTGGTTGGAAAGAAGGCTTGAGAAATGAACATACAGCTGGTAAGGTATATGGGGGAAAACCTACGGCTGGAACTGGAACTGGAAGAGATAGAGAGACAGGGAGAGCACTGGAAGGGCTGAGAGAGAGGACTGCAGAGACGCAGAGATGGAGAGATGGGAGAGAGAGAACTATAAGGGTTCTCAGAAATGCAAGCTCTCAGAACTTCGGGAGGAGAGTGTGCAGGCAAGCAGACAGGATTCATGAGTGAGCTTTTACAGGAAGGCCCTAGCAGAAGGGGAAGGTTACAGGATGGCTTGGCTCCTTGCTGCAATATTATGTTTTAATTTCCTTGCTGTCACATTGAAGGGTACTACTGGTTTTGGGATACTATTTTTGCTATGTTGAATTGGGGTTATAGGTTTTGGGATTTCATCCTCTGGTGTCTGAATAAATGTTTTCCTTTTTCTGCCTTCTATACAGAGAATCTCTTATACTTTGAGATTCCAAACTATATAGGCATATTCATGGTCACCACTGATATCACGAATCCTGCCTTACTGACACAGCTTACTTCACTCTGTACGAGTTCATATAGATCTTTTCATGCTTTTCTATATTAATCATCCACATTATTTCTTACAGCACAGAAATATTCCATTACATTCATGCACCACAATTTGTTCATCTATTCCCCAATTGAGAGATATCTACTTTGTTCCCAATTCTTAGCTATTACAAAGTGCTGCTATGACTATTTTGGTGTATATGGGAATTTTCTTCTTATCAATGACTTCCTTGGGGTATAAGCCCAGTAATGGAATTTTTGGTCCAAAGGGTAAGGACATTTTAATCACTGTATTTGCATAACACCAAATTACTTTCCAAAATGGTTGTCATTTCACAGCTCCACCAACAATGAATTAGTGTGCCTGCCATTACACCACCCCTCCAACACTGACTGTTACCATTTTTGTCCTTTTTGCCCATTTTCAGGGTATAAGAAGGTGGACATCAAGGTCGTTTTGATTTGCATTTCATTTATTAGTGATTTGGAGCATTCTTTCATGTGGTTATGAATACACTGAAATTCTTCTTTTGAGAATTGCTTGTTCATATCCTTTGACCACTTACATGTCAGGGAATAGCGGTTGTACATAATACATATTACATATATATGTAATTATATATTATACATGTAATACAAATATATTATACATAGATATATTTTATATATCTTGGATACCAAACCCTTATCAGGAAAGTTTGATACAAAGAAATTTTTTCCCCATTCAACCATTTCCCTTCTTATCCTAGATGTGTTAATGTTGTCTCAAGTAATTTCAAGTAATCAAAGTTATCTATTTCATCTTTTATAATGGTCTTTATCTCTTATTTGGTTAAGAATTCATCTCCTACACAGAGCTGTGAAAGTTATATGATCTATTTTTCTTCTAATTTTTTAATTGTATGATCTTTAATATTAAGGTCAAGTATCCACTTAAAATGTGTTGTGGAATATGGTGTAAGGTGTTGATCAAAGCCTAATTTCTGCCAGATTGCTTTCCAGTTTTGCCACGAGCTTTTTTGATCAAAATAAGGAGTTTTCCTAGGTAATTTATGTTTTCCAATTTATTAAACATTGGGTTATTGAGTTCTATTTTTTCTGGTTCTCCCTTGTCAGGTCTGTTCCATTCATCTATCTCTTTATTTTTTTAACCAATACCAGATGATTTTGATTACTACTTGTCTGTAATATAGTCTGAGGTCTGAGCTCTTTGTCCCCATTTTCCTTTGTCCCTACTTTCTTTCATCATTTCTTTTTAATATCCTAGGACCTTTGTTTTGCCAAATGAATATAGTTATTATTTCACTAAGTTCTATAAAGTATCATCTTGGTAATTTGACATTTGACAACAGCATAAATTCATTTTGGTAGTATTGTCATTTTTATTATATTGGCACATCCTAGACATGAGCACTCAGTATTCCTTTAGCTATTTAAGTTGTCCTGTATCTTTTTAAAGAGAATTTTGTAATTGAATCTATAGAAGTCTTTTGTGTGCTTTTGTAGGTTTCTCATCAGATGTTTCATTCATTTTGTACTATTTGGAGTGAGTTTTCCCTTTCTATTATTGCTTCTTGTGTTTTGCTAATATTATATAAATATGCTATCAAGTTTTGAGGATATATTTTGTAGCACACAACTTTGCTAAAGCTATTGTCTTACTTGGTACCTTTTTCTGATTCCTTAGGATTTTCCAAGTAAGTCACTATATCATTGGCAAATAGGAATATCTCTTCTTAACTATCTTTATGCCCTTAATTTCTTCCTGTGTCTTATTGTTGTTTTAGCATTTCCAAAATTATATCGAATAATAGTGGGGAGAGTGGCTATCTGTGCTTCACTCTTGTATTTATTGAAAAGGGTTCTAGGGTATCCCCATTGCATATGATGCTTGCTTTTGGTTTTATATAGTTGCTTTTTATGATGTTATAGAGCAGCTAGGATGTGCAGTGGATAAAGTGTCAGGCCTAAAGTCAGGAAGACTCATCTTCCTGAGTTCAAATATGGCCTCAGCCCCTTAGAAGCTGTATGACCCTCGGCCAGTCACTTGACCCTATTTGCCTCAATTTCCTCATCTGTAAAATGAGCTATAGAAGGAGATGGCAAATCGCTCTAGCATCTTTACCAAGAAAACCCCAAATGGGGTCAACAAAGGGTCAAGCATGATTGAAATGACTAAACTACTTTTATGATATTAGATAAGTCCCTCTATGCCTATACTTTATAGGGTTTTTTTTTAGCATAAAAGAATACTGCTCTTTATTGAAGGCTTTGTCTGCATCTATTAAGATGATAATGTACATTCATAATTTCTTTCCTAATGTCAAATTACCCTTATATACCTAGTATAAATCCCATTTGGTTATGATGAATGATTTCTTGGATAAATTGCTACAAATTGTTTGATGGGATATTGCTTGAAATTTTTGAGTCAGTGTTCATTAATGATATTGGCCTATAGTTTTTGCTCTGTGTTTTTATCTTTCCACGCTTTAAGTATTAGAACTATATTTGTTTCATAAAAGGATTCTGGTAGGGTGCTTTCTCTATTTTTAAAAATAATTTGTGAAATATAAATACTAACTGTTCTCTAAAAGGATTCTCCTGTGAATCCATTAGAACCAGGAGGGTTTTTTTCTTTAGTAGTTCCTTTATAGCTAAATCTATTTATTTTTCTGATATTGTGTTATTTAAGATCTTTTACTAGTTTTCTGATAGTTTAGCTATTTTATATTTTTGAAAGTAGGCCTGTACTTTTTTGTTCCCGGTATTGTTATCATATAACTGTGCATAATAACATTCTGAATAATCTTTTTATTTCTTCTGCTTTTGCTGTGGTTTCGCCTTGTTCATTTGCTATTTTATTGATTTGATTTTTTTTTTGCTCTCTTTAATTAGATAAATTAGGTAAAAATTTATCAAATTAATTGGTCTTTTCAAAGAATCAGCTTTCAGTTTTACTTATCATTTCTATGTTTTCTTTTCAATTTACCCATTTCTCCTCTAATTTTTAATATCTCCCTTTTTGTACTTGTTTTAGGTTTGTATATTTATTGACCTTTTATTTTTAATTAATATTCAGTTCATTACTCTTCTCTTTTTTCTCTTTTGTTAATGCATATTTCTAAGAATATGGTTCCACCACCACTACCCTGAGAGCTGCTTTACCTCATCCTAGAATTTTTGTCATTTTTTTCATCATTATCATTTTCTTTCACATAATAATTAATTGTTTCTATGTTTGTTCTTCGACCCATTCATTATGTATTATTTCATTAGTAAACCTCCATTTCGGTCTGTATCATTTGTTTGTGGTCCCTGAACCAATGTTTATTTTTATTGTGTTATAGTCTGTAAAAGATGTATTAACTATTTCTGCCTTTTTACATTAGTTTGTAATCTTTCTGTGTCCTAGTACATGATTAATTTTTGTAAAAGTTCCATGTGGTGCTGTCTAATTTGGGAGATGTTGTAAGTCATTTAATCTTAGTTTCTACAGGAATTTGTTCAACTCTGCATTTTCCCTGTAATTTATCTTTCTGTTAGACTCATGCAAAACTGAGAGAGGGATTTAAGTCTACTGTTACTATTGTGCTACCATCTATGTCTTCTTGTATCTCAGATGATGTTTCCTTTATGAATTTGGATGATAAGGCATTTGAAGTGTATAAATTTATTGCTGATATTAGTGTGTTGTCAATGGTTCCTTTCAGCATAATATAATTTCTTTCTTTATCCCTTCCTTACTTTATGAATGCTTGTTTTTGCTTTGTCAGCAAGATTGCAACTCTTGCTTTTTTAGATTCACTTGATGCATATTAAATTTTTTCCCTTCCCTTTAGTTTTATTTTGTATATGTATTTTTAGATGTGTTTCTTGTAAGCAACAGACGGTAAGGTTTTGTTTTCTTATCCAACCTGTCACTCTTTTTCATTTTGTTGGATTGTTTAATCCATTCACATTTAAAATTATGAGCCAAGTTTATATTTTCCTCCAGTTGTCCCTAATATTGGGTTCTTTTCAAATTATGATTTTCCCCTCTTCTGCTATATATAAAGAACTATGTTCCTTCAGTTACTCTACCTGAATCTTTTTAAGGTAACTCAATTTCTATTGGCTCTACTGCACTCATCTCTGATATCCTCCTCTCATTTGTATCCTTTTGCTTTGGGGGTTTTGCTTTTTAGTCCCTTTTTTATTCCTGCTTTTATCTAATTATATAATTCTCTCCCTCCTTTGTTTCCTCTAAATCAAGTAGAATTTCCATTTCTCTTCACCACTTCAAATGGTCCTCTTCATTAGTTTTTTTTTTTTTAGAATGCCCTTTGTTTTTTTTTTAATTTATTTTTGACATGTTTGGTTTTCAGCCTTGATTTTCACAGGCGTTTGAATTACACATTTTCTCCCCATTTCCTCCCCTCCTCCCCACTCCAAGATGGCGTACATTCTGGTTGCCCTGTTCCCCAGTCT
>CM053622.1:804280960-804294513 GCA_028646595.1 Phalanger gymnotis | reverse complement strand
AAGCAAAACTGAGTATAATGCTCCAAGGCAAAATATAGACTTTCAATAAAATAGAGAACTTTCAAGCTTTCTCAATGAAAAGACCAGAGCTGAATAGAAAATCTGACTTTCAAATACAAGAATCAAGAGAAGCATGAAAAAGTAAACAAGAAAGAGAATTCATCAGGGACTTACTATAATGAACTGTTATGTTTACATTCCTACATGGAAAGATGATGTGTGTAATTCATGAGATCTTTCTCAGTATTAGAGTAGTTGAAGGAAATATAGACGGAGTGCACAGGATGAGTTGAATATGAAGGGATGATATCTAAAAAAATGAAATAAATTTAAGGGATGAGAGAGGAATATATTGAGAGAGGGAGAAAGGGAGAAATAGAATGGGATAAATTATCTCACATAAAAGTGGCAAGAAAAAGCAGTTCTGTTGGAAGGGAAGAGGGGGTAGGTGAGGGGGAATGAGTGAATCTCATCGGATCCAACTTGAGGAGAGAATACCACACACATTCAATTGGGTATCTTACTCCACAGGAAAGTAAGGGGAAGGGGATAAAAAGGGGGGATGATAGAAGGGAGGGCAGATGGAAGGAGGAGGTAATCAAAAGCAAACACCTTTGAAAAGGGACAGGGTCAAGGGAGAAAACTGAATAAAGGGAGACAGGATAGGATGAAAGGAAATATAGTTAGACTTTCACAACATGAGCATTGTGGAAGTGTTTTACATAATGATACATGTGTGATCTATGTTGAATTACTTGCCTTCCTAGGGAGGGTGGGTGAGAAGGGAAGAGAAGAGAGAATTTGGAACTCAAAGTTTTAAAAGGGAATGGGAGGGGAGTGGGGTGAAAGAGGAGATGGGAATGAGGCAATCAGAATACATGCCATCTTGGAATGGGGTGGAGGGTAGAAATGGGGAGAAAATTTGTAACTCAAAATCTTGTGGAAATCAATGTTGAAAACTAAAATATTAAATAAATAAATAAAACATAAAATAAAACAAAACAAAAATAAATAAAAAGAAAATCTCCAAAATTGTCTAAAATCCTCCCATTCTTATCAGGACAAGAACAGCATATATATATATATATATATATATATATATATATATATATATATATATATATATATATATATAAAATCATGACATACCAAAAGAAAAGTGAGTGGGAATGAATGGGCAAAGAAAGGAAGTGAATAAAAAGGCATTAGGACATTGCACAAGTTGAATCTCACTTGCCCCAGAGCAAGCTGAATTGATTGTATGATTGTTCAATATTGTTTATCATCAATCGGGTTTTTTTAAGAAAATAAAACGTTGTTTTTTCAATACAGTTTCCTTGGAATGTTTTTATCTTGCATTTTCAACTCTCTAAGATGATGTTTTCTGAAAGCTTGACTCCCACATCCCAATCCAAAACCAAAAGACTAGACATGCCATAGAGACATTACTAGGTTCCTTTCATCTCTGAAGCTCTAGAATTCTAAGAACACTGGTAGGATTAGGAGGGCAAGGAGTGGAAACAAGATTTTTTTTCTCCTACTGATAAATGAAGCCCCTAACCTCAAAAACAACCACTGTCCAAGACGGGATAAGACAGGAATACCACTGGAACAGTGAATTGTGCAAGCCAACTGGGGCCTCTGCCTTAGGCTTGTGTTGGATTAAGAATTTCAGAATTTCTTTCTCTTAATATAAAAGGTCTCTCTCTGAAAGGAGGGGGGAAATGATTAATTATGAAAGCAACTGCAATGTCCTAATTATTAAAAATATTAAATTTAATTATTTAAAAAACACTTAGTCACAGTTTATGTTCATCTTGGGAAGGAGGCTTACAAAACCCCAACACAATTAAAAATTCCATTAAGTTATTAATTTACAGGACTCAGGATTTGTTTTTCAATATGTTCCTTTAACTCTTTTGATCAGAATGCAGCCCAATAGAAAGTAACAGCTGATTCACCACTCTCCTGAGCTTTCCAGGAAACGTTTAGAATTAAGATCAGAAGAGGCAGAGCCAGGGGTACTGGAGAGATCAGCTAGGGCAATGGTCCCCTCATTTTAGAGATGAGGAAACTAAGGTCCGTAGAGGAAAAGTGCCTTGAGCAACAGGTAGCAATTGACAGGACAAAGATTTGAATCCAGGTCCTCTGACCTCAACTCCTGCTTTCCCCATTCAACTAGGATGCATTCTGTAGAAACAAGGTGTTTTACTATTCTCTGTGGTGTCAACGTTTAGCCTGAAATCTCAAAAGAACCATTCTTAGCTTGTAAATACATCTGAAATAATGCCTTGGGCCATATCCATCTGGGTATTGTATTGGATACTGTATTGATATTTTGTTCCTAAATGTTCCTGTCCTTCCTCCCCAACTGAACGCTAAGAGCGTGACTGGGAGGCAGGAATACAGCAGAAAGAACACTGGCTCTGGTGTCTTATGATCTGGGTTTGAGGTTTACTACCCGGGTGACTTTGGGTGGGTCACTTTACCTCTCTGGGCCTCAGTTTCCACATCTGTAAAATGATAGGTTTGAGGTATGTGGTCTCTAAAGTTCTAGCTCTGGCTCTTGTGATCGTGAGATATTAAATTTCTTCGTGTTCTCAAACCGCACCCTAGAGGCTGAAATACACTACATTCTGGATACATGTTTGTTGATGAATGGGGAAAAGGAAGATAGAAGTGATGATATGAACACCACTAAGGATGACTTGTAAGAGAGCACGGTGATCCCTCAAACTAGTGATCTTGAAAGGTTAGGAGTAGGTCCTACCTTACTTCAATGACCTATTATAGATCTTCCATCCAAGAACTGATTATCTTGTCTTTTTCTATTTACATTTCAGCCTTGCCTATTCCTCTTAGGGGCAATGAGTTCCATAAGTTGAGAGGCAACATTGCAAAAAAAATGCTATATTTGGAGGCAGGAGAGACCAGGGTTCAAATCATAGCTCTGACACCAGCTGTTTACTTGACCTTGACCTCTGTTCTGCTCCAACATAATGGCGTCATTTTGGTCCTTTTCAAGAATGGAGGACAATAACCAACCAACTTGACCTTGAGAAAGCAAGAGAATTTAATTTTGGAAGGGACCAAACAAGAGCAACTGGTCATGAAATCATAGATTTAGAAGTAAAGTAGGCCTCAGAAGTCACTGAGTCCAACTCCCTCATTTTACAGATGAGAAAACTAAGTCCCTGAGAAGGGAAGTTGTTTTCCCAAGGTCACAAAGGTAGTGGGTGGGTTGCAGAGCAGGGTTTGAAACCCAGGTGCTCTCACTGTAAACACAGTGCTCCCACCACTGTGCTTTACTGTCACAGGTCTTCTGGCTCCAAGCTCAGTGCTTTTTCCATTATATTATGCTGCCTCTCTCCAACAGTCACTCTAAGCCTCAGTTTTCTTGTCTATAAAAGGGGAAAATAATACTTGTACAAACACTTTTACAGGATGGTTGTGAGAAAATTGTCATTTAACTCTTAAAGCACTATAGAAATGAGAGCTATTGTTATTATTGCTTCCAGTAGAATGTAAGCCCTTTGGGGGCAGGAACTGTTTGCTGTCTTTGTGTACCTAGCACCTACTATAAAGCTTAGAGTAAAGTAAGTGCTTACCAAAAACTTGTTTAATTGAATTATTCAGTGAAAGGTAAGCTCATGGGGACTGGTATAGCTGCAGCACCTAGGACAGCAACTTTCATAGACAACCTTGTTTAACAAGCATTTGCTCATTAAATATTTGTTGGATGGAATTCTTACCTTCTGAATAAAGCAGAATTTACTTTCATTTGCCTTAAAATGACTTCTTTCATATTTCAGTGGTTGACCCCTAATTCTGCTATAACCAGAGAGCTGATGAACAAAATATTTTTCATTCTAATCTATGCCTTCTGTGATTTTTTTCAATTTCACTCTATCCATGTAAGCTCTTTTGTCTTTCCAGGCTGAAGAGCCCTAATTGAGTCTGTCCCCATAGGAAGTCTTATCCATCCCTTTGGTCATTTTATTTTCCTCCCTCCTTTCTTCCCTGGCTTTCCTCCAAATCCATTATCACTTTCCTGATGTGCCATGACTAGAATTCTACTCAGTATTCTAGATGGGGATCCTAGGTGCATATACAGAAAGTTGGAGAAAGACCTCAGAAGACCATCTAGGCAAGGCCTCTCATTTGACAATGGAGGAAACTGAGATCCAAGTCACAAAAATAGTAACCATCAGAAGTGGGATTTGAACCCAGGTCCTCTGACTCCAAAGCCAGACTATACCAGCCTGGATGAACCAAGGCAATATGCACAGGTGGGATACTTCTAAAGGATATTATTAGATTTGAAGATCCCATAGTCATCTGTTTGAGTTTGGGGAGCCTCTACTCTAATGATTCAACATCTCCATTCAAAGCTGAACTGCTCTACTGACAACTCACCAGGCACAACATTCCACCTCCAACTTTGGCCCCTACACAGTCTGTCCCTGCTCTCCAGCATACTTCAAGGTTCAGCTCATGTGCCAACTCCTATATGAGGCCTTTCCTGATATCTCCATTTGCTAATATCTCTCCACACCCCCAATTATCTTATGCTAACCCACACAATTACCACTTAACCCTATGTATACAGGGTATCCCCAAAGTTTTTGAGCAATGTTAAATTATTAAAACAGGGCTTATTTTTACTTGTCTTCAAATGACTTCTTTCATAATTAATTCTGAATAAATTCATATTAATCTATTAAAGCTTAAAACTACACTAAGACATTGGAGAACATCCTGTACTTTGGTCGAGTGACTTGCTCAGGGGCACAAATTTAGCAAGTGTCTGAAGCTGAATTTGAACTCACATCTTCCTGCCACAGTGGTAGCAATGAATTGACCCCTTATAAAAGAGATTATTTGGACAAGTACCACATTACACACCAGGCTAAATATAGGCTTGTGTTGTGGTCTCTGACAACAATGTCATATTGAGGCTAAGATCTCTCCTACATTACTATATGGCTTCTAGTACTAAAATACCATCATCTTAGAAGAATTGAAATTTAGGGTAACTCCAATAGTAATAGAGAATCATATGGTGGACAGTGAGCAAACCAAAACACATGAAAGACAGAGAAAAGTGATGGAGGAACTATACAAAGGCAGCATGTTGTGCCTTGAAGTGCTGGACTTGAAGTTGGTAAGATCTGGGTTCACATCCCATCTCTGGCATTTACTAGTTATGTGATTCTGGGCAAATCATTCACCCTTCTGAAACTCAGTTTTCTCTAGAATATTCTCCTTCCTTAGCTCTACCTTCTGGCTCCCCTGGCCTCTTACAAGTCCCAGCTAAAATTTCGTCTTGTCTATGAAGCCTTTTCCTGAGCCCCCTGGATTCTAGTGCCTTCCATGTATAGATTATTTCCAGTGTATCATACTTAGGGCTTGTTTGCATAGCACCTCCCTCATTATAATGTGAGCTACTTGAGGACCAAGACTGGTTATTTTGCCTTTCTTTGTATCTTCAGAGCTTAGCACAGTGCCTGGCATACATTTGATGCTTAACAAATGCTTACCAACTGGCTGACTCATTTGTAAAATTAGGATGTCAGACCAAATTACCTCTGATGTCCCTTTCAGCTCTACATCTATGATCCTATAACCTGGGACAAGTCACTTAACCTCCATGGGCCTCAGTTTCTCCACATATAAAATGATAAGTCTGGACTTGATGGCTTCTGACATCCTGTCTAACTCAAAATCTATAATTCGAGGATCATCACAGAGATGACCAAGAAAAAAAGATGAACCAATGATATAAGTGAGATCAAGGGCTAATCAATGGGCACCTTCCATTTTGTAGTGTTGGAAAAGATAGAGGAATAAATCCAGTCCTTTGGGATTCTTCTACGGGTGGCCACGGACAAACGTGGTTCAGACTGAGGTATCATAGATGTGCTGCAATGTATGTAGATAAAGGAAATACCCATCAATGAGATGACAGATCCATCACAGCATGTCTCCTTGGTACTAAGTAAAGTTCCCTGTACACGGTAGTCACAAAGCAAATATTTACTGTTGGTTGTAGTGCATTATTTACCACAGCTTGTGCCCTGCTGGCACAGGCTTTGAGAGGCCAGACTCACCTCCATATCCAATGAGGCACCAGGGGAAAACTTCAATGAACGACCACTTTCATCAATAAACATTTTTGAGCATTCACTATATGGATAAGGAATTATTTAGAAGCGTTTCCTTCTCTTCATCTAGCCTCAGGTTTAGTACACAGCAAAGGTGAGAGAGTCTACGGAAATTCTTTGAGTCAAGTCGCATCACTGTCCATCTTGCTTCCAAACATGTCCTGTGCCCAGGGCTGAAGCCAAAAGATGCTTCTTTCTAAATAAAATCATTTTCTCATTGTTGTCTTACTCAATTTAGTTTTGTACTTTGCTAAATTCCAGAGATATAAAACCTAACAAATAAAGCAGCCTCTGTCGTCAAGGAGCTTACTTTCTTTTCCCTGGGAGAAACAACATATACAAAGTAAAGAGAATATATTATAAAGTAAATATAAAGTGAATCTGGGGAGGAGAGAGACATAACACATGAATTGAGCCTACAATGGAAGTCGGATTCCTAGAGACAGAGGTGAAGAGGAAGAGTATTCCAAGCAGAGGCAAATAGCGCATGCAAAAGCATGGAGGTGGGAGATCAAATGCCATTTTGAGGAACAGCAAGTAATCCAGTTCAGACAGAACAGGTTGTATGAGGGAGAGTAATATAAAATTACTCATGAAAAAGGAAGCTGAAAAAACAAAAGAAAGAAAGCTGTACTGCCTCTGTTTTAAGTGGGCACTGTTTTTCTATATTTCCATCTTGTGTAACCTCCCAAACGTGTTACATCCAGTAGTTCTGTCGCAGAGAGTTCTACTTTGGCTGCTCTCTCTGAGGAGTATTCATCCAAGGAACTCCCATTTATATAGTCAAGGCCTTTCCAACTTGGATTAATTTAATACCATATGGTAGGGGGAAAATCAATAATACTTTGCTTCAGCCACATTAAATTTTTCTATAATCAAGGAGGGTCTCTCTCATACAAATAATTCACAATTGTTGCAAAAAACCAACTGTGCTCATTCCGCCTCCTTTCTCTGAATCTGGTAAAGAGCCCAGCACCATCTCATATTCATAAAACAAAAGGCAATATACTATGGAGCTACTCCCACCTCAACCATTGCTCTGTATGGGTTCCCGTCTTCAATCCAATAAGCATTTTTTAAAGTATATACTATGTGGCGCAGTGAATAGAGTGCCAGGTCTGGAATCAGAAAGACTCATCTTCCTGAGTTAAAATCTGGCCTGAGACAATTACTAGCTTGTGACCTTGGGCGAGTCACTTTGCCCCGCTTGCCTCAGTTTCCTCAACTGTAAAATGAGCCAGAGAAGGAAATGGTGAAGTACTCCATTATCTTTGCCAAGAAAACCCCAAATGGGATCATGAAGAGTCAGACATCATGGTCATCACATCATCGACAACAGCGAGACACAGAGAAGCAGAGGGATCTGACATGACCTTCTCAGCTTCAAAGTCTTTTCACAAAGCAGAGAGAGATAAATTCTACTCAACAGCCCTTTAAATACTTGGAGGCAGCTATCACGCCCCTTCCTTCCAGCCTTCTCTTCTCCATACTGAGCACCCCGGGTTCCTCCAACCACTTCTCATAATGGCAAAATCTTGAGACCTTTGGGTATGCCGACTGCTTAATGTCCTCAGCGTCCTTCCTAAAATACAGTACCAGCAGCCAAAGACAATATTTCTTAAGTGTCTAACTAGGGCAGAGTACAGAGGAGGTCTCCTTGGTCCTGAACACGACACCTCTCCATGAGAGCTAGGATCGTATTAGCTTTTTAACTGCCAAAAGCTTACAGAAGCTGGGGGTGGAGAGTGGGGAAGGCATTCCAGATGAGTCCCTTCTAGCTCAAACATTCTCAATCTAAGATGCTATGAAATGACAATGGGAAGTACAGAGCGCAATACAGCAATTCATCTGATTAGACAGAATCTCAATCAACAGGTATTTATTAAGCAGCCACTATGTGCCAGGCACTGGGCAAGGTGCATAAGAAGATAGTATAGGACCATAGATTTAGAGCCACTGAGTCAACTGCCTCATTTTGCAAAAGATGAAAATAAAGCACAGAGAGGGTAGGTGACTGGCCCAAGATAAAACAGTAGTAAGTGATAGCAACAGCATTTGAAGTCAGTTCTTCCTCAAATCTAGGTGACATAGTGAATAGAGCAATAGGCTTAGAGTCAGGAAGAACTGATTTCAGATCTAGCCTCAGACATGCACTAGTTGTGTGATCTGGGCTAGTCATTTGACCTCCATTTGCCTCAGTTTCCTCATCTGTAAAACAGAGGTAATAATAGCACCTATCTCCCAGGGTTATTATGAGGAGCAAATGAGGTAATAATTGTAAAGCACTTACCACTTAGCGCAGTTCCTGGCACATAGTAAGCACTGTATAAATGTTATAAATTATTATTATTAAATCAACTAGCATTTATTAAGCATTTTGTATGAGCAAGGAACTATGCTATCTGTTGGAAACACAAAGAAAGGCAAAAGCCAGTCCCTGCTCTCCCAGAGTTCAGTCTAATAAAGGGGGTGACTTAAAACAACTATGTACAAACAAAATATAAGCAGGATGAATGGAATCTAAATCTAGCCATCTATGAAATATCAGCAGCACCCTAGTCACTATACCACCTAGTGACCAAAATGGAAAAGCTCCAATATTCCAGAAACCTACGTTCTGCTAGAGGGAGACCACACGTCCACACATAGGTATATACAAAGCAAGGATGCAGAAAATAAAGACAAAGTATAGATATTCATGGGAAATAAGGTTGGGGACCAATTGGGCCGTGATTACCAGACTTTTAAAAAATGTGAACATTATCCTATAGGTAACAGGGAGCCAGGGAAGTGTCTGAGCAGGAGAGATGCATAGTGTGGACTGAGTACCAGTTCTGGATTCAGAAGATTTGGTACAAAGCCTGGCTCTTCTACTTATTCCCTGCGCAAGTCACTTTATCTCTCTCGGTCTCAGTTTCTTCATGTGTAAAATAAATGCATTGGACCAGAAAGTGACAGTCTCTGAGGTCCATTCCAACCCTACATCTAGCATCTTGTATTTAGAAAGAGTCTAATTCCTCTTTTGGGGCTAAAGAGACAGACAGACAGACAGACAGAGAGAGAGAGAGAGAGAGAGAGAGAGAGAGAGAGAGAGAGAGAGAGAGAGAGAGAGAGATACATATCTAGAGAGAGAAACAAAGAAAGAAACACTGAGACACAGACAGAGACAGGCAAAGATAGAGACAGAAAAATAGTGAGAGACAGTGAGATAAAGACAGAGACAAAGAGACAGAGATAGGGAAAGAAAAAGACAAAGATAAAGACAGACTGAGAGAGACACAGAGAAGCAGAGGGATCTGACATGGCCCTCCAAGGCTCAAAGTCTTTTCATAAAGCAGAGAGAGAAGCCACTCTCCGGTGACAGCTTCCTTCTAATATCTCATCCCAGGTTGTGGGGCAGGGCAGAACTCTCCAATCCATATGCCCAGTCAGCTATGCTGAGCCAACAACAGAGTGGCTGTGTCTGTGGCCTGTACCATCTGAGCTCCCTCTCTCCCACAGCACCAGTTTCTAACATGCATTGGCACATTTAAGCTGAAGCCCAGTCCCTGGGCAGCACTGCTAGGCAACAGCTCCTAATCAGGAGGACTCTGACCCTCACATGCTAGCCGGTGAGCTCTTCTGCCTCATTCCCCCTCCAGCCTTGAGAGCCATCATCTTCACCCCTGGCCCTGGCTCTCCTAACCTACTCTCCCTCTGGGCTGTTGTCTCAGAGTCACCTTCAGCCAGAGGGACTCTTGTGAAACTCTTGGGTCCTCTTTGGGGGACTGAGTAAGAGAGGCCTGGGTCCTCGGGTATCACAAGCTGTCAGGTCTCAAAGACTGTTTCCTGCTCAAATGGATAGCGAGGTCCCTAGAGAGAGCTTCTCAAACTCACTGCTGACTTTTGCCTAAAAATGACTCTTCTATGAAAAGGAATCCATGGGAGCTGAGAGGACCATCTCCCCGAGCCTTCAGCTGAAGGGGAGGCCTCAAGGGCATCATCTAGAGGCAGCCAAACCCTTGGGACCCCAGAGGCACGGACATCTCCAGCAGCCCCTTCCCTGTGGGCAAGACTTCAGGCAGGGGCCTCTGCCCTCATGAGACACTTTGTATCATGGTTTCCTCCACACCGGTGTGGTCATTATTGATGACAACAGGGAAATTCCAGCATTCCTCCCCTAGAATGGGTACTTCTTTTGCCCAGATATTCTTTATTCTTTCTTTCTTTCTTTCTTTCTTTCTTTCTTTCTTTCTTTCTTTCTTTCTTTCTTTCTTTCTCTCTCTCTCTCTCTCTCTCTCTCTCTCTCTCTCTCTCTCTCTCTCTCTCTCTCTCTCTCTCTCTCTCTCTCTCTCTCTCTCTCTCTCTCTCTCTGTCTCTCTCTTTCTCTTTCTCTCTCTTCCTCCCTCTCTTGTTCCCTCCCTCCTTCCTCTCCCTTCTGTCCCCCCGCTCCTCACACACACACATATACATACACACAGATATAGATAGATAGATAGATAGATAGATAGATAGATAGATAGACAGATAAATAGATATACACACATATACATACACATATATAGGGCACTGAATGAATTTGCATTAAAATTATGAAAATACACATAAATCTCAAAGCACTATGTAAATAGGGTCATGAGTATTAATGCGCAGTAGTGTAGAATCACAGCTAGAGGATCTGGATTCAAACCTCAGCTCAGTTTCTTACTACCTGAGTGACTCTGGGAAAGTCACTTCTCTTTGTCTTCTATAAAATAAGGGGGTTTGAATCTAAGGGCCCTTCCACCTCTAGATTTTATAACCAGTATTCAGATGGTATCAGAGACAGCATGGAACAATGAACAGAGTTCTCAGAGATAGTTCGTTCAAATTCCACCTCTGACAATGAGGAGCTGTGTGACCATGGGCACATCAGGACCTGTCTGAGCCTTCAACATCTTTCTAGGATTTATCTCTTTAAGCTTTAGTGTGTTGGTGAAAGGACTTCCCATATTAATGAAACTATGCATCCCTGATGGACTGATTCATCCCACAGGGACCCATGTCCTTACTCATCAAGGCATAGCACCCAGGGGTTGTATTAACCATAAAACCCAAGAGTTTTAACATTCAAGCCTCTACCTGCTAGAGTAAAGCTAAAGGACACATTCTTTGGCCAACAACAAATTTGCCTGGCAAAAGAAGTTTAACTCCTGATTTGCATTCACTGAAATCTGCTTTCCCATGGTCCATCCCTCTCCCCACCGCACTGTGATCCTAACAGTTCCCAGGGGTGCCCAACCCCAGACAAGGAGAGGTTCCTCTCTTCCAGTTGGGCAGATTCTGCTTTGGACTAGAAGGAATGACTGACAAGCTGACTCCCACCTCCTTCCCTCCCTGTCATTCCCCCCAACAGGGCAGAAAAAATGACTCTGGATATACAGAGTACAGAACAAAACCTCGGCTTATTTTTCCAAAGTATTCCTTTCTCTTCTTTCTAGTTTTTCACAAAACATACATCAGACTCAGTTTCTTTGCAGAGGAAACATCATGGTGACACTTGGCAGCACCAGCCAGAGGAATGGAACTGGAAGCAGAGCCAAAGAAACTGGTTTCAAATCCTGATGTTGCTATTTATTTATTGTATGACCTCTGGTCAAGTTATTTATGCAAGGGACTATGCTAGGTGATGGGGAAACCAAAATAAGACAGTCCTTGCCCTCAGGTAGCTTATATTTTACTGGGGACAAAAGGGGTAGTAGCAATAAAACATGTACAAAAATAAGTACAGAGTATATACAAAAGGATATGAAGTCATTTCAAGACAGAAAGGAAAGGGAAGAGAATAAGCATTTATTAAGCACCTACTATGTGTCAGGCACCATGATAAGCAGTTTACAAATATGATCTCATTTCACCCTCACAACATTCCAGCAAGGCAGGTGCTATTATTATCTTCATTTTAAGGTTGAAGAAATGGACACAAACAGAGATTAAATGAATTGTCCCAAAGTCACACAATCAGAAAGTGTCTGAATCCAAATTTGAACTCAGGTCTTTTAGACTTGAGGCCCCATGCTCTCTCCACTGCACTACCTAGCTGCAAGAAGAAGAGCTCACTACTTGGGAATGGAAGGCATAGGACAGAAAGTGGCTCCTGTGCTTTACTAAGGACTTTAAGAGATGGGAGATGATGGCATGGTATGTGCTAAGTATGGCATGCTTGTAAGGACACAGAGCTTGTAAGGACACAGAGCAAAGGCATGGAGGTGGGAGATGGAATTCATTATATGGGAAATAACTAATCAGGCCTGCTGGACTCAAGAATAAGGAGGAGAACAGCACAAAATAAGCCTGAAAAGGTAGGTGGGTTCCAGGTGGCAGAGGGTTTTAAATGCCAGCTTATAGATTTTTTTTAAATTGCTTGAGGCTTGAGGGCAGAGCCAAGATGGCAGCTGGAGGGCAGGGACTGGCGTGGGCTCCCCACCGGGTCCCTCCAAAAACCTATAAAGGGTGGCTCTGAACCAGTTCTGGAGCTTCAGGGCCCACAGGGCAGCGGAGGGAGGCGGGGCTCTGGCCCTGGATGGTCTGGATGGTCTCTGGGTGGGGTCTATCCTGCACAGAGCTGGGGGCAGAGCCCAGCATGGGCGACATGGACCAACCAGACCAGGAGTCGGGCAGAGCGTGCCCTAGCGCCCTGAATCAGTGAGCTGTGGCAGTTACCAGACTTGTCAACCCACAAACACCAAAGACAACAGAGAAAGTTAGTGAGAAAAGCTGCTGGGGACAGGGAGTTTGTGTTTTGGCCACCGCCCCGGGGGCAGCGGAGGTGGGGCAGCTACAGAACTACAGCTGGAGTTGCTTCCAGCCCCAGGCCCACCTGGTGGGAGGAATTAAGCGGTGCATCAGAGCAGGAGTGCAGAGACTGCTGAAGATCGAAGTACAGCCTTGGTTGGCGGTTCTTGGGGAAGGAGGAGTGCTGGTGTGGCAAAACTGGAACATCCCCCCAAGCTTGGAACATAGAACTCTGTACTCTACAAGCAGTCATACCCCACTGAAAAACTCAAGGGTCAAGTAAGTTGACTGGGAACATGGCCAGGCAGCGAAAACACACCCAGATTCAGTCTCAGACTCCGGAATCTTTCTTTGGTGACAAAGAAGACCAAAACATACAGCCAGAAGAAATCAACAAAGTCAAAGAGCCTACAACAAAGGCCCCCAAGAAAAACATGAACTGGTCTCAGGCCATGGAAGAGCTCAAAAAGGATTTGGAAAAGCAAGTTAGAGAAGTAGAGGAAAAATTGGGAAGAGGAATGAAAAGGATAAGAGAAAACCATGAAAAAACAAGTCAATGACTTGCTAAAGGAAACCCAAAAAAAATACTGAAAAATATACTGAAGAAAATAACACCTTAAAAAATAGACTAACTCA
>CM053622.1:804263508-804280460 GCA_028646595.1 Phalanger gymnotis | reverse complement strand
GTCTTTCACAACATGAGTATTGTGGAAGAGTTATACATAAGGATACACATGTGGCTTATGTTGAATTGCTTGACTTCCTAGGGAGGGTGGAGGGGAAGGGAAGAGGGGAGAGAATTTGGAACTCAAGGTTTTAGTAAAACAGATGTTCAAAAGTAAAAAAAAGGTTTTTTTCTCTCATGCAACTAGAAAATAAGATGCACAGGCAATGGGGCATGGAGATCTACCGTGCCCTACAAGAAAGTAAGGGAAAGGGGGATGGGAGGGGAATGGGGGGACGGAGGGGAGGGCAAACTGGGGAACAGGGCAAACTAGGGAACAGGGCAACCAGAGTGTACGCCATCTTGGAGTGGGGGGGTGGAAATGGGGAGAAAATCTGTAATTCAAACGCATGTGAAAATCAATGCTGAAAACTAAACATATTAAAAATAAATTTAAAAAAAATGATGGGCTAGAATGTGTCTAAAGTCCCTTCCGACTCTCGATCAGTGGTCGAGTACAATCCAAAGTCCTTTACTGGTCCAAATCTACAATCTTAAGATCTTTCACTCCTCCAGCCTGATTTCCCTCCTACAAAATGAGGGGTTTGGACTAGGTGAAGTCCGAAGCCTCTTCCAATTCCAAATCTAAGCTCCTATATTCCTGTCGCCTCTCTCATCTCAGATTCCTCAGGGGTTGGACTACATGACCTCTAAAGCCTCTTCCAGCTCTAAATATATGATCCTATTTCCCCCCATCTGGTTCTCTTGTCTGGCCACAATTCCAGCTCAAGAAACCACCAATCCCAGCTGGAGACTTTCTCTAACCTTGATGTGCTAGCGGTGTCTCAGAAGAGCTCTGGTTGGCTTCCACTTTGCACTGTGGAATCAAAAGGAATTCGAGGGAGGTGACCCTCTTTGGCAGCTCAAGGCCATGATGACGTGTACCCTTCAAAAAGGTGCATTCTTGCTGATGCTCAGGATCCCCTTGGGCAAAAGCTCCCAGCCCTGGGTATTCACCGATGCTATCCGTCTCCCAGCCTTCCCCCTCCCTGGGCTCCACCTGAGCAGCACTTGCAAGCCCCCCCCCCCCGTGATCCAGCTGCCAACCACCTAGTAAGTTCTTAAGCTTATCCCAAGAACATATCAAAGAGTCAAATGGATTTCTCCTGAGAGACCTGCCTGAGGATGACATCTTCCACATGCTAAAAGAGGGGAGGACTGTGGCAGCCAGAGGCGAAGACGGAGGACTCCAGGACTGGGACACTTCCCACTCCCTCTCCACTTTTTCCTTCCAAAGAAGAACCAACTTTAGGAGGTTCTTTCTCATCAGAAATAACAGGGGCATGGTCTCAGCCCCACTACGGCCGGGGAGCCACAGGACGGCAGCAGCGTGATGAGAAGCTGGAAGAAGCTGCATTCCCCTAACCCTGGCACCGTCCCCAAGAAATGCTGCAAAGGCCCCAAGCGAAAGAGAAATGGGAGACTGAACACAGGGCTCAGCAAAGCAAAAAAGAGAACCAGGCATGGGGAAATGTGTGTCCAGAGGAGAGAGGCGGGTACACATTAATGCAGGGAAAACCCTCTGCTGCTGCAGGTTGGCATCTTCTCTGCCTAGAACACTAAGGAGGAAGCGACCCGTCTGGAATCTCACAATCAGCACTCAGGAGCTGCCTTTAAAAAGATATTCTTTTGAACTTTTCCTTGATATGTGACAATAACTTTCAGACACCTTGAACTGGATTCCAGCAATCAATATGTCCCAAATGGAATGAAAAAATATATATGTATATAGATAATACATGTGTACATATACATATGTGTACGTGTGTTGTATATGTATATGTATATACATACACATATACGTATAGATAGATAGGTATGTATGTATGTAATATTTCCCCTTTAATTCTCCTGTTGCCTTCTCTGTTACTGTAGAGGGTAGCGCCACCCTCGGAGACCCTCAGACTCACACCCTAGGAGTCATACTGGATTCCTCACTTTCTCTCATCCTCCATAGCCAACCTTTTGCTGAGACCTGTTGATTTTACCTTTGCAACACCCCTTGAATATGCCCCTTTTCTCCTCTGACACTGCCCCCACTGTAGTGCAGGCCTCATTGCCTCATGCCTGGATTATGGCAGCAGGCTGCTGGTAGGTCTGCCTGCCTCAAAGTATTTCTTTACTCTAATATATCCTCCATTCAGTCACTAATGTGATTTTCATAAAATGCAGGTCCAAATATGTCACCCCACTACTGAATAAACTCCAGGGGTTTCTTATTGACTTCAAATTGAGAAACAAGACACTGTTTGGCATTCAAAGCCTTTTATACCCTAGCCTTCTATTACCTTCCTAGTCTTCTTATAACTTCCTCCCCAAAACATACCCTTTGAATGAGTGACACTGGTCTCCTGGCTCTTCTATGAACATGTCTTGGCTCTGGGAATTTTCTCCAGCTGCCCCCCCCCCATGCCTGGAATGCTCTCCTTGCTCCATTCTGACTATTGACCTCTGCAGCTTCCTTTAAGTCTTAACTATAATCCCATTTCTGTAGGAAATCTTTCCCAACCCCTCTTAATTCCAGTGTGTTCGCTCTGCTAATTATTTCCTATTTACCCTGTACATAGCTTACTTTGTATACATTTGTTCATTTGTCTTATCCATTAGGTTGTGAGCTCCTTGAGAGCTGGGACTGTCTCTTCTCTTTTTTTTAATTCTCAGAGCATAGCACAGCACTAGTCACATAGTAGGTGCTTAATAAAAGCTTATTGATTAATTGAATAACTTGAAACGATCACCATTCATTGCCTCTCCATGAATGCTATGGTACTAAACACATTGTTTTCCATGTATGTTAAAAAACAAGAAGAAAGAGCCACTGTGGGCAGGGAGAGAAAACAAACAAGGCATATATGCACATGGATAAGAAGAAGCCGGAGCTTGCAAACCACACACACACAAACATACACACACTCCTTTTGTTCTCACTAAATTGGTCAATCCAGATTCTTAACTTCCTCGCTGACAAATGAATGCAAATGTGTCTTGCTGTGGTACCTGGTGATAAACAGTACCAAAGAAACACTGAAGGACGGTAACAACATCCAGGTGCGGGAGGCAATGGTTCCCTCCAGTGTGGGGGCTGCCAACAGAAGTGATCAGCTCTCTCTCTCTCAGGGCCTCCAAAAGCATCTTTAGGAGGAGGGAATCCCCAGACTGGGCATGCTGTGCATCTGTATACAATCCATTATCATACGGACTGATGCTTCTGTATCTGAGTTCCTATTTTTTTTTTAAATCTGCTTCGAAAAAACACACACTCAGGAGATGGAAAATCATCATGAAAATTAAAACATGCCTAAGAACCAAAAGAAGTTAAGCAATGGGGCTCATGAAATTTAGTGTCAGCTGATTTTCATTTCTAAATGAGCTTTTCCAGGATTTTAAATGAAAGTGAATGAAGAAATACAAAGCAAAACAACCCCGAGGCTTCACCTTACACCTGCAATATTGGCAAAGATGACAAAAGATGGCAAGGGTCAATGTTGGAGGGATTGTGGGAAGATAGGCACACTGATGCATTGTTGGTAGAGTTGTGGATTTTGGATACAGTTCTGGAAACTATTTTAGAAAACAAGTAGGAATTGTGCAAATAAAGTGACTAAAATGATTACATCCTTTGGCCCTGAGATTCCATTACTGGGTTTATATGCCAAGGAGGCCACTGATAAGAAGTCCCCATTTACACTAAAATATTCAGTGAAGTATTTTCTTTGATAGCAAAGAGCTGGAAACAAAGTAGACAATCATTGACTGGGGAATGGGGAATCACCAACTGTGATGTGTGAATGGAATGGAATGGAATAACATGGTGCTATAAGAAATGATTTCTGTGGTGAATACAGAGAAGCATGGACAGATCTACATGAACTGATGTAGAGTGAAGTAAGCAGACTCAAGAAAGCAATGGTCACAATAAAAGTTTATGTGGAATCTAAAGAAATGATAAATGAGAAGAATTCAGAAAAGCATGTGAAGATATCAGGCAAAGGAGCCCTAATTTCTAATTCAGAGGACCAGATTCAAATATTCTCTTAGTTACTTTCTATGTGACCTACAATGGTCGCTTGATTTCTCTCAGCCTCAGTTTTTTTATCTATAAAATGAGGAAAACCAGATGAAACCAGATGGCATTGGAAGCACCTTCCAGCTCTAACTCTACAGTCTTATGGAGGAACAAAAACCAGGAAAATAATATACACAATTACAACAATTTAAAGGAAAGGAACAGCAACAAGAAAGGAATGCTGCATCATTATAAAGACCAAGTTTGCCTCAAAGGTGATATAAGAAAGTACAATTCCCACCCTACTTTACAGAGGTAGGTGTACCTGTAGGTTTGGAGCATTTCATATATTGTCAGATGTGGTTAATTTCATTGAAATGTTTTTTCTTGGCCTCTTTAATTTTGTTTTTTGCTACAAGAGATGGCTCTTCAGGTAGAAAAGGGGAAATATGTTTGGAAATGAGGGGGATGTAAAAACAAAAATGCGATAAAATTAAAACATTTTAAAAGAAAATCTATGAGGTCAGGATAAGTTTTTTAAGTGAACCTGTCACAGGCAGACACATCTGTGTAATATGAGAGGTGTGGAATAGAGGTCAGACTTCAGCTTCAAAGAATTTCTTAGTAAACAACAGAATCCCCATGTAGATGAGGGATTCCTGTTACCTGATCATCTAGAAGCTTAGAAAAGAGAAATAGCCACACTTCATAGGTTCTGGGTTGCTGAGCAACAAGCAGCTTATTATGAATTGATTTGTAAAATTGGAGAAAGGGCTGCAAAAAAAAAGATAGATAATCTACTCCTTTGAGCCAAATACATAGGGAAGTATTTGGAGCTGTCCACAATGCTAAGAAGACACAAGTCAATCCATTCATCGATACGCATTGTCATAGTATTTCATAGTTCCCCAACCAAAGGCAGGAAGAAACAAAAACACCAAAATCATTTATAAAATATCTATTGAGGGGTTTCTTCAAGAGGAATTCAATCAGGAATCAATTGAGAAATTGAAGTCAGTTTGGGTGTGGCTCTGAGTCCTACAGACAGCTGTGGTAATGTAGAAAAGTAATGTGTTTTAAATCAGATCTGGGTTAAAATTTTGGGTCTCCTATTCACATAGTTTTAGGCAATTGACTTTATGTGCTGGGAGCCTGGTTTCTTTATATATAAAATGTCAATAACAACTCTAATACCTACTTTGACTACCTAGAGAGAACAGTTTCCTTCAAAACTCAGATCAAAGATCACCAAATATCATGAGGCCTTTTCTGATGACCCCAACCCCAGCTGCTGGTGTTATCTCACATTACTTTGTCCATATTTTGTGTATTTCTAGCTTGTAATATAATCACATGTATATATGTTGTCTCTCCTGATAGAATGTAAGCTCTTTGAGAAAAGGAACTGTTTTATTTTTATCTTTGTAGTCTCAGAACATAGTAGGTACATAATAAATGCTTATTGATTGACTGAGCAAATGAGTTAATACGGAAAATTATTTTTAGATAACAACATGGTAAATACACATTGCCTGCTGTTATCTAAAATTGAGACAATTCTTTGCACCTAATGGGTGCCCAGTTGCTGCATCAATTTTTGTTGAATTGAGCAGAATAGCTAGAAATACAGTAAGCTGACATTGCTATGAAAGAAGCTATGGCCACATGTATCATCTTTCAGAAAAATAATTAAGTCTTCAGAGTAGATGTAAGAGCCAAGGTTAGGTGGATTAATGCTACAAGCAGACTCTCCTGAGGATTCAAGCAATTCCCATAAAGACCCACAAGAGATATACACACTCACTGAGGCTGAAATACAAGGTGGCTAGTAGACAATGTCGAATATTGGTTCTGCTTGCTAAATAAGTTCTTTGAAAGAACTTTTCCTCTTTTCGGAAAATGCCAGGAAGTGGAGGTATTTCAAAAATGATCCCCAGAGAGGCCTCTGTCCAATAAACCTCCCTTCCAGCTCACATCCTAGGAATCCTCAGAATAGGCCACCACTCATGCGATCCAATCTCCATATATTTTATTCTCAAAATATTTCATTTGTGGCCACCAGTCTTTAGATCTACAATTTGATTTTGTTCTCATAAATGGATTTTTTATAGTGTAGGTGGGAAGTATATTTAATTTCAAATTTTTTTCAAACTGAAATATTCAATATAAATGTCAGAGAGTGTTTGTTCTGTACATCCTTCCCCACCACACAAAAGTCCAGGTTAGCAGAGAGCATGCAATGTAGCTGGTTAATGACCCCCATCGCTTCTGCTTATAAAGAGTATCTGAAGTATCTGGAAAAAAATAGTGATCACAAAGGATAGAATCCTAGGATTTCAAAGTTAGAAGGGACCTTAGAAGTTTTTCTAGTTTAAGCCTCTTGTTTTACCAATCAGAAGCAAATGACATATTGCAGGCAAAAGGTGTTCTAGTGGAAATAACACTGGGGCCTCAAATCCCAGAGACTTGGTTTCAATTCTTGACTTTACCACTCTCTACCTGCATGATTCTGGGCAAGTCACTCAAGCCTCAGATTCCTCTCTGTAAAATCAAGGAATTAGATGGGATTCTTTATAAGGTCTGAGACCCAGAAAGGTGCCAGAATCTACTCAAAACCATTTAAGTAGTGGAATAAGCCACTGCCTCCATTTCCTTCTCTTGTGTTTAAGCATAAGGAATGTCTTGCCTATGGATGGGATAGTTCTAGCTTAGAAACCAGAAGCTTGTAGAAAATAACGACAAAATTCTTGTAGACATTCTGATTTTCTACAGGAAACCTTTCCCTATTCCTCTTGATTCTGGTGTTTATCTCTAATTTATGCTGTCTCTATCTTGTATTCACATAGTTGTTGGCATATTGTCTTCCCCACAAGACTGTGAGCTCCCCAAAGTCAAGGACTACCTTTTACCTTTCTCTGTCTCAGCAGCACATAATATATTTCCTAGAACATAGTTGGTGCTTAATAAACGTTTATTCACTAGCTGACTGCTGAATCAACTAGTCTGGATTTATCCTTCTTCCTGATCACACATCTCTGGAGAAGGCAGATGAATTTCTTCTTTTTTCTACTTTCTCTATGTCCTCTTCTAGCATTGAAGGTTACTCCAGGATTCAATGAATAATATTTTTAAAGCTCAGCTTGAGCTAGTCATGTGGGAATATGGTATAAGATGTGGGTATCTTCATTACACTGAGGAAAGGCAAGGGCCAGCCTGGAGAAGAGAAGACTCTGGAAGGACATGATAGCTATGGTCAAGTTTTTGACAGGTCTTCATGAGAAGGGAATTATGCTCATTCTGCTTGACCTCTGAGGGCAGAACCAAGAGCAGTGGGTGGAAGTTCTAAAGACGCTGATTTAGGAAAAGTAAGGGAAAACTTCCTAACAATCAGAGGTGACCCAAAGTTAAATGGTCTGCCTTGGGAGATTAGGGGCTCTGTGTCAATGGAAGTCTCCCAGAGGAAGCCAGGTGACCATCTGCCGAGGAGGTTGTAAAGATTTCTTCCCCTCCCAAATTTCCTTACTTCTGTTGAAGGCACCATCATCTTTCCAGTTACCTAAGTTCACAACTCTGGAGTCTTCCTTAACCGTTCTCTCTCCTTCCATCCACTACTAATCAACCAGCCACGCTTTATTAATTCGACCTCCGTAATTCTTCTCATATTCATCCTCTTTTCTCCAATCACACAGCTATTACTCAGGCCCACCCCACCTCTTACCTGCACTACTAAAATAGCCTCATGATTGGACTTCCAGACAATCCAATCCATCCTCCACTGAGTGTCAAATTAATCTTCTTAATGCACAAGGTTACTCACGCCGTTTTCTTACTCAAAAATCTTCAGTGGCTCCCTGTTGCTTCTAAGATAGACTGCAAACTCTTCAGCTTGGCATTTGAAACCCTTTGTAGTTTGGCTCTAGCCTGCCTTTCTAGATTTATTCCACATCTTCCCGTCCTTCAGGCACTTCATGGTGAATCCAATCTGTCCTCAATATTGAATTTAGCATTGTCTCCTTCTGCTGTCCCTTTGCAAATTATCTACGTTCCTGGGATGTACTTCCTCCTCATGCCTGCCTCTGAAAATCCCTAGTTTGACTGCAAATTTAGCTTATGTTTCAACGGGAAGCCTGTCCTATTTTGTATGAGCTTATGTGAATCCCCACCCCAAATTCTACAAACTGTAAATTTCTGAAAAGCAGGAACTGCTTTTCATTTATTATTACATCATTTATCATATATTATAGAATAATATATATTATATTATACTAGAACATATAATATGTATAATTATATCTTACATAGTCATATAATGTATCATCTGCTATTCCCAGCATCTAGCACACACTAAGTAGTGAATAAATGCTTTTTAGGTTGTTCTGGCTTGAAATATTAGATTGTTTTAGGTAGGCATTTAATGCTAAAGGAGGTCAAAGAAGGGAGAGGTCTCTATGGGCTAGAGACATCAGAGAAAGATTCATGGAGGGACTTCAGTTAGGACCTGAAGGATGGACAAGATGTGAATGGGAAGAACATGACTGAAGGTCGGGGAGCAATGAGCATGAATGATGAGAACCCTGATGGGATTAAAATGGATGGAGAGTGAGGTTCATGTTGAAGAAAGCAGGTTACAGGATGAGACTGTAGAAGACCTTGCCAGCAAGACAAAAAGACTATAGGACCATAGATCTGGAGCTGGGAGGCAGGCAGAAGCCATCTGGTCTGGCCCCTTCATTTTAGGGGGGAACTGAGGCACAAGTGACTTAGCTGAGGTCACACAGGTATAAGGGCTCTGAGAAGGGATTTGAACTCACATTCTCTGAACATGTATCTAGAGCTAGTGCTCCTTCCCACATACCAGTCTGTACCATCCTGCCTCCCATAGGCAGTAGATGTACTTTGGGAATGATCAGCGTTGGGGTATTTTGTCCCCCAGCTCTGTTCCATCAAAGAGGATAAATAAAAGCTGCTGGCAGCTTAATAATATAATAATAAAAAGAAAAAATAGTTGAGTCTGATTAACCACATAGCAAGTAAAGAAAAGCTGAAGAGTGCACTCAGTTTATATGTAGAGATAATATTAAAAATGTATCTCAATACAAGCAGAAAGATTAAGGCAATAAATGCTTTTGTGGGGAGGATTTTTAACACTTCTATTTGGATTCATAAAATCGTACAACAGACCTAGAAAACATTGCACTATGGATGGGGCAGGGCCTTAGGATTTAGAATTGGGAAGGACCTCAGGGACCATCGAGCCTGCTTTACAGATGGGGCAACCAAAGCAGAAAAAGAGGAAGAGGCTTGCCTAAGTAGTGTGCAAAGTTTCAGAGAGCTGAGCCCAAGTGTTCTGACCCCAAATTCTGTGCTCTTTCTCCACTTTGAATCACCCAAATATCCCCATACCAGGTGAAGAAAGTGGGAGGAGAAAGATTAACATTGACAATACCTTTGCTTTCCAAAGTCAATAAAGTCAACAAAATGATGACGGTTATAACCAGCTCAATTCATACTATCTTTAGACTTTATGATCTTGGGCTGGATTTATGAGGATGGAAGACAGAAAACAAGTTATATCAGGTACTGTGCAAAGCACTTTACAAATATTATCTCATTTCATCCTCAACTCCATTTTACAGACAGAGAAACTGAGGCAGACAGAGGTTAAGTGACTCGCCCTGGGTCACACGGCTAGGAAGTGACTGAAGCTGGATTCGAACACAGATCTTCTTGACTCCAGCTCCAGGGTTCTATCCACTGTGCCCTCTGACTACTTTTAGACAAAGGGTGAAAGTAGACCGAGTATATCTTTGACCTCTCCCATCAGCTGGTACTTCACTCTCCTCTCCTACTCCCTATGCAGGCAGTGCCCCCACGATGCCCTTTGACTGCTTCAGACCCTTCCCTAGGCACACCCCACCTTTATCTTTCCTTTAGGCACCCAGGTGTCCACGTTCCAAAATTACTTTTCCTCCTATAACTTCTATTCCCCCCACCCCGCACCCCCAGTCGTTCAGTGCATGAAGCTCAGGTTAGGAGAAAAGCAAACTGATTGCAATAATTCAATAATTCAACAGGCATTTATAACATGTCCGTTCTTTTGACTAATTCAGACTAAGGTGTGAAGTCTAACCCTCCTGAGCTATTTGAATCTTAGAAGAGGCCCAAGAAATCTTAAGTGAAACATTTTAGGTCTGGAGATCCAGCCCAGGGCCCATTAAATTATACCATGCATTCTGTCTCACCCACATAAGGTGCTAGGCTACAGGATCATTTATCTAGAGGAAGACGAGTCTCTGGAAGGAAACAGTCATTCTAGGCACTAGGCACTGCGCTAGGCACTTTACACTTTTATCTTGATCTTCACAACAACCCGGGGAGATAGGGGATATTATCCCCATTTTACAGTTAAGGAAACCAATGTAAATAGATATTAAGTGGCTTGCCCAGGGTTACACAGCTAATAAGTGTCTGTGGCCAAATTTGAACTCAGGTCTTCCTGATTCGAGGCTGCCCTCATTTTAAACATAAGGAAATGACCCCCAGAGAGGTTAAATGACTTACTTGGCCAAGGACACAAAGTGACAGGCAGAATTTGAACCCAGGTCCTCCAACACTAATGCTCTTACTACCGTAGCATGCTGTCTAAGTTCCTTGAGGGCAGGGTTTGTGTTTACATTTTCTCATCATATCCCTGTGGTACAGCAGGGCACAATGTGAAAAGCACTGGCTGTGGGGTCAGAGGACCTGAGTTCAAATCCTTTCTCTGTTGCTTGCTCCCTATGTGACTGGAGATAAGTCATTTAACCTCTCTGTTCCTCAATTTCTTCTTCAGCAAAATGAGGTGGTTGGACTTGTTGGCCTCTGAGGTTCCTTCCAGATCTAGATCCAGGATCCTTTCCCCTCACTGGGTCTCAGTTTCCCCATCTGTAAAATGAGGGGGTTGGATTAGATGGCCTCTGAGGCCACTTGCAGCTCTGGGTCTAGGAGATTTTGGCCAATGGACTGTCCAAACTCATGCAGCTAATAGGAAAGCCCAGTTCTTTTGATCCGTGAACCAGCAGTCCTTCCATTCTCCTGTGCTGCTCAGTCGTCTGAACGGTCTCCTCAGAGGAAGACGGCTACCATTGTAACAGCAGAAGCCAGTCTCCATCATGGGCCCCGACCATTGGGATGAAGGGGATAGACTTTCCTAGGTCTGCAGAGCTCCTGCAGAATTAGAAATGTAGATGGATGCAAGGAGCAAAAACAATGTGGATGATAGCTGATTAACTTTCCTGGAGGGACTTCTCAGCTGACTCTCACTGTTGGGAAGAGAGGAGGCACAAGGCTAAGGGGAAGCCACAAGGATACCTGTTCCTCCTGAGCTATCTGATCATCTCCAGAACTCCTTACTTTTAGGTTTCAGCATCTCCTAATGGCAGCCATTCCTCTCTAGGATATAATGGAGAGTGCATGAATCATCTAGTCAGGAGACCTGAACTCTACCCCTATTTCTGCCATTTGCTCTCAGTGGGACTTTGGATAAGTCACTTCACTGTTATGTTCAGCTTCCTCATCTGTAAAGTGCAGGAATTTGGACCAAGATCCCTAAGATTCTATGATCCAACCTTTCACTCCTAAGAAGAGATAAGGAAATGCAACAGCCTCCTTCCATTGGATGACTGGGGTGGGGGTGGGCACTATGGGTATAGGATGTTGTATGCATTGTCACAATGTGTGGTTTTAACTACACTGTATTTCTTTGTTACACAGAAAAGGATATAACAAAAGCAACAAAAGAAAGTCTGCAGTTTGAGCTACTGAGCTCATGAACCCCTCTGTGGGGTTCGAGCAACTTGGTTCAAAATTGAACCAGTCTCCAAACCCCTGTTACTCTTTTGGTGATTCAGAGGATTTCAATGCATCTATGCGGAGGGAAAATGAGAAACTACCCTGAGTGACAGTAGAGTAAAACCATACTGACTGGTGAAGTCCCATCTGTATTCATCAAAAAAGCTCAGCTGCGGATGTTAAAAAATGGTTTATAATACTCAAATATATACGAAGAGTATGGTGCCCCCTCCCCCCAGAAGGGGACATTTAGGCAATGTAAAAACAAAAGATATAAATAAAAATCGATTTTCAAAACTGAAAAGAAAGAGGATTTTCCAAGAGGGGTCAGTAGGAGAGCTGCTTTGATGAATAGATGAGAATCATTTGTAGTTAGCATAGCAATTGCTGGGTTGTCAGAGGTACTCCTAAAAGGCCGAAAATCAATTTGTTCTCTTGGGTAGAATGAGATCTTGTTTCATTTTCTTATAAATCTTTCCTACTCATAAAAAAATATAAAAGTTAACTTGCTTTTCTGAATTAGCCCAGATTCCAAATTAGTGGAGCTCAGATTAATGAGGTTTTACAGCATCTAAGTCCTAAAGGTAAAAGTGATGGGATTTCTTGAGCTGAGATGGGAAAAAAATCAAACCACGAAGGCAAGGTTGGGAGCCCTGATGGTGATTCTCTGCCTCCATTCCCTCATGGGGCCAGGCCATGCAGTGGAATTGGCAGGTGCCCAGGCTGAGATTCGCCATCCAAGCTAGGCTGCCCCCAAGGATGGGCGGGATGCTAGCTGTGCCCAGCTTTTCCCTCTAAAGCTGAGGAGACGACATCAATATTTCAAATTCCATTAGGTAGAAGCAATGGACTTTTGCCTCTTTTAGTCCCCTATAACCAGAAACTATATTGTATTATCTGAGGCTATCACTGAAGAAATTGCAGAAGAGGGGTGGAGGGAGAAGAAATCTTTCAAACACTCCTTGCTACTGGAGCAACCCAAGAAAACTGGTGCAGGTGTCAGGTTTGGGGTGTCTCTTGTCTCCCCCATCACCACCATCACCTCGGGATCAAGAGCTTCTCCAAAGACCTCCCCTTGGGTTTGCTGGCCTGCCAGAGATACGAGACCTCCCCTGATGTTGTCCTCTACAAAGCAGCGCACGGCTCATGCCAAGTCACTGCAAACAGGCAGGTTTTCTTTTTTCACTCTGACAATGAGTCAGGAAGGGTTCGAATCTCACTTCTGATGCTTCCTGCTGGAGTCATTTAGGACCTCATCTATAAAACGAGCAGACTAGGCAGTCCCTTTGACTTGTAAAACTACGGTCCCATGACTCTCCTCTGTGTCTCTAGAAATTTTCTAGGTCTTGTCTGCAAGTGAGAAGTAGGTTGTAATCTGCATTGGCAGTGAGAGCAGGGGATTCCCATACAGGGAGCTCCCCAAGCAGCCCAAATCACAGATTCTTAGCATATTCATGAGTACAAGGAAACCTGACACAGAATATTCTGATTAGGTAAATTATAGGTATTCAGTTTGGGGGTGGGAAGAGGGAGTCCTGGAAGGGAACTTTAAAAACCAGCTCCCTCGTGGGACAGTGAATAAAATGCTGGCCTTAAAATCAAGAGCACGTGGCCCCAAATCTCCCTCCAGATACTTACCACCTGTGTCTTGGGGGTATCTCAAGTCATAAGACGTAGATTTAGAGATGGAAAGGACCCTAGAGGATGCCTACTCCAATACCTTTGTTTTAGACCAGAAGAAATTGTGGCCTAGAAAGATTAGGCGACTGTCCCAAGGTCCTAACAGTCATCGGCAGAGTCGAGATTCCGACTGAGGTTTTCTAACTCCAGATTCAGATTCCTTCTTATGTACCACCCCGCAACTTAGCCTTCCTAAGCCTCTGTTTCATCTTTAAAATGGGGGGGATAATAGCATCTACTTCAGAGGGTTGTTAGGGGTTCATGGGATCAAAAAGTCAGTGTTAAGAGCCGGAAAGAACCTGGGAGGTATCAAATGAGACAATGTATGTAAGGCAGGCTGCAAACTTGAAACGTTATATAATCCGTATTGTTGTTACTATTATAACAAGGAAACCTGAGTCTGATTTTATCCAACAGCCCTGACTAGAGATGGGAGTCTTGCATTGCTACATTAGGCCACTAGGTGGCACAGCGGATAGAGCGCTAGGCCTGGAGTCAGGAGGACCTGAGTGCAAATTCCCCCTCAGACATTTAAGACAAATGTTTATTAAGTGATGACTATGTGCCAGCCACAGCACTAAGCACGCTCGGTTAGGCGTCTGACCCTGGACGAGTCCCTCGGCCTCAGTTTCGTCATAGATAGAATGGGTATAATGATAGCGCCAGCTTCACCGGGATAAAATACATGCAGCATTTGGCAAACCTCCAAGAGAATGTGACCGACGATGATGGATGAGGCAGCATTTATCGAGCACCTACTATGTGCCGGGTGGGCAGCTAGGTGGCGCCCTAGCGCATGGAGCACTGGCTTGGAGTCAGGAAGACTCGTTTTCCCGAGTTCGAATCCGGGCTCAGACACTCGCTAGCTGCGTGACCCCGGGCCCTGTTTGCCTCGGTTTCCTCATCTGTAAAATGAGCTGGAGAAGGAAATGGCAAACCACTCCGGTGTCTCTGCCGAGAAAGCCCTAGATGGGGTCACGAAGAATCCACATGACTGAGCAACCACAAAACGCGCTCAACGTTTTCCAATCTCATTCGGCAGCCGGGTGGAGCGCTGGCCAGAGCACCTGATCTGGAGTCGGGAGGACCTGAATTCAAATCCAGACTGAGACAATCACCTCTGTGATCCTGAAGGAGTCGCTTAACCTCTGCCAGCCTCGGTTTCCTCGCCTGTAAAATGGGGATAATAGCACCTACCTCAGAAGGTTGCTGTGCTTAGCGCAGGGCCTGGCACACAGTAGGCGTGTAACGAAGGCCTGATGAACAGAAGGACGCACGCCCTCATTTTATAGCTGAGGAAGAAGACTGAAGGAGAGTGACTTGGACCCACGGGTATCATGTGGGGAGCTAAGATTCCAGTCCGGGTCTTGGGTTCCAGACCTAGCTGAGACTGACATTGACTCCCCACAGGGATGGAAGCCCTCGCCCCTCCCCTAGCTTCACTTTCCTCCTCCGTAAGAGGAGGGGTCAGAGTAGAGGACCACTGAGGTCGATTCCCACTCAGATTTAAGATCCCATGATCCCGAGCTAAGAAAGCCGCAGTAGCGGCAAATTATTCCCCCAAACAGCCCAGCACAAACCCCGGAGAGCTCTAGGACCGCAGGGCGTGAGTGTCTCGACGTCCTGAGCGCGCCCATCCTCAGCCCCAAGCCCCGTAAGCAGCACCCTAAGAAGAGGAGCAAGGAACAAGTGAGCAGAGACCCGGACAGACCCTGCCTGTCTACCTGAGGACTCGACAACGCAAAACAAAACGGCGTCTAGACTTGGAAGGAACCCCGGATGTCCTCTAATCCGACCTTGGGCTTCGCCCTAGCGGCCATCCAGCCTCCGTTTGAACTTGAATCAGGTGAAGCACCCGGAATGAAGCTTGAAGTGGAAGTTCGGTTCTTTGTTGCATTCGGGACCTTGAAGTAGTCATTTAGCTACTTTTATCAGGAAGACGAAGGGGCTAGCCTCAGTGACCTTTGAGGTCCCTCCCAGCTCTGACAGCCTGTGCTCTAAGGGCCTTCCCAGCTCTGACAGCCTGTGTTCTAAACTCCCTTTCAAGTTCTAAATCTATAATCCTTCAATGGAAGAGAATATTCTCATCCCTTTCCCACCAAAATGCGAGCTCCCTGGGGACAAGGACTCTCTTTGCTTTTTCTTTACTTCCCTGGTGTTAAACACAGCAAGTGCTTAATAAATGCTTACTGATGGATTGGCTGATACTACATTTTTCTCGGTACCAGCAGCATCCATTAACGCCCATCACTTCCCAGTGGTGTAGAGGACAGAGTGTTGATCTAGGGGTTGGGAAGACTTGCATTTGAATCCCACCTTAGACACTCACTAGCTATAATCTGACCTCTCTGGGCCTCAGTTTCTTCATCTGTTAAAAACGAGAGAGCAGGGCTTAATGACCTCCAATGTCCCTTTGGGTTCTAACTCTATGGCCCTTTGACCTCACCCCTCTGCCCGCTCCCCCCCCCCCCCCCATGCACAGCGATTCAGCAGAAGAGCTTTTGCAGCCTTCGGCTTGGTGTGGAGACGGGAAGGGGGAAGACAGAGGCAGGGAAGGTTGATGTGATGCTGATTTGGCAGCAAGTTCAGGTGAGGTGAAGTTCAGCGTTTGGAGGGCACGGAGATAATATTCCCCAGCACCTCTAAAGCAGATCAGATGTCTGCCATGAAATGTGCACACTATCTATTTCTGAAGGCAAAACAGGTGCCTTTGAATGTGTGGTGAGAAGGGCCAGGAAACGGCTTTGGGGTGGGCGGAAGTATTGATGGGATTGCCTCTAAGAGCTCAAAGGGAACCATTAACGCTCTTTGTGTCACGAGTCAATAACATGATAGGCTGGGACGACCCCCATGGAACTCAACCATCTCCAAGGTCAGCCCTGCATCTCAAAGCATCTCCTAAATGTGTATCAGAGCAATCCATTATGGAGATGCCCCCTTCCCTCCGAGTCCACCACCACACATGGACCTGAAGACAAGGTTCAGCCAGTACTTTTCTGTCTCAGCTGTAATTACCTGTAGGGGATCCTGTCCATAGTCTCTAAAATTAAAATGAAAACAGAGAACAGGAAATCGGTTCCTGGCTGACTCTGGGGAGTCAGTTTTCTTATCAATGCTGTTGGGGGGCATGGGTGGAGAGCAGGCAGTATGTGATGAGTAATCACAAGAACCTCTACCCTCATTCAATGAACACATCCATCCCAGGCCGCTAAGGTCACTGGGGAGTCTCGTTTTGGCATGGGGAGATGGATTGCCTCAATTCAGAAGGATGTAACAGGTCATTTGGTTTGGTTTGGTTTGCCTTAATTTTGTAGATCTTCTGTTTCTCCCTTGCCTTCATTTCAAATTAAGTCAACAAGCATTTACTTGGGATTACGTACTAAGTCCTAGGGATCCAA
>CM053622.1:804233508-804258508 GCA_028646595.1 Phalanger gymnotis | reverse complement strand
TCCACCTCCTCTGAAAATCAGTAATGAAGTATATAACTATAATAAAGAGAAGCAGTGAACATAGTAGAGGAAGGACCAGCCATTGTGTCAGGAAGTACCCCTGATACATACTGAGTGACCCTGGGCAAGTCACTTAACCTCTGTCTGCCTTGGTTTCCTCTACTGGAAAAGGGGTTCATAACAGCACCTGCCTCCCAAGGTTGTTATGAGGATCAAAGGAGATTATATTTGGTAGACACTTAGCAGAATGCCTGGCACACAAAAGGGCCTTAATAAATGCTTGCTCTCTTCCCCCTCTCTTCCCTACTTAGTGTATATTTATTTTTATATGTACATCTGTCAGATCTTGAGGATGGTAAGAGGAATGATTATTAATAACTAATGATTTGGGGAAATTCAGATTTCCTCCCCCTTTTTTCTGTTGGTGAGGTAATCACGGTTAAGTGACTTGCCCAGGGTCACACAGCTAGTAAGTATCAAGCGTCTGAGGGCAGATTTGAACCCAGGTCCTCCTGACTCCTGGGCCATGTTCTATCCCCTATGTTACTTAGCTGCCCCCCTCTTTTCCTTTTATTCTCATTTTAAGATCTCAGTCTCTGAAGGTTGAACCAACCTTTTCCTCTATCCAGACCCCACCCAGGTGGATAAGCCATTGTGTTCCACTCAGGTTTGAGTGGGGATAAATTCTTTGAATAGATTGCCTAAGGCTGGATCTAACTAAGAAGTAAATGACATAATCAAAGCTCAGGTCTAGCCCCACCCTCCTGCAATATTCATTCTCTTATTGATTCTTAACCAATCAGAGTTGATTGCCACCCTCAGGAACACTCTTCTTCCAAAAGGGCATATAAGCTGTGAGCCCACCACCGTGATTCTCTTTGATCCAAGAGTGAGATGCCAAATGACCATCTTTTTATTAAAATGTTGGCATTATTAGTAAAATGATTTAATTACCCAGAAATTACGCCCCTCAGAAGCTTTTTAAATGCCACAGTACAAACTGTCTCCCTGTAACTCTAAGCTCCAGAACATAGTAGGCGCTAACAGAAAGGGCGTTGATCGACGGATTGACACGCATTACTATCTCATCCAACGTCACCACAACGCTCTAAAGGTTATAGAGAAAGTCTTATTCTCTTCATCTGATAGGGAAGGAAATCAGGAGGAAGAGAGTATGTTTATATAAGAAGAATCAGAGAAATTTCATAGTTGAATTTCATCTATCAAGCTCACCCCAACACTCCAAGAGAATCTCCACTGAACACCCTTGGGATTAATATTCTGCCTGTTTCTAGACACAGGGGAAGGGGAGGGTGTTGCTTGGGGCTTTGATTTTTGAAGAAAAGAAGAAAAGCCCACTGGTTAACAATAATAACTTGCATTTCCATAGCACTCTAAGGTCTACAAAGCAAACACATCTTATCTCATTGGAACCTCATGACAATTTTGGAAGGCAGGTCCTATCAGTGTCATTCTACAGCTAAGGAAATAGCCAGGAAAAATTAAGTGACTTGTCCAGGGTCATACGACTAGCGTCTGGGGTGCTCTGTCTGGTACTTGATGCACTGAGTCAATTAGCTGATTCGGTATAAATAATCCTGGCTGATAAAATTCCCATTCTCATCCCTAGATAAACTTACCAGAAACGAAGAGATGATGCGCTAAAATGGCAGAAAGCCTGAAGTCAGTGGAAGCGATTTCCACGTTTGCCGCGGTTCTTAGAATCTTGCTCAGAAAGTTCATCTGGGGCAGCCTAGGCGCTGCCCTTAGAAGCCACCACGCACGTGCCCCCTGGGTGGGCCTTCCTGTCTGTCCAACATTCATGTGGGCTTTTTTGTTTTGTTTTGGGGGGTCTTTGTTTTGTCTTTTAGCAGCTCCTGCCTAATTTCATTTTAATAGAAAACGGGACAAAGTCGCATCGCCAATCTTCTTCTCCAAGATGCTCCATGCCGCTGTAGTATCAATTACTCAGACAATTTCAATCCATCTCGACACTAATGTCATTAGTCCACGGAGATCCTTTTGGAACCATTTACATAGAAACTGCCTTTACATGCTAAATGAAAAATGCACAGCCCCAGTCAATGGAATTTGAATTACAATCCCACCACATGCAGCTCAGCTCTATTCACACTATTTATTAAACAGGAAGAGGTGATACAGTCAATTACGAAGCAATTACCTCAGCAGTTACCGCAAACCTGTGCCACGCAGCACTGATAGCGCCTTTCTCTTCCAAAGAGGAGCCTGCCCTCGATTTATGGCCTGTGTGCAGACACGTTGCCCTGAGCCCACCCAAGATATGGCCTGTCACCATAAAGGCTCAAGTTCTTGGACATTCTGCTCCTGTTTCCCCTTTCAAGCCGGGTGGCTTTGGGAAAGTCACTTAAGGCCTCAGTTTCCTCACTTGTAAAATGAGGAGTTTGAACTAAATGATGCCTAAAATCCTTCTACCTCACATTTCCCTTATTTCTCTCATCTTGGGTTATCAGATAGGCCAAGATGACGATAGATTTAAATGGTAAATGTTGGAGGGGCTGTGGGAAGCTAGGCACACTAGGGGGCTCTTGGTAGAACTTAAATCTGTCTGATGACTCTAGGAAACAATTTAGAATTATTGTACACAAATAAGTGGCTAATTAATAATCACAATAAAATAAATGGTATAATTATTAGTTAATAATTATCTGTGCCCTTCAACCCAAGTGATATCATTGCTGCACGTACACTACAAGACAAAGGGAAGAAAGTCCATGTTACCAAAATATTTATAGCAAGACTTTTTTTGTTAGAGCAGAGAATGATCAAATTAAGGGATTCTAAGTCATGTTGTCTTGAATGCGCATATTTGCCAGGTTACATTTATACGGCACTTTACAGTTTAAAAAAGCATTTTTACATAAAATAACTCATTTGATCCTCATAATCACCCAAATGAGAGGTCATGAAAGCATCAGCATCTGCATTTGACAGATTAGGAAGCTGAGGCTAGATATCTGTATTTCGCCCAAGGTCAAACCAGCTAGAAAGTTACACAGGGGAGACTAGGCAGCTGGGCAGCTCAGTGGAGAGAGCACCAGGCCTGGCGTCAGGGGGACCTGAACTCCAATCCAGCCTCAGACACGTACTAGCTGTGTGACTCAGGACAAGTCACCTGACTCCTGTTTGCCTCCATTTCTTACCTGGAAAACAGGGATAATAATAGCGTCTACGTCCCAGGGTTGTTGTGAGAATCATGAGATAGCCATTATTAGCCATTAGATGAAAATTATGGAATATTATCATATGGTATAAAAAATTTTGGACATGAGGCATTCAGAGAAACTTGGGAAGACTTTTGTGAGACTGGTGAGCAACCAAGTAAACAAAGCCAGGAGAACAGACTGCACAGCAATTAACAGATAATGTAAAGGAACACAATATTGAAAGGCACCAAAATTCTGGTGTTTATTGCCTGTGTGACCTTGGGCAAGTCACTTAACATCTCTGAGCCTCTGTAAAATGAGGGAGTTGGACTAGATGACTTCTAAGATCCCTTCTGGCTCTAAATCCAGGATCCTATGATCAAAGCAATGACCACGTCTTCAAGGTCGACCATAGGCGTGGAATTAGGCGTGCATTTTCAGCCATGGCCAATGCATTCATTTGTTTTGCTTGGTTGTACTTAAAAAAAAACCAGGGTTTGGGAGGGGGGAGAGGGAGGCGTCAGGCACGATGATGTAAGCTAGAGAAGAGCACTGAGGAAACGGTAAAAAAGGAAAAACAAATGAGGGTCTTGCCAAAGATGGCCCCAGGGCCCTTTCCAGCTCTCACTTCCTGGCTTTGGCCCTTAGGTCTCTCATGTGCAAAATGCAGATATTAGACCAGATGACCTTTAGGTCTAAATCTATGATTCTATGATCCTAAAAGGAATCTTTCTCCATCCCTTGTTGCCGTGGAAACCAGCATAGGCCCCTATCATGGACCAACAGAAGGTCACAGACTCCTCATTAACCTGATTTTTTAAAAATTGTTACTGAGGCTAAAGGTGTCCTCACGTTACTAGAAGTCTTTAAAGTGCTCGATGGAGACATGAGCACCCAAACTTATTAGACCGATCCTTCATTTCTCTCTTCTAGGTGGTCAGCTCTTAGGAACTACACAGAGAAAAACCCCAGGGACTCTTGCAGTGACAGGCTAGGAGAGCTCTATGCCAGGCATGGCTGGAAAATTAAGTGTGAGGCTGCAGGCCCTGGAAGGGAAGAAGGGTTTGGGAAGAGGTGGTGAGGATGGCAGCAGGTGCTCCTCCATTCTGCATATCAAGCTTCCTAGATAATCTGCCTGAATGGTGAAGTGGAAGCCTCGAGCTTTTGAGAGACAGACGTGGCCCAGCTTGTGTAGATGCTGATGGATGGCTTGCCCCTCAGGTTATGAGGCAGGAAGGACATCTTCAACCACTGGGATGACCGGTGACGTGGGACAAAGGGAGGGAGGGCATGAAATTGTCATTCTCCTTCCCTGCCCAAGGGCTCTCAAGGTATCTCGAGATAAGACTGAAAAGCCCTCCCTGCCTAAAGCTCCCCCCTCCCTCTGGTCTGGCCATGACTGGGAAGCATTTCTCTCATCCCAAAGACCTTGTCAAGCTGAGGGTTATTCTCAGAGTCTGATTACCGCTTGTATTTCGGGCTGTTAAGTATGCTGTCTGTGTTAGTTCCTAACTGGCAGCATCTGTGGACTTGAGTAACTGGCCCCCCAAATGCCACGATGGGGGAGAAAACATGGCCTAAGGCAACCTCTGAGTAAGGAAATCTGGGGTGGAGGTGGAGAGGGAGAAGGAGATTATCTTTTCCGGAACCTGAACGTTTTGTTGATGTTGTCCTGTTGGTACCCAGGGCTGCTCCAAGCAGCTGCTGCTCATATCTCCTCCTAAGTCTAAACTGCTTGACATTCTGTGGAGGAGGCAGCCTGGGTTTGGGTAGACTGACTAGTGACAGCTTTCACCAGCCCTGTGGCCTCGCTGCTCATGAGGATCCAAGACCTGAGCCATCTGCCGTCCTCAGCCCAGAGGTCCGGTGGGGAAAAGCAGCAAAAAGAGGACCAAAAGGGGGAGCCCCTCTTTGCCATTTTCAGCCAGACAAGGAAAAGGTCCTGACTGAAAGCGAAAGGGCAAGGACATAAATGAAAATGAAGAATGCCAGATACTCCAAAGATCTTATTAGGATTCTCCAAATGATTTTATCACGGGGCATGGGGAAAATGAAAAGGGATGGGAGCCTACTTCAAACAAGATAACATATGTAAAGTCTTCTATAAGCCATAATGCCCTATGTAAGTTTTTACTCTTATCATGATCACCGAGTATTTGTCAAATACCTACTACATCCAAGCACCATACTAGGCACTGGGATACACAGAGACAAAAACAAAACAGCCCCTGCCCTCAAGGAGCTTACTTTCTATGAGGAAGACAACATATACACCAATTGTTTGTTGTTGTTTGGTGATTTTTGGTTGTGTCCGACTCTTTATAACCCCATTTGTGGTTTTCTTGGCAAAGATACTGGAGAAGTTTGTCATTTTTCTTCTCCGGCCCATTATACAGATGAGGAAACTGAGGTAAATAGAGTTAAGTGACTTGCCCAGAATCCCTAGTTAAATGAGTCCAATCAGAGGATGTTTGTCCAATAGAATCCTCACCCAGCTGCCACCGTCTACATATGGATAAGGTATTGAGAAGAGTCCTTCAAGAAACCACCACATGACGCATTCAGGCCCAGAATTCCACCCTCTGGTTGCCTCTAATCCCCTGCTGAAGCACCATACCTCGTATTCCCTCTGCTCGGTCTCTGGTAGCCTGACTGGTGAGTGGAAGCCTTCAGAGCATGTGCCTACCAAGACACCATCTTCAGAGACTCTGGGCCTCATCATAGAGCCATGCCGATCATTAAAATGAAAAGGCCTTCTCTTGAGACCACTGCAACTGGCATACAAATAATGGGGATTTCTTCCCCAAGTTCTGGAGTAATTTTTAGCCTAGTTGAGGATTCAGAGAAGTCATTGAGAACAACGGTTTCTTTTTACCATGATGGGTCACATCTTAACCTCCTTGACACAGTGTTATGGCCCGCATTTAATTCAACAAATGCTCTTAAAGCATCTACTATGTTTAAGGCACCATTTTTCCACTGAGGATACACAGACAGAACTGAACATGGTTCTGTCTTCAAAGAGTTTATGTCCTACTAGGGCAGGAGTTCTTAACCAGGAGTCCATGGAAGGGTCCATAGATACATAGTCCATGAACTTGAACAGGAAAAAATATAAATCTATATTTCAATATAATTGGTTTCCTTTGAATCCTATGTATTTTATTTCATGCATTTACAATCATGATTCTGAAATGGGGGCCCAAAGACGTGGGCTGCTCAAGAGGTCTGTGACACACACAAAAAGGATAAAAACTCTCCTACTAAAATAAGTACTTAAATGAGTAAATTAAAAGGTTATTTGAGGAGGGAGAGAACACTAGCAACTGGAATGCCCTCTTTGCAGATGAAGAAACTGAAGCCAGAAAAGGGAAATGACTCGTCTGAGATCCCACGGGTCATGAGTAGCAAAGTCATCTGTCCTGTTCACATCCATTCCTGTCTCAGTATAGCCTTAAAAACCTGTGACAATGGCATTACCATTGCCCACAACACCATGGTAAAGAAGAAATGGTTAGTTTAGTTGTAGTTTGGAAAAGCCAGACTATAGCCAGGGAAAAAGTGTTTCTTCATGCAGATTTCTACTGCCATAGGAGATGTAATAAAAATGTCAGGAGGATGATGAGTTGTCATTGCAGGTGTTTGCCTGGCTCATTTTGTGGGCTCCCCATCCCACCCTCCAGAGACAACCAGGCTCAGCAGGGGGAGACTTCTGAGTGCATATTAGTTTCCTTTTAGAAATTGCCTCATATTACTCTGCCCCCAGTTCTTTCTAATATGTAGCAATAATCACCAGGAGCCACAAACAGAGTTTTCCATTTACCAAAGCACACAGAATGTTATCTATTTTGCCATCCCAACTTCTCCTGACTCTTAGAACGCTATTTGTAGCAAGGGGTGGGCAACATCCAGCACCTGAAGCTGGCTGCTAAGGAAGGATGATAATGGCCTTGAGCGTGAACTAAAGGTCACCATGGCTCCTTTCTACAAGGTCATTATCAGGTTGTCCCCAGAGTGGGCTCTGATTCTATGTAGCATGTTAGTAGCTTTCCACTAAATGACTTTAAGCTGGAAAAAGAGAGACAGAAAGCTAGAGCATCTTCCATCACACTGAAAAAAAGAAAAACCTTTTAATATGGAAGAGCCATTCAAAAATGAGAAAGAAAAAACAATATTAAAAAGAAGAATAATTTTACATATTAACTTGGCTGGCCACAAATCACAAACCCTAGGTAATATTCCCTTTTAAGCTACCAATGGAGTTTCTTCTGCTAACAATTCCCACCCCCAAATCTGGAGGCTTTGTTTTAATCAGCTAATTTTTAAAATGGATTCCAATATATTGCCAAAGTGAAAAAAAATCTTTCTTAAAGAGAAGAGTAGTCAGAGACAATACCAGAATGATATCTAAGATGGCACTGGGCTGCCCATGATGGTCCAAGCTACTAAAAAAAGATCTATACAGCACCATGTCATTCAAAAAGAAGGCAGACAGCATGGGAAGGGGACTAAAATAGCCTATGAGCCTAAAATCCTAATCATTACCTGCCATGCAAAAGAAGGCAGTTCTATTTAGAGCCCTAAATATGAGACTCTAAAAGGGTGAACTGGAGGGAGAGAGATTTTTCTATCCAAATTACTCTTACTCTTGTTGAAATAACCAAGTGAAAGTGAATAAGGAAAGGAAAATGATTGAGTGTTGGAATGGAAAGAATATTAGGTTAAGAGAAAGGAAATTTGGTATCTAGTCCTTTATCAATCATGAATAACTGTCCAAAGTCTTGCTCAATCTCTCTTGGTCTTATTGACTTATCTAACAAAGGAGGGTAAAATACTTGCCATTATTACTGAGGATCTGGAAGATCTGGATGGCATGACTATGATATTTGTAGGTGACTGAAAGCTCAGAGGGATAAACTAAGACGTCAGGAACCAAAAAGGACTCAATAGACTAGAATGATTAGCTGAATCCAATAAGATGAAACTTAATAGGGATAAATATAAAGTAATACATTTGGGTTCAAAAAATCAATAGCATAGGACTGGAGTGATGAAGCTAAAAAATAGTTACTATGAAAAATACCTGGTCAGTTTAGATGATTATAAACCCAATACAAGTCAACAGTGTAAGATGACCGCTGGGGAAAAAAAAAAGGTGATGCAATCTCAGGCTGAGTTAGTCTCAGATAATATTGTTGTACCCTGCCAGCTCCAGTGAATTATTCTGAGGAACAACAATAATAACAATGGCTGGTAATTACATGGTACTTGAAGTCCTCACCATATTCCTGGAATGGAGATGCTATGGGTATTATTAGCATCATTTTCAAATAATTAAATTGAAGCTTAAAGTGGTGAACTGATCAGTCCATGGTCACACAGCTAATAAGGATCACAATCGAGATTCTAACCTAGATTTCTGCCCACTCCACATTTGGCACCATGGATACTGATTTTCTGTACTACTTTTTAATATGGATGTGGACAGGATGGTGAATATCTATATATGCCAAAGCAGACTCAATTAAAGGAACTGGATATGTTTAGCCAAGAGAAGAGAAGACACAGGCAGGACTCAATTGCTCAGTCATTCAGTTATGTCTGACTGCATTACCCTGTGGACAATAACGTCCACAAGGTTTTCTTGTCAATAAACTCTATGGTGTTCTTCAGATGTTCAAAAGGTTGTCAAGTAAAAATATTAGCCTTCTTTAGCTAGGTCAGAACTGGGAGCAATGGATAGAAGTTGCCAGAAGTCCAATTCAAGAATGATGTCAAGGAAAAAAAACCTTCCTAATAATCAGAGCTGAAACAGAGTTAATTGTTTGTCTTGGGAAGAAGTGGGTCCCTCTCCCCATCCCCATCAGATGTCTTCAAGCAGAGGTTCAATGAGCACTTGGTCCCCCTTTGAGGACAGATACTCCTTTTTTCTCACTTTTGTCTTTGTTCCCCTAAGCAACACAGTGCCTTGCATTAAGTCAAGGTTGTTGAACTTATTGAATTTAATATCAGAGCAGAGATTCCTGTCCAGGCGTGGGCTGGACTAGATGACCTCAGAGAGCCCTTCCAACTTTGAGATCCTGTTTTACCCGTCCTGCCTACCTCATAAAGATTTTGCGACGATCAAATGAGACTGCGTAGGAAAGTGTTTCTGAAAGCATAAAGCACTCTACCAAGGCCAAATGTTGTCATTCCTCTGAATGCTCTTGTGTGTTTGTGTGATGAACCCAAAGCAGGGAAAGGAGACAGAAGGAAACACAGGAAGGAATCATGGGCTGCAGAGTCTTCGAGGCTGCTGCTTTGGTTTTGAAGCTTTATATTCATTTGTATTCATCTCCCACTTGCCTCTTCAAATGGTCTAGTTTCAGAGCAAAAGGCATTTCCATCAGAGGCACATTTCTATAACATTTTTATCAATGACTCAGACAGTGGCGAAGACAATGTCCTTGTCAAATATGTAGATAACCTGAAGCTCAGGACAGATAGGATGTTAACACATTGGATGGATGATTCAGGATCCAAAAAGATCTCAGCGAGCTTAAACATCAGGATTGAACATGAGAAGAACATTCAAAGGGATAAACGTAAAGTCTTACCTTTGGGTACAAAGGATTTACCTCCCAAGTACAAGGTGGGAGAGGCATCATTAAATAGCAGTTTACCTGGAATAAGACCTGGGGATTTGAGTGAACCATTGCCTTAATAAGCTTTGTCAGTGAGATATGGCAGCTAAAAAAGTGAACACAATCTTGAGCTGCATTAAGAAAGCCAGTTTCTGAGAATAAAAACAGGCCTGGTATTGCGTTCCTTTATGGACACCATAGCTTGGGAAAGACACTGATAAAATGGAGAATGACAAGCACAAAAGTTCTTAAATCAGGGCCTGGAACTTGCTTTTTTGAGAAATATTTTAATAAGGGTTTCAATATAATCAATTTTCTTTATTTCATGCACTTAAAAACATTATTCCAGGAAGACTTGGTCCGCAGGCTCCACCAGACTGTTAAAGTACGGGAGGAGTTTCATGACACAAAAAAAGGTTAATAACCCCTGGTCTAGGGTAAGGTCACCACACTGGCCATAATTGGCACCCGAAGCTCAGGGCATATGGAGAAGGTGGTGATGGTTGGCCTAGAAAAGAGAAAACCCAAGGATGGAGGAGGAGGGAGTGGAGTAAGGGGACACATAATAGCTGTCTTCAAGGATCTGTAGAAAAGAAATTAGGGGTGTTCTATTTGATACTAGAGGATAAACCTAAGAGCAATGGGTAGAGCCTTAAAAGAAGCAAAATTAATATTGCTGTCAGGAAAAGCTTCCTAACTATTAGAGTTACACCAAAGTGGAGTACGCTTCCTCAGCATGCAGCAAGGTCTGCCTCACTGGAGCCTGAGTGATCAGTTTCTCCATATATTCACGGAGGTAAACGATCTCAGAATCATACAGAACTCCTGCAGCTCCTTCTCCCATTGGTGAGTTCTGTCCCAAACCTTTGTTTTGGGGAAGGGCCCAGACTAGTCATTCCTGGTTCTCTGGACCAGCCGCCATGCCTCACGTACACTTTGTCCCTGCTTCTGCGGGCCTCTTCTCCTTTTGGTGAGTTTTTCCCAATATCTCCACTTTGCGCAAGGACCTGGACTGGCCATCCCTCATGCCCCAGATTTATCTACCTTTTCAGTCCCCTTTTAAGATGGGAGAACAACAGGGAAGGCAAGGGTGCCTTTCTTTTTGCTTATTTTTACATCCCCATCACTTAACACTACCTGGCACCTAGTATGAGTTTAATGAATGGCTCCTCCCTTCCTTTTTTCGTTCCCTCTCTCCCTCCCTTCCTTCATTCTCACCCTCCTTCCTTCTCTCCCTCTCTTCCTTTCTTTATTCCTTCATTCCTTCTCACCCTCTCTTCCTTCCTTCTCTTCCTCCCTTCCTTCCTTCTTTCCTTCTTTCTTTCCTCCTCTCCTTCCCTCTACTCCTTCATTCCTTCCTTTCCTCCCTCCTTCCTTCCTGTCTCCCTCCCTCCGTCCTTCCTTCCTCCCTCCCTCCCTTCCTCCCTCCTTCCTTCTACCCTTTCTCTCTCCCTCTCTCCCTTCCTCCCTTCCTTCTTTTCTTCCTTCCTCCCTCCCTCCCTCCCTCCCTTCCTTCCTTCCTCCCTTCCTTCCTTCTTTCCATTATTTAGAGCTAAAAGTGACTTTAGACGTCATCTAATACTATCCCCTCATTGTACAGACAAGGAAGCTGAGGCCCAGAGAAATATAGTGTTATCAGACTCTCAAAGGTGGTAATAATAACAATAACGATAATGATGGTGAGCATTTATATAGTAATTCAAGTTTTGCCAAGCACATTACACATGTTATCTCATTTGATCCTAACAATAGATTATGAGCCCTGGAAGAAGGTTTCAATTCTTTATCCCATAAGGAACAGGAGTCACACTGGTTAAATGCCTAGCCTTCCCCTGGGTTCCTTCCATGTCCTTCCAGCAGAAGCCTGAGAAGGAGTTAAGTTACACTGACTCAGTGAGTCTAGACACGTTGGCGTCTGGCAATGCCTGCTCTTCCCCACTACCCTTCCCTCCAAAAAAAACTAAAATCATCATTGTATTTTTCTTCTTTATTAAGTTCATTAGCAACCCTGCAGATCCAACCCTGGGAGGACTTCTCTTACCATTCAAAATCTATCTACGCAAATGATGACAGAGCATCTGAAACTAACCCTGGAACTAAACTGGCATTACTGGACCACCTCTCTCCATTGGCAGGGACTCGAGTACTGAAGGTGAAAAGCAGAATTCAAACATGCAGGAGGGCAAAGAGTTCAGTTTTCTTATCTTCTCCGCTCCTCTTCAAAGCCTAAGCTTCTAACCATGGCTCAGCCCAGGGGCAACCTACGTATCTGCTGCAGAGATCACCTAGTCCATGTTAACAGTGCTTGAAACTTTTACACAGTGCCTCACATTCATGACCTCATTTAATCCTCCTGACTGCATTGGTGGTTGCTATTATTATCCCCATTTTACAGATGTGGAAACTGAGGCTTAATGAGGTGGGAGGCATGCACAGCTGGTAAATGAGGTTGGTTTTAAACTCCCATCTTCCTGACTCTAAGTCCCAAACTGCATCCATCAAAGATGCATACTCTCTCTTAAAAAATGGCTTTCCTGATCTCTCTCTCTCTCTCTCTCTCTCTCTCTCCTCTCTCTTTTCCTTCTCTCTCTCCTTTCTCTCTCTCCTTTCTCTCTCTCCCTCTCTTTCTTCCTCTCCTCTCTCTTCCTTTCCTTCTCTCTTCCTCTTTCTCTCTCTTTCCTCTCTCTTACTCTCTCCTCTCTTTCTTTCTTCCTCTCCTCTCTTCCCTTTCTCTCTCTTTCCTTTCTCTTCCTCTCTCCTCTCTCTCTTTCTTTCTTCCTCTCCTCTCTTCTTCTTTCTCCCTCTCTCTCTTCCTCTCCTTCTCTCTTTCTCTTTCTCTCTCTCTCTCCCTCTCTCTTCCTCTCCTTCTCTTTCTGTCTCTCTGTCTCTCTCTCTTTCTTTTCTCTTTCCTCTCTCCTCTCTCTCTTTCTTTCTTCCTCTTCTCTCTCTTCTTCTCCTTCTCTCTTTCTCTTTCTCTCTCTCTCCCTCTCTCTCTCCCTCTCCTTCTCTCTCTTCCTCTCCTTCTCTGTCTGTCTCTCTGTCTCTCTCTCTTTCTTTTCTCTTTCCTCTCTCCTCTCTCTCTTTCTTTCTTCCTCTCCTCTTTCTTCCTCTCCTCTCTCTTTCTCTCTCTCCTTCTCTCTCTCTCTCTCTCTCTCTCTCTCCTTTCCCTCTCTCTCTCCTATCTCTCTATTCTCTTTCTCTCTCTCTCCCTCTCTTTCTTCCTCTCCTCTCTCTTCCTTTCCTTCTCTCTTCTCTCTCTGTCTCTCACACACACAAACACACAACCAGCTGTTAGCCTCTCTCCCTTTTGAAATGACTTAGTATGTATTTATCTATGAATACACTGAATCTTCCCCCTCCCCATCCCCAAAAAGAATGCAAACTCCTTGTAGGCAGAAGCATGGACTTAGATGCTTTTGTGTCTGCATCCCCAATACTCTCCATGCATATGATGTTAGATTTCGCTTTGGAAAGTCCAGACATCCCCTTTAAGGCCTACAATGACCTCTCCTTGGAGATCATGTAGTCCACCCCCTTATATTGCAAGATTAGGAGATTAGGCTTCGCATACGTGTGGCTTCATACCTGTTTCCTCTGCTGAAGCCGATTGAATTCACCTCTAATGTGCCCTTCAGGTCTCAAGTTAGAACATCACAAGCCACCTCTGGCTCTTACTACTCGTGTGACCTTGGATAAGTCATTTCCCCACCCTGTGCCGTAGTCCCCTCATCAATCAAGCTAGGGGTTTGGATTGGATAGCTGCTATGCTCTCCTTCATTTCCCTCTCTAGCTCTCTGCTTCTATGATCTTAATTCCTGCCCTCCCCAGTTCCCTGGACTGAAATGCTAAGTTTCTGATTGTGAGTTAAGGTCTGATTTAAAGAAAGGCAGAGACTTAGCACTGCAGAAAGTGTTGCAGTAGCACGTAAGAGTAATTCTCTCATCTAGGTTCCCCTGCTTGACTCATTAGCGTAGCCCAAGAGCTCATATTTATGCATGGAGATTAACCACTACCATAAATCCCCTGCATCCATCAGAGATGCTCGAAGAGAGAAGTGGAGACCCATGCATGCCAGTTTCCTGGGCTGTACAATCCCTACTGCTGATATCCACGAGGAGAGGGGTCTCCTGCAGAGGGGAGGGACAGGCGGGAAGGGGGAAATCAAGCAAGGTGGCTTTCTCTTGCTGTCTAGACTCCCTCAAATTTATTTGCTTTTATAAACAAAAGTCAAAGTTAATGTGTTCCATTTATCACAAAGAAAGGGCAGGGCTCCTTAGGCTATCTGTCAGACAGACACGTTTTCTGTAAATAAATAAAAAGGTGACTATGCCGTACAGCAAATTATACCGAAACTGAAATCTGGGCCTTTTTTTCTCCCCACCCCCCTCCCCTCCTTTTAAGCATCCATGAGCCAAAATATTGCTAAAGCTTTTTATAAACAAAGATAATGAGTTGTATAATTTATGTAAATGAACGAATACTGCTGCATTTTCTAGAAGTAACATCAACTGCATTATTTATTTGATGTGCTTTTTGGAAGTCAAAAAAACAGACAAATAATAATAATTGGCTATTTCATCTAACAGGCTTTTAGCTTCGGTTTCCTTGTTACTCTGTCTGGGTTTGAATGACAGAAGTGCCAGGACGGTGGGGTTCTCACACTACCTAAACAGAGAGGAAGGTTATGGTTTTAAAAGGCAGGAAGTTGGACCTGCTGTGCCCTTGACCATAACTTCAATACCAGCTGAAAGCCATAGGAAGGAAAAGCCTGCCTCCCCTCTCCCCACCTCTTGCATAACTTAAGTGTGCAGGTGTTCCTTATTTCTACATGTAGGGGTGGGGGTGGGGTGGAGAGTACTTTATTAGCAGCCTCACTGAAACCAAATTGATGTTGTCTCTACGACCCATCATAGGCAGCAAGACTCCAGTGGTCCTCAGCACTCTCTTCCTTCCACCACAAGCAGATTGCTAGCTGTCAGTGAGCAAAGGCAAGAAGACGGGGCTGGGACCATTTTGTGCATTGCCATGTTCAAGAAAACCGACCCCTCCCCCACATAACCTCAGCCAACCTCAAGCCTCTATTAAAATGTGCCATCCATAATCACATGCTGCAATTCTTAATATTATCATATTAGGAACATTAAAAATGCAAGAAAGGATAATTAAGCAAAATAAATTAAACAAGGAACTTGAAATACAGAGCCTCGAAGATGCTTTTGCCGCTTAAATAAATGTTCTCTAACATCTGTTCTCCTCGCCTACTTGCCATCCTTTTCTGAAACGCAAGGCATAAAATATGGTTGACGACCCAGGCTACAGAGCACTGGTTTTTTAACCTCGTTTGTGAAGGTAAAGTAAGGTGTGTGGCAAAAAACCATCCATCTTGGTATCGGGCCACCTTTCTGGGGAAAGAGGCTCAAGGGGAGGGCGAAGAAAAAAATTTTCTGATTCAATTAAAGGTAAGGTATCAATGGAAGGAGAGAATCCACCAAAAAGAGAGGAAGGAAGGAAGGAAGGAAGGAAGGAAGGAAGGAAGGAAGGAAGGAAGGAAGGAAGGAAGGAAGGAAGGAAGGAAGGAAGGAAGGAAGGAAGGGAGGGAGGGAGGGAGGAAGAAAGAAAGAAAGAAAGAAAGAAAGAAAGAAAGAAAGAAAGAAAGAAAGAAAGAAAGAAAGAAAGAAAGAAAGAAAGAAAGAAAGAAAGAAAGAGAAGGAAAGAAAGAGAAGGAAAGAAAAGGGAGAGAAAATGGGGGAAACATAGAAAGACAAAGAAAGGAAGGAAGGAAAAAGAAAGCAGGAAAGGGAAAGGGGGTGAAATAAAGTAGGAAAGGGGGAAAGAAGAGAGAGAGAGAGAGAAAGAAAGAAAGGTAATTTACTAAATTTATTTCAAGCCATCTCCCTTAATCATGTAAAAACAAAACCCAAAAATGTTTTACATTCTGGTTTGTGTCCAACACAATGTGCAAACTAATTGAGTGTAAAAAGCGTTACTGTGCATTATATCAGTTAAAGTAAGTGTAACAATTGTTCTTCCTGCCCTGGAGCTCTGTTTCATTCCTGTTTTTGTTATAATTCAGTCCATTCACAATATGTCATTGGAAGCACTATTTGCAAAAGAAAGTATAGAAAACAGATTCTTTATTTCTTAGTGAATTTATTTTCATTCCCACTTCTAAGGCTCTTTACATTTATACCACACTTCCATCTGGAAGGTTTGAGGGAAAGGGGGGAAAAATCAAGTAAAAAAACCCACCATGTAGAATAAAGTTACTATCCATAATAGAACACAAACTCAGCTGTTATTTAGCCTGAGAAATTTGACTTCCAGGTGTTATGAGAGAAAAGAAAATGTGACCAAGATACTGTAAGCACTAAATATCCTTTTCTGACCCTCCAGATCATTTTTGAAAACTGCTGGGGGGAGGGGGGAGGTGAGGAAGGGAGAAGCTACCACTATTAGGCTTACTTATGCACCTTTCAATAGAAACAACTAAATGTTATGAGTTCTAAAGGCAAGAACAATGAACTACATAGACAAGCCATTTGAGGTTTCATCTTACTACAGATACCTGCTTGGAATGTCAGCTCCTTGAGGGCAAGGATCATTTTTCACCTTTCTTTGTATCCCTAGCACTGAACACAGTGCCTGATACAGAAGTATTTGGTGAATGACATACAGTGCCAACAAAGACATGGAGCCCAAACAATCTGAAGACCTTTCCTTCCCACAAATATCTAGAAAAGATGATGGAAAAGCCATATGCAGGGGACCTGACCATGGGTGCACCAGCTCATGTTCACTGCCAATTATGGGCTATATGGAAGATCTTTACTAGTGTCTGACAGCATGTAATGGTAAGCAAAGTGGGACTTTTTGATGTTTTTTTTTCTTTTGGAGTGCTTCTCAGCACTGAGGCAATCAGGTGCCTTTGATTGAGTCTTGCCATTGTTTGAATCAGGAGTCTTTGATTGGATCAAGAGTCCTTGAGTGAAAACAGTATATACACTCTGAGGTTAGCATTTTCCTTTGGGGCTCACTCATTGAAAGAGTGTTTATGTGATTTGGCCAGATGAGTCTCTGGGTAGCTGTTAAGGGGGCCCCCAGCTTTGAAAACGCAGATGTTGGTGCTTTTCTGCTGCTAACTATATATATTGCTAATAGTCAGACAGTTAGAAGCCTGTCTGTTGATTTGTGTTATTTATTCTGTTTGTAACTTCTATTCGTATTTGCTCTGAAGTTCAGGGTACTGACTTTTCCCCCTGAACTAAGTGAATGATATATGTATGTTTAATTAAAGTGAGATTGTTTACCCCTGAAAGAGCTATCTTTCCTTAGTAAAGCAGATCAAAGAACCTGTGCTAGCAGCATTCCTGTGTGCTGATGTTGTTGGCCTTACACCTCTACAGCAGCTACAAGTAACATTGCTGTTACACAGCAATAAAAGATGAGCAATAAAATTTGTGATGATGCTAGATATTATGTAATCCTACAATCTCTGAACATTCGAAGTTGCAGATGCCTCCAAAGGCGATGGAAAGATCCATGGTGCGTATAGGGAGACTCCAACATACTACCAATGATGGATGGTATGGGAGATGGGGCATCAAAAACATGACATGCATGCTCACAAAAGGAAATGGAGTGGTGTTTTAGCCAGAATGAGGGATGAACAACTCAAGTCCTTTAGTGGTGCTGGAAAAATATCAAAAAGAACCAAAGGAAGGCCTCTAAGTCCTTGGCAGGGCAAATTTTCTCTACAAAATGTATTTTAATTTTTTGTCCTATAAGGATTATTTTAAGGTACTAGGAAAAGACTTTGGGAACATGATGCCTCCAAGTTCTTTAAAAAAAATCATCTTGTGGGAGAGAGATTAAATTTGGTCCTTGATCCCAGAGGACAGAAAATGAAGAAGTGGGTGGAACTTGCAAAGAAGACAATTTAAACCTGAAAAAAGGAAAACGTTCCTAATAATAGAAGTTATCCAAAAGTGTAATGGGGCTGCCTGGGAAGGTGGTGGAGACTCCACTCTGGAAATCTTGAAGCCAAGTCTGAATGAGCTCTTGTTGAATCTTATCTCAGACATTCTTTTGGAGGGATGGGTTAGACTAGATGGCTTTCAGTAGGGATCGCTTTCATCCTTTGCACTTTTATCCCAGGCACCAGCACGGTGTCTGGCACATTTTAGGCATTTAATAAATACTTGTTGATTGATAGCTCCTGGGGTCCCTTCCAACCTAGAAAATCTATAATTCTGTGCTTTATCAAAATGTATCATCATAGTCAGCATTTATATAATGCTTTAAGGTTTGCAAAACAGTTTATAAATATTATCTCATCTTACCTTTACAACAACTCTTGGAGGTAGGTGCTATTATTATCCCCAGTTTACGCATGAAGAAACTGAGGCAGACACTGATAGCATTTTTTGGGGAGCATGAATGTAATACAGTTTTACTGCACAATAGGTAATGACGAATATGTCAAATGCAGAAAAGCTTGGGAAGACTTACATGAAATGATATAAATTGAAGTAACTAGAATTGAGGAAAACAATATATAGAGTGATTACTGTGATGTTTATAGAAAAAAAACAAGCAAAATTGAAACTGAGCATTGTGGAATGACCAAGCTTGGCCCTAAAGAAGAGAAATGAAAATATGCCTTTCTTTCCTTCTTTGTAGAGGTGGGGGACTATGGATGTGGAATACAGTATGTATAGAATATTGCACTTGGTATAAAATATTATGTCCCTTGAGTCTTCTTTTCTCCAGTATCTTAAACCAATCCCTTTTTCAATCAATAAACCAATTAACTAGCATTTATTAAATGATGACATATTTGTAAAGCATTTTGAAATACCTTAAAGTGCTATATGAATGCTAGCTATATGTTAGTTTCTCTAAACACTGGTCTCTCTCTGTGTGTCTCTCTGCCTCTGTGTTTATCTCTGTGTGTCTTTCTGTATCTCTATCTCTCTCATTCTTTGCTACAAGGGAGGGGGAAAGGAAGGGATTTATAGGGAGAGGAAGGTTACATAAAAACAAAAGACCTCAATAATTTTTAAAAAAATATATTAGTAAGATCGCAAGATGGCATGGCCCCATGCTTAGAGAACAGGACTGAGAGTCGGGAAGACCTCAGCTCACGCCCTGCCTCTAACCCATACAGACTTCGTGACTCTCAGCAAGTCACAAACCCTAAGGGTTCTAGCCCAAAATAGAAACAGGGGCCACTGTCATACATGCAGAAGGATCCCCAATTGACTTAGAAAGCCACATAGGATTATCTATGTTTTGCTGTATTTTCGTTTTGTTGTTTTATTTTATTAAATATTTCCCAATCACATTTGAATCTGATTTGGGCTACACTCAGAAGTATATGCAGCTGAGGGTCCCATGTTTGAGAGCCCTGTTTTTGGTAACTCATTAAGATGATCAGTTGCACAGACAAAGCCCATGGGCATCAATGGAGGGAGTTCCCTCATCTGAGCATTCTCTACACCAGTGAAATCCCAGGCCCACTCCCTATTCCTATCCTAGCATAAGCAAGAAAGAACACAGGAAGAAGAGTATAAAAATGGCATCTTGGACTGGTGGAAAGGGAATGAAGGGGGTCCCAGACCCACAGAGGTTCTGACCTCAAACAAAACCCCCTCCTTCTTGTGGTCACATTAGTTGTAAGGAGAGTAAATCAGATTCTTGTCGTAGGATTGAGCTGCTGTGAGCAGTCCAATGTGTATTCTGCTGGGAAAGTGAGCTTAATACAGCATTATATTGACAATTAGGCCTAATTCTGCCCATGAAAGCATGAAACAAAATGACGGATATAAGTAAAACATCAGTGTCAATGTGTTGTCCCATGCACACAGGGGTAAGCAGTCATTTCAAGTGCATTTTAAATTCACAAACAAGGAGTCTTGATGGGATTTTTTTCTGTTCTCTTCTTCTATTCCCCTGCCAGGAGATACTCCAGGTTCAGTCCAACACCTGGGAGGGGCAGTGAATCCATGAGCAGCTAAGTGACACAATGGATAGAGCTCCAGGCCTGGAGTCAGGAACAGCGACCCAGGGCGAGTCACTTGACCTCTGTCTGCCACATCTTTCCTCATCTGCGAAATGGGGATAACAATATTGCCTACCTCCCAGAGTGGTTGTGAGGATGTGAAACGCTTAGCCCAGTGTCTGGCACTTAGTAAACGCCATATAAATATGAGTCGTTGTTGTGGTTAACATAATTATTAAACCCAAGCCACCTGTTCCTGTAAATACCTTCTAAATGCCACCAAGGCATGGGCAGAGTTGGTATCGGTTGTTGTGTGGACCCGCCTCCCAAGGAGGTCAGCACTGTGTGGTGTCAGGGCAGTGAGACTGGAGATTGTCTCATACCTAAACATATTTGCCCTTCTCTGACAACCAGTCATTTTATTTAACAAGTGTTTATCGGGCACCTACTACATACGAGGCACTGTACTAAGCATTGGAGAAATAAAACAAAAACAAAAGACAAAAGCAGTCCCTGTTCCCAACGAGCTCGTTGTCGAATGGGGTAGATATAAGATTTATGCAGTGTAAGTGGAAGGTAAACTCACATGGATGGCACCAGCAGCGGGTAGGAGGGCCTGGGAAAGGCCTCTTACCTTTAGGCTTTGAGAAGAAAGTCCAGGGAGCCACTAGGCCATGTGCGTACAACTATAATACATGGGAGAACATGGAAATAGGAGAAAAGAAGCACCAGCCAAGCTCTGAAAGGTCACCACTGGTGCAGGCAATGGCCTTAAATGAAAGATAAATGAGACATGGGGAATAAGTTGCAAAAAATGTTGGCACAGTCAGCCTTCTCAGTAAAGGAAACGTTCACCTGCTATACCAGGTTGAGGCAGCTGATTTAGAGGGTAGAAACTTTTGCAAAGAAACCGACCAGCCAACAATGCTAAAAGCAACAGGCCTTTATTACAGTTAGGCAGTCAACGGTCAAGAACCATCTATTAAGTACCTATTATATGCCCGTGGCTGTTGATGTTCACTTGTTTCATTCGTGTCTGACTCTTCATGACCCCATTTTGGGTTTTCTTGGCAAAGTGGTTTGCCATTTCCTTCTTTGGATCATTCTTACAGATGAGGAAACTGAGGCAAACAGGGCAAAGTTACTTGCCCTGGGTCACCCCAGTAAGTGTATGAAGCTGGATTTGAACTCAGGAAGATGAGTCCTCCTGACTCCAGGTCTGGTACTTTACACACTAGGGTGGCACTTAGCCATATGCCAACCACTGTGCTAAGCACCTTTAGGTTACAGGTGCATTTTAACACATACAAACAAAGGCAGAAGGATTCATCTGAGGCACTGAGGGGCATGAGGGAGGAGGAGCAGGGGAAGATGGGTTTAGAGCAAAAGATGCATCTAATCCCAATCACCAGAGGGGAAAAGATACAGCTGAGACTCAGCCATCGGAAAGGCTTTGCTGGACCTCAAATGGCGTGATCTTTGGGCCACAAGAGGAACATAGCATCACAGACTGAGCAGAAGAGACCTCAGATACCATCTTTAATCCATTTCCTTTCTTTTATAGATGAAGAAACTGAGGGCTGGAAGGTTAGATGGTTTGCTCAAGTCACATAATAATAATGATAACAGTAAGGGGCAGGCTGTTTCTATTAAACCACAATGGCCCTCTCAGGAGAGGGAGGGAGGTGTATGATTCTGTATCTGATGACAACTCTCTGGATTTGGCACAACCAATTTATACCAAGCTCTTGTCACTTTCTCACCTGAAAATGAGGGAATTAGACATACCAGCTCTAAGTCCATGACCCTATGACCTTGGACAAGCAAAATCTCCTGCCTCAGTCTCTTTATCTGTAAAATAAGGAGGGTTGCCTTGTTGGCAGCCAAGTTTCCATGCAGCTATACATCTGTGATCCTATAGGGCACACTTGGTTTCTATCCTTAACACATCAGGCTGGCTCAGGGATACAGGTAAGGATGAGGGCTTTGTAGGGAGGTAATAGATTACCCTCAGGAACATTCGCCCCATTCCCCCACTGTGAGAGGCAAGAAAAGGCTACATCTTGCCTAGTAAGGCCCAACATAATAATACATCCTGGGGCATGGAAGTTTCCAGCATGGAATGTTCCAGGTATAAAGGACTCCATAAAACTGAAAGGGAACAAGGAGCCAGGAGGAAGGGGTATGGCCAGAGCAGGGGCTGGCTGTCCTATACAAGTCCTATGCTTTACAGAGGGGCCCCCAACAGAAGAGGTCTCTTCAGACTACCGCAAAAGCATATTTTAGGCCCCAGCATGATGCCGCTGTAAATAATTTGTTCAAATTGCAAGTGCCACACCAGCAGGACTTTTCTCCAAGTACTGTTCCCGTGTTTAATAACCATCCCCAGTCTCCTACAAGCCCCAAATAAATCCTTTCAGTAAACCTGAAGGAAAAGACTCCATTCTACCTCCCCATCCCCCCATAAATCACACCAATCTTCCATCACTTCTCAGACTCTGAAATGTACAGATATTAGCAAAGCTTTTACTATTAAAAGTTACAAATGGTGAAACAAGCTCCAGTGATTAAGGGATTATGAGTATTACTTACTCATGGAGAGGAAAAATAAGCTCTTCCTTGAGTAGATGGTGTTAGGAGAAGAGGCCAAGAAACCACGGCCATTTGCTGGGAATTTATGTTTCCATAAGTGAATACATTAGAATCCCCATATAGAAAAGGAGTAATTGATACGTGTGTTCCCTTCAGAAGGGGCTCTCGGGAGACCCATTCCAGGTTTAATAATAATCCATATTCTCCTCCCGAAACAGCAACCCCCCCCCCACCGTTTGATTTCCTCACTGCTGCCATAGACCCATGAATCATCGAGGTTCCATGATGAACATAAGTTTAGTACATCACACGCCACCTTGAATATTTAATAAAATAAATTCGAAATAATCAATTCACGAAGAGTTGACATTTTTTACACTTTTGTAATAAATGTCTGCTTCTTGCATCCGTCATTAAACTGTGTGTAAATTATGGTGGTGAAGATTAAAGTTATAGGCGTGGGTTTTCTCGTGCTGTCGAGTAAATACTCTAACGTGAACAAAAAGCACTTACGCACATCCCTCTCTCCATGGTGACTATTCTTGGAGTACTTGATTAAATTAAATATCTTTGATTTCCCTCCTCTTGGTATAGAAGTGGTAGGCTGTGGGTGTAGAATGTTGGATACGCTATCAGGCAAGTTTGTTTTGTTGGTTAGACTTGCTTACAGGTCTTTGTTACAAATAAAAGTTCCTATGGGGTGGGGGCATGAGTGGGAGGGAAAGACAGTAGTGATGGGGTGATATTGAGAAATGATTGTGATGTAAAAACAAAAGGCATCCATCAAACTTTATTATTATTATTAGTAAACATGTCCAGATGGCTGTCGAATTACTTTACATTCAAAGATGCTGACAGACCAAACTTTCCCTCTTTAAAAAGATTCTGGGGATTTTAACCCAATTGGTCTTAGAGAAGCTGACTCTCATTTGGCTATTTTGACTACATGGCAAAATAACAGAAAGGCTTGCGTCAGGCTCTCCATGCCCTCTTCTACCAAACCCCATGGCAAATTCTCTTAAGAGAAATCAGAATTTCTCTTGTACCTGCTTTTGAACTTAGAGGCAACAGAGATCCCCTAATGCATATCTATCTGGGGTCTACTTTGTCCAAGGCAAAAAATTCTATTTCATCCAGCACTACTTATCCCCAGCCACTCACTGAAATGAATGGGAAATCATGATGAAATATATGAATGAGGTTTTATATAAACATTGTCAGCGCTGTTGTGTTACAAACAAGAATGCTATGAATCAAAGTCATAACTAGGGTGGGGCAACTGGGGCTCTTTCCCAGGGCTCCAAAATTTAAAGGATGCTGAGAGCATTTACAATGCTTCAGCACTGCAGAAACAACTAGGCACCCAGTTATCAAGAACAGTAAGTTAAGAGAAGGAGCCGCCAGGCTTTCTGTCCACAATGGTCACCTTAAATGAGTTCCTCCCTGACCATCTGTCACCCCGCTAAACCTCACAAAAGTTACACATACACACACACACACTTGCACATAACCCCCCCAAATTGAATTTACCTTACAAAGCTGATATAAAGGTACATATTCTGTGTCATTTGACCAAGTTCAGAAATTGTTACTTATAGGTCTATTATGAAAGACCAACCCTCAGACTACCTACTGCACTCCTGCAATGGTCTGCAGACATTTCTGTTGCTGGGAGCCACCAGAGATACTTGGGGAAACCTATAGGTTGGCTGGGTAAGAGTCAGTGGGGGTGTCATCATGAAGAGCACGTTGGGCTTACAGTCAGGAAGACCTGATTCCAAAACCTACCTTTCTCCTAACCACCTTGAACAAGTCACTTAACTCCCCTGGGCATCAGTTTCCACATTTGTAAAAGATAAGGGGGTCGAATTAGATGACCCCTAGGGTTTCTCATTTAGCCCTAAATTGAAGATCCTGTGATACCATGATTACTCTGATAGGCCATTATGCCCAAGGAAAGAAGATAGGAATGACTTAGCCCAATTCAGTGGGAGCTGTGCTGGTAAGCAAAATGGGCTCTTAAGCACTCAGTTCAACTAAGTGCCCTTGGAGAGTTTGGCCTTTGCTTCCTTGGTTAGATCTGTCCTTGGTGCCTCCTTGCCTCAGGGAAGGGCTTAGTTTAGACATGAGTTTGAGTGACACGTCTGGGACAGCAGAGGCTTTTAGACCAAGTGGATTTAAGTCACTCTTTGTGGTGATTCTAGGTCACGTGGGTGAGTTGTATGTGTGACTCACCCCTGACCCTGAAAAAGATATAAAACCAGGGGTTGGCCTTCTCCTCTCTGGAGCTCTTTGCCCCAGCAGTGGTGGCGAGAATGACTCTGGGCCAGCCCTTGTTCTGAGCTCTCGGGCTGAACCTAGATGTTGGTAACTATGAATTGTATTGGGTCTGTCTGTTTGTAATTTGTTTAAGGGCTCTTGAGATGGTATTGATGAAGATACTCCAGGCAGCTGTAGCTAAGGAGCCCTCCAGCTTGTAAACCTGGATGCTGAGACTTTGTTGAACTCTGGTAACTATGTATTGGGATTTGAATCAGACAAGGTCTGTCTGTTGATGTTCGCAATTTGCTTGTATTTTGCTCTGAAGTTCAGGGTGCTGG